>CM072995.1:212791705-213428134 GCA_037038555.1 Rhynchonycteris naso | reverse complement strand
AAAATAACTGGAGGTTGTTTTTCGAAGATAAAAATGTAAGGAGATCTGCATAGACAATGTTGTCACTGAAGGTGAATTTACACACTTGGTATAGCTTATGGTAATGTTTCTAAAGCACAGACTAAGCGAGGCACAAGATGTGACTGTCTCTTTTCCATACTGGCTCAGGAATGCTTTCTAAGGCCTCTCCCAAAGGTCAGAACCACTGTAAGCACCGTCATATCCTTTAAAACTGTCTACAAGTTGAAGCGCGTTTTGGCTTTTGTTCACTTACTCTGAATAACGTGAGATGTTCTGAAAACCTCCTCAGTCATCGTCCATTGTCTGAGCTGGGCGTGATTTTCCAAGTTGGATTTGTTATTCAAAAGAGAGGTTGCACTGTCTTGGCAAATCTAAAACAACAGCCCAAAAGGTACTTCCTGCCTGCACCAAATGCGGATGGGAGCTGGTGGCAGAGAGTTCTCCTCAGTCCCAAATATGGTCCCTATTCTGGCATCCAGAATAAGATGTCCAGGACAGTCTGAACACAGGTGGTAACTATAGACAAGGGAGAAAAGTCCTTGTCAAAGAATGCCCTGACAGTATATAGTATTGGCTAGAACGTAGCACGGTCATTCCTGCCCTCCTTTCTGTGACCTCAGCCACTCACACAACCATGACTCTGATCCAGAGCACAAAATGTCAAAGCCACCTACTGAGAAAACCCAGTGGAATGGCTTTCTGTATGTAGAACATATTTTACTTTAGCGTGAACACCTAAGGCTGTTTTTCCCAAGTCTCAAATGCAGTCAAAGTTAAGCAAAAATTTTAGTTGCTAAGTTAAAAAAAAAAAAAGTCATCAGCCTGACCAAGAGATGGCGCAATGGATAGAGTGATGATCTGGGGCACTAAACACCCAGGTTCAAAACCCTGATGTTGCCAGCTTGAGTGTGGGGTTGCCAGCTTGAGCGTGAGATTGTAGGCATGACCCCATGGTCGCTGGCTTAAGCCCAAGGTCGCTGGCTTGAGCCCACGGTCTCTAGTTTGAGCAAGGGATCACTGGCTCACCTGGAGCACCACCAGTCAATGCAGCTATGAAAAAGCAATCAATGAACAATTAAGGTGCCGCAACTATGAGTTGATGCTTCTCATCTCTCTCCCTTTCTGTCTGTGTGTCCCTGTCTATCCCTCTCTCTCCCTCATGCGCTAAAAAATTAATTAATTAATATCCCAATAATCTATGGACGAAAATATAGTTTTGCTCATAAATAATTTTTATGCTACTGTTCTTCCTTCTCATGGATACTTGATAGCTCACGTGGGACACTGATTAGATACTTAGAAAATACTCCACATAGCAGAGGGAGCTGAGCTACTTCATCTCTGCCAGGAATGGGTGCCATTTACAAAGGGCTCACTTGTCAACACTCAGGCAGGGACGGGACTCCCAACAGCACTGGCTGGCAGGCAGTGCCACTGGGGGACAGCTTCAAATCTGTACGTGAGAGCTGCCACACGAGAGATGAAAATCAGAAAAGGACCCAGGGTGTCAGCTTGTGAAAAAATAAGTATGGTTTTCATTAAAGTCTAACATCTGAAAATCAAAAATGATTTTTATGTGTTCTTATACATTTTTTATAGAAAATGTTTGATTTTATATAATTAGATTGAACTTTTCTTACCAGTGTAAAATCACATCGTTAAATTTAACGTTTTAATCATTTGAATGATTATAATCTTGAACCTTCCCCTAATTTTATGCTCACATCCTGTCTTCTTTGTATCTATGTTTGGGGGGGGGACTATTTTACACATCTTTGATCATCTTATGAAAAAAAATTTTCTTGTTAAATATTATACATTTTTAACCTTATTTCAGGATCTACATCTTTTAGAAAGGGAGTTTAAGCAATTTTTACTTACTTGAATAAATGGAGAAAGATGTCAGCAAGATGGCCAAATAAGAAATCCTCTGCTCATGACCCTCCTCAACAAAAATAACTCACCCTCACCCCCAAACACAAGTACCTTTGTGGGAACTGCAGGATCCTGGTCGGGGATTCTGACTGAGGAGAGCTGTTTAGAGAAGAGAGGCACACACCCAGGGACTGGACTTTCTGAGCACAGTCCTAGCTACAGACAAAGCAGCTCCGTTCCCGTGAGGACAGGGCGACACCCCCATTCTGCAGGATACAAAACCAACATGCAAAAATCACTTGCATTTCTATACACTAAGAATCAACTATTAGAAAGAGAAACACATCAGGACTACTAACAGTAGTATTAAAAACAAGCTACTTAGGAATAAATTTAACCAAGGAGGTAAAAGATATGTACACTGAAAATTATAGGATTTTGATGATAAAGATTGAAGAAGACACAAATAAGTAAAAAGGCATTTTTTTGTGTGCATGGATAGGAAAAATAAATATTAAAAGGTCCACACTACTCAAAGCAATCTGTATATTCAATGCAATGAATCCCTATCAAAACTCCACTGCTTTTTCACAGAAATAGGACAAGAAAAACAATCCTAAGATTTCTGTTGAACTACGAAAGACCCTGAATAGCAATAGCAATTTTGAGAAAGAAGAACAAAGCTGAAGGCATCATTCCTCAATTTCAAGCTATACTACAAAGCTGTGGTAACCGAAACAGCATTATACTGGCCCCAAAACAGATACCTAGAGCAATGGAACAGAATTGAGAACCCAGAAATAAAGACACCCATATACGGTCGATTAGTATTTGACAAGGGAGCCAAGAATATTCAATGGACCAGGATAGTGGCTTCAATATAGGGTGTTGGGATAACTGGGCATTTACATGCAAAGGCGGGATCAGACCCCTGTCTTATAACCACTCACAAAAATTAACTCATTGCCTGGCCTGTGTTGGTGTAGTGGTTATAGTATCAAGCTGGAATGCTGAGGTCGCTGGCTTGAAACCCTGGCTTGCCCCATCTAGGCACATATGGAAGTTGATGTTTCCTGCTCCTCCCCCCTTCTCTCCCTCTCTATTCTCTCTAAAATAAATAAAGCCGTAAACCATTTTTTAAAATTAACTGTTAACTTGTCTTTACAATGGTTGATAGACTTAAATGTAAGATCTGAAACAATAAAATTTATAGAAAAAATTTAAAAACCAGGGAAAAAGCAAATCAATCTTTGTCTTAAAAATGGGGGACTACACCAAATTAAAAAGCTTCCTCACAGCAAAAGAAAAAACAGAACAAAAAGGCAGCCATCGAAATGAGAGAAAATGTTTGCAAGCCATATGTCTTATAAGGGTTAATATCCAAAAACTACAGGACGCATACAAATCAAGAGAAAAAGAATACCTGAAAAGTCTTTTTATTTTTGTACCTGAAGTTACATTTTTTCCAAGTGGATATACAAGTAGGCAACAGTGTGTGCAAAGGATCTCAACGTCACTGGCACTCAGGAGAATGCAAACCAAAACCACAGGGAGGAGTCCCACCTGGAAGAGTGGGTGGCATAAAAAAGTACAAGACATGGCACGTTCTGGAGAGGATGTGGAGAAACGAGAATCCTTGTGCCCGTCAGTGGGAATGTAGAGCAGTGCAGACACTGTGGAAGAGTATGAAGGTTTCTCAAAAATGAAAAACAGAACTACCACATCAACCAGCAACACTATTTCTGATAAATATTTGGGGATATATATATATATCCAGATTGCTTTTTCAAAGAGATGTTCATACTCCCGTGTTCATGCAAGAGATAACTCAGTCTCGCCTTAGACACCAGGGGTCCCCAAACCTTTTACAGAGGGGGCCAGTTCACTCCATACACTAACCACCAATGAAAGAGATGCCCCTTCCGGAAGAACAGCAGGGGCGGATAAATGGCCTCAGGTGGCCGCAATTTGGCCTGCAGGCTGTAGTTTGGAGACCTCTGCACCTAACAAAATTCCAGGGCAAGAGCCGCAGACCTGAGATCATGATTCAATATTTTCTCTTGAACGTTATTGAAAACATTTGCCCTGACTTTTTTGTTTTCTCAAGATACTGTTGAATATATTGTTTGGCTAGATATTAATCAGTAATAACAATCGGGAAGTTTTATTTAACAGGTAGGCATGAGAAGATCACATGTCATGGCAGAGTGGCTCTAATGAAGTCCACGTTTTCTGAGGAGGTGGCAGGGCAGGTGAGCAGACTTGTGGATTCCTGCACATGAGGCAGAGCAGAGTGATGGAAGTTCGTCTTCTAGGGAGGAGTGAATTCCCTAGAGTTAGTAGTGTGACTGACAAGAACTGAGACCACGTCAGTCATTTTCCCTTCCTCTTGGACACTTAAGATGTATTCAAGCCCAGCCACTGGCCTTGCCTTCTGCAGGAGGGAGGGGCCATATGGAGAAGAAGCCATCTAACTATCCTAGACCTTCCAGCTTCGACTAGAGGGCCCCTTACCCAGCTCGGCCTCTTTTCTGCTTCCTAACCAGTCAGCCACCACCTGACCACTAGGTAGCACTGCCCTTTTGACCACAGTTAATTCATTAATTAATCTGCTCAAGTAATTGAAGGTTGACAATATGTGCGTATCTCTCTAATTCTGTTAGGCTCCCAAATACCCTCATTAAAATGTTGCTCTAATAAACTGTACCCTGACTAGCTTAGCCAAAAAACACACACAAGAGCAAACATCATTATCAGCAAACTACAGGTTTTGCCTGAGTCCCTGGAGCAGGTGACAATTTGGTTTTTAAGTGGCTTCCTGATACTTTGCATTGATGTAGCACCATTCAAACCAAATCTCCAAGTGCTCTACAAAACGTTACTTAATGACAGCTCACGGCGTCCCATAGTGGATGGTATATTTTGCAGCTACCCTTTTGGAGATGAGATTTCCAGGGGTTAAGAGGATTGATAAAAGTCACACTTCAAAAGCAGTCGTGAAGCCATGATCTGAGTTCACAATTTGAAACTATCAATTTCTAGCACTATCAACCTGAACTCATTTCTGCTTAGTGTGTGTTAATAACCAAAATCATCAACGTGTTGTTTTGAGGTTTTTTTTTAAAAGAAACATAGCATATTTAAGAAAGTAGAAAGGTCAGTGATTCCAAAAGACTTTGTAATTGGTCTGATAATGGCTGGAAGTTTCTACCTGATGCAGAAATATTCAATAGTTGAATTTTTTAAATGGGGTCTTTATTATTGAAAGAGCGAAAAACATTATTGAAAGAGCGAAAGGTAAAATTTGGCAATATGGGTTTGAATGTCACTTTAAAAGTTCAAAACTAACATTTAGGGATACCTACTTGTAACGAATCTCTAATAAAGACCACAGAAGTGTGATGGTTAACACCACAGGCTTAGGAGCTAAATGCATTTGAGTACGGCTTTGGAAGTTGCCGCTTAATTGCCATAAGACATGGAAATATTACTGAATCCACCTGAGTGTTAGTTGCCTCATTTGCAAAATGGAGATAAGATCTAACTAAGTTAATACCTATGTAACACACGACATGTGCGTGTACGAAGAATGCCAAGTTCTTATCACAGAAGTATTCCCTAACTCTGAGTGGTGAATCTGGAAAATTCAGCAAATTTTTTTTTTTTGGCTTTCTCATTGTAATTTAAGAAATATATGCAACCCATGTAAATGGTATAAATTTTCAAGTTTATGAAGTATAAAATTGAGAAAGTGACTACTTCCTTTGCTGTTCCTAAGCTACCTAAATATCTTATAGAAGAAACCTCAACATTCCTTAAGTATATTTCCAAATTTAGCTAAGAATTAAGACATGTTTTTGTTTATATATTTTATCATGCAACAAAATAATGTGATATCTAATACAAATTGACTCAAAGTTTGATTCTTACTTAATAATCATTTCATGTTAGTATGTTTAGAACTTTTAATGGCTGCGTATTATTTCTTTTTAATGACTAATTTAGTGGTTCTCAAACTTTTTGAAGTCAGGGCACATTTAAAATCCTACTAATAGGTCAGACCTGTAGTGGTGCAGTGGATAAAACTTCAACCTTGAACACTGAGGTCGCCCGTTCAAAACGCTGGGCTTGCCTGGTCAAGGCACATATGGGAGCTGATGCTTCCTGCTCCTCCCTTCTTTCTCTCCTAAAATAAATGAATAAAATCTTTTTTTAAATCCTACAAATAATTGTAGGTGCACTGTATACTAATTTCTGAGAAATATTTTCTAATAATTAAGTCAAATATTAAAGAAAAAAATATAAAGTCAAAGCATGCTTTTATGGCAATTAAATGAAATAAATACAACAAAATTAAATTTATTCTGACATTAAAAAAACATTTTTATGTTACATTTTTTGAGTTATGCTTTTTAGAATGCGTAAAAAAGGGGTTAAAAAATAAAAAAATGACGAAAAAGTTATCTTTTTATATATATAGATACATTCTTAGTAAGATTTAGTAAATTTGGCAGGTCCTGGCATGAATGTGTTAAGCTTTTTCATTCTTGTGTTTATAAGAAACATGAGCCTGATGTTTCCTAGAAATTTCTTCAGTGTTTGGGCATATATTTGAAAGGTAGACTCTCATGTCCTCGTCAATCCATTGAAGAATTCATCTCTTTTTACTCTTAATTGTGGTGAGTGCAGAAAACCCCCACCATACATATCATCTTAATTTTACACCAAACAAAGGATAGCGGAAACTTGCCTCCAGTTTTTCTGGAGAACATGAGGGGTAGTGTAAACAATCCAGCACCATAGCTTAACAGCCTTTTGCAACTTAATCAGGCAAGTGATGTGGGTGGTCGGGCAGACTGTTAGCTTACAGGTAATTCCCCACACCTCTGTCCCCTCAAAGTCTAAACTCCAAAAACCCTGTTGGTTTTTTGGTCCCCAACAGGTCCTTATTTCTCTGGAATACCATAGGGCGCACCTGGAAATCTTCTAGGGTGCACCAGTGTGCCCTGGTGCACACTTTGAGAACCACTGGACTAATTCATAATCAGTACCAGAATTGATGATGGGCCATAATTATTTTTGATGTCTTTTCCTATCATGACTAGTTTGAAATGAGTTCCTTTTTACATATATCATGTAGTATGCAAATCAATAGATAGATGACAGATAGATAGATAAGCTAGAGTAAATATCTGTAGAAAAATTGCTATGTCAAAGTGTATTTTTAATTTTGATAAATATTGCTAAATTTTCTTGTAGAGAAGTTGTCAAATTTGGCAACCCCGCCTGTTTCTTCCTACCCCTGCCAACAGTGGGTGGGGTAAAAAGTAGGTTTACAGTTGTAAGTCTATAAAGAAGTCCAGTCTTGTATTATTACATATTAATTATCATATTACTTTCCATACAGACATCTGTAAACCTACTTTTACCCCACCCTGTACATGTTTTTTGCCAATATTATAGGTATATATGTTTTATTAATTAGAACAAATAAAAAACATTTTAAAACTAGAAGATGTGGATGACTATCAACTATAAATTTTAAACAGTAACTTCTTATAATGCTTAATTTTGACTAACATTTTATGTGTCATCCTTAATAACATAAATATACTTGCGCAATATCACTGCATGACTTTGGAACCATATGGGTTTATATTGTATAGATAAATATTATTCTCAAGATTCATTCTAAAACATCATTAGTAAAAAAAAAATTTTTTTCTGAAGTTTTAAGAGATGTCTATGAAAATGTTCCTGATTGCATTTAGAGAAGATTAAACACTAACTAACCTAAAATATATTGCTAGGATTTATATTTGAGATACTTGGTATAAATGTTTAAAAATACTCTATTAAAGTTTCATAGTAATGAAAGTTTGTTTCTCATGGGTTGTGTGTTCATTTGTTTTTGACTATGTGCTGAAAGCAAGTTATTTTTTACTTTGTCACAAATGCAGTTTGAACACAATGTGTGTGTGTGTGTGTGTGTGTGTGTGTGTGTGTGTGTGTGTGTGTAGTGAATACTGTTTACATCATTATATTCTTGGTTTTATAATTAAAATGGTAGCAAGATATTCCACCAGTGTCACCTATGTTTTCAAGAGAGAGCATTTTCATGTAACATTGCTATTCTAACAGATTGGAGTTGACATTTGTGAAATTGATGTTTATTTTACATGTATATATGAGATAAAAGTTTAAACAATTATTACTATAATTCTTCTACCTCAACTATGCTGATAGCTCAAACAGTATTCTTTATAGCTTTGACAGTTTCTATATTGAATCACACCACCACTACATTTTCCTCTTTTTATGGAGTTAAAGAGCTCAAATATCACTGTGTTTGTACCTGTACTGATCTAAGAAGCTTAACATGAAGCATGGGGGGTCATTGCAGAAGGAAATGATGGTAGAACTCACAGTGGTCTGGACAAAGAGGGAAGTTTCTCTAACTCATTTAAGTCTTACCTTACAGTTCATAGTATCTTCTCTTAAAAATATGCTTCTGTTCACATCATTGCATACAACTGATGCTCCATTATTATAGCCCACATTTGTTGGGTGACTTTCCTTGTCACCTGGAAGAACTGGGCACAGTTTGACAAGGACTAGATACATAGCCAGTAGTGCATTAGGTGAATTAAATGGGCAATCTGTTGGATAATTAACTACTGTATTTTTTACTCCATAAGACAAATCTGACCATAAGACGCACCTAGGGTTTTAAGGAGGAAAATAAGAAAAATAAATATTCTGAACCAAATGGTATGTTAAAATATTTAATAAAGTACCATATTTTTTGCTCCATGAGATGCACGGGCATTTCCCCTCCACTTTGGGGGGGGGGATGTGTGTCTTATGGAGTGAAAAATATGGTAATTTAGCCTTCTCTTCGTTCCTCCCTCCCTCACTCTTTCTCTCCCTCCCTTCTTTCCATCCTTCCTTCCTTCCATTCATGCTTTTCTTCTTTTTCAGAGTATTCTGATTCTCTGTGCAGCAGAAGAGAACTGACTCTTTATTCCCCTCACCCAGCTCTTGCATTACCAAAAACAAATGTTTAATTTTTCAGGTTTTTTTTAGAGTCACTTTAAGGGGAGGGAGAATGTAGATATGGATCAAAATGATGTACTTCTGTAATTGGAAAGATTGGAGTTAGCCATACTGCTTGGAGGAAGAGTCTCATTCTCTGCACAGGATTCCAATCTCACTCTGTCATCTCAAAACGTGGTGCCCGGTCCGGCATCAGCCTCATCCCCAGGAGCACATTAGACACAGAGATTCTTGGGTCCAGTCCAGAGCTACTGACCAGAAACTCGAGGGCAAGGGAGCCAGACTCCATGCATTCCCAAGTCCTCCACGTGTTGTTAAATACATGCTCAACAGTTGAAACCTGGTAATTCTCTCTCTGAAGCATAAACAAACTGCAGGTCCTCATTCTAAAATTTCTACTATTTTTCTTAATGTAGAAAGAAAGAAAGAGAGAGAGAGAGAAAGAGAAAGAAAGAAAGAAAGAAAGAAAGAAAGAAAGAAAGGAAGGAAGGAAGGAAGGAAGGAAGGAAGGAAGGAAGGAAGGAAGGAAGGAAGGAAGGAAGAAAGGAAGGAAGGAAGGAAGGAAGAAAGAAAAGAAAGAGCGAGCGAGCATGGTAAAAATACACTTAGCATGAAAACTAAATAATGCAATTTTGACAGTGGAGGTCCGATTCTTCTGTTCTCTTCCACAAGATATTTAGGGGTGACTCCACTCATCCTTGGAGAACATTAAATACAGTATGTCGTCATATTAATTAGAGTCCAATGGCAGGCAACATTTCTTAAAGACCAAAAACAGGTAATCAGATAACTTATGCTTCCACACAGTTATCTTTAGAATCCAGTGTGGAAAAGTTTGAGAAGAGATGAGACATGCCATAACTTTTTCTCATTCTTAGGTAATTGTTGCTAGAGTAGAGGAATGTATACAAGCCTTCCCAGATGGTGCTGAAACATGCACACAGTTTCCTTTTCTCCCCCCAGTAAATTTTCATCGTCATTTCTCTAAATCCCTTTTCTGTCATGGGACATTCTTTGAATTTGCTGACATGTATTATACAGAGCCAAGAATAGAGGCTCTCAGAATATTGTGGGCTTTAACCAACGTTAAAGTTCTGAACATATGGTGGTTGATTGAATTTATCTCGCATGACAAGAAACCAAGATTTCCTTCAGCGAAAGAACACTCTGAAGTATCACTTTATGGGAAGCCATTAGCCAGAACTCTAAAGTATGAAGGAACTCAAGAAATGCAAATAACAACAATATAATTAAACTGTCAAATGTGATTGAGAAATTTATGTGGAAACGCAGTTAGCCGCGGTGTTCTTTACTTCTTTTCCCCGTTTTTAAGGTACAATCAAAACAGTTACTTCTGAAAATATTTCTAACCTGCCAAGAGAACAGACTAGAAACTATGTGGCTTGTCATCCCTGAGGACAAGTTTGATTTCAAAGTCCCATTGATGGAAATGCTGTTGCCTCTTTTCTGTTTTGTGGAAAGGGTTGTTACGCTGATATGTTTATTGGTGTTAAAAATATGATTATCTAAAAGCCACTGGCATTAAAGGCACCCATGCATTTTTATAACATAATTATAGATTCAGCATTATCTTTAATATAGGACACATAAGTTTTCACACCATGATTGCTTTTTATGCAAAGAAAAACTAGTACAGTAACACCAAAACAATTTAACAGGAAGTGTGATACGGTTATTGGGAGACAGTGTTAAAAGAAAAAAGCTTCTCGCTGTTATATATTGCTATTTCTGCTAAGATGTACAGAAGTTAGAACATGTCCAATTTTTCATGGTCATAGATGAACACATCCAAAAAATAATATTTCCTCTCATTGGTTTTCATTTGGTTTTATTATATACCTTGAGGTTATTTTATATGCAAAGTGGCAAAATAGCTCTATAAACAAACAAAGCTACAATAAAAATGACCAACTTACATCATTCAAAACTGAACCAAATAACAGGGAATGTGAATGTTCTGAAAAGAGTAACTTATTCATAATTAATGGGAGTTAATTATTGTTTGTCAAAGGAAAAAGAAGATAATCAAACATGACAAGTGCAGTTCAAATAACAATAAATATAGGAGAGGGAGCCTGACCAGGCGGTGGTGCAGTGGATAGAGCGTCAAACTGGGATGTGGAAGACCCAGGTTCGAGACCCCGAGCTCGCCAGCTTGAGTGCAGGCCCATCTGGTTTGAGCAAGAGCTCATCAGCTTGGACCCAAGGTCGCTGGCTCCAGCAAGGGATTTCTCGGTCTGCTGAAGGCCCGCAGTCAAGGCACATGTGAGAGAGCAATCAATGAACAACTATGGTGTCACAAAGGCAACGAAAAGCTAATGATTGATGCTTCTCACCTCTCTCCGTTCCTGTTTGTCTGTCCCTATCTATCCCTCTCTCTGACTCTCTCTCTGTCCCTGTAAATATAGACCCAAGAGATAATTCTATTTTAGCAAACTAAAAGGTTTTTATGGAATGAACACAAAATCTGTCATTTTAATTTGTTCACTAATAAAAACTCTAAATAACAGCTTAAAAAAAGAGGTATTTTGTAGAGTAAGTAAAATATTGTACATATGACATATTAACTCTAAGCTTTGGAAGAACAACATCTGTCAATATTTCTAGGTATACATAATTCAGCACAGTGTGACATGTGCTGACTCCATGGGCTTGTTTCAGTTCTGTGTCCGTTATATTTGACCGGCCTTTGACCAGAAATCACAAGGTTTTTAAACCTCTTGGCCAGTATATGGGACACGTGAGTGAGGGAATCCTACATTAACTTAACAAAAAGTCAATCCAATTTCTGTGATCTCTGTTCATTTCGTTTGTCCTCTGAGTCAAAATCAATAAGATCACCACATTTCTCAAATTCTAACCTGAGCTATTGACCAAGAAGTAGATAATTCCATTATCCTCCTGTGCATGGTTTTGCTATTGGTGTCACTGGTGCTTACTGAGTCTCCTTGTTATTGCTACTACAAGGTTGTGACAGCTTGTGTTGCACTCAACAAGGGTTTGCTAAATTCCTCCAGCCCTCCCTGGATGAACCACAGAAGAAGGTTTGGTAATAAATAAGTTTTGTAGAGCCTTGTGAAGGAAGGGGTTAGCAAAGCAATGGCAGGATTGTATCAGAGCCGTGCTGACACTCCCTGCCACAGAAAGGCACTCCTGGTTTGGGATGTGGACACAATTTTCAAAGCAGCAGGCCTTTGTTCTCCATGCCTGGAAACACTTCATCAAGACAAATAGGTGTTCTTTCTGAACATGCAAAAATCTTTGGGAGCTGAGTTAGCTCGTAGTTAGTGCAAATGGTAAAGAAAGAAAATGAAAGAATGTGGTCAAGCTATGTATTTGCAAAATGTTATGGAAAGAGTGCTTGGGGGACTGATTTATTAGTTTATAAGGTTTAATAAAAATGACCCAAGTAAACCTGAGGTAGGATTGCCATAGCCCATTGGGTAAATCACATAACTCATTAAAGAACTTCTATATAATGAGAGATGCCTTTTCCCCTCATGTGGATTTTTATTCAGGAAGGCCAATTGGGTATTGGCATTTAAAATGATTTCCAGGGAAATTTGTCCACATCATGATAATATTTTCAGACAACAACAGACAAACGGGCCTTCCTGGACTTGTTTGGAGTTCCTACCTCATTGGTTCTGGCGTCCTTCAAATCACAATCCACACTCACACACAATTCAAAATGGCAGAAGTGGGGTGGGGGGTGTTCCCTTTTCCCACAACTCTCAACATCAGGTCTATTGTGTATTAGTCATTATTTTGCTTTTTGTAGCTATAGTGAAATTTGATATTTTAGGTTATGGGTTTAATTGCTCAAACAATGATCTTCATTTGTATAATCTGAGTGGTATTTCCAAGGAAAAGTAACTGACTATAAGAAGTACACACATATACTACATTTCAAGAGTAAATGCATTTTTATGTATTTTAAATTTACCATTATTGTTCTAGATTAAAATTTTTGTTGTATTATTTTTTCATGAGTTTTTTTCTGGGACTAGGTAGAAGACTTTCTCTTATTGATTACTTAGCAACTGTTTACTGTTTGTGTGGTTTTGGTCTCATTTTATATACCTCTGGGAACTGAAATTGCAAAATTACCTGACCTGCATTGTTGTAAGGATTAGTGACACAATTCATGTGAAGTGCATTTTCTAAATGTTTTTGAGAATTTAGCCTTCACTCATATTTGTGCTGCGCTTTATAATTTTATAAGTTTGTTTACACGTTATTTCCCTTCTTAGCTATATGAAGCAGACAAGACTGAGTAGACCTACCCTAATTAGACAGTGTATGAACTGTTTCCTTTCTTTATTTCTAAAAGGACACAAGTAATCTTATAAAAATAGATTCAATAAAACGAGAGTTGTAACAAACAGCATTACATGACCGTCAAGGTGACAAAGTTAATTCATGACAAATCTGGGGCAAGGTCTCAGCTGCTTGAGGCTCAGTTTAACTTTTGACAACAGTGTACTCAAAGCGCATAGACAGATGACTCTCTAAGGGTGGACCTGTGTCTTATCCTAAAATGATAAGAAAAGTGGTGTAACTGTCAGCGAATTTTGGTATAAAAATTTTTGACAAAAAAGAATTCTAATTTTTATTCACTGGCCCCAATAAATACTTGACAAAAATATTTTTATTTTTATTTATTTTTAATTTTTATTTAATTCATTTTAGAGAGGAGACACAGAGTGAGAGAGAGAGAGAGAGAGAGAAAGAGAGAGAGAGAAAGGGGGGAGGAACTGGAAGCTCAACTCCCATATGTGCCTTGACCAGACCAGTGCAGGGTTTTGAACTGGCAACCTCAGTGTTCCCAGGTCGACGCTTTATCCACTGCACCACCACAGGTTAGGAGACAAAAATATTTTTAGACCCAACCTCCTTAATTGAGTATTAATGATCACCCTTTAGGTAAAGTGGAAAATTAGCCAAGAACCTATTTTCCAATTGATCGGTACACTTTTTTCCCTTTCACAATTTTAATCTATTGACCCAAAGGAACTCAGTCAGTTCTTCCCGACAGGGACAGTCGTTTCTAGTGACCAAGTCATATTTCAGTGTGGTTCCGGGGTCCTTAGATAGCATAGAACAGGGGTCGGGAAACTTTTTGGCTGAGAGAGCCATGAACGCCACATATTTTAAATGTAATTCCGTGAGAGCCATAAAATATGTTCAACACTAAATAAAAATAAATGTGTGCATTTTATGTAACACCAACACTTTTAAAGTACAATAAGTGGCCTGACCTGTGGTGGCACAGTGGATAAAGCGTCGACCTGGGAACACTGAGGTTGCCAGTTCAAAACCCTGCACTGGTCGGGTCAAGGCACATATGGGAGTTGATGCTTCCAGCTCCTCCCCCCTTTCTCTCTTTCTCTCTCTCACTCTGTGTCTCCTCTCTAAAATGAATAAAATAAAATAAAAAAAGAAAAATTAAAGTACAATAAGTCTCTGAATTCTTTTTAATAATGTTGTGATGCTGTTGCTAACCAATGATAAATAAAGTACTTCTTACCCTTAATGAGACTTCTGGTGCTGCATGGTTTGGCTGATGGCTTTGTAGTCTGGTTGATATGTGGTGAGGTTAAGCTTCATGCAGACATTGAGACTTCTATCCATTAAATGTGATCGTAGGTTGGTCTTAACGTTCTTTAGATGTGAGAAAGACTGCTCACATGTATACGTAGAGCCAAACATTGTCAATACAGCAATACTCACACTCTGCAGTGTGTGGTATGTGACAGGAAGCGCATTCCAAGTTTTGAGAATCAGCTGGTCTGTGGGTTGAAGTTTTTTCATTTATCCCCACTTGTGTTTGCTCACCAACTCTGCTTGCTGTCGAGCAAGTCTTTCCAAATCTTCTTTCAATGACTTAAACTTATTCATCCACATGTCTGAGGCCTTCAGGTCAGCAGCCTGTAGCTCAAAATCTCTGACGGAGACACTGGGGATGTAACTCAGGTTGGCGCTGTCCACTGCACACTCATGTGGATGTGTGATGAACTTAAAAAGATAAGTGCGCTCATGAAATTCTTCAAAGGGCACTTTGAATGAATGCAGGAGATCAGATGTGAAGACCGCTAGCTGCTGGAGATCAAGATGTTGAACAGGGTGACTTGCCATACATGCATCTTTATACTCTCCCAATTTTTCAAAGTGTAGTAAACAACCTGTTTCAATGTCAGTGATGAAGAGTTCCAGCTTGTTTTCAAATGCAAACACTGCTTGTTGAAGGGATAAGACTGTATTTCCAATGCCTTGCATTTTCACATTGAGCTGGTTCAGATGTTCAGTCATGTCCATGAGATAGTAGAACTTCAGGAGCCACTCAGTGTTAGCTAACTCAGGATGCTCGATGTTTTTCACTTCAAGAAAAGTCTGGATTTCGCTAAGACAAGACATGAAACAGCTGAGCACCTTCCCTCTTGACAACCAACGCACATTGCTGTGCAGAAGCAGACTAGGATAATTATTCCCAACTTCATCCAGCAGTGTTTTAAACTGGTGATCATTTAAAGCTCAGGCAACAATAAAGTTGACCACCTGAATGACCAGCAACATCACCTCACCAAGCTGCTCGTCACACATCTGAGCACAAAGCGCCCCCTGATGTAGGATGCAGTGAAAACTTAAGATGGGTCTCTTTTTATGTTCATGAAAAAGCGCTACAAATCCTCTGTTTTTCCCCACCATGCTCGGAGCACCATCAGTACACACCAAAATAAGTTTATCCATCGGTAGATTTTTTTCTTTAGTGAACTCAGTGAAAGACTTGAATAAATCCTCCCCTCTTGTTGTCTCTCTTTCATAGGCAAAACAGCAAGACTTTCCTCACATAGTGTGTCACCAACAGCTCACCTTGCAATCACACTGAACTGGGATAAGTGGCCTATGTCTGTTGACTCACCCAAAGCAAGAGAAAAGAATGGTGCTGCATTAATGTCCTTCACTTGTGTTGCCTCAATTTGATTTGCCATCATGATGGTACAATTGTGAACAGTTCTTGCCGACAGAGGCATGTCTTTTATTCATTTGATTATCTTGTTTTTATTCAAAAAATCATCAAAAAGTTCATTGGCAACATCAAGCATGAATGTTTTGGCATACTCCCCATTTGTGAATGGCTTTCCATTTCTCACAATTGCTAAAGCACCAGCAAAGCTAGCCGAATTCCAGTCACCTTGTTGGACCCAAACACGGAGTTGCTGCTGACTAGCTTGCACTCTGCACAGTAGCTCTTGACATGCTTTCTTCCCGCTGTCCCCCACTGGATATTTCGATGTAAATATAGTATGGTATATTTCAAAGTGCTGCTTTATATTTGACCATTTCATCGATGCAATTTTATCATTGCATATTAGACACACTGCAGAACCTGCTCTCTCCACTAAGGCAATTCCTCTGTCCATTTCTACTGAAAAGTACAATACTCCTCATCTTTTTTTCTTTTAGCCATTTTCTTTGTCAAAAGCGTTTCTGCAATTAGCTAGCTGACTACTTGATTAAAAGGAGGGAAGTTTACTTCCTGAACTCACAACAACCTGTGTATGTTATGCATTATCAAATAAAAATTTGGTGTTGTTTTAGAGGACAGCTGTGATTGGCTCCAGCCACCCGCAACCATGAACATGAGTTGTAGGAAATGAATGGATTGTAATACATGAGAATGTTTTATATTTTTAACATTATTTTTTTTATTAAAGATTTGTCTACAAGTCAGATGCAGCCATCAAAAGAGCCATATCTGGCTCGCGAGCCTTAGGTTTCTGACCCCTGGCATCAAACCTTACAGTGCACGGCCAAGGATTTGGTGCTAATGTCATATGAAATGACAAATCGAATACAAGGCCCCTAAAACAGGTTCTTGTTACTGTTGTATTTGATGACAGGTGGCAGGTTTCACTCCGTCTCCTGGCAGTCCCCTCAACAGCACATGGTGGCTCTGTGGGTCTCTATTCGAAGAACCGGGTCCATCACACGGTCAGTTGATTTGAGTCACCTATTTGCTAGCTACCCTTGTATGTTGCATCCATGTCACCTGAGACACATAAAATAGGAAATGGCAAAGATACAGACAAATCTGGGGATGGTCCCAGTTTTAATCGAGCTGGACGTGTCCCCAATATAAAGATGACTAGTCTGTGACCTAGGATTCAGGAACAGTTGGGATGTATGTAAAGGACTTTATGGGTGTCCTGAATAGATTCCGAGAACTGCAAGCACAGACAGGCAGGACGTGTGTACAGGCAGAAAACACCTCCTGTGCTTTCTGCTGGTCCATGTTAACCCATTACTGGGCTAATCCTTTTCTGCCCTCTGGTGGACCCAATGCTTTTGTGTGGGCGGAGAAGTTGTTCACTTGCAGAAGAACAACAGTTCTCTGATTACTGTAGTTTTATATAGATATAAAAATCTCTGGGCAAGTAAATACATATTGAATACAGTGTGTATCAGGATAAACTCATTTCATATTACATTTATGTTGAAGACTCTTCCGTCACCCTGCTGTTGAAGGCTGGATGACAGTAGTGCTAAAGGAAAGCCTGGTAAACTTCCTGGAAGTCATGGCCTCGTCAAGCATGTCTACTTCTCCAGGCCGTTGTACTCGGCTCCCCAAGACTCCCCACGATTCCAGAGGAGGACGGGGAAGGAACAGAAGAGGCACAGAATGGCCTCCATTTTCCTGAATCCGTCTGTTATTGCTTGGTTTTCTCTGACCACCACCAAGATGGATTCCTTTTCTTCTGCCTCATTTGCTTCCAAAATAAACATGCCTTTGGGGGAGATCTCTTATCAGCCATTTCTCTGCACAAGTCCCTATGTCTGGGCTTTTAAGAAGTGTCCTGTCCCTCAGCCTTGGAACACCTGCCAGGACTCAGACCCGAGCTTCCTTCCTGTGAGGGGTGTTTGTCCTCTGAGTGTGCCGTGAGGTCATGTCAGGCTAGCCACCTTGTTCTTGCCTTCCATCTGGCCCTCACTTTCTCAAGGCCTATATGAAAAATGTTGTTGTTGTTGTTGTTCCTACAAGTTCTGGAGAAAATAAAGACTTTCCACCATATCACCACACCACAGCATGAAAGAAGCTCACATGTGGGAATCCGCCGTCCCTCCAGGAAACCTCTGTGACAGTGACAAGTCCTTCCCTATACTTGGTCTCAGCAGCATTCAGGGAAAAGCAGGCCCGCTCACCCAGTGTGCATACATTTGGAGGGACTAACCCTTTGTGTATCAGGAAAGAAAAAAGTAGCGCTTTCTAGTAGGACAGTTTTTATTAAGCTTATCCAAAAAGAAATATATTCTTAATATGGAAGAGAGTCGGGAATTGTATGATTCCCTTCCCAATTAGATTATCCCTCATGCTATAGACCTTCAATGACAAAGACTAAAATGTGCCAACTGTTCCTCACTGAGTGTCCCCAGCAGTATTGCCTGTCTCATTCATGTCCCTGCTCACAGAGAAGAAGGTTATTCTGTCAGTGAGACCTGGTGCCTTGTCTGCTCCATGCATGACATGTGTCATGCTTTAAGGTATGGCCATCAGGGTTCCAGCGGACCAAATTTGCATATGGGGTATTAGGCAGGGCAGAGAAGGAATCCCCACCAGACATCATTTAAGTGAACAATGGGAACTAGACAGAATGAGCCTTGCAGTTTGCCATCCAAAAATACTTCCTTAAGTAAAAGCATAAATTTGGAGAGTTCTTTGTCTTTTCTATATTTTTTTAGTTAAAAGATCTATAACATATTAATGAATTTTAACTTTTCCTCCTCAGTGAGCACCAGTGAAGTAGGTAACAATCGGAATAGCCAGAAGGATGACGCATGGTGTGGCCAGAAATGGGACCGTGAACATCTGGAATCTGGTAGGTCGGGTTTTAAACTTTGTTGCATGCAAACCAAGCACCATACTTGAGCTATTGGAACCATATCTGTCTAGTTATAAGACAAGGGGGACAAGATGAGCTCATCAGGTTGTGGTGAGAATGCATTAGGACCAATGCAGAAGTCTTGGAATATTGTAAGCACTTAACAAATAACAGCTATTATTTTCATCATCATTTTAAAGGTTCGCCAAGAAGAAGGAGAAGATTCTGAGCTGTGCCTGTTCAGTGTGTCTATGTGATTATGCAGGCATCTCTCCATTGTCTCCAGCAACGAGGCTAATTAATACTCACTCTAAAGGCATACATAGAGTTTCTCTCAAGCAGTAGATCTTTGGAACGGAGTTAAAAGAACACTGAATAATAGTTGAAATCATTATGATTCTTTTGGAAAATAATAACAGAAAGAACAATTGTATTATCCATAAAGTCATATACGCTTTATATTTGGAAAACAAATTCACATTTCTAGGTTTAAAAATAAATCTTGCCCCCCCTAATTAGTGTCGATGTTTATGTCAGAAAATTTCACTTCTCTCTTTCTCATACATTAGAGGTTTTAGTGACCAGAAAAAAACTGGTTATTAACCACATTTTTGTTCTGTTTATTTCAGTCCCCAAAATAGCACATTCAAGTAAAATGTACGCAAATCTAAAGTTTTATTGAAAATTAACCTTCTTGTTTTTCTTTTTTTATTTAATTCTATATGGATGTCACATAGAGTTATTTCCATTATACAAAGATTTTTGCGCTTGAATAATACACGTTTAAGAAAACATTGTGGCTATCCAAGTGGATGAGGGTTACTCTTTAAATAACAGTTGTGGCCTTAGACATTGAAAACAAAAACATAATTAATGGTGTATTTCTGGGGTATTCTTTGTGCATACTGACTTATTTAACAAAACACAGTCATAGTTTATCATCACAATCAGTCACATTATTTTGGGGAAGCAGAATAAATTTTCTGAAAGCTTGACAATAAGAGATTCAATAGAAGACCAAAAGAAAACATAATGATTTTGATCCTAAATATGAAGAACTTGCACTTGTACTTATCCTTAGCAGAATTGTTTGCAAGATAGTTCCATAGTGAAGCAACTTGTTGAATCATTTGGCTTCATTCAGCTTTTGATCATAAGAATATTTAGACTTGCTCCCTTACACACATTTCTCTGATATGGGAATGAACACACAGATGTGTGATGATTTTACTGAGAATATATGAATTCAGTTCTCCAATTTATTTTAGGTGATGTTTTAGCAAGGATTCTTTGCTCAAAGGGTAAGACCCAAACAGCTGAAAGTTTAGAACTGTAAACTGACTTTCTAAAAATGTTTTCATAATGATGATGCATGGAGCACTGATGCTGTGAAAAACTTACCACCTGAGACATTCCGTGAAGGGTTCTGTTCTCCGCAGAATGACTCTCGTATTGGCTAGGAAGACCAAGAGGCTAGATTCTAGATGAGTCGTTTGGACAACTGTCTCCACTTGATTATCCTATGCGTGCAAATCTGGGTCGAAATTGTTCAAGTAAAGTACTTTCAATATGGGCATCTAAGTGTGCTTGAATTACACTTTGACAAAGTTAAGAAAAAATGAATTCCTACCAAGCCTAAGACAAAAAGAAAACATTGGAGACCCGATGAAACATGGAGAAAGCTGTACCCCCTGCCACAACAGGATAGCATACAACTGAGCATCAGGGTGGAAACTGCAAAGCAGTGGCGTGTGTGTGTGTGTGTGTGTGTGTGTGTGTGTGTGTGTGTGTGTGTGTGTAGGGTGGTCTGTAAGGAGTCCAAAGGCATGATTGTGGAAATGATCACTGCCCATTACCGCCAGCACCAGATCTCAAGAGAATAGAGTATGTGTTAGAATCTTTTGAGTGATGTTAAAATTGTTTTTTTTTAAAAAAAAAAAATAATTCTAAACAGGCTCTTTGTCAAACAAATAAAAAACCACATTTTTCTCTACTGACCTGAATTTCGTCATAGAGAAATGAAGACAGAATCATTTCTGAATTCGGTGGACAAGTGTAAATGGGAAAATTCATGCCTACTACCAATAGCTTGATCTGAGAAAGGGATAGAGAATAGAGAGGGGAAAAGCAAACAAACAAGAAAGCAAAATAAAATAGGCAAGCAAGCAAAATGTTCCCGACTGGCATAGATACTAGAACCGTCATTTTGTGAGCTGTGTCTGTACAAAGCCTTGTGTCTTCCTGCTGTTGTCAACCACAGCAGTGGTCCAACTTCCCTTGCTGTGTTTGTTCATAGTTTCAGTTACGTGAAACCACATTCGAAATCCAATCTTACACCATCATTTGTATGCAATAACGAAGTGAAATGAGAGAGTAAGGTATATTTCCTTGTTTTACAAAATCCATCGCTAAGAAAATTAAGAAGTGAAAAAATGTAGTGAAAAGAGGTATTTGAGATATATGTTATTAATACCTTAAAATTCAATTAGATTTATGCTAAATGTCTTGAAAGTCATATTTTGATAATAAATTTGGTTTTAATTTTTGCATTTATATGCATATGCAAAACTGTATAGGTTCATCTATATGGTTCTCTGTGTGTATTTATGTGAAGATAAATTTTTTTTTTAGTTCATGTTATACCTTAATTGGCTTTGCTCAATATTTACCAATATTCTTTCGAAGCCTATTTTCTTTATGTCAACAACATTAAAATCTAATATGATCTAATCCAATAAAATTAACAGAACAGTCCTTCCTTTAATAAGTTTGTATAAGAGTTCAAATTCCATAGTAATCCTTTTTTTCATCAAAGATGAGAAAGTGGCAATTTCTGGACCCTTTTTTTGCTGAACTTTTCTTTGTGTAAATTTCTTTTTATTCATTTTAGAGAGAAGACAGAGAGAGAGAGAGAGAGAGAGAGAGAGAGAGAGAGAGAGAGAGAAAGGGGGGAGGAGCTGGAAGCATCAACTCCCATATGTGCCTTGACCAGACCAGTGCAGGGTTTCGAACTGGCGACCTCAGTGTTCCCAGGTCTACGCTTTATCCACTGCGCCACCACAGGTCAGGCTGTGTGAAATTTAGAAAGAGATTCGGTAACCTCTTAAATCATTCTGTAACCTGGGAGCAACCCCTAATTTCTCACATTTGTCCATTAATGTGCAGCCTATAAACAGAGGAGGAATTGCCCAGGACTTCCCCCTTAAATCAGAGGAAAATTCAGGCCTACACATAGGTGTCTCATTCTTAATTTATACTCTGTCTAAAGGTTACCATCTGCATGCTTTCTTAAACTATCATTGGCCTTAAGTATGTGAATACCGTAAAGCACTGACATTTACCTCTGTTTCTACTTCAGGGAACGGTAAAAAATATAGAGCGTCTAGGTATTTCCAGCTCAAATGACAGGTAGCCTTGTAAATTGATGAAATTATTAACAAGGCGTGTCAGGTCATTATCTCTAATACGTGGAGGTTGTAGCAGCACCAGGCGTTACTCAAATCTTTTCAGTTTCCAGTGTATGCCTTAAAAAATTAAAAATATATTGACTGATTATTTCCACTTTGACCATCTTTATTGTGTACAAAAAAAATAATTTAAAAAAAAATCTTGTTTGTTCATAAAGTCTCAAGAAAAAAGGACTGACTTTATTGGCCATGAACAGTGTCTTTAAGAGAGATGCTGACGTGGCATAAAACACCCTTTAATGAGACCCACATGCGTGATCACTCCCAAATCATAATACGTAGGTTCAAGCATGGTCACCGGATTCTGTGCTTACCTGTGCATGTTACCATCGCAGCCTAATTGGACAGGAGATTTTTCTTAAATTCTAAGCTCTATTTTTTTTCCCAAAGTGCTTCTGTGACTTACTCATACACTTGGGTAAACAAACGGAGGTAGGTGGACAGGTGTCAGATTCTAGTCATCCTGCGTGGTCTTGTGTATAATTCATGGAATCCAAGGTGTGTTTATGACTACTGCAGGTGCTATTTGGAAAACATACCAAAAACTTCTCTTTATTTCTCAAGATGTCATATTTAAACACTCAGCTGTTACAATCAGGGTGGAAGAAAAGTATATTTGGGGATGCTGAAGCTAAAGCTATGACTGTCTAGCTCAGGCTTTGGAATAAATAGTTGGGTTTTTCAGGTTAGTGAGGGGCTCTCAGACACTCATTAATTCTCTCCTGTCACTAAGATGGGAAAAACGCATCGTCACGGTCATTTTGCAAATGATGCCTTGAAGTGCTCGAAGAGCCAGTGCCATCCAGACTGTAATTAATCACATCCAAAAGAATGTGAAATATTGCACTTGATGGCAAAAAAAATGTTTTTAAATAATTACTTCTGGGAAACTATATGAAAAAGTATATCACTTATTTAAAAAATTGCCTGGAGGCAGACATCCTGGATGGGCCTCATGCTGAACCCCTTTCAAGAAAGTCTGCAGACGTGGGCATGCTGAATTTGTTATTGTGGCTGTGAGTCTAGTCTTCTCCAGAGACTTGTTAAAACCTTCAGTGTGTGATGTGAGAACTCTTATGCTCACATGTAGCATAGGTGATAGAGGAGGCGTGGCTTGCTCAGGTGGGTCTTGGTTAGTTCACACCACCACTTGGGTATTTCAGAGCATCGCGAGGAAGGTGGATGGTCCACTGCAACTTGTAATCTTTGAAAATTTTTTTACCTCATTTTTAGAGGACTGAGTATAAGGCAGGAATTAAAGCTCTCTAACTAGATTGAGAGAAACAGTTCAAAGATGTTGCTGCAACTAGATTGGCCATTTCACTGTAGAGCAATCTTTCACCACTCTGTGTTATTGAAATACCACATTCTTCATTAAACTGATTCTTTCAAGATGAACAACAAACAAACAAACACACACACACACACACAAATAAAATAATGTTCACAGGCTCATGACAGGACTGTTAAATAGGATACTTGGCAAAGTATGATAATGTGAGTTGTTGCTTACTCTACAAACTGTACAGAAAAAAAACAAATATGAAAGGGGGATTTATTTCTTAAGTTGATAAATTGGAGGTGTAAAATACTAGTAATATTTTGGGAGCATCACATATACTGAACTTCCATGGCTTTTCTCCTCTGGTTACATTCCTAAAATACATCCACATAGCTCACAGGGTTCACTGATTCCTAAAAATTAATAATATCATTTGTATTTGGTGCCATTAGTGAAAACCTTTGTCTTTTCTTACTAAGTGGGCTTCATTGGTACAGCGTAACACATTCTCTCTTTGGGTATTTTTGCTGACACTTCTACAAAGTTCTTTTAGATGCTTTGAAGATGCTATATCACAGGCAGTCCTTGTTTCTCAAATGGGAATGATCAGCATGAAGGGGTTGAGGTTGAAGAAGAGAAAATAAATATAGGAGAAGCACTGGGGGTGACAAGGAAATAATTCACATGTCAGCCTAGAGCTGCCTAGGAGGGAAGAGTGTCTGTGTCTTTGTGATGGGGCAAATGGAGGGCATAGCTATTACAAACAATATTAAGACTCACATTGCTTAATAAAAGACTATGAGAACTATAAAGAGAGAGTCAAAGGAAAGAAAAAGAAAGAAGAAAATGAATAGGAAAACTAGGAAATAACATGGGTTACATTTTAAAGAAAAATCTCATTACCTTACTGATTGGCCATCAGAGGAAGTTGTAAAAGCATATAAAAAATAGAGTTGCAATGAAACACATAAGGCAGTCATGAAAAGAAGACAATGAAGACATTGAAATTGTGGAAGAGTTTGATCACCTTGGTCCAGTCATCAACTCAAATGAAGACTGAAGCCAGGAAATCCAGACAGGTTGATAATAAATCAGAAGGGAGACCTGACTTGGGGTGGTGAATACACAATACAATATCTAGATAATGAATTATAGAATTATATCCTTAAAACCTGCATAATCTTATTAACCAATGTCACTCCAATAAATTCAATAAAAAAGAAGGGCAGCAATGGAAGAATCAGGAAAGACTATCAAGAGAAAAGATGTGTCATTAGAGACAAAGGCACACCCTCGTCTTTCCAGTTACTACGTATGAATGCGAACGTTGGACGGTGAAGAAGGCTGATGGGAAAAAAAAAATTTGTTTGAAATATGGTGTTGGAGGAGGACTCTAGGGATATTGCAAATAGCCAGAAAGATAAGCAAGTGGGTTCCAGAGCAAATGAACCCTGAAACATCTCTGGAGACAGAAGGATGACACAGAAGTTGCCCTACTTAAGGCACGTCATGAGAAGGCAGTGTTGTTTGGACAGACAGTAATTCTGGGAAAATCAGAAAACAGCAGGGAAAGAGGAAGACTAACTAGGAGATGGAGTGACCCCATAAAAGAAGCCACAGGCTGAGTCCACAGAATTGAGCAGGGCCGTGAGGACAGCATATAGTGGACGTCACTCATTCACAGGGTCACCAGAGTCAGAGCGACTCCATGGTACGTCGCACATGGACACAATAAAAATAACCTTTTCATGTGAGCAGTCAAGAATTTTAATCAATTCTTTTTGCTCCTTATAATACTTGTACATGCTTTCAAAATTAAAGAAGCCAGTAAAAAGGTAAATAATCAACACAGCTAAGAACTTTTGACTCTTCAGGGCATTAAAAAAAATTCTTTCTCACTGATAACATGACAAGTTTTGGCTTCTGTTTTTAGACTAACTTTTAATGAATTCATTGTAAATCCGTAAGAATGGCGAGACCCAATTATATTTGTCAAAGAAAAATGCTAGCTAAATAATTCATTGCTATCCACCTACACTTTTTTTTTGCAACTCCCAAATCCTTTCTAACCTTTGAACATAATCATTTTATTTCATTAACTTTTAACTTCCCTGTTATTTTTAGGTGATGCTGTAGTTGCTGCTGTCAGATAGTTCTTTGAGTGGAGGGAACATGTGTTCAAAGATTAATGTTTGGAGGGTAACAAGATTTATCACATATGATGAGTTATTTCAGAATTAAGACAGTTGAAAATCACATGTTAGTAGCAAAGAAAACCCCACAAAGAAACAAGCAACCAACCAACAAACAGGACTAGTTTAAAGAAGAAATTTGTTTAAATCACTATGTCTTGATTTATGTACATTGATTGCCAGACTATAGGCAGGTGAACAAACGGACACTATAAGCCATCACAGAAACCAAGAATCCTCAGAGGTGACAAGATCTATTGTTACTTAGAAGTTGTTGACCCTCTGAATAAGTGGAAGTTATAATTACTAAAGACTAATTACCTTCAATAATGTAGTCAGTAAGTTCAAGTAAGTAATGATGCCAAATAAGCAATTCTGTGACTC
This sequence comes from Rhynchonycteris naso, assembly GCA_037038555.1. Taxonomy (NCBI): domain Eukaryota; kingdom Metazoa; phylum Chordata; class Mammalia; order Chiroptera; family Emballonuridae; genus Rhynchonycteris; species Rhynchonycteris naso. The sequence continues at coordinate 213,401,955 of CM072995.1, read as the reverse complement.
TACGAAGTATGATGAGCATGTGGTGAGAACACACATACTTAAAGCTAACTGCGTCATCTCTTTTTTCTCAAGCCTTTTGCTGTGATTATTTTTAATGTCACTTGAAATTTGGTTTGTTATTCTACTAGCTCAGGAATAATTTTTAAAGTGTTTAATAAAATTTCTTACTGTAGACCTCTGAGGATTAGGTGCTAATTAGATTTGTGTATGGAAAACAAAAGAGGAGAAAATGTTATATAAGGCGTTACAAAATAACTAGTGCACTTCTATTTGAAAAGCAACATATTCAGAATATTAGAGAATGATCTATTGGCATCACAAAGTAAAGCACCCTTAAAAATGACCATTTTATAGCCAAACTGATTGCTTTTAGAAGCATAGATTTATCTCATTGTTAGGTTAGAAATGTGAATTATTCTCTCCAACTCGGTTTTTGTCTCAGAATGTGCAAGCAGCTGATTTCAATAAGTTTATATATAACTCTGGGCTGAGTGTTATAGCCCAAGGATTTGGACTTAAAATTTAAACAGACTTGACACTATTTTTTTAAAAGACTCATCCTAACATTCATGAGACCAGAAATTACTATTAATTAAAGGATAATAAAATTGTTGGATTTCTAAATGTAACCGTGATGTAGAAACCCTTTTGAATATCAAAATAGGTCTTCTTCTGAAAGAAGCAAATTAATCTTCATTTTATCTTGTGATTTCAAAAATCCAATTAGTGTTTTAAAATATTTATTACATTCCATGTATGAACTAGGTAGGCACTGCTTCCGATCTTAGTATTAATTCAATCAAGTAGTATTTTTTAAAATAATCTAGAAGGTGTTAGGCATCCTGTCTACAACAGGAATAGTACAATAACCAAGCCAGGTAATGTTTCTGAATTTAGGATGCTTAAGCAAAACAAAGCAACTAGGAATTATGGCAAATATTCTAAAGGAAAGGAGAAAGGGTGATGAGAGAGAGATGACCATGGGTTATCAGGGAGAGTTAAGGTGAGGTGTGAAAGCTGAGAACTAAGAGCCTAAGGAAGAGTGTTCTAGAATGTGACCACACCATGAGGCTCTGGAGCAAGGACAGGAAGACAGAAAGGTGAAGCTAAGGAGCAGAATTGCAGAGATGGGATTGGAGATTGGGAGTGGGTGACTGGGACAAGGGTCCAAAGCAGGAGGTCAGGCTTGCTTGTGTGCTTTGTTTCTTCTTGCTGGCACCATGGGAATAAACGTGCACTTTTTTTTTTCATCCCACCCAGACTTGAGAGGAAAGGGAAGGGTGGGGACTCTAAGGCTGTCAACAGCCGAACATGAAAAATGGGTTCAGACACTATTATCCCGGTCCTCACAATGTGGTACTCATCTCCTAAATGCATCCACACACTTCAATCTAACCACCTCTTCTACAATGTAGATTATTTCCTGTATCTTCTTTACTTCTTACTCCACTGCCACCTACAAGAGTCCACGTTTCCTAATGTGGCCTATGAGGTCCATCTTCACCTGTGTTCGGCTCACCTTTATCACTTTCTCTCCTACTGTTCCCGCCTTCATGCTCCCTCTCCAGCCTCGCTGGGTAAGCCGAAGCATCCTAACCTGCCTCCCTTCTCCACCTCTGGATTCCTGTGTGTGCTACATTTCCGAGACCTGGAAAACCGTTGTCTGTTCTAGTCCCATAGGCGTCCTCTGTTTTAAATTTTAAATTTCGGGTTTGTTGAGGCATGATTTACAGAAAATACAATTTTTGCCTTTTAAGTGAAAGCTGAAAAAATGTATAATGTTATTAACACAAGTACAATGTAGACTATTTCACCCACACCAAAGTTCTCTTACGCCCCTTGGCACTGAAGACACCCCCATTCCCAGCCCCTATTGGTCCAACTTTTTCCACTCAGCATAATGTTAAGTAGAGTCCTCCCTGTGTTTGGATAGATTGGTAGACTGTTCCTTCTTATTGCTGACTAAGTATTATGGGATGGATATTTGGTAGCAGAGAGGGTGACCTGAGCGGACTCTTTTGCTCAGAATGTTCTTCATTTGCACGTGGGTAGGGTCAGAGCAGGAGGAAACACCAGTTATATTTGTCTATGTAGATGTCTCCGTGCATCTGCCAATAAAACCGTGAGACTCTTCATGAAGATTTTTTGCAGAATGCCACATCTCTGATATTTTACCTGGGTAAACTCAGTATTTTCAATTCTAAATCAAAAGTTGATTAAAAATAATGGTGGGCGGTTCTCTCGCTACTCATTGAAACTCCAAGAACTGAGAGCTAAGAAAAATAAAACACCTCATGGAACAGTTTGTTCTGTAGACATCTCAGGAATTTAGTTGTTATTACACTAACCAAATAAACTTACACTGGAAATTGAATTTCCCTATTACATTTCTATTGCATCATATATATTAAATTTACAGTGAGTAAACATATATCTATATCTACAATTACAATCATAAATTCATTAAAGTGATATATTGGGTTAATTTCTCATGAACAACTAGTAAAAAAATAAATGCATTCCAAATGCTGAATCAAAAGTTTATTTTAAAAATTCATCAATAGTTTATTTCTCCTCTTTTCTGAAAACACACAATCTTGAATCTCCTTGACGTCTAAGAATTCGGTCAATTTTTAAAATGTCTGGCCACCTCAAATAGACTTGAGGGGTCTCTCTTCTAAATTATAAACCGCGTACTATCAAGTGTTCTTGCAAAAGGTGCTGGGAGGAAAAATCACTGGGCAAATTGTTAATTTTCTTTAGAGCAGACTGATCAGCTTTGAAACTAAACAGCTTGGGGTTTGAATTTCAGAATTCTGGATTTATGTCAGGCTCAGGCAGGGGCGGGGGGTTCTTGGGAAAGCTTTGTAAGCTCTCGTGGCCAGTGTTTCTCAGTCCAGAGGAAGTTAGGAGCATGACGTGAGACTAAACGTTCGCGCGCGCGCGCGCGCGCGCGCGTGCGTGTGTGTGTGTGTGTGTGTGTGTGTGTGTGTGTGTGTGTGTGTGGTGCACAGGGCATCTGAAGAAAGGGGCTGTTGATTTGTTACAGTCATTTCTAAGAAAACAGTCTTGAGGTTCCGCTGTGGGGAAAGAGAGAATAGGATTTCCTCTTCTTGTGATTCTACTAAGAAAAGGGTCAAACGGAATAATCACGGTGTTTCTTCCTGGGTGGAAAGCTTGACCCTGCCATTCTTGAGGTTGCACAGAAAGCAAGAAAAAGGAAAATGTGACACACTAGCACACCCCACTAGAGAGAAATAATATGCTTGTGTCTCTGCTGTGCAGCCAGACCGGAGAGTTCAGGAAAGAGAGGGAGAAGCCACACTGAGGTAGCAGGCAGGGGGCTGCTCGAGACAGATCTCTGCTCAGAGCCCTTCAAATGGGGGGTGGGGTGGGAGGAAGGACCTGCAGGAGCCTGAGGGGAAGTCTGAGGAAAAGGGGTTATGACTGCGGTCCATGTGACACACTGAGAGGTCATAGATGTGTCCTTTATCAACATGAGTTTGATAACATAGCAGTGGTTTCCAGGTCAAAAAGACCGCCTTCCCACAGCTGCCATGGAAGGTGGAGTTGGTCCATACAGCTGCCTTGACTTTGGGACTAGACTAGAGGCACATATCACACATTAAAAAAATCCTGGTGTAGGGTTTTACACACATCTAAAAGGGCCAGTTAGTAGGACCCTAATACCTTCACTGTCACCATTTTCGGAACAAGACAAGGACAAGCATTGAGCAATAGCCATTGAGTTTCCTGAAAACATCAAATTCAACCTCCCTTTTCCCCATCACATACATCATGTCCACGACCCTCCTCCCACACATTCAGATGCCATGTCTCAGACGGTGAGGGACAAGGACAGCAAGTCAAAAACAAACCCAAGCAGTTACAAAAGTAAAAGACTTTTAAAAATGAAACAAGCTATTTAAAGACAGCACTGAGACAGAGTTGACCTTTGAAGTGACTGAATCACAACATAGACTCTTTTAAGTGTGAAGACACCCCGACTATCTTCATCGGCAAGCCTAAGTCGCTCCTCTTCCAAAGGTGGAGAGAGAGTTAAAGGGCAAAGTTCAGATGGGTTACAGAAAAATACAGATGTGACATTTTCTTTGCCAATTGGAACAATAGTGTGATTAAATTCTGGCCACACTCTGCGTGTATCCCAGTGCAAGATTTATAACAACAAAACGTTAAGTTCCTTTGCCCTAACCCCTGCTGAAAGAAACAAATGGAGGTGATTTGATGTCCATAGCACGGGTCATCAAGTCATTTGCTTTATAACGCCACTTACAGGAATGCTAAGTGTAAAAGAGCAAGATGTTTACAAACTGAAAATGAGAATGGAACAGGTCTTAGCAGTTCCTCTGTACATTGCAAATGGCAGTGGACCGTCCACACCGACGAGTACTTTGCCCTGTTCCTCTGATCATTTCTGGGAAAAGACTTAACTCCTTCCCACGGAAACATAGCTGAGGGGGTGTGAGGTCTGCCATAATCTCTCTCCCATGTTTACAGAGAGTTGAGTTGAGGAACGGAAAAGAAAAAGCACATCCAGACGATACTTTCAAAGCCTCTGATCAAGCTGTGTTTGAAGCCAGTCCTGTGGCTGGAATCTGCAGTTCTATGAAATAGCACGTTTACATTGCCCTTATTGACAAACTGGTTTAGATCAGGTATTCGGTCATTTTTTATCGGAAGCGATTCTGACCGATAACAGAAAAGAAGAGCCCTGGGTGGAGAGAAGTTCCGCAGTGGTATCTGGGAAAGATGCCCAGACTGAGCGTGGAGGCCAGCTTGTCCCCAGCCCATTCTACAGCAAGAAGAAATCCTTTGTGATGTCCCCCCACAGGAAGAGAGCCTGGTGGCTCTGCCCATTGGTCCTGTTTCTCATCATCACATCTTACACATTGTCATATACACTTCAGGGTGTTCTAAAGTTCACAATTCTAAAAAAATGAGTGCATCACATTCAATGAAAACCACGGCTCTTCAGCAACCTTGACTTTCACTCACTTGTACTTTGCCCCCCCTCCCAAGATAAAAGCAATAACTGTCCCATGGACACTGTAGAATTAACAATTTTTTAATTTGGTTGTTTACTTTTCATTAAAAGACGACTGATTTTCCTTCTTAATTTCATTATTTTCCATCCTTTTCTATTTTCTATTCTTTCTCACCTGGCTTGCAAAAAAGTACCTAGCGAAGCCATTTATTCTGTACACCTCTGGGGATTAGTCATCAGTGATCGCTGTAGAAAGGAGTAGGGGCATGGTGCGGTCATTTGCTAAACATTCAGTATAGCCCCCAAAGGGGAGGGACAGAAGGACACTCCAAAGTGCTTCCTTCTCCTCTCCATCTCGGCTATATGGGCTCCCATCCTAATCCTAGCAGGGTTAGGAGGAGGGTTTCCAAGTATGCAGCTGAAGACAAGAACACAGTACAAAACATATGAACTCACATGCTCTAAGGAAAGCAAGCCTCTTTTACCATTTATTCATCAGCTTCCTTTGGTGTGTTATAGACGTAGACACACATTTGTTTAAAACTTAAAAGATAACAGACAGGTTCCCTGGCATTGTGGAAAAACATGTCCCATCTAGTTTATGCCTGTGATGACAAAAGACACCACACTTTCTGTGTCAGAACAATTTTATGACATTTTTCCGTCGTGATGATTCTAATAGGAGGACTTCCCTTTGTTTGACTTTTCATGCTTGATTTCTCTCAGTTTAGAATAATGAGCATGTTGGGGAAATGGGCATATATATATATATAAAACATAGACCTCATTATTAGAAAAATACACTGTCTGTATCATCTACGCTTTGAGCTTCTGAAACTTTTCATGCAACATCTTTTTTACCAGTAAGTTGAAATCATTCTTCTACTAGTAAGTTCTGTACACGATAGGAAATTTAATTGTTATTGTCTTCTTGGGCGATTTGTTCATCAGTGGGAGGCATTCTTCTAAGAATCTTGATGGAGAGCCTGCCTATTTTCTTAGCTGGAATCTAGTAACTAAAATGTGTCTGTGGAGTTTCTTCAGGAAAGATCAACAGGGGTGCCATTTTAGAAAACTCTTACAAAGCGAAGTGATCTCATGCACACTTAATCGTGGACTCCCTTCACTATGGCAACAATTATTTATGCTTGAACAGCCAAAATGAAGGAAAGAAAAAAATCTTGACTATAGACACTAGCTTCAAAATATATTCTGATGCACAGGCCATTTCCACAGAATTTTGCATGGCAACACATTAGAAGAGAGACCTCGTGTGTGTGCGTGTGTGTGCATGTGTTTGTGTATGTGTGTGTATACACGATATAATTGTATATATAATGCATAATATTGTAGCAGACACTATGAGTATATTTATGACAAAGACCTTCTAAGTGTTCTATGACATGTAAACAGATAAAAATATAATACTTATAAGAAGTTTTGAATCTATGTAATGGAATGTACGAATGACCAGACAGTGAATGAGAGTATAAGGTAGTGCAGGGGAAACGCCCAGTTTGCAGTACAGGCACACATCCTATAACAAGTCGCTGTGGACAGCAAAACTCCCTGGGTGGGGGGGCATAAAGCAGCTGGGAGGCAGGGAGGGTTGGGTGAGAAGGGACTCACAGCTCACAGGAAGTCAGGGACAGGAAGAAGCAGCAGAATGACCCCAGAGTCAGTGCTGAGGTAAGGCTGCCAGGGATGACCCCAGGCACCGTGAGTGAAGCTATGAACAGGAGGTGGGTGTAAGCTATTGAGGTGAGGGGTCCACATGGCATGCTCCAAAATGGCCTCAGCATACCAGACAGGTTTGCTGGTGATGGGGCCCACCCATAAATGGTTCTTTAAAGTCACCATGGTGGCTCTGGCTGGTTGGCTCAGTGGTAGAGTGTCAGCCCGGCATTGGAAGTCCTGGGTTTGATACCCAGCCAAGGCATACAGGAGAAGCCCCCATCCACTTCTTCCCCCTTCCTCTCTATCTTTTTCCTCCCCTCCCACAGCCAGGACTCCATTGGAACAAAGTTGGCCAGGGCACTGAGGACGACTCCATGGCCTCTGCCTCAGGCACTAGAATGGCTCCTGTTGCAACCGAACAATGCCCCAGATGGGCAGAGCATCGCCCCCTGATGGGCAGGCCAGGTGGATCCTGGTCGGGCGTATGTGGGAATCTGTCTCTCTGCCTCCCGCTTCTCACTTCAGTAAAATACAAAACAAACAATAAAAAGTCACCATGGCTCTTGTGAGCTGCAGACCCCAGCAAAGTGAGCTGCAGACTCCAACACAATCTGATGGTCCTTGCGAACACCTGTTTGTGATGTTGTCACATGTACGGCTTCACCAGTTCTCATGCCTTCTGTGCTTCAGGTTTGGGGACCTGCCCTGGCCACTAAGAGTGACTGATGTTACACCCTTCTCTGACTTATTGCCATCTGCATCCCACACAGTCTGAGGCAGAGGGGAGCTTGCTGGCCTCAGCCTCTCCCTGTCTGCTTCCAGGGGCGGGGGACCATGCCATGAGACAGACAGGGCAGGGCTGCACTGTCTCTTGCATCTGTGACTGCAATCCCAATGCCCCGTGAGTAAGGGGTGAATGGTCTCCAGTCTTCCTGCATTTATCTCTAACGGACCAAGCATGAGGCAAGGATGGCACCTTTGCCATTGTTCAGTGCCAGCCCTCTGCCTTTATTTAATTTTTCTCTTGTTTTCTGCAGTTTCAGACTGTCCTGCTGATGACACTCCCTGCTCCCTGTCCAAGCCATTTCTCAACTCATCACCTCCCTCCAAACAGTGTTCTCTATCTTCTTTCTAAAAATATGTCACTGGCCATTCCAAGAATGTGGTCAGAACTCCTATTTCTTCATGACAGCTTCTAGAAGCCTTTCCAGAAAAGTCTGACGAACGCACCATTCATACCAGTGAACGTTTCTCATGGACACTGTACCATATTTCCACAGGGCCCCCTGCTCTGCCCTCCCCCTGTCCAAAGGGTCCACTTAGCCTGCTTCAGCCCCAGCTCACATCCATCTTCGCAACCCTGGCCACCCAACCTGAGATCTCATCTCTTTAATAGTCCTTTGCTGCTGCTGTTATTTAAATATTTTAGGCTTCCCCACACACACACCGTTCACGTGATTAAATATTCTCTTTCCTCACAAAACAGTAGTTATGTATTTTATATTCTCCAAAGTTGCCAGCTCAGGGCATTTAACTGGAGGCATTGACTAAGGATCTATTGATTTGAGTTGATTTTCATATTATTATTTAAACTTGTTCAAAGACATTCCCGTCATTTTGATTTTTATTTTGCATAAGAATGGTGGCTGGCCCTGTGGAGGGCTCACTCTGCTTGAATCTGTCCCAACTATAAATGGCAGGACTCAGAAGAAAGGAACATCAGTGCACACAGGGTTGAAATATTAACCATGGCCAAGATTCTCAGGGAACTTGTATCATGGGACAAGATAGAGAGAGGTAAGAAGATAGTCATAGAAATCCACTTGAAAAAATTAATTAATTAATTAATTAATTAATATATCAATAGGACCCAATAGGAATTTAAAAGTATTCATGATTTTAAAAAATAAAGATGATAGCATTCAAAAGTGCACAGTTGTTGTAACAGCTAATAAGTTCCTTAGCGTTTATAATACGGTTGAAGAACAAAAACTACAACCTATCATTCTAATGTTTTTTCACTCATGTGGGACAAGGGGTGGGTCAGTTACAGAAGCTATGTAGACATAGTATACATCCTTTCTAGCAAAATATCACATTAATAAATGGGGTTCCTGACCTGTGGTTGCACAGTGAATAAAGCATCAACCTCGAACAGTGAGGTCACCGGTTTGAAGCCCTGGGTTTGCCTGGTCAAGGCACTATAGGATTTGATGCTTCCTGCTTCTTCCTTCCTCTTTCTCTCTCTCTCTCTCTCTCTCCCTCTCTCTATCTCTTCTCCTCTCTCTAAAAATCAAGAAATAAATGGGAAGAAGGATGGCACAGTTAGGTGGTTTTGTAATAGGCTATAAACAGTCCCCAAAGTACCAGCCAAGATGGCAGGTTATGAAAACTGTAAGTCTCCTTTGTAGATCCCTGATAGCTGCCTAGCTCATCCGCCATGGGAGGACACAGTGAGAAGACAGCCATTGGTGACCCAGGACGTGGACTGTCCTGGGACACCAAACCTGCCAGCACCTATACCTTAAACTTTAACAGACTCAGGAACTATGAGGAGTAAATCTCCATGGTTCCTTAAGCCTCTCAGTCTATAGAATTTTGTGACAGTGGACCAGACAGACTAAGCCAGGTTGTTAAGACAACCCAGTTGCAAGTGAGAGGAAGCAAGGATGAATTCTAGAAAGACTGTGGAGACAGGCATAGGATTTTGCTAAAGAGGAGGTAAAGAAAAAGTGAAAAATGAAGTATCAATCACCAGTAAGATGGGGAGCCATAGGGATCAGAGGGTGTGAGAACAACAGATGCTGAGAGGTACAAAAGGACTTGTGTGGGGGGCAGTGGACACCTTGGAAGAGGCGGCCAGCCAGACCCCAGTCTGGAAAATCATAGACAATTCTGCATGCATGGCCTTTCTCAGCTAACGTTAATGAGGGACGTAACTGCCATCAACATCTGAAGAGTGTTAACAAAAAGAAGGGTGCATAATTACTTAGCACCATACCAGTAAACATAATTAGGAATAATGGTATGCAATTAAGAGAGAAAAATGTAGTCACAACATCATGAAAGTTCTTCCTTGCCGGTGACATCTAAGCCATGACACTGTTTTCCAAAGCAATTGGGAGGAGTCCTGCTCCCTGAAGTATCTGGAATAAATGACATTGGGCTGCAAAGAGAACACCACAGAGTGTCCAAAGAGAGAGAGATGTCCCTGATGCCTGAACCAGTTTTTATTATTGATTTTATGGATTTCTTTGAATTGGGGGCTTAGAGAGTAGAATAAAAGGTGTCTGTTATTAACTCAGGTGGTTATTTACTGTGCATGATCTTGCGGGGGGTTTCGGCTGTGAAACCCCAAGCCTCTGCCCACCCCGTCTCAGTCCGGGGCTCTGAGGTTTCTCCCCAATGAACGTTGAGGGTGGAAACTGACAATGGATGGACCACTTTGGGGGCAATTAGAGTGTTCAGCATTCCTTTCTTCCACCTCACACTGGGCGAACCCTCTTTAAAAAACAGATGGGGGAGAGAGGAGCAAGATGGCGACGGAGTAGGCGGATGTACCAACTTCCAACTCCCAGAACCAAAGTGGATTATAACTCTATTTTAAGAACCATCATCTGGATAAACCAACTTTGAACTAAACTAAGTGGACTCTTCAACCAAGGAACACAGAAGAAGCCACATTGAGACTGGTAGGAATAGCGAAAACGCGAAGAGGGCTGCCCAGCTCTTCAGAGCGAAGGGCAGCCCGGAGAGACCCGTGTGGCGGGAGGAGAGTTTGGCGGAGAGGGAGGGACCTGGGTCGCAGGAACCAAGCCCCAGCCTACAGTCCCAGAGCCTAGAAGAGGTGTTTGGACACTTTTGAGCTGTGAAACAAGTGAGGGAGCTCCCAGGCCTACAGTGTGGAATATTAGGGCCATTCTACTCTGCTGAGGGCTGCTGAAGGGTATGGTGGCGGCAGGACGCTGAAACACGGTTCTGTCGGCGAGGGCGGAGGCCAAGCCAGTGTGAGCTCAGTATAGCCCAGCAGGGGCAGAGAAGACACCCAAAAGCGGTCTAGCAGCTGCGGGCCCGCCTGTAATCCCACCTGTGGGGACAAAGCGGGAAGCCAGGAACGGGCAGAGACCTGCTCTGCGACCCTGCGCGAGCCGGCCCTCACTGCAGAGATGGGACTAGGACCAGGAACGGGCGGGGGCTCGTGGCTCAGCTCACACTACCAGCCCCGCCCAGCCGGAGAAACCACAGTGTGCCATCCTGTGTGCACGAGCGGGCTCCGAACGCGGGGGCAGGGTAGACCCCGAGACAAGCGGAAGCTCACAGCTGAACTCATGCTACCAGCCCCGCCCAGCCTGAAAAACCTCGGTTTGTCATCCTACGTGCACGAGCGGGCTCCAAACGCAGGGGCGGGGTACACTCCGGGAGGGGACGAGCGGAAGCTCGCATTTGAGCAGAAGCCAGCAAACACACCCAGCCCAATAAACCTTGGTTTACAACCCTGCGCAGGAGGGCCCTGGCCTCAAGGGCGGGGATAAATTCTCGATGGGCAAAGGCTCACAGCTGAGAGCACATCAAAAGCCCCGCGCAACCCCCAAAACTGTGGCAAGCAGGCTCTGACTGCTGGTGCTGGGCAGAAGTCCAGAAACAGGTTGGGTCCGCAACTGAGCAAAGGTGCTCACCTCTACCCTTGGTGCTAAGGCTAGTGGCTTCCATGACAGCCCCACCCATGGAGGAGAGGTGGCAATCACAGCAACAGCCGCAGTGGGCCAGCGATGGCAACGCCCATACCCAACCTCCCTAGGCAGCGGCAGAAGGGGTGGCGGGCCTGCAGACAGACCACACCTAGAGAACACAAAGGCAACACCTACTGGACTCCAGTGGCCACAACTTGCTTATACACAGACAAAATGGGCAGGCAGAGAAATGCAAACCAAATGAATCAAGAGATATCCCCAGAAAATAACCTGAATGAACCAGATATAATCAAATTACCAGAAGCAGATTTTAGAATAATGATAGTTAGGATGTTCAAAGAAATTAGAGCAACAATGGATAGTCATTATGAACACCTAAATAAAGAGATAACAAGTATAAAAAACAAAATTGAAATAATAAAATAGAACCAGACAGAAATGACAAATATAGTATCAGAACTGAAGACCACAATGGAAGGAATTAAAAGCAGGATGAATCACACTGAGGATCGAATCAGCGAGTTAGAGGACACAATAAACAAAGGCACAGAAGCAGAGAAGAAAAAGGAAAAGAGACTCAAAAAATGTGAGGAAACTCTAAGGGAGCTCTGTGACAACATGAAGTGAAACAACATTTGCATCATAGGGGTGCCTGAAGAAGAGGAAAGTGGACAGGAAATGAAAACTGTGTTCAATCAAATCATAGCAGAAAACTTCCCTAAATTAAGGCTGGGAAACACTCCACACATTCAAGAAGCACACAGAACTCCATTAAAGAGAAAACCAAAAAGATCTACACCAAGACACATCATAGTTAAAATACCAAAGCTAATGGATAAAGAAAAAATTCTAAAAGCTGCTAGGGAAAAAAAGGCTATCACCTACAAAGGAGCCCCCATAAGGATGACATCGAACTTCTCAACAGAAACACTTAAGGCCAGAAGGGAATGGCAAGATATATTCAAAGTAATGCAGAACAAGAACCTACAACCAAGACTACTCTATCCAGCAAGGTTAACATTTAAAATTGAAGGAGAAATAAAGAGCTTCCCAGACAAAGAAAACCTCAAGGAATTCATTAAAACCAAACCAATTCTGCAAGAGATACTAAGGGGCCTGTTGTAAACAGTTTAAAGAGAGAAAGAATATAGCAAAGGAAGAATACGCTTTAAAGAATAAAATGGCAATAAACAACTACGTATCGATAATAACCTTAAATGTAAATGGATTAAATGATCCAATCAAAAGACATAGGGTAGCTGCGTGGATAAAGAAACAGGACCCATACATATGCTGTCTACAGGAGACACACCTTAAAACAAAAGATGCACATAGAATGAAGGTAAAAGGATGGAAAAAAATATTTCATACAAATGGAAATGAAAAAAAAGCTGGGTAGCAGTACTTATATCTGACAAAATGGACTTTAAAACAAAGGCTTTAGTAAGAGATAAAGAAGGACACTACATAATGATAAAGGGAACAATTCAACAGGAATATATGACTATTATAAATATCTACACACCAAATATAAGAGCCCTGACATACATGAAACAGACTTTGATGGATATAAAAGGCGAGATTAACAGCAATACTATTATAGTAGGGGATTTCAATACCACACTAACAACACTGGAGACATCCTCAAGAAAGAAAATTAATAAAGAAACAGCAGAATTAAAGGATACACTAGATCAACTTGATTTAATAGATATCTTCAGAACTTTTCACCCTAAAGAAGTAGAATATACATTCTTCTCAAGCGCTCATGGTACGTTTTCTAGGATAGACCACATGTTAGGACACAAAAATGGTCTCAATAAATTTAAGAAGATTGAAATCATATCAAGCATTTTCTCTGATCACAATGCCATGAAACTAGAAATTAACCACAAAAGAAAAACTGAAAAATACTCAAACACTTGGAAACTAAATAGCATGATATTAAATAATGAATGAATTAACAATGAGATCAAAGAAGAAATAAAAAAGTTTCTAGAAACAAGTGATAATGAGCATACATCAACTCAAAATTTATGGGACATAGCAAAAGCAGTTCTGAGAGGGAAGTTTATGGCACTACAGGAATATCATAAGAAGCTAGAAAAAGCTCAAATAAGCAACCTGACCCTGCATCTAAAAGAACTAGAAAAATAACAGCAAATAAACCCCATGCCAAGTAGAAGGAATAAAATAATAAAGATCAGAGCAGAAATAAATGACATAGAGGCGAAGGAAACAATACAAAGGATCAATGAAACCAGAAGCTGGTTCTTTGAAAAGGTAAACAAGATTGATGAACCTTTAACTAGACTCACCAAGAAAAAAAGAGAGAGGACTCAAATAAATAAAATTAGAAAGGACAGTGGAGAAATAACAACTGACACAGCAGAAATACAAAGCATTGTAAGAAAATACTATGAAGAACTATATGCCAAAAAACTAGACAATCTCGGTGAAATGGACAAATTTCTTGAATCATATAACCTTTCAAAAATCAATCTGGAAGAATCAGAACACCTAAACAGACCAATTACAACAAATGAGATCAAAACAGTTATCTAAAAACTCCCAAAAAAGAAACGTCCTGGGCCTGATGGCTTCACAAGTGAATTCTATGAAAAATTCAAAGAAGAACTAACTCCTATCCTCCTCAAGCTATTTCAAAATATTCAAGAGGAAGGAAGATTTCCAAATTCCTTTTATGAGGCTAGCATAATTCTTATCCCAATACCGGGCAAAGACAACACAAAGAAAGAAAATTATAGGCCTATATCCCTGATGAATTTAGACGCTAAAATTCTCAACAAAATATTAGCCAACCAGATCCAGCAATATATGGAAAAAAATTATACACCATGATCAAGTGGGATTTATTCTGGAGAGGCAAGGCTGGTTCAATATTCGCAAATCAATCAATGTGATTCATCACATAAACAAAAGGAAGGACAAAAATCACATGATAATTTCAATAGATGCAGAAAAGGCATTTGATAAAATCCAGCACCCATCATGCTCAAAACTCTCAATAAAGTGGAAATACAGGGAACATTCCTTAACATGATAAAGGCCATCTACGACAAACCCACAGCAAACATCATACTAAATGGACAAAAATTAAAAGCAATCCCCTTAAGATCAGGAACCAGGCAGGGATGCCCCCATTCACCACTCTTATTCAACATAGTTCTGGAAGTCCTAGCTATAGCAATCAGACAAGAAGAAGAAATAAAAAGCATCCAAATTGGAAAAGAAGAAGTAAAACTGTCACTATTTGCAGATGATATGATATTGTATATTGAAAACCCTAAAATCTCAGTCAAAAAACTACTGGACCTTATAAATGAATTCAGCAAGGTGGCAGGATATAAAAGTAATACTCAGAAATCAGAGGCATTTCTATATACCAACAATGAACTGTCAGCAAAAGAAACTAAGGAAACAATCCCCTTCACTATTGGAGGCAATAAGTAAAGTACCAAGGAGTAAATTTAACCAAGGAGGTTAAGGACTTGTACTCGGAAAATTATAAAACATTGATGAAAGAAATCAAGGATGATACAAACAAGTGGAAGTATATACTGTGCTCATGGCTAGGAAGAATAAACATCATTAAAATGTCTATATTACCCAAAGCAATTTATAAATTCAATGCAGTACCAATTAAAATACCAATGACATACTTCAAAGATATAGAACACATATTCCAAAAATTTATATGGAACCAAAAAAGAACACGAATAGCCTCAGCAATCTTAAAAAGAAAAAATAAAGCAGGAGGTATCACTCTTCCACATATCAAGGTTTACTACAAGGCCATTATACTCAAGACAGCCTGGTACTGGCATAAGAACAGGCACATAGATCAATGGAACAGAACAGAGGACCCAGAAATAAACCCACAGCTTTATGGACAACTGATATTTGACAAAGGAGGAAAGAACATACAATGGAGTAAAGACAGCCTCTTTAACAAATGGTGTTGGCAAAATTGGACATCTACCTGCAAAATAATGAAACTAGACTATCAACTCACACCACTCACAAAAACCAACTCAACATGGATAAAAGACTTAAATGTAAGCCATGAAACCATAATCATCTTAGAAGAAAACATAGGCAGCAAGCTCTCTGACATCTGTAGCAGCAATATATTTGCCGATTTATCTCCACGGGCAACTGAAATAAAAGGCAAGATAAACAAATGAGACTATATCAAACTAAAAAGTTTTTGCACAGCTAAAGACAATAAGAACAGAATAAAAAGACAAACCACACAATGGGAGAACATATTCGACCGCACATCTGATAAAGGGTTAATAACTAAAATTTATAAAGAACTTATAAAACTCAACACCAGGAAGACAAACAATCCAATCAAAATATGGGCAAAAGAAATGAATAGAAATTTCTCCAAAGAGGACATACAGATGGCCAATAGGCATATGAAAAAAGGCTCAACATCACTAATCATTAGAGAAATGCAAATTAAAACCACAATGAGGTATCACCTCACACCTGTCAGAATGGTACTCATCAGCGAAACAACACAGAATAAGTGCTGGCGTGGATGTGGAGAAAAGGGAACCCTTTTGCACTGCTGGTGGGAATGCAGACTGGTGCAGCCACTGTGGAAAACAGTTTGGAGATTCCTCAAAGAATTAAAAATCGAACTGCCTTTTGACCCAGCTATCCCACTTATAGGAATATACCCTAAGAACACCATAGCACTGTTCGAAAAGAAGAAATGCACCCCCATGTTCATGGCAGCATTGTTCACAATAGCGAAGATCTGGAAACAGCCCAAGTGTCTGTCAGAAGACAAGCGTATTAAAAAGCTTTGGTACATATATACTATGGAATACTACTCAGCCATAAGAAATGATGACATCAGATCATTTATAACAAAATGGATGTACCTTGATAACATTATACGGAGTGAAATAAGTACATCAGAATAAAAGAAAAACTGAGAACAGCATGATTTCATACATAGGTGGGACATAAAAGTGAGACTATGAGACATGGACAAGAGAGTGGTGGTTACGGGGTGGGGGGAGGGAGGGAAGGGTGGGATAGAAAGGAGGGGATGGCACAGGGAAAACTAGATAGAAGGTGAGAGAGGACAATTTGACTTGAGGTGATGGGTATGCAACACAATTGAATGATAAGATAACCTGGAGATGTTTTCATTGTACATATGTACCCTGATTTATTGGTGTCACCCCATTAAAACTAATAATAATAATTTTTTAAAAAAGTAAAAAAAAAAAAAAAAAAAACAGATGGGGATTAAGCCACAATCTTTTGCTGGATAAGAAAAGGGCAAATGAGGGTGACTGCTTTTGGTATCCAGATTCCAAAGTCGTTTCGGCAAATGTGGCGAGAGAAAGAAGAGAATCAAAGGCCTATTAAAGAAAGCTTGGGTTCTTAAATGGGGAACCGATGGCACGGATAAAAAGATAAGGGGAACAGAATGGTCATATTTTTCTTTTCCTCTCTTTCTTTCTTTCTTTTTTTATTTTTATTTTTTGTCTTCTCTTTAAAAAGCCAATGTTCCCAGTCAGTCTCAATGCTTTAATAACTCAAGAGACTGTACACATTTAGGGAACGACAGGTAGCTGTAGTGTAAATGTTCTTTGACTGATTAGTATGAAAATGGCCATTCCTGCCCACTTCCCCTTTGCAATGGGACAGAAAACTGGCCTGGTAGAGCATGAATTATGTATTTTCAGAAGATAGGGCTGCTAGAAGTTGAAGCAGGGAATGCTATGCCATCTTGCTTTGTGTGTTCCCTCCACTAGATGTCTGTTCAAATTGGCTGTGGTTAATTTATGAGGGCTGCCATCTCTCCTAGTAATCTCCCACCTGCATTTTCAGATTATTTAAATTATTTCTGGAACGCCAACAAAGCTGTGCCTCTTCAAAGGCATTCAGAATCGTTCATGATGAGGGTAAGACAAAAGGTGTATTGTCCCACTCAGATGTCCTTCCCACCCACAATGTGGCCATGTTTCAGTCCCCTATTTTAAATTCAGTTCTTTGGTGATGAATAATTTCCTAATGCTTCTGTTCAACATCCCAATGTCTTGTAACTAGTACTCATAGAGTTTTATCTCATAGAATTCTTGTAAGGATTACATTGAATGACTCAATGCCCATCAGGTGCTTAGCATAGTACTTGGAACACACAGCAAGGATTCAATAAGTACCAGTTCCTTTATTGTTATTACTAGTATTATGATTATCACCCTAATGATTATACAACCTGTATAAGATAACAACCTCACAGTGTGTTAAGGCAACCACACTCATTCATTGCCTTGGGACTCCTCTAGTGGACAACAGGACCCTGAGAAACAGACAAAGGTAGGAAACTTTTTCTGAGGACGTGTGAGAAGAGCAGTTTGGATACTTGGCCAGGTTGTCCAAGAGCTGGCCCCATAGGATGCATTAGCTCGACTAAAAGAAACCTAGGCTAATTCCGGCTCCTGGGTTCCATGACTCTACCTCTTGAACAACACCATTTCTTATTGTTTCTTAGTAGGATAAGTCTTTCCTGCTCCCTGTCCCCTCCCCTTCCACCCTATCTGTTGCTGTAAATATAGAGATGATTATAGTTGGGAGACCTTTCTCTACAAGATTGTTGGTCATGATGCTTTTACAGTAGCCAGTGGAAAGGACTCAGAAAATGGAAATTATTAACTCAGCATGAAGTTCACAGTGTTACCTGGCCCTTATTACAGATAACATTAATGTTAATTCAATTGCGTTTTCCAAGGAAAATTGATGCATGAAATCTTGATGCAACTTATTTCTCTTTTCCTCTGAACTACTAATGTCTACCTCCTTTTATTCAGCTGTCAGTCAAAGAAAGCATTAAAAAGTGGGGATGAAACTTAGTTCTTCTCATCAAAACCTTATTAAAGTCATTTAAAATATTACACACAGAGGCATATATTACTGTTATCTATTGCTAATTAGAAATTAATTATCTACCACAAATTAGAAGTAAATGAAGCTATAAATACAAAGTCATGCTAAAGGAAAAATAAGAAAATGCCCCAAAATTATGTAAATGAAAAACAGAAAGAATCAAGATGATTTCAGATACATTAAAGAAAGCATGTTTGAGACAGAGGAAGTCATCTTCATTTCAAAAAAAAAAGAAAAGAAAATCACTAAAACAGAAAATAAAGAAATAAAACTGCTCCCATAATGACATTGAAGAATACCCATCTCTTAAAAGTAAGTATTAAAAATAAGGAGGTCATAAAGCAGAGAATGTAAAATGCTATGATATTGGCTCCTTATCTTTGAGTGGGATTCTCATTTGACTTCAAGCACAAGGCAGAGGAATGATACAGTCTATTTTCCCAGGCGGCTTGTCAGAATGATAAAATGGAAGACGTTCCAAATCAGCTTTGCCACGGACAGCTGGTTCATCATCATTAGTGTATATATCCTTATTAATATCTGGGCCACTTGGCTGTAGAGGCAGGAGACCGCTGCTCTGTGAAATTCAGCGCGGTCCCAGTCAATCGCCAAGGTCTGTCCGCAGACTTCACGCTACTGTGAATGCAGACGTTCTCTGTTCTTCTCGGTTTCTTCCACCAAGAAGAAAAAACAACACATTTTGCTACATCATTTCTGCTTGAAACAGAGTCTAGCCTATGCCTGTTCAGAAACTTGCCTGTCTTTGTCTGCCTGGCTTCCTCAGTCCCCCGCTCCCCCCCCCCCCTCCCACGGGCTGGACGGCTTTGCCAGCTGGCTCAGGTGCCCTGTCCTGGAACAGGGGCCCCTCGAATTTTCACATGAACTGGATGAAAATAAGTGAACGTGAAATGCTATCTAGGAGTTTAGTCATGTTTCTTGTGGGCGTTTTCAGACTCCATTTGGAAATACAAAGAAATCGTGTAAAAGAAGCTGAAATGTGACCAGTTCTGGCCTTCATTACAAAGGCCAAGAGTTCCAGCAAAGATAACTGGGCAAATGACTAAAGGGACAAAGCTCGGTTAAGCCAAGAATTTAGATCAAAGCCCAGTACTCTTCCTCAGCATAGGACTGGATCCGGGAACAGGAACATCTTGCCTGACGGCTCTTATCAGCGTGTGCGTAGGATTTGCCCCATGCTGGTACAGAATTTCTGGTATCTCTACTTCAAGAATACACAGCAGCTAAGGCACAATGGAAATTTTTCCTTTTTCTTCCTCCCTCCCTTCTTTTTCTCATTCCTGTTCTTTTTTCTTTTTCTTTTTTTTTTCTCGTCTAAATGGTGGTTGGGGCCATTTGAAAAACAGGCTATTTATTCATCAGGGGTGCCTTCCTTAGATAAACTGGAGAATCAGAGAGATGTTTCTCATCCAAATACTTTTTTTTTCATCTTATTTCTTATTCTTGGGTTACAGAAGCAATTTATATCTTGACTTTAAAAGATCCTAAAATTTTGGCCCCTCCCTGCACCTCTGCTGTCAAAACCAGGAACTCCTTCCTGAGCCTGTTTCTTTATGGTAAGTCCTAAGCTCAAGGAGCCAGAAATCAATGGGACATGGGGCGTACCAGCTCCGACTGCCTGCCCCAGAGTCGGCCTGCACTCAGAGCTGGTGGCGGCTCACCTTAGGGTCTGACACAAGTCTGTTGGTGACCTTCCACCACAGGGAATAAAGCAAAGGAGTTTAACTCTCAACAGCATTTTCTCAAAAGAAAGAATGAAGTGAAGATGTGGGTTTGCTCTGAAGTCCTCTGCTGAGAGGCGCCCACACGGGGAACAGGTGACTGCTCTGAAGTCTGCAAATAGGTACCGTCAGTCCCCAATGCCCTTCCTTCTCAGGGCAGCCTAGCCACAGCCCCTCCGCTGCCCGGGGAGCCCAGAGGAGCTTTCCTCTTGGGAGAAATTGGAGCAGAGATGTTCTCAGCTTCTAGACATTGGTCACAGTGGAAGGCAGAGGTAAAACTAACCATGAAATAAGAGAAATGAGTGGATACTCAAACTTTCCCACTTCTGCTCCTCAGAGAGAGGGCAGCCAGCTGCAGAGAGTTTCCTCTTTTCTGTAGGAGACTCTGAGCTTCTCTTCTGATGACTTCTAGTTGCCCAGCAAGATGACCTGTGGTGTCTGTGGGTGGTCTGTTCCCATCTGGTTATGGGGGAGGGGGAATTAGGGTCAGTCTCTCCTCCTACTCCATGCTGCACAGAATCTTCTTAATAAAGACGTGGGCCAGATATTCTCTAAGATAATATTCTGGATCTCACATTTTATAATTCTAGGTTTTCTAAAGAGAAAGTGAGCATGGAACGATATTGTAGATTTTAAAAAAATAAGTTGAATTAAAGCATAAATGGAACAGCTCTGTATTCATTCTCAACTGGCAGCTGCCAATTAAACTAGAACTTAAGATTCATCTTTCGTGCCAGGCACGAATTGGAAGAAAGAGATGTCTTCAGAGAAATAATTTTGGAGTTGAAGGTGCCTCGACTCTTTGTTAGAACTCCCCACATCCAGAGTTCTCCAGAGGTCCCATCATGTAGGTCTACGAAGCAGAGTGAAACTCAACAGACAGGCTTCCTGGCTTCAAAGTGCAGAAAACAACAGAAGATAAGATTTTAAAATATTCTGATGACTTGAGCAAATGTAGTTATGTCATTTTCAAAGATTTTATTTCTTTTCTGAATATTTAAATGTTTTTCTCAACACTCAATTAATAAAATGCAAATGATGGTTTTCTTTTCCTATTAGTTGCTCCTTTCTCCCATCCCCTGAGGCATAGACTGTATTATTAGTTAAAAGCATTTTGATTAAAGTAAGAAGCAATTTTCACAGAATATTCCACAAAGGTTGTCACTGAAAGAGGAAAGAAAAAGAAATTTGCATTTCCGAAATCTTCTGCACTGGCTTCTCCTAACTAGTACATTTTCCAATTAGGACAGAATGGGCCTAGTTTTTGAAGTTTAATACTTGACCCTTAATTATTTTTTTCCAATTTTGTTGAAAACCCTTGTATAACACACTGATGGGAAAGAGAAACTCTTAGTTTTAGCTTTTGGGACATTTTAATTGGCACCCGTCTTATAACTATCATAAGTTGTTGTTGTTCACAACTCCCATAACCAGTTTGTCTCATTAAAGATTTTTCCAGTTGACTCCATTACTTTGTCTGATCATAGCATAAAACTTATCAGCTCTTTGGAAAACCTCCTTTACTAAGACTCTATGGCAAAACATTGTCATCCTATGTAAACAGTTCTCCTATAGGTGATGACTCAAATACAGTCATGTGATAGTGTGTCCTGTTTTTTGTTATTGTTGTTTGGGTTATTTTTTTGTTTTTTTTTTTTTTTAGTTTCATCTAAAATAAAATCCTGGATGGAATCAAGCAGATTGTTGGTAACAGAATCCTTAATTTTTCTCCAGAGAGAGATGGCATGAATGTTACTTTATCAGAACTTCTGTTTCTGATCACAGCTTTTCATATAACTTTAGGCTCTTTTTCAAATTGCAGCACAGAATTATTTGTAAGAGCTTCATTAGACACATTGCTAACATTTTATTAATCCCAAGCTTTAACAGCTAATACTGAATAATGTTATGATCCCGTTGTTTTATTTGACTTATTTTTTTATAGTTCTTCTTTCCAGGCCCCAATTTTTATACATAATGCATGTTTTCCTCGAATAAGCATTTTCAAGGGTTATTTCTTTGTTTGCATATTAGCCACACATCATTCTCCAAGGTTCCTTTGTCTTGTCATGCATTTCCCCCCATGCTCTGCATACATGGCTGAAATGCAAATATACTGTTCAGTCTTGACCTACTTTTAAAATTCTTCAAGAATCCTGTAAAAGAACCCATACCATCTATCTTATACCTAAATGGGACTTGTGTTTTTTTGTTTTGTTGTTGTTGTTCTTTTGAAATCTCTATGTTTGGCTAGATTTAGATAGATTTTTAAATCATGGTTCAGGGAATGAGGCAGACCTGAACCTTGGTCCAGTTATGGTCATGGCCAGCCTAGGAAATAGAACTTTGATTTGTCATGTAGCATGGGTATCCTAGAACTGTTACCAGTTGCTTTAGTTGGAGGATGGAGTAAGGACAGCATAAGTTATGTAGCCAATGGTTCAAGGAGACTTAGAAGAGAAGAGGGAATGGCCCCTGTGAGGACGGCAGGGGAACAACTCAGAGAACTTGGGACTTTGCCCTGAGTAGGTGTGTCAGCACAAGGATGCGGGGCCACATGGATCCATTTTTTTTTTTAGATCTATGGATATATTTAAACAACTTTAATATTTCCCTAGATATTATGAGTTACATGAAAACTTCTGGTAACTAATATTCCTTTAGGAGTGTCATAGAATTTACACTTATTCCCAGGAGACATAATGGGTGTTGGCTTTCCCACAGTCATAATGGGCAGAAGTTATGTCTGCGTGTTGTTGCTAAGTTGATGCACACCAAAAAACTCATTAGTAAAAACCTTTTGAATATACCCCACAATGGATGCATCCAGGAGAGTTGTGCTGCTACCTAAAGAGCAGGTAGTTACCGGTGATCAGGACAGGGGTCAAAGTCAGTGAACGCATCAATTTTTCAATTCTTTTTGGCAAGAACATCTCTCATCTGAGCTGGACGAAATGAGTGCTGTGGAACACACATGGCATTCACCTCAAAATAAAAACCCAAATGTGCTGTTCAGTATTTCTTTTACCTGTTTACACTTGTCTTAATTGTTATAAAAGCTTTGTTTGGGGGAAAGGGGCTTTGTGTGTTTTTCATTTTCTCTCCAGTTTTGGTATCCTGTCCTGGTTTTATATTTATATTGCATGAACCTGGTTAATGGATTCTTTCTGGGTTTGTGAGCAAGTAAGTTTTCTCATGTTGGGAGGTTAGGAAGGAGCATGGCACACTTCCCAGGGTCTTGAGGGCTAGTGTGGGAAACCAGGTGGCCACTTATCATATGTATTTGAACCATCCAGCATGGCCATCATTCATTAGTTGTTCACTCAAAACTACTGATTACTTACAAGATACCAGAGAGTATAACACAAGCACCAATTTGATCATGATGCCTAAAGAGCAGTGTTGGTTTGGCGTGAAGATGGTACTGGAGAGTGGGAAGACCACATGCAGATTTATCCATTAAAGGGCGTGCCAGTGATCTGAAAGAGATGAGGATGTCCCAAGCTGGCATGGCATACGGAGGAAAATGGGAAGAATTTGTGATGATCGGGGCAGCATGCGGCTTGAGGAATATCTGATGTGGGGCGGCGGGGTGAGTCAGCAAAAACAAGCAAGTAGTGCTCACATCTGCTGAGAAAGAAGAATATCAGAATTTGGAGGAAAGAGGATGTTTAGTTTATTTTTGGAGATGCACAGAGAATGACATTTAATATCCAAGCAGACATGCCCAGAAGACTGCTGGACCCGGAGGCTGCAGGGAAGGGGGAGAGTCGTGAACAGAATGTGACCAGATGAGATTAGATCATCCCATGGAACATGTAGAACAACAAGAAAGGGAGCCCAGGACAAAACCAAAGAATGACAGCATTCCAGATAAGGACCGGTAGACTTTTCCGTGCAGGACCTGACAGTAAATATTGTGAAATTTTCCAGGCCATATGGTCTCTGTTGTGAGCATTCAACTCTGCCATTGAGGTGTGAAAGCAGCAATAGACAATATGGCAATGCAGATGCAGGGCTGTTCATTTTTTTTAAAATAAAACTTTACAAAGCGACCCAATTCAGCCAAGGGGTCAAAGTTTGAGAGTCCCTAAGAAATAGGGGAAGGGAAGAATGCTTTAAGAGGGGGAGTGGCTTAAAATTTAAACTATATTAACAGGAGAAATGATGTTTTCAGCTCAGTCTGATATCCTTTGCCTAATAGAGGACTTGAAACCAATTACATTATGTCCAAGAATCGATCAATCACGTCCGGCGGTCCTTCATGCAAAACTGGAAACTAAATGATTCCTCAACTTCCATTCTGTAAAATCTGTTCATTTATGTAGATTATTGGATGCATGTAAAACTGAGTTCTTGTTTGGAAATGGCTTTTTATCTTTTTTCTTTTTCGTTTTTTTTTTAAAAAAAAACCACATTCACAATATCTATTTAGAGATACTTCATATTTTAACTCAAAGAACTCACAGAATATGCTTTTTAGCTTGTTGTCAGCTCCCGGCTAGAACACAGTCCATTTTGCAAGGTTTTAGTTTGTTATTTATCAATCTTCTATGCAGAGCCATGGGAGCTACCCCAACTACTCATTCTGTCTGAAGGAAATCTATGCACATTGTTGTGTGCCCAGATCCAACCCGGGTCCAGAAAACACTCCCAGAGTCACAGATACACACGGTTCCTTCTGGATGCATGCCCAGGCATCATCGATTTCTTTTGTAAGGAAATACAGCGGCATGTCTCCAGATATCTTGATCCTAGTTTTAGCATCTTTAGGACTGTGGGCTTAGATATTTTTTCATGTTTTCCTTGGTTCCTCCTGCCTTGCCACTGTTACCAATGTTTTACTCTAAAAACACACACATCCTCAGCTCACTCATAAGCCAGGGACCACCTGTATATGGAACTCCTTTTCAGTTAGAATTACACTAAGCTGTTAAAACAGAAACCCCAAAACGCAGTCGCTGAAGTGAGATAGACATCGAGTGCTGCTCCTAGAGCAGTCTGAAGTCATGCTACTCAGACTGGCAGGACTCGGCCAACCTGACTATTTGGACCCAGGTTCTTTTGCCTTCTGAAGGTCAGGTCATTGCTTTTAAGCCAGTTACTCAGAAGTCTTAAGCATCCTTTCCACTCACATCTTTGGGGAGAAGTTTCTCACATCACACCCGTCCACTGAAAGATATGCTTGTGTACTTTATAGCCACATACCTACCTGATGAGTTAAAACTCTGCTACCATGGGGAAGGGAGACACAAGTGTGGGTGGAAAAGGGCCCCCAATCTCTCATGGTTCTGTTCCGAGTCCTTGCTTTTCTTTGTCTTTCAGTCAGAAGATTCACTAGGTGATATGTACCAGCTGTCAGTCATTTTTCTGTTGCGGAGAGGAGGGTGCCTCTGTCTCACTCTCAGCTGATTGCTGACTTCACACCTCAGAATATACTGCCTTAGTTCTAGTCCCCTTACACCATGCTCTGTGTCAATGGAGTCCCTGACTGTTTATAAAAAGGAAGGGCTGATAGAGTAAAGTTGTCTTTTTAATTTTTTAAAAGATTTTATGTATGGGTTTTACAGAGAGAGGAAGGGATGGGGAGGAACAAGAAATAGTTGTCTCACTCTAGCTGTTTATTGGTTGCTTGACATATGTATCTTGACTAGGCAAACCCAGGGTTTCGAACCAGTGACCTCAGCGTTCCAGGTCAGTGCTCTGTCCGTTGCGCCACTATCAGGCCCAGGTTGAAAGTGTCTTGAGCCCAATGAAAGAATCATTAGAAAATTTTGCAGGGGAGACAATGGAAGGTGGGGAATGGGAGCGAGGGGACATTGGCTGTGTTGAATGACCACCAAATGGCACTATCCAAAGTGGCAACAGATACTGTAAGTTAAATGGAAAAGAAGAAAAAGAGATAGTCTCTCTTCTACTAGAGATGAACATGTATGATTGGAGTCACCAGGGAAAATAAGGAACAGGATCAGAACTTCGTAACTTAGGGTTCAGACGGTGGGGTACTTTTCTTAACATGGTAGCCGGTAACTCACTCTGTAATTACTTCCTCAGCAGTCGGGGGACAGGTGCTGCAGAGGGGGCCTTTCAGGCTTCCACATTTTGTTCATAGAACTCTTGTAGCTATGGTTAGTAATTTATTTTCCCACCAGGTGGTTTCCAGAATGGAGACTGTGTTTACCTTATCCATCTCCAGGGCAGGGGACTACATATATATTTTGAAGCAAAAAAAAAACGAAAACAATCACAACAATTTCTACACGTTTTGTGTTTAGAGAAATAGTCCTGAGTGTCCTTATTATATTACTATGCTAGGCACGGTGGGATAGACCGTGAGATATTAGGCACAATAATAAAGTAAAGGGACTAATTTTGGTTTCTCCGCAAACATGCCGCTGTTTGCATGGGGATACAAAAGAGGTTCTGTCTACAAAGTAGTCTCCTATGGAGAACTTAGTACAGAAAATCACAAGAGTGCTGTTATTTTAAAAAATAACATGTTAGAACTTCTGGGGAATGACTTTCGCCCATAGGGAGCATATAACTGTTCTTTAACAATAGCTCATCCTTCTTGTTCTGTGAGGGCATTTTGGTCAATTGCCCAAACCATGCTTTCATATGTTAAGTATGATATGCAAGCACATTCACTAATACTCTTTATAATAACATGCAAAGTGACAACAATATGAAGAAACCAACTTCACTGAATACGTAATGGACAACCTTCAGTACATAATGCCTCAGCCTAGGAAAACAAAACCCGTTCAATCTGTCAATCCTTCCCGGTCAGTTTGTTAACTAATTAATATAAAGGTAAGAAAATTCAAAAAAAGTAGTTCTTTTTTTATGCTTGAAAATCATACAACATAATTTATCGGTGTGACAAAGAAACTACCTACACATTTAGGAGTCTTTTAAATTGAATAAACCAAACCCAAGTCACTCACTATGAGACATTGCCCTTCCTCTTTCTACATCAAACAAGAAATATAAAGTCATTTCCATGTTTCATATAAGAGTCATAAATGTCTAACCTCTCAAGTGGCCTTCTTTGTCTTACCCGTTCTAACATTGCCATGCTGTGCATAAATGCACACATATTATGCTGACTTCACATGGAAATATTTTCAGTGAGGGCTCAATATGTTTTTCCTCTTTCTATGTAATTCTTGATCTTCCCAAGAGTGGAATGACAGTAGACTTGTTTTACCATCTCCATTGAACGAAGGGTGGGCTAGGTTAAAGATCAAAGTTGGTCTATGATTCCATATTAGGCACAGATTTAATATTGGGACATATTGTAGGATACGAAGACCATGTGATTCAGGATGATCCTCCCTAGCCAGAAATATGGATGGTGACTCCTGTTTTCTTAACAACAGCTGTGTGAACAGGTGGATCCTAATCCATTGCCTTCCACTGAGACAGGTTTCACAGGGTTTCCTGGTTACTAATTAAAGTTGCAAGACCTGATTGGGTCCAATCAGTCTCCTGATGCTTTATTGAAATGTAATGGCCTCATAGTTTTGACATTATTTTTTCATACCCGTCCATTTCCATTTTACATTTTTATTCTACATCCTCATAGCTGCATGACTTTGAGCAATTATTTAATTTCCCTCCACCTCCTCTCGAGATGCAAAATGAAGAGAGGGTGACAAAACAGACTGAGAAAACGGCTGTGAGCATTCATTGAGACAACACGGCGGAGTCCTTTAGTTCAGACGCGGGCAGGTGATTATTTTAGCTGAAACGGTTATCACAGGAGTGCTGCCCCTGGCTTTCCTGTTAAGGCGAGGACTTTGAGAGTTTCCTTCTTAATGGAGGAACGAGATGTGTAAAGGCAGATTCACACACCCAGCCAAGCCTGACCTCTCCCGTGTAGCTGCACCACGTCTCGAACAGAGAGACCCTTCGTGATCAGAGCACACCCCAATAATCCTGTGTGTTAGTGTCCTTCCCTCACTGTCACATCTCCATTTCTTTCCTGCCTCCTAGCAGGCGTTGTTCATACACAGATAAAGGAAAATATTACCATACATGCTGCTTTGGCTGGACTTTTAAAAACAATGTAACCAGCCTGGATAGAACATCATTCATTAAAGTAGCTATTGTGTTTTATGCACAGGACTGTTTGTTTGAAAGCAGTCAAGGACCAGAGAAGAACAAATTAATGGAATGACAAGGGCTGGTTCTGTTATAGGACAACCCTTTGTGAGAGGTTTCTTTTTGTTTGTTTGTTTTTTGTATTTTTCTGAAGTGAGAATCAGGGTCGCAGAAAGACTCTGCATGCACCCAACTGGGATCCAACCAGCATGCCCACTAGGGGTGTTGCTCCATTGCAACCAGAGCCATTCTAGCACCTGAGGCAGAGGCCATGGAGCCGTCCTCAACGCCTGGGCCAGCTTTGCTCCAATGGAGCCTTGGCTGTGGAAAGGGAAGAAAGAGATAGAGAGGTAGAATGGGGGAAGGGTGGAAAAGCAGATGGTCGCTTCTACTGTGTGCCCTGACCGGAAATTGAACCCAGGATTTCCACACGTCAAGCCGATGCTCTACCACTGAGCCAACCGGCCAGGGCTGTGAGAGGTTTACCTTTTGGCATTTCTTCCTCTTTGTAATTGGAGGTGTGAAACATTTTATTTTTTAATTGAAAATAATAGTGAATTCCTCTTACTAGCACTGTCTGCTCATTCATCATAAACTTCAGTAGTGGCCCTGTAAAATGGATCCATGGACAGACACATGCATGAGATTCCAAATACTGAACTTGTTAAAGCTCACAGAATCATGGACTTCTGTGAGTGGACAGGATGCTTGATGACGTCAAAACCAGATATTTTTTTCTTCATTTTTCCTAAGAGTGAAGAGAGATAACCTGTTCACACCAGCTAATCCTGAAAATTCCGCTGCAAAGAAATGCACACGAAAAACTTCTCCCATAGAGACTGTTACTAATTCCATGAGGTTCTGGGGGGCAGGATGCCTGTACAGTTTCCACAACTTATTCATTAGCATTTTTTCTTGAAATAAAATTATTACTGAATTAACAAACTGTCGCCGCCCAGAGTCTCAGTGGAACTTTGTATTTACATAGTTCAGCTCTTGTTTCTTGGTCTTTTAGGCTCCACTGGAGCAGAGAAGGAAAAGGATTCTCTACAACGACGATGTGTACATTTCTGTCCCCAGTTTGTATCTGCTCCTGCTTTGCATTTCCTCATATTGTTTGTTTTAAAGCTATTCTTTGAATACTCATTTAACATATTGAATCTAATAATGCCATTATGGGAAGCTCTGTTTGAGTAAAGGCAACGGAGTTGAGCTACCAGCTGAAATTCAATTTCATTCCAGTCATTTCATGAACAAAGCAATGAAACTTCTAAGTCATAAAAACTTGGCAAATGCACCTCTATAAAGCTCGTGCTTGTGTCTTGTCAAGATACTCTTTTTATTTTAGAATGAAAATCTTAGGTAATTGATTATTACTTATTATAGAAAGTAGACAGAGATAAAAGATAATGATGCAGAAGACCTTGTCCAGTTCTTTGAACACTCTTATTTGGCTGTTTTGTGTACCTTTTATTCTTAATGTCTTTTGAGTATTTCTCAGTGTATAATGCTATTTGAACTTGGAAGGACATTTCTATTATAAGCCCAATTAATTTTGGCTTAGTATTTAGGGTCTTTTCCTGGGGATGCCTTATCAATTTCATTTAAAAGTAGAATCAACCGATAATTCAGTCTCTAGAACCTATCACCCTCAGGCAGTGAAGTAATTCCCAGAAGTGCACCTGCACTGAAACAACAATGCGTTCACAAACATTCACCAGTAGTGGTGACTGAAGGCAACAGTGCCTTCATTGTTTTAGAAGTATAATTTGTCTGCAAGAGTGATTTCTGTGGCTACTTCAAGGAATATTTGCATTCTGCCATTCCACAGTAGAAACAGCATCCAAGGGATTTGACAGTAATGTCATGAAAACAGAAACCATTCTGACTCATGGTTTCTTCAGAAAATACCTTTAAATACCCACCGAATTTAAATCCACAGCCCATGTGGAAACTGCCCTAAAAGGTCCCTGTAATCAGTCACTGGTTCACATTGCGAACTCCACACCACTTCAGCCCCCTTCCCATCTCAAAACTGTATCCCTAACGCATTCTCAGGGGGTCTTAGCAGCAGAAATTGGGAGAGAATTCCCAGTTTGGAGAGATGGGCTTCATTTTCCACTTTTCAGTCTAATGTACTTCTTAGGCCCGTGATGGAAAACCTATGACACGCATAGCCATTTTCTATGACACGCGACCACATGCGGCTACATACCAGAGAAGTATGGGGCCGCATGCCGAGAAGGATGTTTAATCCTTGGCTCCTGCATGGCCAGGTGCAGTAGCCGAGGATAAAACATTTGCTGCAGTGTAGACACTCTGTGCCGGACGTCTGTAGGCCAAAACAACAGAGCGTCTAGTTCTGGGACTTCCAGTTAGGTCATTTTTCTCGAAGTGACACACCACCCAAGTTATGCTCGGGGTTGTTTTTTTTTTGGCTAATTTTGACACACGAAGCTCAAAAGATTGACCATCACTGTCTTAGGCTGTTAGTTCCACATGACATTCAAATGTGAATATGACTCCCTTTACATTAAAAAAAGGAAATGTGGGATGTTGGAAAGCAACAAAAGTATACAGATGACAAAAAAATATCCTGCTTGTGTTGGGTGAATATATACTGACCTCAATTATACTGTAGTATTGGTAGCTGTATTCAAAGATATACCTCAACATTTTCTGCCATTTTGATTATTTATCTACCACAGAGCTTCTGTTTAGATCAGTGGTTCTTAACCTGGGTTCTGTCGAACCCTAGGGGTTCGATGAGTCGATCTCAGGGGTTCGGAGAAGCCTCTGCCGTGAAGGCCAGAATAAAGTAATACCATAATTTGTTGTGAGTTCATGCACTTTGTTGGTTTTGTTCTTTGAGCAAGGTGATGTTCATGCACGGCTCATTTTGCGCACCAGTAAAAAAACATATACCTATGTCTTGAATTTGGAAAAAAAAAAATCATATTTTATTTATCACTAAAGAAGGGTTCAGTGAATGTGCATATGAAACTGGTGGGTTCGGTACCTCAAAAAAAGTTAAGATGTACCTGTATTGCTTTTCCAAGTCTGCAATACAATGACTTCTTCTGGGATGCTTTCAGCAGCACATAATCTTGACTCAAATGGGTTTAAACAATAAAGGAAATGTGTTCTTTCCCATCAGAAGTAGTTCCCCTGCTATCTATGTGTTCCCATCCTCTTGTCCTTGACTTTATCTTCGGAAGGTTTTCAAGGTGATTACACCTGCTCCAGTTCCAGGCTTCCTCTCTGGTCCTAGCATCCTCTCTCGGATGATGGGGCTGAGTCTGTCTTCCTCTCCGCCTCAGGTGTGGTGAGTGCACACTTTTTTCCAAGGTCTTAACCAGCAGACTTTCTTGGTGTTTCTTGGTCTAGTTGGCGAGAAATCATCACAGGCCCACTGCTGAACCAGTCCCCAGCCCAGGAAAGGAGAGACCCAGGATGGAGATTCGTAATTAGAGAAATCAGTTTGTCTGATTCCTGTCACCTACCTCTATGAATTCTATAATATCTTAGAACATTGAGGCAGCAACTGCAATTTAATTCATATATTAATTTGGGAGGTACTGTTATTTTAACTACATTAGGTCTTCATCTATGGAAGATGACCCCTCTCTCCGTTGGTTCTGGTTCTGTTTTCCCATTGAACATAATTGGCTAGGGATTCTGCACGAGGGTCTTTTGGTATTTTTTTAATTGATTCTTGTATATTTTATATCTTTGCTGTTGTTTTTGTTTTGTTTTTTCCATACCTTTTTTGGTTAATAGTAGAAAAAAGTATTTATAGTTGAATTCTTATTGTTTTGATATTTTCAGCAGAGCCTCTTAGGTTGTTAATAATATAATCCCATCATTTGTCAAAAATGATCATGTTGCCTCCCCTATTTTGTCCAGGATTTTTGCAACTTTATTTCATTGGCTTCTCTCACGGCATTCGTTAGAAACTGCATAGTGGGCAGCCCTGCTCTCCGCCTGATTTTAACAAAACTACCCTTTATGTATATAAATAATAGACTTTTATTTTTGGTTCCCACCTCAACACCAATTGGGTTGGAAGCTTTCCACTCAATCATGCTGAAAGATCGCTCAGGTACAGCTAAATTTATCAAGCTCTTTCTAATGGTGCAAAAAAGAAAAAATTAACCCTTAAATATTTTAATAAAAGTAATTTTTCTGATAGAAAATTCTCGTAATTGAATCACCTTTTTATTCCTGGAACTAGTCGTAATTTGTCTGCAATATTCTTTTAAAATGCTGCTGGGTGTTTTTGTTAGTTGGGTATTTGTAATTTATCATCTGTTTTTATCGATAGAATTGAGATTTCATTTTCTTTGACAGTGTGTGATGGCAGGTGTGTCCTAGCATTGCAAAAGGGGTCAGGAGGCAGTCTGTGCCATACTGTCATGTACTTCTCATACCCAAGGACTTAGCTACCACTGAATAATTAAGTAGCAATCACCTTGCATTCAATTAAAAAAATAATTTATAAGAAAGAAGAGTCATTTTTTGCTAAAACTCTCAAAATCTTTTGCTTATTCCTAGTAAGTGCCTCTGCATTTCCAAATGATACCACTTTATTGCTTCTTTTTTATCGAGTGATGTTAAGCATTCTCTACTGGTACCTTCTGTGGAAGACTGGATGCAGCCTCCTATCACCATCACCCCCTGGTTTCATTTCTCCTGTGACCCTGATAGATCCTGTGTCATGTGTCTTCCTTCCTGGTTCACCCTCCTTGCGGAAACTGATAGAAAGAACGGGGGAGTGAAAGGCCTCATGAGTTTTTATAAGGAGATGGATTTCATTCCAAATGAAGTATGGAGCCATTAGAGTTCTTCAGTAGGTAAAGTTTTTAAAAAGATCATCCCTTTTATTGTGTAAAGATATTTTTATGGAGGCAAAATGGAAGAAGGAGCCCGCATAGAAAGCGACTGCAGCAGACTAGCTGGGGGAGGGGAGCACTGGTGGTGAAGAGAAGTGGGTGGACCTAGGATATTACTTGGGTGTAGAACCAGTAGGATCTGCAGTAGGTGGGATGAAAAGGCTGAAGGAGAGCTGTCAATGGTAACTCCCAGGTTATTGCCATAGCAACAGAAGGGTAGTGCTGCTTTCTGAAACGGGACAGACTTGGATGGAACAGGTGGAAGGTGGGTTGTGGGTAATCCTGAATTGTGCTTTGGGTATATTTCTTTGAGATAAATACTTAATTAACCCCCACCTTCCTGAACCATCCCTTTTAAGTTTCCCTTCATATGTTGTTTCATATCGACTGCTTTTTAAGTTTATATTTTCTATTTCTAATTTTGCTTATTTTAGTATCAGCTTAATTCTATTCTTCAGAAGTTTATTTTCTTCTTAATCACAAGAACCTGTATAATATTGAAGAGAAGGCCCAGCACAAACAAGGACAATAAAGAGGAAACATTGTCCCATATACTTTTCATACTTTTTGACAGCTGGAATTAGTGTTATCTCCAACTTCCTTTCAGATACAATGCTAATTATTTTAACTATGAGGGATGGGGAGACCCTTTTCCTGAAAACGATTCTGTGCTATTTGATGCAGGTCGCTCGCTCACTTTCTTGCTTTTCCGAACCAGAGCGTCCGGCAGCTGTGTAATAATGCAACACAGTGGTGCAGAATGGTACAGGAGGCCACCGTCGTCAAATGAAGCCACATGGGGAGCTCAGGCTGAACAGCACTGCCCAACCTGGGGTGCCTCCAGCCTGGCGCCCTGATGCCAGGAACCCTGAGACATCTCTAGGGTCTGGAAGAGACCCAATGGGCTCAGTGTTTCCTTTGACCTCTTTGAAACTTGCTTATTCGGTTCTTGGAGTCTTAATAAACTGTCTTCTTCAACGTGATGTATAGAATGTGTGAAGAGGAGAACCAAGGTCATTCTCAGCTTAACCTGACCCTCGGTTCCTTTCACAGCCTTCCCTAAACGCTAGTAAAGACATCAGTTATTCTTAGTAGAAAAATATTACATTTTTGGCTTGTTTGAAGACAAAGGCCCCCGCTGCAACTAACTCCAGCATTGAAACGTACTTGTGAAAAGATCTGTCTGGTTTGACTTTCTACCTTCTTTGACTCACATTGATTGAATGCTGGAATCGTACATTTTGGTGTAAGTTAAAGTGTGGTAGGATAGCTAAGTGGTTTTTAGAGACTTAGAAACATGCAAAATTTCTTTGCCCAGTGCCAACTTCTTGGTTGTTTGGGAATGTCTGCATTTGGGTGACTCTGAACAGATATGTATTCAACCTTTACAGACCCAAATTCCATCGACCATCTGGGATTTTTAGTTATGACAAATATAAGTGCCTTGCTATGTCAGACTGATTGACAACTGAAGATCTGTCATTGACATAGTCCTCCCTCATGCACACAGTGATGAAAATGCACCTGAAATTACCTCATTCTGTACAAACACTGACAGTATTCTAAGTGTCTTTCTATTTTTCATAATTTATAAAAGCTGTATGTACCATCATTAGGGAGTCTAATTTTAGATAGTGAAGTTATTAGACAGTGAAATACATTGCTAATATAACACATTGTTAAGATAACTTTTAGCAAAAAATTCAAATCAGAAGGAATATATATAAAATATATCAAATTCTAATTCTAAGATAGCATTTTCAGCATAAGTTATTCTAAAGGAATCTCAGGGTCAGGTATTAGCTCATGTTTGCTTTCTATTTAGAAGTATGGAGAAGGTAGTCCAAGTTTAATAATGCATCTAGGATCAATTGTTTGATGAATGACATTTGAGATTTATATGTTCTCTCTTTCCCTCGTCCCCATCCAAATCTCTCCTGCCATTTGAAAAAGTGGTTAAATTATTCACAGAGCAAACAGAACAGCCTTGATTTGGCCTTTTCCTATGTCAAGTGATTTTATAGAGCCAGACTAATGAGATTAACAGTTTCCTACAATTTATTCTTAGTCCTGCACATTCTGTACTTGAGTTGGTTTCATTAATTATGTATCCAACATTCCAGAAATGATCAGATACTCAAGAAAAATACATGATATTTGCTCCAAAAATTCTTACTAAGTCAATGTTGAGTTCAATTGAAACCTGTCATGAGGCATACTATACCACATGGCCATAATGAAATTCACACTAACCAGATTCTGTTTATAATAATGATATGAGTTACCATCACCAGTCTGTTCATTTTAACTGAAATGGAGATTCTGTGGTTGTGTACCCATTTCTTATATTCGATTCCAATATGTGTGTATGTATTCCAATATTTCTCCTTGTAATACAAGGAAAGCCAATAGTGTGTGTGTGTGTGTGTGTGTGTGTGTGTGTGTGTGTGTGATTTACACACATGCCTTCAAATATTAGTAATTGAATGTTTGGAAATTTTCTTTTTTTTTCTTCAGTGAGAGGAGAGGAGGCAGAGAGATAGACTGCTGTATGTGCCCCTACAGGGAACCACCCTGCAAGCCCACTAGGGGGCAATGCTCTGCCCATCTGGGGCCATTGTGCCATTGCTTGGCAATCAAGCTATTTTAGCACCTGAAGTGGAAGCCATGGAGCCATCCTCAGCCCAGGGCCAACTTGCTCTAACTGAGCCATGGCTGCTTGAGAGGAAGAGAGAGAGAGAGAGAGAAAGAAAGAGAATGGAGAGGGGTGAGGGGTGGAAAAACAGATGGTTGCATCTGTGTACGCTGATCAGGAATTGAACCTAGAACATCCACAAGCTGAGCCAATGCTCTACTGCTAAGTCAACTGGGCAAGGCCAGAAAATTTCTATATAATACTAAATCCATTATTGATTGGTTATCAGTAGTGCTGATACTTCATGATAAAAGCCTTGACTTATTTTAGCTTGATATTAACCTGGTATAGGAAATACCTCTTTCTTCAGTTTGAATAGCTTTTATATAAACAATGCCATCAGGAATTTAGGTAAACTCATTACTTTTATATAGTTTAATAAAGAACATTTGCTGTTATTACTTAAATGTCAAAAAAAGACAGATATAAAAACTCTAGAGGTCATTTTATTTTTATTTAGTTTTCATATGAAGGGGACATACTGGCATTTCCTCCTTTATGTAGTTGTAAAGCTTTTATTCTTTAAAAACAATTTATTAAGAAATATCTGACTTTTGAAAAGCTATGCTGGTAAGGTTGTTAAGATAAGGGTGTAGTTTGTCTTTTTGCTTTGATTCTTTCTTGTTTTGCCATTAGATAAAGTGAGAGCTCATCATGTGTTGCAAGGGCCTAATTTTTCTCAAATAAACATATGAAATCTGCTGTTGGAGAGCCCAGGGGCAGCGAGCGTTTGATTGACTCTGCAGGGAACAGCCCCCCGCTGAGCCTTTTATAGGAGAACTGCTCTTGAAGGAAGACTGGAAAGTAGAGCAGAAACAAAGCTAAAAGACAAATAAGCACACTCCTGATTTTAACAGCATTCGAGGGTTTAGCAAGCCGTTAACTTTAGTACTCTGGAGCTGCAGGAAGGGAGATTTAAAAATAAAAAGCTGTGGCTATCCAGGGACTACAAAGCTGAAGGACCCAGGAAGATCGTTTGCTATTGGATGGGATCTCCACGCATGCAAGGTCACAGTTGATTGAAAAGAGATATTGGCTCCCCCTGAAAAGCTGGTAGCTATTGTAGACCATGAGGAGAGGTTGGTCAATCACTGATGTTTCAAATATTAGGAGAGACACTTTGCAAACCTCCACAGCCTTCCTCAAGTTTTCTATCACATTTAACAAGGACATCATTTATTTGCTGCGTTCGTGCAAATAAATTATGAGTGTTTTTAAAAGTGAAAATACGTCTATCTTATTGGAGATGTGCTTTTTGGCAGTTTTCCCCATGAAATACCCTCTGCAGCCTGCCAAAGCACCAGTCCCTGTAGAGTATTCTACATCGTGCCAAGTACGTAACCTAAGTGTCGAATCCCTTTTTACCTCCTTTTACTCATTTTTGTCATTCTCTCTTCATCTTTCTCTTGTGATGTTAAAATATCCCAAAGAACCAGAATCTTGTTCTTTTGAAGATGTGACATCCAGTTTTGATGCTGGCATTGTGATCCAATTTTACACTTATTATCTGGCATGCTCTCAGCATTTGTAGCTTTTTAAAATATGGAAGAAGAGAGCTCATTTTCCTTTAAATTTAAATCTGTTTTTCGTAAAGCAAAAAGGGAAATTATATCTAAGTTAGCTTAATTACCGATGAAGATGGTTCATTAGAAATCTTTGCCTGTGATTTTTTTTCGCCTCACGTGAAAGGAAATTGACTTAGAGACAAGTTACTTGTAAGAAATGAACGCTCTGCCCTGACCAAGCAGTGGCGCAGTGGATAGAGCGTCGGAATGGGATGCGGAAGACCCAGGTTTGAGACCCCGATGTCACCAGCTTGAGCGCAGGCCCATCTAGCTTGAGCAAAAAGCTCACCAGCTTGGACCCAAGGTTGCTGGCCCCAGCAGGGGGTTGCTTGGTCTGCTGAAGGCCCACGATCAAGGCACATGTGAGAAAGCAATCAATGAACAACTAAGGTGTTGCGACGGCAACGAAAAACTAATGATTGATGCTTCTCACCTCTCTCCGTTCCTGTCTGTCTTTCCCTATCTGTCCTTCTTTCTGACTCTCTCTCTGTCCCTGTAAAAAGAAAAAAAAGAAAGAAATGAACGCTCTGTGCTCAGAGTTAAGTCCTGGATTTAAGACACCAACAGAAAAGCTTCCATATATGGTCTAGAACAGAAGAGGGTGCTCTAGGTAAAAGTAGGAACTTCCATATTACCAGGAAGTTGAATAAGAAGCCACAGGACAGAAATGAAAACAATTGATTCAATGACTGCCACATGGCAGGTATTTCTACATACACAGACCCACTCAATCCAAAGTTAAACACTCTAACACACTAAGAGAACAACAGCCAACGTAATAAAGCATGCCAACGTCATAAGCTAGTAATATGGTTCTGGAGTCAGACTGCTTGAATATGAATCCTTGCTCTGTTCCCACACTAGTTATGTGATGTTAGGCAAAATGCTTATTTTTTCCCCTTTAATTGTTTTAAAAATTAAATTTGTTGCCTGACCAGGTAGCAGTGCAGTGGATAGAGCGTGGAACTGGGACGTGGAGGACTCAGGTTCGAGACCCTGAGGTCGCCAGCAAGAGCGCGGGCTCATCAGGTTAGAGCAAGGCTCACCAGCTTGAGCCCAAGGTCGATGGCTCGAGGAAGGGGTCACTCAGTCTGCTGAACCTCCCCCTCCCCAGTCAAGGCACATATGAGGAATCAATCAATGAACAACGAAGGAACCGCAATGAAGAATTGGTGCTTCTCATCTCTCTCCCTTCCTGTCTCTCTGTCCCCATCTGTCCCTCTCTCTGACTCTCTGTCTCTGCCACACACACACACACACACACACACAAAAATAAATAAATAAATAATAAATAAATAAATTTGTTGAAGTAACACTAGTTATTAGTCACATCCACATTTCCAGTGTACGTTATAATTTGTTATCTGTATGCACACTCACCACCAAAATTTTATGTTAGCATATATTTGACCCCCTTTACCCAATTTGCCCTTCCTCTTACCCTGTGTCCTCCTGGTAACCAGCATACCGTTGTCTGCATCTAAAAGTTCTTTTTTATTTTGTGTTTTGTTAGTTTGTTTGTTACATTTTGTCTTATACCCCACAGATGAGTAAAATCTGATGGTTTTTGTCCTTTTGCATCTAATTTATTCACTTAGCATACTACCTTCAAGATCCATCCATGCTGTCAGAAAAGGCGATGTTTATTTTTATGTGTCTATCTCCTTATCTGTAAAAATAATAACACCAATAAGGTTGGTGAGGGGTCAAAGAGTTACTATATTTAGGGCTTCTACATGGCTGCACACAGAAGGGCTAGGCAATATTTGCTACTCCTGTTAAAAAAGGGTGAAGCTTTCATTTCATGAAGCAATGCCTTATCTCTCACTATAATCTTAAAGATTTTATTTAAGCATAAGAGGAAAGCAAATGCTACAGCTGACCTCATTATCAGTACTGATTCTATTAGTATTAATTCTGTTAATTAATAATGAACAAGATAGTTGCTGTAATGGAATGGTCTTTAGAAAACTGCTGTCCGTATTACAAAATAATGTATTTGTGGTTAATTGATGACATGGTAGAGCAAGGGAATGGGGTATGTTAATGAAATATTAACCGGAACAACTGACTCAACTTAAATTGCATTCTCACCTGATTTGCAAGTAGCTTTGTAGCACATGGAGTTTCGGGACATTCAGATACCCGTCATTGTTGAACTGGACGGCTTGGCCCTATTATTTGTTCCCAAGGCATGTTGGCCTGGAAATGTACGTTATTAAAAATTCCCAAAGATTAAATGTCAGGACACATTAGGATATAAAATACTTTTAAAAGTAAACCTACATGAGAAGAATTTGCAGATGAGTTCCAGAGAGTCTTGAGTTAATAATGATGCTTCCTACAAACATCAACATAAAACTAGACTAGTATTCCAGATAAAGAGGCTAAAGCCATATTTAAATGTCCAGGGTAAGAGTTTCCATTCTATATGTAGTTACAATTCTATAAGAAGGTATGTGGTGTTCTATAATTAAATCCCTCTGAATACCAATGAATATTTCATTTGTTTTGTAGAACTACTTGCAAAACTCATATAAAATATTTGGTTTCACATGTCAAGTTTATATTCTTTTATTTGAAGGCAATTCTTCTTTTTTATTTTTTAGCCTTATGTATTATTTCTAAAGTGGGTCAAGAATGACAACTTCAAAAACTTGAAAATGTTCTCCTTTTGATGTTGAATAATGGTTGACATAGGATTTTATAAACAGACTTTATCTTAAATATGGAAATTCATGGCTTTGTAGTAGATGAAAATGGAATCTTAATGTTTTATAAGCAACTTCTTTTTCTGTTTATAACAGAACAGTTAGGCAAGGAATTATTATTTAATTTCTTCAGTATATCTGATACTGAATACATTGAACATTATAACTTGTTCCTTCAATTATTCCATAGTTGTTTATGTGTATAGATTAAGTTCTTAACTACATAAAAAAGAGACTATTTTAATAATAGTAATGTATGAGCTGATACTTTTCTTGACTATACAGGAGAATTCTTTTAAAGAAAGTGATTTAAAACCTTTAAGGAAAATTTATCTGGGTTTAATATTCCTTTGCTTGTGCTCTGGTAATTGCACTCATTAAAGTTTTAATTTTGAGCAATATTGCTTAGATGAAATTAAGTAACCATTTTCTGTTAGTATTTGTTTATATACTGAATATCCTTGGCTTTGGCCCTGTAATTTTTGCAATTTTCTTTCAGTTATAATTGTTTTTTATTCATACTTATCTATAATGTAATAATGTTACATGTAATTCAAAATCATATATAGAGCTGCTAAAAATGTAAAATATTTATTATACATATAAAAATAAGGTTTATATATTCATCAGAACTAACTAAATTTCAATTTAATAAGAATTCTGTCTTCCTTATAATGTTTAAATTAATATCCATTGAGATAAATAGCCCTCGAACAAGTAATTGTTTTAAATAAAGGTTTACATATCATATGCCTGATTCAGTCAACATTTTTCATTATCATACACATAATTCTTGATATTCTATTTTAAAATGTCTAAAGTACTTCCTTTTTTCTGCCATGGTGTTGAGGCTGGGTAATATTCCCAAGCAAACAAGAGTCATCTCTAAAATGAATTTGGCTCAATGTTTTAACCTACACGAAGGAAGGCACTGAATATTTTTAAACTTCTTTCAGAATCTTCCCCTGGCTGCCTCCATCAGTGACATCCTTACCACATATTGTACATTCTGCACTCTGATATATGTGAAGAAAGGAAGACATAAAAGAACATATGGGAAAAAAAGAAATGTAGAAGGAATTGAGGTTAATCTACAGGGTGGATGGTTGGATAATTGGACTCAGGAGAGATGTCATAGTTGTGTCTATCTGCTCATCTCTACTATCCTATCTTCACATATATCCTCACACATATGTGAATGGCATGAGTGTCTACACACACGTGTGAGAATGCACGTGCACGCATATATAAATGCTCATGCATGTGTATGTAGACATAAGTCTCTGGATATGTACCTGTTTGTGTGCATCAATGTGTCACATAAATAGAGATAAAAGCAAAGCCATTAAATTTATTATGACCTCTGGAAAAGAACGTTGACTGAGTCACACAGAGCTGAAGACAGTCCTGAAACATATTCCTATCAACGATGTTCATAGACAAATGCAGCCAGAGAGAGAGAGAGGCTGGTGATGTAGAAGGCAAGTTAACCCTGCCTCATGCAAGCCAAAGGGAGAGACATTTTCAAAAAGGGTAACTGTGTACAAGTAAGAGCTCAGTGGTGTCCCTACCCCTGTCAGAGCACATTACGGAGAGTCCAAGTACAGATGCAAGAAGTTCTAAGAGACGGGTTTAAATTTTGGACACGTCTGCCTTTTAACAATAGTAATTACAACAAATGAAAGAGAACAATGAGGGTATATTTTAAAAGTGCCTTGGTAACAAGTGAACAGATGGGACTCAGCTAGTCATGACTTCACAGCCTTTTTTAAAAAAGAAATTAAGTTGTTCATTTAAACTCAGTCAATATTTGTTTACTGAGTTTATAACTGTCTTCATATCTGTCTATTTGCCTCTGTATCTTAATTTTCCATCAACGTC
Source organism: Rhynchonycteris naso (assembly GCA_037038555.1). Lineage (NCBI taxonomy): Eukaryota > Metazoa > Chordata > Mammalia > Chiroptera > Emballonuridae > Rhynchonycteris > Rhynchonycteris naso. Next base: position 213,360,057 of record CM072995.1, on the reverse strand, counting down.
TATATCAACTGACATTTATTGTTTATTGCACTTCATTCTAAAACACATGTTTATTTGGTTTTTCTCTCAACTGACTCTATTTTTCTTCATATAAACTTTTTTTCAGCTGATGTTATAAGATAGTTCAAATAAGGGAGATAGGCAACATTTTTTTTGAGGTTATAACAAACTGAAAAAAAAAACAGATCAATTTAGCACATTGACTTTTACTTAGAGGGGCCCCTTTCACATGTTCTATAACTTGAAACCTGTTATGTGAAGAATTGACATGGGTAGGGTAGCTCGCCGTGTGTCCTCTCATAGACTCTAGACCAGTGGTTCTTAACCTGGGTTCTATCGAAACATAGGGGTTTGATCAGTCGGTCTCAGGGGTTCGGAGAAGCCTCTGCCACGGAGGCCAGAATAAAGTAATACCATAATTTGTTGTGAGTTCATGCACTTTGTTGGTTTTTGTTCTTTGAGCAAGGTGATGTTCATGCATGGCTCATTTAGTGCACCACTAAAAAAACATATACCTATGTCTTGAATTTGGAAAAAAGATCATATTTTAATTATCACTAAAGAAGGGTTCGGTGAATGCGCATATGAAACTGATGGGTTCGGTACCTCAAAAAAGGTTAAGAACCACTGGTCTAGACAAAAAGAAATATGTCTTTCTTTCCTAATTATCAAGACAAGTTAGAATAATTTTTGTGTCTGTGCAACTTGTAGGAAAGGGGGAAAGGAATTAAGATGTGACACTGGTGATATCAGGGGAGCAATATTTAGACAAAAAGTTTTATTACTCCTTTGGAATATCAAAATTCCAGACCATCTCTAGTTTCTCCTGTTAGACACATAGGAGTCATTCTTGATTCTTCCCTCTCCCTTACCACCCTACCCTCATTCAATCCATTATCAAATTCTATCCGCATGGCCCTGACCGCGGGGACCGGGCTGGGACCAGGGAGTGGCAGGGGCTCACAACTGAGCTCACGCTACCAGGCCCCCCGCCCCCCAAGGCCAGAGAAACCGCGGATTGCATTCATACGTGCACGACCGGGCTCCGAACGCGGGGACGGGGTAGGGTCAGAAACGAGCGGAAGTACGCAGCTGAGCGGAAGCCAGCAAACATGCCCGGCCCAATAAACCTGGGTTTGCGACCCTGCACAGAAGGGCCCTGGCCTCAAGAGCAGGGCTAAATCTCCGGACAGGCAAAGGCTCACAACTGAGAGCACGTCAAAAGCCCCACCCAACCCGCAAAACTGTGGTGAGCAGGCTCTGACTGCGGGTTCTGGGCGGAAATCCGGAAATAGGCTGGGTTCGCAGCTGAGCAAAGGTGCTCACCTCTACCCTTGGTGCTAAGGCTTGTGGCTTCAGTGACAGCCCCTCCCACGGAGGAGAGGCAGAAATCACAGCAAAAGCCACAGTGGGCCAGCGCTGGAAACGCTCACACCCAACCACCCTAGGCACCCGCAGAGGGGGTGGGCGGCCTGCAGACAGACCACACCTAGAGAACACAAAGGCAACACCTACTGGACTCCAGTGGCCACAACTTGCTTATACACAGAAAAAATGGGCAGGCAGAGGAATGCAAACCAAATGAATCAAGAGAAATCCCCAGAGAAGGACCTGAATGAACCAGATATAACCAAATTACCAGAAGCAGAATTTAGAATAATGATAGTTAGGATGTTCAAAGAAATTAGAGCAACAATGGATAGTCATTATGAACACCTAAATAAAGAGATAACAAGTATAAAAACCAAAATTGAAATAATAAAAAAGAGCCTGACCTGTGGTGGCGCAGTGGATAAAGCATCGACCTGAAAACACTGAGGTCGCCAGTTCAAAACCCCGCACTGGTCTGGTCAAGGCACATATGGGAGTTGATGATTCCAGCTCCTCCCCACTTTCTCTCTTTCTCTCTCTCTCTCTCTCTCACTCTGTGTTTCCTCTCTAAAATGAATAAAATAAAATTAAAAAGTTTAAAAAATAATAATAATAATAATACAGAATCAGAAAGAAATGACAAATACAGTATCAGAACTGAAGACCACAATGGAAGGAATTAAAAGCAGAATTGATGACTCTGATGATCAAACCAACGAGTTAGAGGACACAATAAACAAAGGCACAGAAGCAGAGCAGAAAAAAGAAAGAGACTCAAAATATGTGAGGAAACTCTAAGGGAGCTCTGTGACAACATGAAGAGAAACAACATTCGCATCATAGGGGTGCCTGAAGAAGAGGAGAGAGGACAGGAAATGGAAACTTTGTTCAATTAAATCATAGCAGAAAACTTTCCTAAATTAAGGCTGGGAAACACTCCACACATTCAAGAAGCACACAGAACTCCATTAAAGAGAAACCGAAAAAGATCTACACCAAGACACATCATAGTTAAAATACCAAAGCTAATGGATAAAGAAAAAATCTTAAAAGCTGCTAGAGAAAAGAAAGGCTATCACCTACAAAGAAGCCCCCATAAGGATGACATCGGACTTCTCAACAGAAACACTTGAGGCAGAAGGGAATGGCAAGATATAATCAAAGTAACGCAGAACAAGAACCTACAACCAAGACTACTTTATCCAGCAAGGCTAACGTTTAAAATTGAAGGAGAAATAAAGAGCTTCCCAGAAAAAGAAAGCCTCAAGGAATTCATAAAACCCAAACCAATCCTGCAAGAGATTCTAAGTGGCCTCTTGTGAACAGTTTAAAGGGAAGAATAAATAGAGCAAAAGAAGAATACAGCTTTAAAGAATAAAATGGCAATAAACAACTACATATCGATAATAACCTTAAATGTAAAAGGATTAAATGATCCAATCAAAAGACATAGGGTAGCTGCATGGATAAAGAAACAGGACCCATACATATGCTGTCTACAAGAGACACACCTTAAAACAAAAGATGCACATAGACTGAAGTAAAAAGATTGGAAAAAAAAATATTTCATGCAAATGGAAATGAAAAAAAAGCAGGGGTAGCAATACTTATATCTGACAAAAGGGACTTTAAAACAAAGGCTGTAGTAAGAGATAAAGGACACAACATAATGATAAAGGGAACAATTCAACAAGAAGATATAACTATTATAAATATCTATGCACCAAATATAGGAGCCCCGACATACATAAAGCAGACTTTGATGGATATAAAGGGCGAGATTAACAGCAATACTATCATAGTAGGGGATTTCAATACCCCTCTAACAACACTGGATAGACCCTCAAGAAAGAAAATTAATAAAGAAAAAGCAGACTTAAAGAAGACACTAGATCAACTTGATTTAATAGATATCTTCAGAACTTTTCATTCTAAAGCAGTAGAATATACATTCTTCTCAAGCGCTCATGGTACGTTTTCTAGGATAGACCACATGTTAGGACACAAAAATGGTCTCAATAAATTTAAAAAGATTGAAATCATATCAAGCATTTTCTCTGATCACAATGCCATGAAACTAGAAATTAACCACAAAAGAAAAACTGAAAAATACTCAAAGACTTGGAAACTAAATAGCATGTTAATAAATAATGAATGGATTAACAATGAGATCAAAGAAGAAATAAAAAAGTTTCTAGAAACAAATGATAATGAGCATACATCAACTCAAAATTTATGGGACACAGCAAAAGCAGTCTGAGAGGGAAGTTTATTGCACTACAGGCATATCATAAGAAGCTAGAAAAAGCTCAAATAAGGAACCTGACCCTGCATCTAAAAGAAATAGAAAAACAAAACAAATAAAACCCAAGACAAGTAGAAGAAAGAAAATAATAAAGATCAGAGCAGAAATAAATGACATAGAGGCGAAGGAAACATACAGAGGATCAATGAAACCAGAAGCTGGTTCTTTGAAAAGGTAAACAAGATTGATGAACCTTTAACTAGACTCACCAAGAAAAAAAGAGAGAGGACTCAAATAAATAAAATTAGAAAGGACAGTGGAGAAATAACAACTGACACAACAGAAATACAAAGCATTGTAAGAAAATACTATGAAGAACTATATGCCAAAAAATTAGACAATCTTGGTGAAATGGACAAATTTCTTGAATCATATAACCTTCCAAAAGTCAATCTGGAAGAATCAGAACACCTAAACAGACCAATTACAACAAATGAGATCAAAACAGTTATCAAAAAACTCCGAATAAAGAAAAAGTCCTGGGCCTGATGGCTTCACAAGTGAATTCTATCAAAAATTCAAAGAAGAACTAAATCCTATTCTTCTCAAGCTATTTCAAAAAATTCAAGAGGAAGGAAGACTTCCAAACTCCTTTTATGAGGCGAGCATAATTCTGATCCCAAAACCAGGCAAAGACAACAAAAAGAAAGAAAATTATAGGCCTATATCCCTGATGAATTTAGACGCTAAAATTCTCAACAAAATATTAGCCAACCGGATCCACCAATATATGTAAAAAATCATACACCACGATCAAGTGGGATTTATTCTGGAGAGGCAAGGCTGGTTCAATATTCGCAAATCAATCATGTGATTCATCACATAAACAAAAGGAAGGACAAAAATCACATGATAATTTCAATAGATGCAGAAAAGGCATTTGATAAAATCCAGCACCCAGTCCTGACCTGTGGTGGTGCAGTGGATAAAGCGTCGACCGGGGAACACTGAGGTCGCCAGTTCAAATCCCTGCACTGATCTGGTCAAGGCACATATGGGAGTTGATGCTTCCATATCCTCCCTTCTTTCTCTCCTTCTCTCTCTCTCTCACTCTGTGTCTCCACTCTAAAAAATGAATAAAATAAAATAAAAAGAAAATTTATAAAAAAAAGAAAGCCTGACCTGTGGTGGCGCAGTGGATAAAGCGTTGACCTGGGAACACTGAGGTCGCCAGTTCAAATTCTGCACTGGTCTGGTCAAGGCACATATGGGAGTTAAGCTTCCAACTCCTCCCCCCTTTCTCTCTCTTTCTCTCTCTCTCTCTCTCACTCTGTGTTTCCTCTCTAAAATGAATAAAATAAAAAAAATTAAAAAAAAAATCCAGCAGCTATTCATGCTCAAAACTCTCAGTAAAGTGGGAATACAGGGATCATTCCTTAATATGATAAAGGCCATCTACGATAAACTGACAGCAAACATCATACTAAATGGACAAAAATTAAAAGCAATCCCCTTAAGATCAGGAACCAGGCAGGGATGCCCCTTTCACCACTCTTATTCAACATAGTTCTGGAAGTCCTAGCTACAGCAATCAGACAAGAATAAGAAATAAAAGACATCCAAATTGGAAAAGAAGAAGTAAAACTGTCACTATTTGCAGATGATATGATATTGTATATTGAAAACCCTAAAGTCTCAGTCAAAAAACTACTGGACCTTATAAATGAATTCAGCAAGGTGGCAGGATATAATATTAATACTCAGAAATCAGAGGCATTTCTATATACCAACAATGAACTGTCAGCAAAAGAAATTAAGGAAACAATCCCCTTCACTATTGCAGCCAAAAAAATAAAGTACCTAGGAGTAAATTTAACCATGGAGGTTAAGAACTTGTACTCGGAAAATTATAGAACATTATTAAAAGAAATCAAGGAAGATACAAACAAGTGGAAGCATATACCATGCTCATGGCTAGGAAGAATAAACATCATTAAAATGTCTATATTACCCAAAGCAATTTATAAATTCAATGCAATACCAATTAAAATACCAATGACATACTTCAAAGATATAGAACACATATTCCAAAAATTTATATGGAACCAAAAAAGAACACAAATAGCCTCAGCAATCTTAAAAAGAAAAAATAAAGCAGGAGGTATCCCTCTTCCAGATATCAAGGTTTACAATAAGGCCATTATACTCAAGACAGCTCGCTACTGGCATAAGAACAGGCACATAGATCAATGGAACAGAACAGAGGACCCAGAAATAAACCCACACTTTTATGGACAACTGATATTTGAGAAAGGAGGAAAGAACATACAATGGAGTAAAGACAGCCTCTTTAACAAATGGTGTTGGGAAAATTGGACATCTACCTGCAAAAAAAATGAAACTAGACTATCAACTTACACCATTCACAAAAACAAACTCAAAATAGATAAAAGACTTAAATGTAAGCCGTGAAACCATAAGCATCTTAGAAGGAAACATAGGCAGCAAGCTCTCCGACATCTGTAGCAGCAATATATTTGCCGATTTATCTCCACGGGCAACTGAAATAAAAGGCAAGATAAACAAATGAGACTATATCAAACTAAAAAGTTTTTGCACAGCTAAAGACAATAGGAACAGAATAAAAAGACAAACCACACAATGGGAGAACATATTCGACAGCACATCTGATAAGGGGTTAATAACTAAAATTTATAAAGAACTTATAAAACTCAACACCAGGAAGACAAACAACCCAATCAAAAAATGGGCAAAAAAAAATGAATTGAAATTTCTCCAAAGAGGACATACAGATGGCCAATAGGCATATGAAAAAAGGCTCAACATCACTAATCATTAGAGAAATGCAAATTAAAACCACAATGAGATATCACCTCACACCAGTCAGAATGGCACTCATCAGCAAAACAACACAGAATAAGTGCTGGCGAGGATGTGGATAAAAGGGAACCCATCTGCACTGCTGTTGGGAATGCAGACTGGTGCAGCCACTGTGGAAAACAGTTTGGAGATTCCTCAGAAAATTAAAAATCAAACTGCCTTTTGACCCAGCTATCCCACTTATAGGAATATACCCTAAGAACACCATAGCACTGTGCGAAAACAAGAAATGCGCCCCCATGTTCGTGGTAGCATTGTTCACAATAGCGAAGATCTTGAACCAGCCCAAGTGTCTGTCAGAAGACGAGTGGATTAAAAAGCTATGGTATATATATACTATGGAATACCACTCAGCCATAAGAAACGATGACATCGGATCATTTATAACAAAATGGATGTACCTTGATAACATTATACGGAGTGAAATAAGTAAATCTGAAAAAAAAAGAAAAACAGAACAGCATGATTAAATACATAGGTGGGACAATAAAGTGAGAATATGAGACATGGACAAGAGAGTGGTGGTTATGGGATGGGGGGAGGGACGGAAGAGTGGGATAAGGAGGAGGGGAGGGACACAGGGAAAACCAGATAGAAGGTGACAGAGGACAATTTGACTTTTGGTGATGGGTATGCAACACAATTGAATGATAAGATAACCTGGAGATGTTTTCATTGTACATATGTACCCTGATTTATTGGTGTCACCCCATTAGAATTAATAATAATAAAATATATATATAAAAAAATTCTATCCGCACGGCCTTCACAACACATCCCCGATCTGTCCACTTCTCTCCCTCTTATTGACTATCATTCTCTCTCAGTCAAGTTCAAGTAACCTTTTTTCTCAACTACAGTACTTGTATCTGGGTTTACAGTGTCTATTGTGATGGTTCTAAATGTTTACTTTTAGCTCCTAATAAATTTTCATGGTAACCATGATTACAGTAGATTGTTTATATTATACTTTCTTGTCCCACTCTTCAGATGTTGTCCCGTGGTTTGCTTTGAGTATAAGAATGTGGATAGAAGTGGTGTGTGTCTATAACCTCTGAAAGGTAGCTTTCAGACACATGGTGCAGTTGTATCATTGTTCTTTTCCCTTTGCTTCTAAAACAGTGATGTCCTAGATGGGACATATCTCCTTCAGCCTGGACTTCAGTGTGAAGAATTTGGGGGGTTGTAAGCTGAAGTCTCACTCAAATTTCAAGTGATAAAACAAGTCATTTTGCTCTTCCATTCCAACTTTGCAAAGGTCATTTCACGTTTAGCATCAACTGAAAATCCCCCCCTATGGTCTTGAAGACTCTATGTTCTATGGACCCTGCCTGCTCTCAGATGTCATCTGTCACCATGCTCTCTCTGGTTCACTGTGTTCAAGTGCAATGATGCTCATTTAAATCTTACAGCCATCTTATCCCTGCCTTATTTCTGTTCTCTTCTCACAATAGTGTTCTGTCACTCTTAGCTCCTCCCATTCCCTTTCCTTTACTGCATTTTCTACTATTGGAAGGTATCTAACTGTTTCTATTCCCTTCTTCTCAGCTCAAGTCTATGAGAACAGGGGCTTAGTTTGTCTTGCATCCTTAGTGCCCAGAACAGGGCTTGCCTGGCAGTAGGTACCAAATAAACATTTTAATGGAGTCAATGACTCAAATGCCCTTTGCCAGGTCAAGCTTGGTGATTTAGTCAAGATGTTATTTTCCATCTCTCAGCTTGTTCCCATGGTATCCCTTCTCAGTGAATGCCTTTCAGCAAGCCCTAAGTGACAGAATGTTTCTGTGACTCTGTGGCCACAAGTTTATTCTAACACATTATATTATATGCTACAATGGTCTGCTTCAATAGTTCCCCTGCTGGCTTATGTACTTGTGCAGAGGCAATGAGAGCAGAGCATGGTGGTGAATTGCCAGGAACCCGGTACTCAAGTCCAAGTCTTGGCTCTGTTACTTGTCAGATTTGTGCCCTTGGGAAATTCCGTGATCCTTCTGAGCCTCCGTTTCCCCAGCTGTGAAATTTAGTCTGAGCCATTGATAGCAGGTTCCTTAAAGGGTCACTATGAAGATTTAGAGGTTATATGTGCAAAGTGTTTTCATATACTAAATGTTACAGAAGTTTTGGTAAATAAAGAAGTCGAACCATGTCCTATTTGTTTTATTCCTGCAAGTCATTAGTACGTAACAGATGAATAACTGCTTCTTAAAGTCATTTGAACAGTCTTTCCATTTTTAAGTCTTTAGGCAGAAACTTTAATTTTCTTAGTGTTAAATTGACTGTTTTCAAATGCTGATGGCCTATGCTGTACTGTTAGCGGGCTTACAATACAGTGTAGAAAGAGAGAGATGTGAAATGTGACTGTTCCATCCTGGTTTTGGACAGAGAGCCAATGGCGTGCTAATGACTGGAATATGGGGTATGGGAGAAAGAGAAGTTCCCAAGGTGACTTTCGGTCTTTTATTCCAACTATTTGGATAATGGTGTCTTACTGAAAGGAGGAGATCTTGTGACTAGCAGTTTTGGGGAATAAAAAATTTAGATGGGGTTTTGGTAATTATCAACTCTGACTGATCTATTTGGCATCTACATGGAGGCCTTAAGGGGTCTCTTGTTACTATTGTCAGTAAGAGTCTTGGGATCAACAAAGAGGCTAAGGTATTAAAATTTATGAGACAGAATGAGATCATCTTGGAATGGGCAATCTATACAGAAGAGCTCTGGGAAAAGTTCTGAACTCTCAGGACTTTATACATTTAAAGAGTGAGTGAAGAAGATGAAAAAAAAATCATCATTCTAGACTAAAAAAAAAGAATAGGTAATCACCAGTGATATTGGGAGTTGTTTAAAAAAATTAGATAAGACTGTGCTATTTCCTTTAAAGAGTTAGCAGTCTAACAGGAAGTCCACCTTCAAGCCACAAATATTTTGAGACTAGATAACGTGAGGTTTGCAAACAGTGTGAACTCGTGAATTAAATCCTCCATGTTCCTCCCTCATTGGGATTCAACAATACAGTCTTCCAACAAGAGGAAGTGCTTAAACCTCATCCCCATGAATTTTAACTAGTAAAGCCTTTTAAGATGTTTCAAAAGTTCTCCATTTTGCCGTAGCATACAACTCTGTTGTTTATTTATTTCTTTTAGTGAATAATTAAATTGGGGCAATAATAATCACTTTCCATACAAATAAGAAAAATCCCTATTTCTAGGAAAGAAAGAAAAAAAAAAGGAAAGAAAGAAAGAAGCAAGCCTTGGGTGCTGTCTATGTCTCACTTGCTTTTCAGGCGACCACTTTCCATTTTTATAGCTTTCAGGGCTCTTGTTCTTAGCTAAAACTGTGTCATATCTATGAAGTGTAATTTCCATATCTTTAACTTCCCACTTCTGTAATCAGTCTCCTGTGAATTTTTCAATTTCAATTGAGGTCATTGTGGTCTGGATCACATCCAATTTACTACAAATGCCTCCTGCCTCCTTTCTATGAAAGTCTAACATGTTGAATCTACCAGTTCTTTACCATGGAAGAAAAGAAAATAAAAAGGATCTGAAGGGTTGAAATGTCCTGAGCTTCTCTTTCTGGCTTGCAAAAAATTTGATGACAGATTTAAATGTATGAAGAATCCAGTTGACTCTTTGCTTATTTTTACATGTTTTCCTTCTCGATGACAATGAGATCTTAGACCCATGATAAACTGTGTTTCACGGTCTGTAAAGAAAAATAAACAACTTCTCATCATTTAGAAACAAATAATTATATGTGGACATGAATCAATCCTCATAGTGAAGGACAGTGAATATCAGTGCTCATCCAACTTTGATTAGACTTGAAACCTGGCAGAAAGTCTCAGAATTAACAGTCGGAAGCATTTTGCTTTTCTTTTTCCAAAGAGTCAACGTGGAAGATGTTTAATGTTTTGAATTTTTTTTTAATTTTTATTTTTTGGTGATAGTGATCATAAAGGCAATTAAACCTGTCTACACTAAGCAATCCTGCCTCTTGGCAACTTTGTTCTGTCAAATAGAAAATCTCTTAAATAAATTCATTAAGGATCAGATACCTGGAGAGAGTCATTTAAACTGTTGAATTAGCTTTCTCATGGGAACTAGAGGAACATCAGATGAGTGACTTTACTTATAAATCAAAATCTCTAGACAGAATTTTATTCTTTTTTGGTCTCCAGTAAAATTCCTGATTTGCAGAGATTTTAAAGACAATTAAGAAAAACAGTGCTAGGGGAAGTCATAAGAATGGGACAATATCTCACAGACTATAAGATATTGACTTTATGTTAAATGTATGTAACTTAGCAGGCAACTATGACTACTGGACACTTTTTTCAATAGAGATCTGGTGTCCACAGACTAAAATTTGTCAGACGTTATTTTGAGATTATATTTTTTTTTCTAAAATTCATTTAAAAATGGGACTCAAGTTGATAATACAGCATTGTTTAAGAGACAACTTATCCTTTAGGGATTTTAACCCATAGGTAGATCTTGACATCTCTCTAGGCTATGTTTAAGATCAAATAACTCAAAGATAAAAAGAAAGTGTGTTAGTTGTGCTCATCATTGGATCTCCAACACCTGAGACAGAATCCCGCATCTGGAAACACACACAATCTATTTGTTGAATAGACAAAAACATCTGCTCACCATGTGTGTGCACACACCCTCACATTCACTCTTTCTATAATTAGTCTCTCTGTGTGAAGTTGGATCAGAGCTCCCTAGCCAGTGTCAGCGTTACTCCCAGCCCAGGGAGCCACACTCCAGGAGAGACCCCAGTGCCCTGTCCTCACTCACCAGCAATTCTGGCATTGATACTCCACACCACCCACATGTCCCCAGTGGGAACTGGACTCCTTGACCATCAAAATCAGGTCTAGGATTATAGCTGAACTTCATCCCAACAAAAAAGTCCAAGTTTCCCCCTCACCTGGACTTTCTGGGACTCGGTCCTGGCCACTAACTTGACCATTCTCCAGCCCTGCCCCAAGCTTCCAGTGTGCTCTCTAGAAACACAACTTATAACTGTAAGTTCTCTGAATAATCCTTTCGCATCCTGGAAGTTACTCAGCCTAAGGTTTCTAGAAACTGCTCTCGCTTAGCACTGCCATGTAGACCAGTGTTATATTTCCAGCAGGCCTCTGTTCCTGTGGTGGGCAGACTCCCGCGGTCCATCTCCAACCTCCATTTTCTCCAAATATCCGTCCTCTTGTCTCCACTTCTTTCCCTGCGTTCATTCAGATCGGGACTTCCGGTGCTTCCAGTTTGGAAGTTCTGTCCTCCGTCTCCGCCACCCCCACAAGTCTCTGGCTCTGCCGATCGTCCTTGTCGCGGCCTTCTCTCTTCTTCCGGAGACCACACGTGCCTGTATGTCTTCTTCCACACTGGGGGTCTCTTCCCTGCCTTCCCATCGTTCTTCATCTCAAGCTCACCTCCTCTCTGTCTACACCTATTCTCCGTGACGGCGTCTGGCCCCCGTGGTTTTACATATCACTTACACAGTCATGACTTTTAGATGTATAGCTCTGTTTGGAACTTGTTTCCTGAGGTGCAGATGCATGTGTCCCATTTTGAATTGGGTTGAATTGGGTGTTTCTGTCTGGCTCTCTAGTAAGTATCATCTCCTGCTCAACAAGTTCACCGCTAGCTTCCGGAAACAAGTTCCCTCTCTAAACCCATCTTGACCACGTACATCTAGTTCACCCAGTAACACGGGGGAGGGAAACCCTTAGAGACCCTTTTGAATCCCTTTTTCTTCTCATCACCCCTTACATCCCTCCACCAGCAACACCTATCACCTCTTTCTTCAAAATATTGCCAAAATCTGGCTACTTTTGTGCCATCTCCCTTGCTCTCAGACTGTTCCCAGGCCTTCACCATTCATCATTTGGCGTCCGTTCTGACACCAATTTATATACTGTGGATGGTAAGAATAATGCTTTTAGGATGTATGTGGTGGTTTACCACTTGCCGTGATTTTTAACAAGAGAAAATTCTAATAGGGTTCAAAAATCCTCGTGGTACTTAGAAGGTCTTCTGTCATCTAGCCCTGCTGATTTCTTCCATCCTGACCTTCAGCTTCATCCCAGGCTGGTTTCATCTGCGTCCATGTGGTATCTCCAACGAGCCCACCACACTCCCATATCATGGCTCTGGAGGCTGAGCCCCTCACCCCAGTATCTCCACAACCCATTCCCTCAGTCCATTCCCATGCCTGGATGCCTCTTCTCAGAATACGCTACCTAAAATAGGAGCACCTATCACCATGCATACCTCTCGCACTTGGATTTGATTTTTATATACTTGCTCCCACAGACTTCATCCAAGTCCTTCTTGGCTGTATCCCCTACACCAAGAACAATGCCTTGTGTAAAGGAACTCAATATTTGTTAACATAAGAAGTAGATACATTGAATGTTTTTCATGTAACAGAATTTTTTTCATAGGAATCATGATGGTGAGTTATGTTTCCATTAAGGTATTTCTCTTCTTAACCATAGTATTTGGCAGGTGTTGGTGGGAGGGGACTTGAAATAACTCAAAACATCCACAGTATATCTATTCAGTGTCAATATCTAGAAATCATCGAATGACTAAAACACTGAGTTTCATTGTTAATTAACTGCCCTTGTTAAAATATAAAGTGATATATAAGCATAACTATATGGGACTAGTATATGATGCTTTATTGTTTTATCAAATGATTTTTATCAAATGTGTGCAATAGTGTCTGTTTGACTCTGTTAAAACCTCAGTGGCTGGAATGCTGTTTAGGCATCCTTTTACTTAGGAGGCTGAAACCCAAAAGCTATGGACACCAGGCATTGTCTTATTTTTTGCTTTGTTTTGTTTTGTTTCCAAGGATACAAAGCCAAAAATAACTGTGTAAATAAAAATGACTTTTATAGATCAGAGGGGAAGTGGAATTCTGAGCAGAAATATGTCAGTCTCACAGAGATAACAAGAAGGGAGCAGCCACATGGTCACACACAATCAGTTTCACTATTGGACGATGAATCCAACAGCCACATGGCAAGTGCCATGTTTTCCACATTAAAATTTTTTTTATCTCTATCTATGTAATGGTCTTTCTATGCTATGCAAGAATAACCACATGCCTATTTGACTCAACAAGCAAGCTATTTTAAAGTGTTTGATCTTTGGCCTATGTCAGTGGTTCTTAACCTTTTTTGAAGTACTGAACCCACCAGTTTCATATGCGCATTCACCAAACCCTTCTTTAGTGATAAATAAAATATGATTTTTTTTTCCAAATTCAAGATATATGTTTTTTTACTGGTGCACAAAATGAGCCGTGCATGAACATCACCTTGCTCAAAGAACAAAACCAACAAAGTGCATGAACTCACAACAAATTACGGTATTACTTTATTCTGGCCTCTGTGGCAGAGGCTTCTCCGAACCATGAGACCGACTCATCGAACCCCTAGGGTTTGATAGAATCCAGGTTAAGAATCACTGGCCTATGTAGTTTAATATGATGCAAATCCAATGAGCTTCCTTAGTCTGTTTACATTTTATAAGATATAATGATATCTTAGCCTGACCAGGCAGTGGCGCAGTGGATAGAGTGTTGGACTGGGATGGGGAAGACGCAGGTTCAAGATCCCGAGCTCGCCAGCTTGAGCGCAGGCCCATCTGGCTTGAGCTAAAAGCTCGCCAACTTGGACCCAAGGTCGCTGGCTCCAGCAAGGAGTCTGGCTCAAGCTCGGTCTGCTGAAGGCCCACGGTCAAGGCACATGTGAGAAAGCAATCAATGAACAACTAAGGTGTCACAAAGGCAACAAAAAACTAATGATTGATGCTTCTCACCTCTCTCCGTTCCTGTCTGTCTGTCCCTATCTATCCCTCTCTCTGACTCTCTCTCTCTGTCCCTATAAAAAAAAAAGATATAATGAAATCTTATAAATATTTATGTTTGATTCAGTGCAGTTATTGGATTTCAAGCAATGACTTCTCCCTCTAATAAAGACGATGATATTTACACTCATTTAATGAGGGGAAACACATAATGCGGCCAGGATTATAAATGAAATGAAATTACCTTTTTTTCTGAGCTAATGGATGTTTTCTATTAATATTACAAAATTTAGGAGATGCATTGTGGAAACTTTAGAATCACATATTTTGTGTTAGACAGTCTAGTAGAGTTGGTTTGCTTCTGTTTGTGGTCCAGGAATCTAAGCTAATAAAGGTATTTGTTTTCTATGGCTGCCTGAAAAAAATTATCTCAAATTTAGTGGCTTAAAACAGCGCCCATTTATCATCTCAGAGTTTTGTATATGAGGAGTTCAAGTCAGAAGTAGATTAGAAAGATAACAAGAAACGAGAATGTGAATTTCCAATAAATTTAGAGAGAAACTTATTATCAAATCTTGTCATCAGATGACTTTGCTTTCTGTTAATACGTGATCACATTGAATGGTTGAGTTCGAACATATGTCTTCTCTATCTTGTGTCTCATGCAGGTGTTCTTGTGCTATGAGATAGATATATGAGGGTAGCAGGGGTGGGAGGGTATAAAAGGAGGTGGTTACCTTGTCAACCGAATAAACTCGGAATAGTCTCTGACTGTGGTCCCTGAATATAATTTATATTTCAGTTTGTAAACTTGGTTACTTCTCTTTGCTCCCTAAGAACCTAATATAACCAAAATAAATATGGTTCAGAATTTGATTCTTTTCCCTCCCTTTTTGCCATATCAGCCATACATTTTTTTGAGGCAAAGCTCACATTAAAATGATGTGTGGTTTTGAGAGATTTGTCAAACTTATACAATTATGTAACTCATAACCCAATCAAGACATAGAACATTTTCACCAATGTACAGTTGGATTGTAACCTTTCTAATTAATGACTCTTCCCTTTTCCTATCTCAACAGATTCATTTTGCCTTTTCTAGAAAGTCATGTAAATGACATCACATTGTGTTCCTTTGTACCTAACTTATTTTGCTAATGCGGTATTTTGAGAATCATTCATATTCTTTTGTCCATTATGAGTTTTCTCCTTGTATTGATAAGTAGTATTCCACGTTATGAATACACCAACATGTGTTCATTCATTCTCCTGCTGATAGACCATAAGCTACTATCGGGTTTTGCCCATTAGGGATAAAGCTGTTCTGAATGTGTCTTTTTGTGGATTTGTTTTCATTTCTTTTGGGAAGATACTTCGAAGTGATTGCTGGGTCATAGGGCACATATATGTTTAAGTTTAGAATAAAGTGTCAAGTGATCTTACAAAATGATTATAACACTTATACTCCCACCAGCAATGTTTCGATGTTTGGTTGCTTCATGTCCTCGCCAATATTTAATTTTGTCAGTAGTTGAAACTTTATCCATTTGAGTGATTGAAGGGAAATACATATTTTCAAATATCTGGGATTTCCCAAATACTGACTTATTCATGATTTATACTATGTAATTGTGCTATGAAGTGAGAACATATACATTTGAATATTGGAAATTTATGTAAATTTTTTATAACTCAGCATATGGCCATTCTCTAAGTGATTGAGACAACCGAGAAAATAAAACATTAAGAACAGAGATTTCTTTTTGGATACCTGCAAAATTTGAACACCACTATCAACTAACTTAATGAAATTGATGTATATGGAACTCTACAGCCCATAATGCAGAACACTGAATGTTTTCAAGTGTTGTGACAGCGTTTCTGTTAACACTACACCTGAAGTTCATCCTCTATGAAACGTTCTATCTCAAAAGACAAACACATAAATAAATGGCCCCTACACGCATTAAAACAAAGCTGATGAGAATTACATCAATGTGATGTTAATGCTTTCTCCTTCCCGTAAGGTCGACCTGCTTTTTTGAAATGCCTATTCTCAGAAACACATTTTCTTTAAAGGCAGATCTAGGTAGGTGACCATTCTTTGAGCCTTTTGCTGCCTCAGTCTCGCCCTTGTGCATGTCTGCAATCTTGGCAGCAGTTCAATATTATCTGGAAAGTTGTCAACTGCCAGCCTGGCTGGTGTTGAAGGCATAAGCCTATGGCCCATGTTACTCTCTGCAGGGTCTCCCCGCTACAATCTCCAGCTTTGTTTCTTTTAAACCCAGCTGTCTCATCTGCTGGCTCCTTTATTCAAAACTCCCAGGAAAGCCTCTACTGCTAGCATTCACTAAAGCAGCTGAACATTTTTAACTCTGGCCCTACGAAACGTTATTCATTCTCAACTCAGGATAATACACAACTGGGGTCAAAGGAAACGTGGATTGGAGCCATCGAAACAATTTCTCCTTTAGGTCCCTACAATGCTATTGTGATCTCACAGAGATGGCACTGCCCCTGGTGACATCCAGGTGCCCTGTGATTTCCCATCCTCTCACCACTCAACCCAGTGCTTTTTGTTTTCTTCCGCACAGTCACTAAAACAATTGTAATGCAACCAAACCAAGTGTTGTTGGACCATGTGTGTGCGTGTTTCTTATTCAGATGACATTCATGTATTTTAAAGACTTTGTTTTATGAATGAGCTTTTCCATCACGTTTTTCAATTAATTATGGTTTATTTGAATAAGGAAATCTTTTCATGTGTTCAAATTTCTTTTCTAATTCAGCAAGCTTTCCTACTAATGGATAAATGGATGGATTTTTTTTTCTGTTTCTCTTGATTTTCTTGGGTGACAAGCCTATTAAATGCAAACAATTTCAGATTTATCCTTTTATTTCTGAGGAGTCTCTGATTGCACTGGGCAGTATTTCCAACAGCAACTGACAGTCAAGGTCCTTTTTTGTTCATGACTTTAATGGCAATGTTTTAAACAATACAGAAATGAAATCCTGGAGCAATACATTATAAAATACCAAGGGCAAAGGGGACATGAAAATAAACAACTAAATTATCACTCTTTCATTTGACATAAGAAATTCTACATCCTATCTGCTTAAAAAAAAATCCAACATAGACTTCCAAAAACAACCCATCCTTACCAAAACGTGTCTTGCCTCATAGTCACCGGACATTTATTCCCCATACCTATATCCCTGTTGACTCTGAGATTTATATCTATACTAGCAATTATCACATACATTTTGTTTTTGTTATTTCTGGATATTTATTTTCTATCACGGGATTATAAAGTGCTCGGAACTGTAAACAATGCCCTATAGAATCCAGTGAAGTGTCTTGTACATAGTAGGTATTCAATATGTGTTAAGGGTGGAAAATATTGTTTGTCAATTATTTTGCAAAATCAAAGAAAAATCACATTATCATTGTTGTCAGTGGTAACATCTTTCCATCTAAATATGTTGCTAAGTTCATTCTCTGTGATCCCAAATGGTTCTACAAAGTTCTACAAGAAACAGAATCATGAAAAAGGTTGAAAGGATAGAAAGTTTGGGGGGGACTGTTTTTCTTTTATCAAATGACATTTTTATTTAAATGAGACTTAAAAATATAACTAGATTATAGATTTTTGATTATTGTACAATATATTTTTTAAATGCTCCTTATAAAACTTTTGTCCAAACCATTGATAAACAGAGCAAGTTTTTATATAAAACTCTTCAAGGTTTTTATGTTATTATAATCTGAACAAGGAGTATTTTTTAAGAAGATATAGTTGTCTGTCTGGTAGGCATTTGTATTTCTGGGAGAGCAGGAGTCAGGAGTCCTTGCTGCTCAACAGTGTCATTTTCTCTTTCAATCTAGAGATTCAGGCTGTACCCTGACTTTCTAATAACATATCTGAGGGTGAACAGATGGTAGCAGCAACCACTGAACACCAAAGAAGTGAGAAAAATGGGACCCAGTGCTCTCCTCGTACAAAAGACTCAGGGTTGAAGATGTACCTAAATTCTTCAGCGCTAGGAGGAATCCGTAAGTGCCTTTAACTGACCTAATGGCTATAGAGATCTCCTAGGCAAATGACTATATTTTGCCTTATTTACACACAAGAAATTTGAGTTCCAATTAAAGTGGCTAATCACATTTAATATTGACAAGAGACCAGCAGGAGCCATAATGATGAAAACCTCAGTCTCCTGCCGGCCACCTCAGAGCGTTTGTGTTCAGACAAGTCCATGGGATACTACTTCCACTGTTCATCATAATTAACACTTGCTGGGGGAAAAATCACTATGTCAAGTAGTTTATCTAGATCATATCACTGGATTTTCAAAACCATCTATCATTGACTCATATACTGATATACCATAGGTAGATGAAAAAATTTATTCCAAGGAATAATGTTAAATGTTCCAAGCTCACATAGCTACCAAGTGGGAGGCTTGAGTTCCAAGAACACAAGAGAAGTCAATAACTTATGTATTAAAAGTTTAGAACTTGAGTGCCTCTGAGTTTGGGAGTTTTAATACTACTTAACTTGGAAATTTCTATTACCTGTATAAATAATGGAATAAGTCCTAAAAATGCATTCCTCTTTGGCAGTCCTGTACTGCACACATAACTTTATCACTGTTGGGAGGTCTGCAGGAGTGGAGAGGTGTTCTGAGAACACCACTTCTAAATTCACCCATGCTGTAGCTGACTGGTCATGGGCACACAAACCACAGGGGTCACCCTGCCTTGAAAGCCCCTGGCAAACTGGTAGCATATGGAAGCATTTCTGTACTAGTTCTTCCGGGGGGAATTAGGGGGAATGCAAGGTTTATAAATACTGGCAAACAAAATATGCATTTCCAAATTGCTAGTAACCTAGCACAAGGTAGCATACAGTAGACAAAGTGTCCATCTGCCCCATGTTATTTACAATCACGTCTGAGGTCAGGGATATACTTGGCAGTTGAATCAATTCAAGTTCAAATCTGACTGCAGGACTCATGATCTGAGTTACTTGGCCTCTCCTGATTCCCCTCTCCTTTTTTTTTCTTATTTATACAGTATAAATAACAATAACATCTAGGTGGGGTTGTTATGAGACTCAAATAAGATTAACACCTGTTAGGCAGTTAGCCTGGGTGAGTTCTTCGGGGTTCCTGGGCTAAGCCCAAATTGCCCAATTCAAACCAGAACTGACAGGGGTCTTATCTGATGGTGAGTGAGGGGAGGGACCTGAGAGGTGGATCACAATGACCCTTGAAGGAGTAACAATGGGAGCTTGTTACTCAGCACATCTTTGACTGCTTCAGAATACCCATAAAGCCTAGTGTGTTTTGATACTTATGAGTCAAAAAATATATATATATTTTTAATGCCAAACATCTCCAGGATGCATATTTATGTTCTCTTTGTTTTATCAGAATAGAGTGGTAACAGACTGCTGTTGCTTCAGATAAGGTGGCCATGAGCGAAGGCCAGGGGGATTTGACCGTGCTGTGAATCCTCTCTGTTGTTCTTGCCGGAAAAATGACGAGAAGGAACGTCAGTCGCCGATCAGGGGCACTCGGAGACCGCTGACATTACGCTAAGGATTTTTCATGTGTCATCTCGTTCCATTGTCACCACGATTGTGTTAGGTAATACTCATTCTCATCGAGATGAAGAGACAATTGGGGGGGAAAGGCTGTAGATTATGAAGTGGGAATTTAGGCCCTCTCTGCTCTCCATGGTCCCTCCTGTATACATGCAGTAATATGTTTTATTCATTTACTACTCAAATAGAAAAATGTATAAAGGATGTTTTTTTTTAGATGTCCTTTCTTGATACTATGGATGCACTGATATCTCACTGAATAAGTAGAGACCTAAATACAGCACATTCTCAAAGATTAGGCACGGAAATTCCAAGCATATTTGTGTGGGAGTTGTGTGAGACTTGGACCAACTTTCCCCAGGGGGAAAATATTTCAACTCAACATTCAGATTTCTGGTCAGTCCAAAGAGCTGAGGGTCATGTAGCTGGGCAAAAGCAGTCATAAAACCACCAAATCCAACAACCGTTTAGGTAACAGTCTAGGTAGAAAACATTTTCTCGTAGACCAATTATGATATGCTGGGACTTGTCTTTTTACCTCAACCCCACCAAGGTAGGGGGCCCCTCTGCAGGGTTTCCCCATAATTCAGGGTGGGTTTTGAACTCCAGCGCAAACATTACAATGAGTGAAGGTGAGCGTGCGTGGATCAGGGGAGAACAGGGTGGAACAAGATCTTTCCTGCTGAGACTTGTACGCATAAGCCTGATGGTGTTTCTAAAATGTCCCAGTCAGAAACCATGATGATAAAAGTGTGAATATATTCTGGATCATAGAATGCGCGATTTCAAGTAAAAAATTCTCTGTTCCCTCCACTATGGTCACAGCCTTTCTGCAGAAAGGGGCAGGTTCTCGAGTCGATGAAATGTTCATAGAAAGGGGACTGCATGGGGTCACTCGCCTATTCTATTTTATATCTTTCTTTTAAATTTTTATTGATTTGAGAGAGAGGAAGGGAGAGAGAGAGAGACAGGAACATTGATCTGTTCCTTTAAGTACCCTGACCAGGAATCAAACTGGCAACCTTTGCACTTCGGGAAAATGCTCTAACCAACTGAGCTATCTGCCATGGCTCATTGGCCTGTTTTAGGAGCTCCTGTCTATTTTATTACCACCCAGAGGTTGAATCAGGTAAGGTCATTTTACTATAGATAACTGAGTTTAGTTATTTTCTACAGAAGAAACATGTTAAGGCAGTTGAATAGATATATAAAATAGATGAGAAACAACTCTGAATTGTGGGGGAGGGGTTATCCTGAAGATGCAAAAAAACAACCTGTTTGGTTACCAAATCGTTTATAAGTGTCATGGAGTTGGGATATCGGGAGCCTTTGCTTTATCCGGAGCGGCTGCCATGGAGAATCACACTTGGTGCGTACACAGAAAGCATGTGCCCTGTCCATGCGCAGGGATGCGGGGGAAGAGTTGAAAGGACGCTAGTCACTGAAGCAAAGCAGATTGGACAGAGTCCAGCACCACAGCAGGCACGTCCTGGGAGGTTGGGTCGCTCACACAAGCCTGTTGACAAGCTCACACAAACAGTGCTGACAGCAGTTACAGTTAGAAGCTTGGTGACACACAAAAAAACGAGGTCCTCACCTGATACCTCCGTTCTAGGTTTAGCATATCCTCCGTTCAGAGGCTGATTATGGTTGGTTGAAGTCCTGAGTGCAAAAGAAAATACCGGGCTCCTTACATTAGAAAAAAGTGTCAAGTTGGGGTTTTGCGGGGCCCTTCGGAAGTCAGGACCCAGGGCGCGTGCCCAGTGTGCCTGCCGTTAAATCTGCCTCTGCCTCCATTCAGTTAAATTAGCCTCTCGAAAATTCTTCCTGCTTTTCCATTGGTTGGCTGGAGACGTTGTGAAAGGCTTTAGGAAAGACCACTCTGCCAGGTGTCAGTTACTGGACAGACTACATCATTCATGGCCAATCTGCCGAACACAGTGAGGCCGAGTCGGAGCCTACTGTCCCAGCGTGACTATGCCTCCCCGTTGGGTGGGGTCGGGTCACACCTGGGAACGTACTGCTCCAGTGTGACAGATCATCAGGGACACCGCAATGATGGAACATTTTCAGCCCATACGTGTTCATCGTCAAAAGATCTACTAATAAAATAAAGAGGGAAAACTCAGGTAAAAATATAAAGTGTCTTTAAAGAAAAAAAGCTAATCGAGCACAGTGTTATTGAAACCGAAGTTGAGATAGGCTAATAAAATCTACTGCTCACAAAAATGAGGAGATATTTCAAAATAAATATGAAGTGATAAAATATCCCCTCATTTTTGTGAGCAGCATAATATGGTGGCACACGGAGCAGCTACCCCACGAGACTCACACGTTTCAGCATGCTGGCAGAACAGACCATGACCTGAGAGATTACCTGAGGGTTTAGTAGAAGGGCCCAAAATACCTGAACGTGCTCATGATAAGAGAAAGTGTAACTACGAAACCCCTTACCGTTCTAGAGATAAGCTTTCTGACTTACATAACCTACAATTCTCTCTTCTTCTATTTTTTTTTTTAATTTCAACAAATCACGTTTCATTCAGATCAAGAAGCCATACATTTCTTACACGATTTCTTAAAAATAATTTCTGTTTTCTACCACAGTGAATGGAGATAGGGTGTCACCTCGTTAGATGCTCAACTGGAGGACTGAGCACATGACATTTCACAAAACAGAACCGGTGAAATGGAAATGTGGTGATGATAAAGGTAACAAGGACCGCATATAGTAGAAATTGCAAGGTCAGACATCCACGCTTCCATTAGGCCTCTTTGGCTCTCAGTAAAATTGATTGCAGATTTGGGGCTTTCAGAACTGTTAGAGGATATACTATAGTTGTGTCATTTGAAACCAATAAGTTTATGATAATTTGCTGCAGCATCAAGAGGAAACTGATGTTGCAGGAGATCTTAGTGACAAAAAGCACGTAAAACACAGGAAAGACAGTTGGAAAAGGAGACTTGGAAGGTATTCTGACTCCGATAGGCACATGTAAATGCTATTACTGGATAAAGGCAGATTTTTTTTTTTTTTTTTGGTGTCAGAGACAGAGAGAGGGACAGACAGACAGGAAGGGAGAGAGATGAGAAGTATCAATTCTTCGTTGTGACACCTTAGTTGTTCATTGATTGCTTTCTCATATGTGCCTTGACCGGGGAGCTACAGCAGACTAAGTGACCCCTTGCTCAAGCCAGCGACCCTTGGCTCAAGCCAGTGACCTTGGGCTCAAGCTGATGAGCCCACTCTCAAGCCGGCTATCTTGGGGTTTCGAACCTGGATTCAAAACCCCAATCCGACACTCTATCCACTGCACCACCACCTGGTCAGGCAAAGGCAGATCAAGCAAACCCTTCTGTCTGTTTGACCTGAATTTCAGGTCCTCCTTTAAATGGGCAAACTCTTGGCTCTCTCGGCTGCGTAAGCTTGTCCTCCCTTTGCCTATGTACTTCTTGTATTATTTTCCAATTTTCCCATTTTTTTTCCTCTCCCCAAATCATGACAATTATAATTTCCTAATCTTGGGGATATTGTGCACCTAACACTCTGAGGAGCTGCCAAACTGTTTTCCAATGTGACTGCAGGAACAGAACGCCCTTCTGATAGTTTAAAATTAACGCCACCTTTTATGTCCCACCTATGTATGAAATCATGCTGTTCTCATGGACAAGAGTGTGGTGGTTACGGGGTGGGGGAAGGGAGGAGAAGGTGGGATAGGGAGGAGGGGAGGGATATAGGGTAAACCAGAGGAAAGGTGACAGAGGACAATTTGACTTTTGGTGACGGGTATGCAACACGGTTGAATGATAAGATAACCTGGAGATGTTTTCATTGTACATATGTACCCTGATTTATTGGTGTCACCCCATTAGAATTAATAAATATATATATATATATATATATATATATATATATATATATATATATAAAATTAACGCCACCATCTCTGAGATAAACCAGCAGAGTTCAGTGGGAACCACACGGAGGATGGGAACAATGTGGCTCTGGTCTCAGCTCTGCCTCTAATTAGTTGTTTGACCTTAAGCAACTCATTTACATTCTCAAAAACCCAAGTTCCTTCATTTGTAAAAGAAGTGTTCTTTCAAGTAATTGCCACTCTTGACTATAATTATTAGCTACTTTACTTTTTTGTGTTTCATTGTCTTTTACATTTGCTCTGAGGACCTTATTTCTTTGTTGGCTCTGCATTTAAAATTTTAGCAGAGCCCATGACATCTCCATTATTAGGTATTAGAAAGACTTCCAGTCCTCATAGTCCCAAAATGCAATCTCAACTCGGTTAACCAATTGTCTTATCTTGTATAAAAACCCAAACTCTGGATCTGACATCAATGAAAGGCTATCATTTCTGGTTCCTCAAGGCTTAGAGGTCAAGAGGAAGAAGAGGAAAGAGAATGGGGACAGAAAGCCCTGATCTCTGAAAAAACCTTCACCTTCCTGTGGTCTTCTCCCTGTATGTGTGTCTCTGTGTTCCAATTTCTTTATAAGAACACCCGTCATACAGGCTTAGAGCACTCCATGATGACTTCATTATAACTTGATTGCCCCCATAAAGACCCATGGCGCCGACACCAAAGAAGAGAAAATTCCTGTCAGCCTGGCATATGGAATTCCCGGGCTTGATTCCCGGTCAGGGCACACAAGAGAGAAATGCCCATCTGCTTCTCCACCCTTCCCGCTCTCCGTTCTCTCTGTCTCTCTCTTCCCCTCCTGTAACCAAGGCTCCATTGGAGCAAAGTTGGTCCAGGCACTGAGGATGGCTCCATGACCTCTGCCTCAGGTGTTAGAATGGCTCCGGTCACAATGGATCAATGCCCAGAGGGCTGAGCATCACCCCCTGGTGGGCATGCCAGGTGGATCCCTATTGGGCGCATGCAAGAGTCTGCCTGACTGCCTCCCCACTTCTAACTTCAGAAAAATACAAAAATAAAAGAAAGAAAATTCCGAGGTACCATGTTATTTTGGAGGGAAACGATTCTGCCCTTCACTGTGACTATTCACCTGTGCCCTTTGCCCTGTGACTTCACAGCACTCCCCCCAGCTCCTCATCCCCACAGCATTGAGCGTGTTCGTACAGCTTGCCTTGAACATCGCAAAGGTTAGGTGTGACCAGGTTGGGATTCTGTCGTCTGCCGTGAGACCTGTATGCCCTCCACATCACTTCCTTTCCCTGTTAGATTCTAGGGTGATGGGACACATACACAGAAAACCTCTGAGCTTTCACAGTCCGTCCAGGCTGCCATTAAAGTACAGATACCCTGCCTGAGGAGTGAGAAATGTGTTGTTTTTTTCTTACAAGCCATTGAGATTTGGGGATTATTTGTTGCCAAAGTGAAATGAGACTCAAAAGAGAGATTTTGTAAATTTTCTGGAGGTCCCTCATCACTGGGACCTCACACCAGGGGCTGCCTTGAATTCTGGTGATGCATCTCTGGGTCATTGCTGAATCCTTCTCCAGCTCCTTCGTGTTCCTTGGTTATATACTAGTCTCTATCCTAGGCAGTCATCTTGGACTAATGATATTTAAGATCACCTGACACGGGAGATGTCAGGAATAAAGACTATTAGATGGGGAGACAGATGTTCTGAAGGGTGGGGGTCATGCAACGGTGCTCCGTGCAGGTCAGATCAGGATGACAAAGCAGTGGGTTGACCTCTGAGGGACTGTCTCCTGGAATCCCTTTATCAAGCAACGGAAGGGTGTAGTGGACATGTGACATTCTCTGAGGGATGTGGCGATAAGAAGAACCTAGAAGGGCAGCAGAGAGGCAGCTACTGGATATGAGTGGAGCTCAGAGAAAACGTCAGAGGCTGGAGAAAAGGCATTCTTTGTCACTCAGTGGCAAAAAAAAAAAAATTGTCCCAAATGTCGCCTGTGGTGATTTGGAAGGTAGAAGTCAGTCTGAGCTGTGAGATGCGCCCAAGGAGGCTTTCAGGGGGAATGCTGAAATGCCAGTTGGCTCCTTTTGGTATCACACGATCAGATGCAGGAGGAAAGAAATGCTCTAAAAAGGAACCACGCCTCCCGAGCAGAGCTGAGGAAATAGTGACTGTGATTGTTTGCGTTGGAAAACCTAATCGTTTCACCCCAGTGTCCCAGCCAGCAAACAGCTTCCAAGTGGAAAAGAGACAGAAGGCCACAAAGCAAATAAAGACGTTCCTCCAAGACAAGGGTTAATACGGAAGAAGCAAGGCGCTGGCCGTTGGTCCAAAAGCATTCCAAAAATCAAAAGAGGGAGTGTTGCCGAAACAGCCCCCCATGATCCCCAAATCATCTTGGACCCCTCGGCCCCAGTGAAACTGCTGGATGTAATCCCAGGTGACGCCTGTAGGGGAGACCCCGGGTTTTCTGCACTTGCCTTTTGTGGAGTTTTTATGCAATGATAGGTTATGTATGTTAGTTCCTCTCTGGAAGGATTTGTAACTGGAGCCTTGATTTTTTCTTGGTTCCACCATTATTTTGTGTGTGTTTGTTTATAAAAACATAAAGTAACAATGACTTGCACTATCTGCCCACCATGGGGGGAAAAATAGGCAATGCCAAAGCATCTGATATTTTCCTTTTAAAACTGGCAGGTAGGGAAATAGACCTGGGCAGAAATTAGGGTTATGTAAGAACTGACCGTATTATTTCACATAGAATAAGGGACAGAGAGGGGATGTAGCTGAGAGGTCTCCATTGGTATTGTAGTTTATCTGCATTTCATCCCTTTATATCCTTTTTTAAATAAAAAGAAATAGGTACGTGTGTTTAGTAATCTTTTAGAATAATAAAGTTAGTCTGACCTCCCACCCCACCCCAGTCTGCCTTATTCTGAAGGCAGTCTTCCTGGGAAAATCTACTCACAGCGGGTCACCAAGTCAGTGTGCATCATTTTTTTCTCAGCACCATAGCATGGACTCCTCTTGAGAGAAGACAACTCAGAGTCACTACCAGATGCCAGCAACCTGGCTCCATGAGTGAGCACCAGATGCCGCTTCTAAATCTGGAAGCGGCATATTCTGATATTCTGACCCACACAACATACTCAGAGTTCCCACATCTAGTCACCATCACCACCACTGCTGGGGGGAGCACCAGATAGGCGGCCCCCCACCCCGCTGTAGGGTTGCTGACTTAGTCTCTGCTCCACCCACCTTCGCCCCCCACCAAGAATCAAGGTCACCTTGCCCTGGGTGGGGCCAACTGCATGAGCTGGCCGTGTGTGGACTTGGCGTCACCCATAACGATTGGCGGGCTGCCATCTTGGAATCATTCCCTGCTCAGGGCTGGCAGAGCCGCTGTCATCTCTACCATTGGGCTGAGACCAGTGATCGCTCTCAAAGACAGACAGCCTGTATCCCGTCAGCCCTGCCCATGACTGTGACAGTGACATTCCAGTGTACCAGCAGCATCTCATGGTGTAGAAGGAGGGAGCAAAATAATAAGCAATGGTCTCCCCTCTGGGGTTAAATGTAGGGATGGATGCCTTCTCTCCAAGCCATGCTGTTTAGAATCTACATACCAGAGCTGTTTACCCTCCCAAACACAACTGCTGTTTATGAGGCTGATCCAGAGAAATCTTGGCCCCTCAACAGGGCGCTGTTTCCCGAGCCCACCCCCTCTAACTGGCATGGAGCAGTCTGCGTGGCTTCGACCGCAGGTAAGTCCCTGCTTGTGAGCCTGAGTGTCTAATTCTGCCACCATCTCCGTCCGGCCCATACATTCTAATTTCACTGCACCTTAAGAGGGAAGAAATGGGGCTCCCTCCTTTCCCTCAGAGGTCACACTGGCCCAGATGAAGATTGGCTCTTCCACACAACCCTTGTGTTCCACGTTGAAGGACAATGGAAGGAATGTGGGTGGTGTGAAGGAAATACATATATAAAAAGTGGCAAAAAATATTATTTCTAGTAGATGAGTTGTCACTCTCCAAATTGATTTATGATTGCACAACCCCTGGAGAGATGGTGGAAGACCACCTGAGTGTTTTCTGCTCGATGTGGGCTTCAGGGATTCTCTCTGTGTGTCTCAAGTACTAGAGAAAGAGACACTTTAAGAAACTCTCAAAGGTGGAAGGATGTTGTAAGGACTTCCTGTCACAGAACCTGAAGAGAACCACTGTGTTTCGGGAACTGTCCATCTAACTTTGACTGAGACACAGAGGCATTCCCCTCCTGGTCAGCAGACACGTCGTCAATAAGAATCCTGCACCCTCGAGGGGAAAGGGGATATTCAGAGCTTCATGTTTGACACTTGTCACTTAGTGGTGTCATCCACAGCTTAGAACAAGAGGGAGTTTACTCCTTTGCACATGTGACCCGAAGTCTTACCAGGTGGTGGGGTGTGAAAATGGAAAAAGAAAGGTATTTTTTCCAAGGAGCTGTCCTATGTGTTGGTGTCTCCGTATTTCAGATTCCACACAACCTGGTGGGACCAGGTTAATTATCTTCTGGTTGGTTGCCTACGAGAGAGAACAGAGGCCCACAGAGTATAAATGTCTGAGGGACCCGCACCTGACATGTCTCCTGGGGTGGGGGCCCAGGAGCTAAGTCCGGAGGCTGTGCCCTTCCCTCCGAATCACTCACATCACTTAGTGCCCGTTGGGGAACGTGTGAAAGGCGGGGGTGTGAGTCCACCTTCGGTAGAGAACCGGTTTGGTGAGCCTGTAGTCAGGAAACGGAGTGGTAGCCACAGCGCTGCGTGACAGTCTCACAGAGGTACAGCGCTGCCATGGGACGGGCAGCTGCCACCACCAAGACTGTTATTTATTTTATCCCCAAAAGGAAAATGGTTTTTTAAAAATGTACTGTGTGTATTCTCTAAAGCCCCTGGGCACAGGCACGAGAACACAAAAAACATTTACATATCTATTATCTATTAACTGACGCTGCATTTGCCAGCCTTTTGACACAATTAAGCAAATGCTTGACTGAACAGATGGGTCTTCTAAGGATCCCTGAGGGCATGTCTTCATCAACTGTGCCAAGGGGGGTTAATGCACCCATTTGGCATCTTTGTGCCTTGTCCCATCAGCAAACACACTCCTGCTTTGCATGATTGCCAATGGGTCCCTTCTTGTCCCAGCAGACTCAGTGTAAATTGCATGGAGCTATTTCCAGTCTCTTCCATTTTAATCTCCATCTGAAATGTATCTCCAACCAACAGTTGATGACATCGACTGTGATTATTTCCTGTCCTCATTTACTGGAAAATGGCCCCAATGCCTTTTATTTGGTTTACTGGTGGGGTCAAATGCAGAGAACATTTTTCTCGGGCAAAGCATGTCGTCTTTGAATGCACGCTTTGGTTTGTGGTCTCTCTGGTGCCGAGTTATATAATGGGTAAAGGAAAGACAAAAAATATAAAAAGAAAGAATTCAGATCTTCGAAGTCATGAGGAAGAACTGCACATTGTTATGTCTGAGAAAAGAAGTATTTAGCTTTCCCTAAACTATGGCACATCCTCTGAAAGGAATGGACAACCCCTAACACACAAACGTGAACTCCCTTCACCATCTGTTAGACATACGTACATCACTCTGGATGCATGCGACATCACCATGTCAATTCAACACTTTTTGTTTGTTTGTTTGGGGGGGGGAGGCATTTTTTGCCACATCTTCGGAGACTTCTTCAAAAGCTCCCCTAAAGGAAGCAGAGGTCAGGACCCGCTCTGTGGTAAGAGATGCTTTGGAATTCTGTACATCACAGAGGTGAACCTGCACCCTGAAGCAGAACATGGGTGGAACAGCGTTGGGGATAATTCCACACGACATAGCATGGACCCGCGTCTCTGATGTCTGCATGGATTGGTAGCTATGCCAAAAATGGAGCTACTGGGGTTGAGCCCAGGGCAGGAATATATAACATCAGGAGTATAAAGTTCAACAACAACAACAACAAAAAAAGTAAAGCTGGACCCACCCATCTCACCCAAACCATGCTTTTTTCCCTTCCTGGTTGTATTTTTAGGAATTAATAATATAGTCTAGTGTCTGAACCCAATCATCTTTCGCTACTGTGTTTTCTTGTTCTGCCTGGGCTGCATGGACCAAAGGGAGACTCAGGGCTCCAAGGTAGCTACAGTGTAACAGTGCCTGCAACATACTTCCTGTAGCCCAGGAGAGGTTCAAGCACAGAATAGACTCCCTATTTGAATGGTCACAAAGAAACTGGCTGTGTTTTGGCAAGACAAAATGTTTACAATGAGTCACTGGAGTGCACAGCCTAGTAAGGGGCCCCCTTCATCTTCCATAGTGGAGGAATGGGCCATTGTTCTGGTCATCTTGGGTGGGTGGAGCCTCTGGGGGGTTGAGAGCAGCTTCTCAGAGAAATGCGGACCATGTGCTTCCTCGAGGCTCTGCACAGAGCCTGGTGCAGCATGGAAAGCCGGAAACCCTGTTCAGTGAAAGAATGATTAACTTCAAGAGCCAAAGACTACCGTGTGGTGAGCACAGACACAGTGGACACATTATGAAGCACTGGACTAGAATGTTTAAAAAAAAATGTTCCTGATAGTTCCTCACACATCTTGAAGTGACAACAGATGCTGAAACCATTAATTGGTATTAGCCTCACACGTGTCCACAGTTTAAACAATGTATCAGTCTGTCAATTTCCCTGTCACCTTTATAAGGAAGTAGGCTCCCCAAATGTCCAGAAATCTCTGAGCATCAGAACATAAAAGCGCAATTCTCCTTCCTTCAAGGGGTTCCACGGAAACTGGAGAAACCCTTCTGTCGGGATCTGCAGGAATTAAACTGTTTCGAGGACAGTGTTACTCACGCCTTTGAGACTGACTGCGGAGAATGAAAGTGCCTTGTGAAAAGAAACCTGTCCCCTAATCCGATCGCTCCAACTGCCATTATAAACTTTGCAGGGTGGGTCTTAGGTATATGAAAACAAACCTGATCTACCCAGAAATTACGTTCTGCATCTCACACAGACTCTCCCTGACTTATGAACTCTTTCAATTTAGAAATTTCTTAGCAGCGAAGTGTTTCATTTCACAGGTGTTAATGAAACTCCTATTGGTAGTCTGCATGCATTCATAACACGCATTTCTTATACGTGAATAGGACTTTGATTTCTCTTTAGGACTCACTGGCCACGGGCTCTGCGAAGCAGGAGTATGGGTTGTAATCAATCATGGGTCACTGTAAAAACATGTTAGTAAAAGAACTACAAGGTCCTAGTCTCACAGAAATGCAGGGAAAGTAAACAGCACAGCAGGGTTTCAATTGATACTCACTAGCCTTTACAAATGAAATTTTAAGGTAATATTTAAAGATGTGTATTTCAACTTGTAAAGGCATTTATCTCCTTTACGCTCTGTGTGTGGTTTTCCAACATAAGCAAGCAAGTGCGAAAGAATTCTCCAGGACTTGAGTTTTGTTGGGTGGTTTGCATCTCTAGGGAGAACGCCAGTCATGAATGAGGTCCACACAGCTACAGCCCATTGTGGCTATAGATAAACGTTTCACTGGTTACAATGCTGGGTTAGCTGTTTAAATGAGATGTAAGAGTCTGGACCAGTGTGAATTCCCAGTCTGGAAGGGTGGGATTAGAAGCAGGAGGTTGAGGCCATCTATTTCCCTCTCGTGCCCCGGATTTGATCCAGCTTAACCCTTTGAGAAGTCGGAACATTCAGGTACATCTTTGTGCCTCCTGACCATCCAGAGTATGATTGTAACAAAATTTTTTATTTTAAAAATGTGTAAGGCAACACTTGAAAAAAGCAAATGTATATTCTTCTTGTTTCCGTAAATTGGTTATCAAACAAACATGATTTTAAGTTAATAAAACTGTAACTGAAACTAATTTCATTAAAAAAAAAAACAACTCACTCCCCCGTATCAGCAAGCATGAAAAACAGTCACTATTCAAAGGGTTGAGTCTTTAGACATTACTTTTGTTTCTTTTTTTTTTCCAATTTGAATGCCTTTTATTTCTTTTTCTATATATTTTTTAATATTAATTTTAATGGAGTGACACCAATAATTCAGGTACATATGTACAACGAAAGCATCTCCAGGTTATCTTATCATTCAATTATGTTCAATACCCATCACCCAAAGTCAAATTGTCCTCTGTCACCTTCTGTCTGGTTTTCCCTGTGCCCCTCACCTCCCCCCTCTCCTACCCTCTCTTCCCTCCCCCCACCCCGTAAGCACCACTCTCTTGTCCATGTCTCATAGTCTCACTTTTATGTCCCACCTATGTTCTTAGTTTTTTTCTGATTTACTTATTTCACTCCGTATAATGTTACCAAGGTCCATCCATTTTGTAGTAAATGATCTGATGTCATCATTTCTTATGGCTGAGTAGTATTCTATAGAATATATGTACCAAAGCTTTTTAATCCACTCGTCCACTGATGGAAACTTGGGTTGTTTCCAAATCTTCGCTATTGTGAACAATGCTGCCAGGAACATGGGGGCACATTTCTTCTTTTCGAACAGTGCTATGGTGTTCTTAGGGTATATTCCTATAAGTGGGATAGCTGGGTCAAAAGGCAGTTCGAATTTTAATTTTTTGAGGAATCTCCATGCTGTTTTCCACAGTGGCTGCACCAGTCTGCATTCCCACCAGCAGTGCAAGAGGGTTCCCTTTTCTCCACATCCTTGCCAACACTTATTCTGTGTTGTTTTGCTGATGAGTGCCATTCTGACTGGGATCAGAATTATGCTCGCCTCATAAAAGGAGTTTGAAAGTCCTTTTTCCTCTTGAATATTTTGAAATAGCTTGAGGAGGATAGGAGTTAGTTCTTCTTTGAATTTTTGATAGAATTCACTTGTGGAGCCATCAGGCCCAGGACTTTTCTTTTTTGGAAGTTTTTTGATAACTGTTTCGATCTCATTTGTTGTAATTGGTCTGTTTAGGTGTTCTGATTCTTCCAGATTGATTTTTGGAAGATTATATGATTCAAGAAATTTGTCCATTTCACCAAGATTGTCTAATTTTTTGGCATAGAGTTCTTCATAGTATTTTCTTACAATGCTTTGTATTTCTGTTGTGTCAGTTGTTATTTCTCCACTCTCATTTCTAATTTTATTTATTTGGGTCCTCTCTCTTTTTTTCTTGGTGAGTCTAGTTAAAGGTTCATCAATCTTGTTTACCTTTTCAAAGAACCAGCTCCTGGTTTCATTGATCCTCTGTATTGTTTCCTTAACCTCTATGTCATTTATTTCTGCTCTGATCTTTAGTATTTCCTTCCTTCTACTGGTCCTCGGTTTTTTTTGCCGTTGTTTTTCTAGTTCTTTTAGATGCAGGGTCAGGTTGCTTATTTCAGCTTTTTCTAGCTTCTTATGATATGCTTGTAGTGCAATGAACTTTCCTCTCAGTACTGCTTTTGCTGTGTCCCAGAAATTTTCTGTTGATGTATGCTCATTATCATTCATTTCTAGAAACTTTTTTATTTCTTCTTTGATCTCATTGTTAATCCATTCATTACTTAATATCACGCTATTTAGTTTCCAAGTGTTTGAGTATTTTTCAGTTTTTCTTTTGTGGTTAATTTCTAGTTTCATGGCATTGTGATCAGAGAAAATGCATGATATGATTTCAATCTTCTTAAATTTATTGAGAATTTTTTGTGTCCTAAAGTGTATATCCTAGAAAACGTACCATGAGCTCTTGAGAAGAATGTATATTCTACTGCTTTAGGGTGAAAGGTTCTGAAGATATCTATTAAATCAAGTTGATCTAGTGTATCCTTTAAGTCTGCTGTTTCTTTATTAATTTTTTTTCTTGAGGATCTATCCAGTGTTGTTAGTGAGGTATTGAAATCCCCTACTATTATGGTATTGCTGTTAATCTCGCCCTTTATATCCATCAAAGTCTGCTTTATGTATGTTGGAACTCCTATATTTGGTGCGTAGATATTTATAATAGTTATATCTCCCTATTGAATTGTTCCCTTTATCATTATGTAGTGTCCTTCTTTATCTCTTACTACAGCGTTTGTTTAAAAGTCCATTTTGTCATATATAAGTACTGCTACCCTGGCTTTTTTTTCATTTCCATTTGTATGAAATATTTTTTTCCATCCTTTTACCTTCAGTCTATGTGCATCTTTTGTTTTAAGGTGTGTCTCTTGTAGATAGCATATGTATGGGTCCTGTTTCTTTATCCATGCAGCTACCCTATGTCTTTTGATTGGATCATTTAATCCATTTACATTTAAGGTTAGTATTGATATTAGTTGTTTATTGCCATTTTATTCTTTAAAGCTGTATTCTTTTTTTGCTCTATTCTTTCCTTCCTTTGAACTGTTCACACCAGGCCCCTTAGTATCTCTTGCAGAATTGGTTTGGTTTTAATGAATTCCTTGAGGCTTCCTTTGTCTGGGAAGCTCTTTATTTCTCCTTCAATTTTAAACGTTAGCTTTGCTGGATAGAGTAGTCTTGGTTGTAGGTTCTTGTTCTGCATTACTTTCATTATATCTTGCCATTCCCTTCTGGCCTCAAGTGTTTCTGTTGAGAAGTCAGATGTCATCCGTATGGAGGCTCCTTTGTAAATGATAGCTTTTTTTTCTCTAGCAGCTTTTAAATTTTTCTCTTTATCCCTTAGCTTTGGTATTTTAACTATGATGTGTCTTGGTGTAGATTTCTTTGGGTTTCTCTTTAATGGAGTTATGTTTGCTTCTTGAACGTGTAGAATGTTTCCCAGCCTTAATTTAGGGAAGTTTTCTGCTATGATTCGATTGAACAAAGTTTCTATTTCCTGTTCTCTCTCCTCTTCTTCAGGCACCCCTATGATGTGAATGTTGTTTCTCTTCATGTTGTCACAGAGCTCCCTTAGAGTTTCCTCACATTTTTTGAGTCTCTTTCGTTTTTCTTCTCTGCTTCTGTGCCTTTGTTTATTGTGTCCTCTAACTCGCTGATTCGATCTCAGCGTCATTTACCCTGCGTTTAATTTCTTCCATTGTGGTCTTCAGTTCTGATACTGTATTTGTCATTTCTGTCTGATTCTTTTTTATTATTTCAATTTCGGTTTTTATACTTGTTATCTCTCTATTTAGGTGTTCATAGCGACTATCCATTGTTGCTCTAATTTCTTTGAACATCCTAACTATCATTATTCTAAATTCTGCTTCTGGTAATTTGGTTATATCTGGTTCATTCTGGTCCTTCTCTGGGGATTTCTCTTGATTCATTTGGTTTGCATTCCTCTGCTTGCCCATTTTGGCTGTGTATAAGCAAGTTGTGGCCACTGAAGTCCAATAGGTGTTGCCTTTGTGTTCTCTAGGTGTGGTCTGTCTGCAGGCCCACCACCCCTTCTGCCGCTGCCTAGGGCATTTGGGAATGGGCCTTGCCAGCGCCGGCCCACTGCGGTTGTTGCTGTGATTTCTACCTCTTCTCCGCGGGAGGGGGTGTCACTCAAGCCACAAGCCTCAGCACCAAGGATAGAGGTGAGCACCTTTCCTCAGCTGCGGACCCAGCCTGTTTCCGGGCTTCCGCCCAGCACCCGCGGTTAGAGCCTGTTCGCCACAATTTCGAGGGTTGGACGGGGCTTCTGATGTGCTCTCAGCTGTGATCTTTTGTCCATGTGGAGCTTTAACCCCGCCCTCGAGGCCAGGGCCCTCCTGCACAGGGTCGCAAACCAAGGTTTATTGTGCCGGTCGTGGCTGCTGGCCTGAGCTCAGTTGCTGACTTCCGCTAGTCCCGGGCTCTACCCTGCCCCCCGTTCAGAGCCAACTCGCAAACGCAGGATGGCCAACCGCGGTTTCTCCGGCCAGGCGGGGCTGCTGGCGTGAGCTCAGCCTCAAGCCCCCACCCGTCCCTGGTCCTAGCCCCATCCCTGCAGTTGGGGCCGGCTTGCGTAGGGTCGCAGAGCAGATCTCTGCCTGTTCCTGGCCTCCTGCTTTTCCCCTACAGGTGGGATTACAGGCAGACCCGCAGCTGCCAGACCGCTTTCGTGCATCCCCTCCACCCCTGCTGGGCTAGACCGAGCTCACACTGGCTGGGCCTCCGCCCCCGCCGACAGAACCGTGTTTCAGCGTCCTGCCGCCACCATCCCTCCAGCAACCCTCAGCAGAGTAGGAAGGTGGCCCACAGATCAGCTCCTAACACTTGATACTGTGGACCTGGGAGCTCCCTCCCTCTAAGCAGCTCTGCTCTAATTGCCGTGGGAGAGCTTGGTAGGCTGGTGTCCTGTCTCCCTTCGCTGGTATTGCTAGTTCCAGGGGAAATATTTGTTTTTGATTAGGGAAGTGACTTAGCCCGGGGTTAGGGTGGCTGTCCCTCAGAGTGTTTGTCCCTGTGCCTTCAGTTCACACTCTCTTCCCGCTGCTCTGGTCCTCTCCTCTGTCCCCGTTCCTCAGAGCCCCAGGTGCGTGGTTGTGAGAGAGGTTTTCTGTGCTGTTCCTTTAAAAAGAAATTTGGGTCTGAGAAAACTGTCTCTTTCTCACAAACAGTATCCTCACTTGTTTCACAGCTCAATACTGTACAAAGGCTTCTTCTAGGCTCTGGGACTGCAGGCTGGGGCTTTGTTCCTGGGACCCAGGTTCCTCCCTCTCTGCCAAACTCTCCTCCCGCCACACGGGTCTATCCGGGCTGCCATTTGCTCTGGGGAGCTGGGCAGCCCTCTTCACGTTTTTGCTATTCCTACCAGTCTCAATGTGGCTTCTTCTGTGTTCCCTGGTTGAAGAGTCCACTTAGTTTAGTTCAAAGTTGGTTTATCCGGATGATGGTTCTTAAAATTGAGTTATAATCCACTTTGGTTCTGGGAGTTGGAAGTTGGTACGTCTGCCTACTCCGTCGCTGTCTTGCTCCTCTACTTTTGTTTCTTTAAATACTTATTTGCTTTAAAGATAGGCATTCATATATATTTAAAAGTTTTGCATATATACTTAAAATATACATATAAATATGTTTTCAAATTAACTAAAATTAGTGTTTTTCTCGAGACTCCTGAGGAAGGAATGCAGATCTTCATAGCCCCTTATCCAAATCCCACTTTTATTGTTACTCCTATTTCTACTCCTGTTAGTGATAGATGCCACCTATTGAATATTGGCTCTGCTCAATTATATTTTACATTTATCGTTAAAAATAATTTTAGGACAAACCTATGACATAGATAATTCTGTGCTTATATACAAATGTATTAGCTGGGAATTTGGAGGCAGCTGGGAAGATGGAAAGTTATTTAATTATGCTACCTGAACTAGTATCCATTATCATTGTCACTTGAGATGTGTATCTTTATTTTTTAATAGATCAAATAACTTGATGTTATGTCAGGTCAAGCAATGTTCTCATACAGATTCTAAGTGACAGAGTTGGGGTTCAATCTAGGTTCATCCAATTCTGGAGGTTGGCTCTCCTGGACACATCATTCTCTGAGTGGTTTCTGAGAACTTCCTACCTTTTCAGGAACCGTGCTAGTCACTAGGGATAATGTGCTACGCTCGCGCTAAAACTCCTGTTTTCATGAACATAAACTAGTAGGGAATGACAATGTGTTAATACCAGTGTACTAAATCTTACCCTAATTTGAATCCCAGAATGTCATTTAGACAGGAGCACTGAGAGTGCCATGTTGACATGTTCTGAAACAGGAAGAAAATGGAGGAGACTCAACAAGAAGAGAAATCGTTAGCAGAGGGGAGAAGAGTTGTGGTCCTATGATGGCATGGCGATCCATGGTAGATCAAGGGGCGTGGCTAGGGAAAAAGTCAGGGATGACCCCCCCCCCAATGTCTGGCTTGAGCAGAGAGGTATAATAATAGCTTTTCCTAAATAAAATATACAAAATTATAAAAGGCTCATGAGGGGAGCGGAGAGAAAAACAATGAATTCTCTTTAAATCTGTACGGTCCAGTGTGAGATCTACAAGTAGATTTGCAGGAAGTTTTTGGTTTTATGGGCAGGACTTCAAGCTCTCTAATATGCATTTCGATTCAGAGAAAGGGCCTAAGTTGTTTGCTTGTCTGAGTCAGGTTTATAATGGTATTACGTTGAAAATGTCATAGGATTTTGAATGATGGGATGAGAATTTGTTGACATTTGAACTAGTATTTTCTCTGCAAAGTTTAGGCTATTTCTTCTCAGCAACATTCTAGAGAGTTTTCCTAAAATATCAAAGAGTGCTTCAATTACATGTTGTTTAGCTAAGAGTTAAGTATAAAACTAAATTTACTTGAATACAAAATTAAGTGATGTAATAATTGTTGACACTTTTGTTAATTGAACTTTATTGGGGTGACACTGGTTAATTTAATTACACAGGTTTTAGGTGCCCAATTCTACAACACATCACTTATACACCATCTTGTGTGTTCACCACCTCCTAAGTCAAGCCTTCGCCCACCCCATTTGTCACCCCTAGACCTTCTTTGCAAACAGGATAATCAGAAATGCCAATATACACTGTCAACACTGGATGGTCATCATTTCGCACCAAAATGTCACACTCTTTTGTTATTGTGTGTCGGGTACATTTTACTTTCTTTTTTTTTTTTTAATTTTTTATTCATTTTAGAGAGGAGACAGAGAGAAAGAGAAAGGGGGGAGGAGCTGGAAGCATCAACTCCCATATGTGCCTTGGCCAGACCAGTGCAGGGTTTTGAACTGGCGACCTCAGTGTTCCCAGGTCGACGCTTTATCCACTGCGCCACCACAGGTCAGGCACATTTTACTTTCTTTTGCACATGAGGTAGCAGATATTCTGCTGAAGGCTTCTAGATCTGACTGTATTCGTGAACCTTGGAGAAAATGCAGTCACAGATCAGATCACCACAGTGTTTGTCACTTGCTCAAACACAGGGCTGATACTGTCACAGTGGAGGGGAGCCCAAGCAAAAGGGGTCTCAGGGCTTAGAAGGTGCAGGAAGCCCCTGGGAAACTTGGGAAAATGTAAGCAAAGCAGACTGGCAAGAAGGTGGGCTCAACAGCACTTCTCCAGCTTCTGACAAGTTTACCCCGAGATGCTCATCACCCTCCAGCAAGTAGAAGTCTGGCCGTTCCTCTCTTCCTTCCCCTTTACACAGCTTGCACCTCCCGATTACAGTTTACAGATGAAAGTCTGCCCTTTCAGTACATGACTATGAGGTCGGGAGAAATTCTTAGAGATAAATCTCATAAAAGTTTCCTATTGTTTAGAAAATTGGTTTTCATGCTTACTGTTTTAGTTATAACTATAGACAATATTGCTTATGACAGTATCCTCCTAAGAGGACACAGAGGTAACTGTCAGTTACCTTTTATGAAAGGGATAGTAAATAAAGACCTGAGTTGGGGTTTTCTCTTTTATCACTTAATCAGACGTCACTTTGATGTCAGAAGAAAACAAATTTATATGTTTGCTCTTTTAATAAATCCGTTGTGGAGACCTAGAGCTTTTCTGTGTTGGGTTCATGTAGATAACTCTGCTTCGGTAGGCATGCCTTATGTGTTGTTGATAACTTGTCAATATTACATTGATTCCTTGTGTGAAAAACAGCCTTAACTGATGTACCTGGGGAAAGGTGTGCCCCTACTTATGCCAGAGAACTGCTGTGAGTATTAAATGAGATCTGATCAAGAAAGCACCTGTTTCTGTCTCGTACAGTGGGCATCCTCAATGAGATAGATCCTCTAGTAAGAAAGTGTTCTTATCCACACATCTTTATCTCCTATCTTCTTCATAAAAGGAACTGTTTCCATATTTGAATCGCAATTTTCTTATTTACTATGTTATCTCTGGCATGATAGTAAAATACACAAAGAGTTGTTGTAAGAATTTAGTCAGAAGATGTTAAGTAAAGCACGTCACGAGTGGTCCTGCCCAGAAAACGGTAAGTATATTTGCACATATTCTAACAATTGTGGTTTATTTGCCTGCGTAATAAATTCAGTTAACCAAACCAGCAGGCTTAGGAAAAATATAAATTTAGGGAGATGTTATTGGACAAGCTCTAGTTCAACAGATAGATGATTGAGTACTAAATCAGAAAGTTTCTTTTTTTCCCTCTGTTGCTAGCAATAAGGTTCATAGAGGCTGGTCCCCACCTTGTACTTTATTCCCCGTACCTGATTACTGCCCTGCATTCCTGTGTCATTTCTCTTGTCTTTGTGACTTTTCTCCCCCTGTTGTTTAGTGACAGCCATCTACACAGAATTTTACATCCCATCTCAAGGGTCCCAGCATCTGCCCACCACCGGGGAGCGCTGTGTAGCTCTGGCTTCAGGTTTTCTGTCTACCGGTTTAAACCGTTTGTCTGGACAGGCCTCTGAGTCTGAACTTCCCTCTCCAACCCCGACGATGAGTGTGCCGACCCACTGTGCCATTTCTGCCTGGCTAACCTGTCTTCTGCTCATCATTTTCAGGGGCACGTTTATCTCCAGTCAACCTGCCTGCTTTTCTCTTCAGCCTACTTTTGTGAACACATATATGCACAGCTGTATGTGGGCGTGAAAACACATACACACACACACACACACACACACACACACACTGCCTGCTTCTCTCGCTTGACTACCAAAGGTCTCTCTCAATTAACAAAGAAAAGATGCCACCAATATCTCACCATTCTCAGAACACCTAGTCCTGACTTTAACCGTTAACTTCACAATGTTTAGGCAAATTTTTACAGTCAGAAAATTGTCTTCATCAATAAAGAAACAGTTTGTTTCTCAGCACCGGGGTCTGTGACAAGCAGGTACAATAGCTCTTCTGTCAGCCACTCACAGAGGCACTGTTGTTTGAGTCAGGAAGAGGGAACATCATGCCGCACTCAAGAGTCAGGCTTCGCATGAACACTGTGAACCAAGGTTACTTAACATTTGTTCTATGACAGTTATTTCCATCAGTTACCCAATTCCCCCTTATTTATACTTTCTCACATAAGAGATGGTCTGCTTTCTAAAAATGTTGTGGTTTATTAAAATTCTCAGATGAGCTCAAGTCACCTTGTTTGATGCAGAAGCTATGTAACGCTTAGTTCAAATTGGCCATACCTTTAGTAAGCTTCTCCGTCCACAACATCTGCTGTGGGCGTTGAGGGCATGGAAATGATAAAATTCTGGTTTAATGTACTAACTGGGAAGCCATTGGGGTTCTGCTGCTCAGTCCTAATTGCAGGGTGCACAGATCGTGTGCGTATTTGAGTTAAAATATTTCCTGTCTGTTAGTAAGATAAAGGCGATGGTTTTGCTGAGCCCACCCATTTCCAAGTTCAAATGAGAATTTAAAATGAGGGTAAGCAAAAAAAATAAAAAAATGTTAATGAAGAATTTTAAGAATTTAAATAAAATTGAGTATTCCTTTATTGTTGCTAGTTCCTTCTACATTAATCTTAATCAAGAACTAATTTGAAATGATTAACACTTTATTTCATTTCAGAATGGTAACACAACATGCAGAATTGTTTTTGGAATTCAATGGTGATTATACGAATTATTATTTTCAAAACTCCCAAAACTGTTGGGTTTTTTTTTATTCTCACAGAAGGGTATTTATTTCAGTCACTAAAAGAACAACAAAAACTTTCCTTTTGTGCATCCCTGATAAATATAGCCTATCTTATTACCTATTGCTTTTTTTTTCCAGAATAATAGCATTAATGGTCAGAATTTGGTGACTAAATGTGCCTGTTATTTCCATCAAATGGGCCAAGGATAAAACTAGATGTTTCTAGAATTCTTTTTTTTATTTCTGAGAACTTTCCTCAAACAATCCATGGAACACTATTGATAGTGCTCCACATGTGATCAAGCATTTGCACGTACAGATATGCATATATATGCACCCTCCCACCCACTTATGCACACTCAAACACAAGCACTCACACACACAAAATGAAGGGTGTTTTTCAGTCATGGGAAAATGAAACAAGACTGTATTGCTATATATAGATGTCATGATCTTTTTAAACAAATATAATGATTTAGAGTTAGATTCTGATGACTTAGAAAAATAACAGAGATGATATCAGTTTAATTTTAGCAACTCAAAGTATACTTCAAGGACAAATGGAAGAGGACAAAAATCTTTGTGTGACTTTGGGTGAGTTACTTAATCTCACTTGTTCTCAGGTCTTTCATGCATTAAAAAAAAAAGGCTAAAAGTGATTCCAAAGTATTGTATAGATGATTATATAGAATGCATGCAAGACACAGCGCTGTACATGTAGGTGGTGCTCAGACATTTTTAGCTAATTTTATTATGAACAATGCTGAATGTATGGTGCTATTTATCCTAACTGTAGATGAAAAGACTGATGGTCAGATACATTAGTTTTCTTAAACAATTGTACAAGACTAAGTGATAGGGTTGAAATTCTAAATATAAATGTCTACTCTCAATAGCTGATGGCTGCCTTCCATTACAAGAATAAAGTCATGTTTTACCACCAGAAAGGTGGAAATATCTATCTAGGAATGGGAGGCCATTTTAGATTTAACTACTTAGATTTCGTAGGGGGAATTCTTGGTGTCCAATGAATTCACACCAGGTATGACACTAAAACACTCATAGAGTCACACAAATAAGTTGGACATCTTTGCTACAGATGAACTGTGATATGTAAATTGTGTGGCTACATACATACACATGCATACACACACATATTTAATAATAGGTCTCTAAATTTGCTTATTCATTTAATTTTCTTCTTTACACTTCAAAATATTGGTCCCCATCAATTTTTAAGACTTTATTTTTTAGAAAAGTTTCAGATTCACAGCACAATTGATAGAGAGGTACTGGATTTTTCATATACAACCCCATCTCACACCTGCACTGCCTCCCTAGTAATCAATGGCCCCCCACCAGAGTGGTCCATTTGTTACCATCGCTGAATCAATGGTGACACTTCCTTATCACCCAAAGATCTTAGTTTCTCTTAAGTTTCATTCTTGGTGTTGTCCCTTCCAAGAGTCTGGAAAATGTATTATGACATGAACCATTAGATTATACAGAGTATTTTCCCTGAACTCTAAAAACCCTCTGAGCTGAGCCTGCAGACCATTCCGACACTGGAATGTGAAGTTGACTTAGATACTAACATCTATTATTAATGATCCTGCAGACAGAGAACCTCAAAAGTGATGTTTCCCATCCCTTTCATCTTTTTACTTTTAGTTAAAGTAAAATTGATTCACTTTCAGAATACATTGTACGTCTTACTCCTGATATGCTGGATATAAATGATGTTTTTCTTCAAAAGTGATTGCTGGTAATGTAGAGATCATTTTTGGTTTTAATCCATATTAGAGCAAGAAGTACCTTAATGCTTCTGTTGGCAACCATCTTTTCACGGCAAAGATGGGGAGGAGTCCCCATCAATCTTCCTGTCCGAAGAGTTCATTATACTGCTTTTCTATCTGGTTCAGTGGGTAGAGGTTCCACCAGGCCCCATGCATTCATCGTTAAATTGTAATTCAAATCCTTTGTACTAAATCATTTTGATAGTCTACTTTTTTCCCCTTTGGAGATTAAAGAACACAGCTCAGCTCAGTTTGAAGTAAAGAATCCTGTTAATGAATAGATGAAGTCAGCCACAGCATCTCTTTGATATTGGGGGAGGGGGCGTTCAAACTTGTTAATTAGAAATGAGTCGATGGCAACAGGCAGAGTGGATGCCCAATTTAATTACATTTCCTCGAAATAACAGAAGTGGGGCAGCTGGCACACGGCATTCTTCCCAAAATGCGTTTAGAGAAGTTTTATCAGAAATAACTGACAGTAGTTCAAGAAATGATTTAATTTGCATCAGACACATCTTTTCAGAATCTGTGTGCGAATG
The DNA here is from genome assembly GCA_037038555.1 of Rhynchonycteris naso. Taxonomy (NCBI): domain Eukaryota; kingdom Metazoa; phylum Chordata; class Mammalia; order Chiroptera; family Emballonuridae; genus Rhynchonycteris; species Rhynchonycteris naso. The sequence goes on along the minus strand of CM072995.1, from coordinate 213,316,367 downwards.
AGACGTTTTCAGAAAATGCAAAACTTTTGCTGGAACATATTTTTCAAATAAAACGAATGGATTAGTAAATAGAGCAGCAGTTTTTGTTTTGTGCTAATTAAAAAATAATAACCCTTTAACAGTTTCAAGTCTCAAGGTGACTGACTTCAGAGCTCTGCATTGGAGACTAAATTAGGAGCTAATATAATGATGTCCTCACAGGCCAAAACGTCATCTGCAGGCTGAATTTGCCTATAGACTGCGTTTGAGGAAGTCAACTCAAAGTTTAATATCATCTACAAAACTTTTTTATGTTTAAATGCTATTGGAATACCTCTAGTTCATTGTCCATAAAGTGACATTGTAGACTTTTATAGACCTTCTGTGCTGTTTATTTACAATGTAGAAGAAAATTTATGAGAACATTAATAGTTATTTCTTCTTCAAAAAATAGCTTTCTTCTGTGCATACCAATTACTCTTCTAATAAAAATTTTCATCTCCCTTGAAACTTGTTTATTCCAAAATCCTGCAATGCTTTCTCCTACCAGAACTACTTCTTCGAATTATAGGGGAGTCTGTGTGTATGTGTGTGTGTGGCGGGGGGGGGGGAGATTGTATCTCTGTAACATTAGCCAACATATCTGGTAGGCTTTGATTTGATTAAAACATTCCTGGTAGGATTTGATTAAAACATTTTTGAGGAAAAGATGCATTACAAAGGGGAATGTGGATATGCAATGCATAATTTCGTATCTAAATGACCTAAAGAACCCAAAATTATCTAGAATAAAATATCAAGGTGTATTATGACCTCAAAGATAAAACAGATACTAGAGATTCATAGAAAAAAAAAATACACACATTTCTTGGGTCAAGACTATCTTTTCTTGCCTGGTCGATTGTGACAAAAATGAAAACCACTTCTTAATTGTAAAATAAATGAGTGCATCTTATGTTTCCAGGGCCCTTCCATTAAAGACTATTTCCTTGAATGGCTGTAGGGGCAGTTACCTGTGTGCTGGCCATAGCGACAACCTTTCTCACTTGATTTTGAAATACCACCCAAGTGACCCATATTTGAATGACCCGAGTTGGATGCCATGATCCCACTGTGGAGGGATAAAAATTCAAAAGAAACTCATTTCTCCCTTAAGCATTAGACACATATGATGTATGTCAAGGGGTCTTTACAAAACTACTGCTGAAGCAGGACACCAGTGGCCAGTCAGTGCATCCGTGGCTAGCTAGCACTGTTCCGTGTGCCACAGCGCCAGCTGGCAACAGGATCATCAGGGTTAAATGAATTTCTTTATTGTCAAGGCCATGTATCATAAATAATTAAATGATAGCCATTAACTGAAACTCAGTTCTAAGAGCAGAGTGAAATAGAAGTCTCAGCCAATTCTGTATTTTTAAATCTCTTCAGTTTGAGAAACATTGAAGTCTTTATGATTCTGAAGATACACACACACACACACACACACACACACACACACAGTGTGTCCGTAAAGTCATGGTGCACTTTTGACCGGTCACAGGAAAGCAACAAAAGATAAAAATGTGAAATCTGCACCAAATAAAAGGAAAACCCTCCCATTTTCTGTAGGATGATGTGGCAGCATATGTGCATGCGCAGATGATGACGTAACACCGTCTATACAGCGGAGCAGTCCATGGCCATGCCAGTCGAGATGTGGACGGTACAGAGGAAAGTTCTATGTGTTCTGTGACTCGCTAAATTTGAATCCGTGACCAAAGTGCAACGTGAATATCGGCGCATTTATAGCAAAGCGCCACCACGTAGGAATAACATTACTCGGTGGGATAAGCAGTTGAAGGAAACCGGCAGTTTGGTGGAGAAACCCCGTTCAGGTAGGCCATTAGTCAGTGACGAGTCTGTAGAGGTTATACGGGATAGCAACAAATGGAGCCCACATCGAACTGCACTGAGTAGGTATGAAACTGAGAGAGTTTTCCTTTTATTTGGTGCAGATTCACATTTCTATCGTCTTTTGTTGCTTTCCTGTGACCAGTCAAAAGTGCACCATGACTTTATGGACACACTGTATATATATATATATATATATATATATATATATATATATATATATATATATATATATATATATATATATATATATATATATATAACATATATAATAGAAGAAATTATATAAGAACTATTTATATATATAAATTTATGATTTATCTGTGAAAACAAGAAACTTGGTTTAAATTTCTCTACCAGCTTTGTAATTACATGGTGTGATCATCAGATCAAATCGGTTTTCTGAAAAATGTTCCACATGGCTTACTAGGTGCCCCGTGGGTAGACGGCTTCTGCTAGGAGTGAGTCCCCTCCTCCTGAAGAATGACAATGTACCTTGTTACGTTTATTCTTTGGCACTTTGCTTCACTATGCTGTTCAAGACTTGAATGATGACATTAGCAAATTAGAAATAAGAAAGTCCATTGGAAAGCATAACAAGAGAGAACCATGTCTCATGCTCCCTCCCTTTTAACGTAAGACTATCCTCAAAATCACAGACACGCCATGTAACAATGGTACAACCGTGTAGCGGCTCCAGAAAGCTAGAAGAGCAGAACCAACTTTTGAAGAACTGCCGGCGAACAGAGAGCAGGTAGGAACAGGTTGCTGATGGAGAAGGGGTAGGGGAGCAGGGAAGACACACAGGACTGAACGGGTCTGAGCAAGAAACTGCCAGAGGGGAAGGCATTCCAAAAACACTCCCGCTCAGAAAGAAAGAAGGCGCAGGACCAAGGTCAGAATATGAGTGAGGAATTCATTAGGGACAGTTGGGTCCGGTTCTCACCTTGACAGGAAGAGCAAGCAGCTGCTACAGTTCCTCCGAGGTTGTTTTGGACAGCGCTTTCAAAGCGGGAGCTGACTGAGAAGGACCCTCAATGTAAACCCCGGGGTTTCAGAAAGAAGTAGAGAAGAGAGCCCAGAGGAAGTCCAGGTTATAGCAATAAAGCAGAGGAATAAACCAGAAAGGGGTGGGGGTCCTCTGAATCTGCTCTCAGCCATCCTGCAAAAGCACTTGGTATCACCCAGTGGAAGGGGCATTTTCATATGAGAACCACCGCTCAGGCACTGAGCTCCCATATGACTTACAACCACACGGGTGTGATGCAGAAGTCAGTTCTCTGCGACCACAGCGCTACCCACCCCTTTGTCACAATCCCTCGAGGAAGAACTCTCATTCACCAAAGGTAAAGGGTCAAGAAGATTAAGAAAAGATGGCAAAGAAACCATATTCGATGGGGGAAAACATATCCCAACATCATAAAAATCGAGACACCAAATTCAGCAAAATGAGACTTAGGGAAAAAAAAAAAACACATACCACATTCATCAGTCATTACGAGAGAGCCCAGGGTTCCCAGTGGATTAGGACAATGTGACCTCACGTGCCATTTTATCCTGGGGCCTCTGAGCTCTGTCATCCTGATGAGTGTGGAACTCACATGGCAGGACACCAGCTGGGGCCATGGGGCCCAACCAAGAACTGACCAAGGCTCAGAGGGGAGGAAAGGGTAGACGGAAGGTCCCCCCTGTCCATTTCAATGTCTTATGTCTCTACCCTAGGGTAGGTTTTTACTCTGGGAATGCCTGACCTATCCCTAAATGGCCCATGTTCACCACAGGATGATTGGGTCTTTCACAGAAAGAAGGAAACAGCCACCTCTCTATGTAGAACTCTGAGGATATTCCCAATGCCACCACGAACCCATCATAAAAATACATTATTTTAAATAACTACACGGCTTTACATTGCAGGGGTTTTTCTTTATGTTTGTTAGCGCGTTTATTAAATGGACCACGAGTCCAAACCATGGATAAGCAAATGAAAATATGTTGAATTCAAGTGAATTTAGTAATTCTAAAATAGAACAAAAATATACACAGTAAAACTTATGTAAACAAAAACACTAAAACACTTGTAGTGACTCACATATACCATGAGAGACATTCATTCTAGAGAAAATTAGTGATATGGTTCTAACTATATTTGAATTTATAGCAACAGAACTGCTACTCCAAACAAGAAAATGAAAATCTTATACAATTACATTGTCTTAACCTGTAATTTGGAAATGTAGTGTGATCTATAATTTTGCTGTCTAAGTCAAAGTGGTCAAACACAATGAGAAAGTATATATTAGACTCTAGAGCTAGGCTGACTGATTCTGACTCTTACTAGTTGTATGAACTTGGTCATTGTTTAAATTTTTTTCCTTCATTTTCCTCATCTGTGAAATTGGTAATAATGACAGGACTCACTTCACAGAAGTGTTTTTCAGACTAAAATGAGATGTGACTCTAAGACTGGAACTAGGAGGGCTGACTCTATCATTATTTGCAGCTAGTGGTTATCAGAAAGAATCCATAGGGGACACTAGATGATGTCAACTCCTGAAGTCCTGATTTCGAAATCAGCTCCAGTGACATTGGCTTTTCCTCATTTCTAATCTTAGAACTATTTTAAATTCCAGTTCCATGTGTAGGAACATGAGGCTGGTGTTTCATTGTTCCAATGTAATTTTTGCTCCCTAAGAGAGTTTCGCTCTAATTGCGAAGCAGCTGATACAAAAATAGATCGGAAAAAGCACAAGCCTTTTCTAGCTGTGAAACTGGAACATGGTTTCCAGTGTTCCTTCTGAATACAGGACGTACCACTCTTCAGAAAGGTGGTGGAACACCCCCGGGTGACATCCTGCTAATGGGAGGCTCATATGAGGGCACCTGTAGAGTCCCACAATAATGGGTAAAACCTGGAACCCGAAGGTTTCCCTAGCTCACCTAGGCACATGCCAGCTCAGATCACTCTGATAATGGAAGTCGGCCAATTTATATTTTACAAGTGTTTTCTATAGCAAAGGCTCTGCTTGACTATAGGGATCCAGAAATACTCTCCTGACCCTCAACAGGTTGGTAATGCTCAGTTAAAAGACACTCTTAAACGTCGTATTAAAAATCAACCTTCACATTGAAGGGTCCCACCTCTGCTTAGGAGAACAAAGTGTGAGAGAACATTACTACCACTGTAGCAACCAGGAAAGTAAATTAAGTCACAACATCACACTCTCTTAAAACCGTGGCGGGAATTGAGGACCAGGGAAACACCTATGTACAGGATCCAATATGTGAGAAGGACTCCTACAGGAGAAGAGACGCTAAGCACTTTGAACCCTGGTAGAGAGGCGTCCATTGATGATAAGGAAAAACAGAGGCGTGTTTTGAAGAATTTGTATAGCTGAGTGAGGACTCTCATGGTGATTTAGAATCTCTAGGCATGGTTGCCACAAAAGCTTCTGCGCCCTATGATGCCTGTTTCCCAGGTACCTTGGTAACAGACTGTCAGCCATGCTCAGAGGGAATGCTGGGGATCCAGCAAGATCTGGGAGGGACTCACAGCTGCTGACCCTTTAGACCTCCAGGCCTGGGACCGGTAAAACCAGGAGGGCTCGTAGTGACCTCACTGGAGCTCAGGTGCACTCTCGCCAGCTGAGAGTTGGACACAGGAGAGAAAACTTCCAAATGCCCTATGTCATGGAAATGTGACCGAGACGCTTCAGCTGGGACAAGGCAGGGCTGAGAAAAATTCCAAGTCAAGGGCACAGGGGCAACCACCAGTTTGTTTCTGTGGCATTTACTGCTATCTAATCTTTGCTTATTTCTGTAGCTTGGAGGACACAGATTTGGGGGGAAATTCTCAATCATTATTGCTTCACACATCTCTTCTGTTCCTGTCTCTCTCTTCTCCTCCGGTGTTCCTATGATGCACACGTGACACCCCTTAGTGAATGTCACACAGTCTCTACATTTTTTTTTTCAGTTCTTCGTTTTCTTTGCCTCTCAGCATTTCAGGATGCTCCCGCAGTCTCCTTCCAGCTCAGAGAGCCTCACTTCATCTGCATCCCATCTACTAATAAGCCCTCCAGGGGTATTCTTCCTTTCGGTCCCAGTGTTTTTACCTCAAGCACTTACTTCTTCTTTGTCTTTTCTTAGGATTTCAGCTCTCTGCTCGCACTGCCCATCCGTCATGTGGGCTGCTCTACACACTAGAGCCCCCACACGTCTACGTGTTGGCTCTGCCCCTTCAAATTGCGATGCCTGCCTTTTGGAATACTTCGCGCATCTTCCTCCTGATGGCCAGACATGATGCCCGGGGTAAAAAAAAAACACTGCTGTGGACCGTCCTTTAGTCCTGTGGTGGCAAGGTGTGGGAGAGGGGAAGTCATCTAGTCCCACGATTGGGTCCCTTGTGAGCCTGCGATTCTGGACTGTGAGCTGCTCATGTGTCCCTCCCTCTCCCGTCCTTCTGAGGGATGGGATGAGCAGAGTGGACTGCGGTTAGGGATGCTCCTTCTCCCAGGTGGAAGGCCAGAACTGGCCAGCATGGGTTATTTCTCTTCCCATGCAAGTTATTTAGGCACTGATGAAAGCCCGACAGGTGCGACTCCAGTTAATTAGTTTCATGTGTGGGCACCCTCTATCAGATGACCAGCAGGCGGGCTGCTGAGTATTTCAAAATGGTTTCTTTCGCTCTCCACCTGCTGGGGCTCGGGAGGCTGTTTCTCCCACATTTACCATGAAAACCTGGCAGGTCGAGCTCCTCTAGGGGACACTCAGAGCTGCACAGAAGGGAAAGCCACCCCTGACTGGGTCCCCTTGGAGTTTTTCAGTTTGGGACTTGTCTGCACTGAGCCACCAGCAGCTGGTCGGTCATGGCTCAGGATTTCTTGCCCCGGACAGTTCTGACGGACCTTTCAGCCCCAATGTTTCTGCTCTAGTGTGTTGTCCTTCTCTGTATCTGCCTGTCTGTCCCTCCAAGGCTGGGTGCCGCCCTTTGCTCTGTGACGCCGACTTTCGCAAGTTGTCACTTGATCGGTTTGTTCATTCCTCCTTGTTAGGACACTGGGGCGACTTCCAAGCTCCCTTATGTGTAGAACTTAAAAACATGGGACAATCTGAACAATTTTTTTTTCTTAGATATCTAAGACTGTTAACGAATTAACATTTGTCTTTTGGGGGGATAGTTAATATGTCAAAAAATAAATAAATGTGTTTTTTTAGCCTTATAAAGAACTGAAATTTCTCTTAGCAACAAAATGACTGTGCTTTCATATTTTTCAGCCTGCATGAAATACAGAATATATTTTAAATACTTCACATGGTATTTGATTTTACTGGCCTTTTAATATTTTTTTTCATTCAATATTTTTCACAGCCCCATCCTAGGCCCTAAGATGATTATCAGTGCACAGAGCACCGTCATTTGAAGACAAAACTGTATTTTTGTGTTGCTGCCAGTCATTTTTGGTTTAAATGACGTGTTTTCTTTTCTTGATAAACTTTCCATTTTGTCCTTTTTAGAATTTCTAATTCTCTACATATGCTTCTACTTGTTTCATGTCCTGTGGAAATGTTTCTTTTGGGCTTAGAGGGCAGTCAGAGGAGCCGCTCTAGCGTCGGACACTTGGAGCAAGCCAGTCATCTCAGAATCCATATCCCCTACAGGCAGTTCCTTTAAGAAGGACTTGGTTTTGGTGTGTTGAGCATATTTTTTTATTATTACATCCTGGACACTGTGAATGTGAAGTTATGTGCAATTGAGGTTTTGTTCACATTTGTTTCCTGGAGAATGCTGGCCGTTTATCTCTGGTGGCGATGTACCCGTGTTCAGTGGGCCAGGTGTGGTCCGTGTTTCATTGGGGCGGTTTGTTCGAGTCTCGCGTGACTTCTCGGAGCCTCAGCCTGGCTGATTTCACCTGTCTCATGGACACCTGTGAGGTCCGGGCGCGAGGCTGCGAGTGTTTGCAGGTGGGCCGGATGTCAGCTGAGTTCTAGAGGTTTCACCTCCCTGGTTTGGGTTTGTGTGAAACAGTTGCTTGCGTTCGCGCGTCGGGCTGTGAGTTTCATGGGTGCTGCCCAGGCGGCTGGCTTCTCTTTGTCCTCTGTGCCTCCTCTGTCCTCACCTCTGGGATTCTTTTCACACCGTCGGGCCTCACGGGCAGTTTTTTCATCGTTCGCCAGCCAAAACTATGCAGACATTCTGTCCAAGCGTTCGCTGCACGGACTGTCCCTGGGCCACTGTCATCTACCCTGGTGCAAAGCCACGAGACAGAAAACAAGCCAACTCATCTGTGAGGGCATTGCTTCTCCACGTGGTGGCTCATCTGAGCCACCCACCTGCTTTCCTTGACTTTCTAGGATTCCTCCAGTCGGAGCTTGTTTTGCTTTGTTTTGTTTTGTTTTCCTTTGTAATGTACCCAGATTTTATAGTTGTGATTGTGAGAGGGGTGTGGGTGCTAAGGGCTTGGATCTCCGCAGGCTGAGTGGGCACCTCCCCCCAAAAGGTCTGCGTCTCCAATAAGGACCCGTTTCCCTCCTGTAGTGAGACAGGGAAGGAGTGAGTCACTCAAAAAGGCTTTGAAAAGCAGTATGTCAGGTGTGTTCCTGCAGGTGCGTCTGATGAGGCGGCAGGTAACCTGGGTGGGACTGAGGGCTAAGTGTAACACAGAGAGCCCTTCAGTGGCACCAGGTAGGTGGGCTGCACCTTACGGCTGCCCAGCTGCTTGGCAGACAGCAGGACTGGGAAATCACCTCTCGTGTTTGCTACTTAAGAATTTTACCCAGATTTATTTTATTTTATTTTATTTTTAATTTGAGCAGCTGCTCTCTCTTCTGAAAACTGAACAGATGCATCTCTCTTAGGGAGCAGCTAGAGTTACAAACAAGCAAATAAAAGGTTTCTATAAAAGTCAGCGTTTCCAAACAAGTGAAAGCCGTTGCCACTCCAGCTCTCTTGGGCACTCATCTGCAAGGTACTCTCTCACCTCAAAACCCCTTTCTTCACAATAGGTACTTGTATGCTTAGTAACTTACTGCTAATAGGCAGTGAAAGATAATAGAATTATCTATCGGCTGAGGGCTTCGTCCTTAAGTGGCAGCTGCTGTTTCAGATCCAAATTAATGATGAGATTTCCAAAGAAGCACGTTCTTTGCTTGCTGACGGCAATAGGTTCGGAACCCTCAATGTGGACCCAGAGGTTCAGTATTTCGAGCCAGCGAGCTATTTTCAAACACACAGCAGTACTATCTAGGATTGCCTGGATTATTCATCTACTATCCCTGGGTAAAGACAGGGACGGTCGCGGCATCAATAAAGGCAGGCTACGTTTTTGTTTCTGTAACCTTCCAAGAGCATCCTGCAGGGGTGCCGCAACTTCCTCATTCATTCCACATGTAGTTAGAGGGTCCCTCGCTTGTATTGAAAGATGGTCTAATTGATTTCAGTTCAATGTTACGTCCCTCACGTGGACGCCTCTATTCACTCATTCTGAGAATGTTTATCTTCATTTTTTGGTATAGTTTCTTGAAGCTTGGGGTCCTATATTTAATATAGTCTGTATTAAAAATTTTATAACTGTTAGAATCAAAAGCACATTTGCCATGTTGTTTTCTAGAACATGATGAAATAAGAAAAAAAATTTTCCCTAGGAAAAGGACACTATTTTCATAAAAGAAACTTTAGAAATCGAAATAGTAGTTACCAATAAAATGTAGGATGAGATGCATTTATGTTTTGACAGATGTTTTTCTTCCTAAAATATAGCTGTTGATTATTTCATAAAGAAAATAAATAGAACTAACAGCACGGTGTTCTTATCTGGGAAAATAAGTTGGTCTCTAGGTGCCTATAATAATTCACTCGAAGTCAGAGACCAAGGTGTTTGCACGGGTGGTTCCTTCTTAGGTCCAGAGAGGGAGACTGCCCCTTGCCTCTCTTAGTTGCTGGTGTTTGTGAGCATTCGCACCATTCCTTGGCAATAGACCTATCTCTGCTTAAGAAAAAAACCTTCATCGCACAACATTTCTCCCTATGTCTGTCTCTCTGTGTCCCAGTTTCCCCTTTCTGTAGGGACACCAGTCACACTGGATTAGGACACATGCTAATTACCTCATTTTCACTTGATTCTTTCTGTGATGACCCTGTCTCCAATAAACTCAGTTTCACAGGTCCTGGGGGTCGGGACTCCAGTGAAATCTTTTCTAGGGATACACGATTCAACCCTTAAAAGCACTTATATTTCAAACTGCTCATCCCCAATCAGGAAGAGTGTGAGCGAGAGGTTCAGTTGCTCATTGTACCCTGGCCTTTGTATCTGTAGGTGATTCCCGAGAAGGTAACGGCCCACTTCAGTTTGTCTCTCTATTCCTTTCCTGCTTGTTTTAAGGAAAAGAAATACCCTGCTACAAAATTTAATAAAGCATGTTGTTTAATTCTGTTAGGGCTTATTTGAGTGAAACTAACATTTACTTATTTTCTCTTTCATTCCAAAACATATTTTTGAGAGCTCTTGGGAAACGGACTTCGGCTTAACAAGAATACAAAAGGCTCTGCCCTCTAGTGGATTGGATGGCCTTGGACTTCATTTTTGCAAAGTAAGAAGTTGTCTAAGCATGGAAAAAAATCACCTATGTACCCTGATTTATCAATGTCACCCCATTAAAATTAATTTAGAAATAAAGAGCAGATCAAATTTAAAAAATTGTAATGATCTTAGTCAACAACTATCATTATTCTTATTTTTTCAAATAATAATATAATAATGTAAGTCTGAAGTCCTGGAGTTCAGTGGCATTTCTCCAAACAACAGGTCTTGTTGTATGAGACCCTCATGTCTAGATTCCTAGGGTTTAATAAAGACTATTTATTCCCTAGTTTGATAGTTCTGTACCCAATCATTAGGGAGGGCCATTAGAAGTAGGCAGAGGTAGAGTAAGGTAGCAAAATGTGCTTTAGAAATGTCCCTCCTGTTTGAAAATTCATACTTAAGGCAAATAAGTAAGCAAAGTATGTAACCAATGATTCAAAATAATTTGGCCCTATTATACATCACTTTAAAGACAAGGGCTTCTTAGAAAACTGCTAGAACTCATAAGCAAATAAAAATGTCCTGTTCAGTGCATATGCATTTAACTACTTATTGCAAAATGATTATGAGTAGAAGAATCTAACAGGCTTTTTTACATTAATAATATTCCTGCACCTCATTTTTTCTAAACGTGTTTATTGCCTGAAATTGGCTGTCATTTCTATATTTGCAAAGTAGATATTAAAACTTAATATTGAGCCTGACCTGTGGTGGCGCAGTGGATAAAGCGTAGACCTGGGAACACTGAGGTCGCCAGTTCAAAACCCTGTACTGGTCTGGTCAAGGCACATATGGGAGTTGATGCTTCCAGCTCCTCCCCCCTTGCTCTCTCTCTCTCACTCTGTGTCTCCTCTCTAAAATGAATAAAATAAAAAAAAATTTTTGAAAAAAAAAAAAAACTTAATATTGAATCTTAGGCTACTGATATATTTAGATAATGAGAGTCTCAGAAACTTACACATTTCTTTTTTTACTTGATGAAGTTTGGCTATGTTATTGGACCTGCTTCATAGAGGGCTGTTGTACAGAAATGCCCTGTTGCAAAATCTGTCTTTCTCCATAGGCAGTCAGCATGACCCCACGGTGACTGTGCAGAACCCATGTTCTTCTGAATCTGGTCAGTGACTTTGATCTTGCCACATGGATCAGGGACCGGAGATACCCCAGAAAAAAATCTGTTTCATGAAAAGCACTATCTGCTGACTTGCATTTCTCCTCCCCCAGAGATAAATGAAATTCTCTGTGATTAAGCAGCAGTTGAAATTGCTTTCACATAAATAGCAAGTAGTTTACTTTGCAAGGGTAAAGGTGCTAACCAACCTCATATTTTCAGCTTGAAAGATGACATCAAAATCTATGTTTGAAATTCGCTAACCAGAGAAGATTAAGAAAGAACCTTTTTTAAAAAGCTGGTTGAAGCAGGGTGGTGGTGGGGGAAACAAATAGAACACTTCAGAAAATTCTTGCTAGAAAGTATTTATCAATAAGGTTGAGTATCAAATGTTTTTCCCTGTTTTCTATACTGCTGTGTGTGGTTTTAGTTGCCTTGGCCAATTCTCAAAATAAGTCAGCGACTGTTTGATTATTTCATTCTAGTCTACATTGTGTATTTTCAACTGATTTTTGTTTTTGGCTGAATTACAAGAGAAATAAAGCTTATTATTAGTTGATGCATATAAAACTGATTTAGAAATGCCTTTTTGCTGTTCAATCTATTATTATATCATGGTCTGTATTTTACAGGGGTACACAGAAAGATTCCTGTTTCTTCCTAGAGTTTTGAGATATGATTCACATTCAGCATCAGGTTAGGTTAAAGTATACACCGTGATGATTTGATATCTGTGTCTATATTGTGAAATGGTTAACACAAAGGCTCATCGGCACATTCATTCCTTCATATGATGACAATTAAAAAATATTTAGCTGGTTATTTTCTCATTATAGTTTTAATTTGCTTTTTCCTGATAGCCCATTCTTATATGCTTATTGGCTTCTTGGCCACTTGAATAGCTTCTTAATGAAATTTCTTTTCAGGTATTTTTAATTAGGTTCTTTGTCTTTTTCTTAGGGACCTGCGATTCATTTTACATACATTATATACAACACACACCCATTTACATATATACTCTATGTATTTAGTTTTTATAAATATGATATGTAGTGCTACATATTTTATTGAAATAAATGATTTTGTGGAAAAAAAGTTTGAACATCATTAGCATTTACTGAATGTGCACTATGTCTCCCGGGCATTTGTGAGCACTGACTGTTCAGTGCCAGGAGAGGCACAGGAAGCAGAGCAGTGAAAACTGTATGAAGCCCTGGCTGGTTGGCTCAGTGGTAGAATGTTGGCTCAGTGTCTGGAATTCCCAGGTTCAATTCCCCGTCAGGGCACACAGGAGAAGCACCGATCTGCTTCTCCACCCTTCCCCTCTCTTTTCTCTCTAACTCTCTCTTCCCCTCCCGCAGCCAAGGCTCCATTGGAGCAAAGTTGGCCCGGACGCTGAGGATAGCTTCATGGCCTCTGCCTCAGGCGCTAGAATGGCTCTGGTTGCAATGGAGCAATGCCCCAGATGGGCAGAGCATCGCCCCCTGGTGAGCATGCTTGGTGGATCCTGGTCAGGTGCATGCGGGAGTCTGTCTCTCTGCCTCCCTGCTTCTCACTTAGGAAAAATACATATAAATACATACATACATACTGTCTGTGTGACCTCAACCCCATGCAGCCTGGGACGGCAGACTGTAAACAAACAAATCAACACTTTATTGCAATAACCCCAGACTTGGGGTTCATTTTATTTTACAATATGGGTTTCACCTTCCCAGAATTTTCAGCTTGGTTGAGGACATGGCCTAGCCCCAACGGCACCAAGATAGAGCCAAGCTCGTCCCTTTCGTGTTCCTGGCGTTAATTTTTTCTTGTACATTATTTTACTTCTTTTCTGATCTTCTTTACAGATTATAGATACTGGTACTTTTTAGCAATAGACCATTTAGGGGTCATTTGGTGTCTCAAACTATCGTGATTGACTGAAGGGCTTTCATAACATGTGCGTAAAATATGTGGTGGTTTTCTATGTCCTCATGTGTACTGACTTTGCTGTCAACTATCTTTAACTTTTAGGATTAGCTATTCTGGTGTATCTCATAGCACTCAATAGCCATGCATAAAATATCTGGTGATTATGCTGTTTGAAATCACTCTTCAAAGGTTGCAATTTAAATAATTAGAAAAATTGGTGAAATATTTTTCTTACATGTCATTTGAATTTTTTTTCCCCTGCAAACAACTAAAACACATCTTGGCAAAGTAGTGTAATTAATGCCACCAACACCCGCCAGGTATCATTTCCAATCCCATTAACACAGAGATCTCGGTTAGTTGCCGTAATGGGATGCTCTTACGTGCAAATTCTGGGCAGAGCAATCAATGTTCAGTTTGATGGAAGGAGACGAGTGATCTCGTGTGTCTCCTGGACCCGGTGTGCAATATATCAGATGAAAGCTTAGTCCGCACACCACCCTGCACCGAAACAACAACCCAATTTGGAGTCTCAGATGCCACGATACATTTATTTTGTTTCTGATTCCCAGCGTACGAAAATAATTGTTTTTAATCAGCCTTAATCATGACATTTCCAAATCTGAATCTCGTGACATGGAATGTGTTGAACGGGAATGGGGTCGTGTGCTTCTGTCTTCCTGAAGGAAGCCTAAGTGTCATGTTACACTCCAAGTAATCAAAGTTTAATGCTTTTAGGAACCCAGGCAATACAGAATAAATGGAAGAATTCATACTAAATTCATTTATAAAATAATAAGCACTTATTTAAACTGTAATATTACTTAATATCAGTTTAAATAAAAAGCCAGCAAAATTTTTATAGTACAGAGAAAATGTTGACTATTACTAGATGCAAACAACATTAGTCTACAGGGTATGTATCATACGTCCACTTCAGAAAGGTGCCCGATAACACAAAACTGGCTCTCTATAACAATGCATTATCTACAACAAGTTTTTCAGAAAAAAGGCATTCTGTATTTTACAGCAAACACATCCTCAAAACAACACAAAAACTGATGATTTTACTTACAGTCACATTGAAATCCTACATCAAGCAAATAATAGCCTAGACTGAACAATTTTTCAAAGAATTTAATCTGTTGACAATAATGTCAAAGAGTTGAAGGGGAGAATTCTATATGATTTTATAATTTTAAATAATGATTTTATGACTATAAGCTTTCAAAATATATTTTTATAGAAACTTAAGTTGATACATTAGATGATTCTGAAAGGCCAAATCATGATGGGAAAAATATTTTGCTATTCAATATAGCATATAGAATATATATTCATAAATATTTATATAAATTATGTATTTTTTTCTGGAAATATTCAGTGAGATATATGTGCTAAAAAGTTAATACTAGAACACTTTCTAAGGTTCAGGAAGGGACTACAACTAATTGTATAATAAATATTTCTATTTTAATGTATAAATTACCTTAATACCTTATATTTTGGCTCAAACACAATACTGTATTATGTATATTTTATTTCAAACAAAAAATCAGAAGATTTTGGCACTGTTTTGGAGAATTTAATGTAAATTGATATATTTATGTTGAAAATTTTGAATAATGTAATATTAAAAGTGGCTTTTATTACTTTAATGTGGGTCCATGAGAGATAAATGGAGGGGATTTTGTTCGTTTTATTTTTAGCTGGATCTTAACTAGAGGCTGCAGAGTTTTTCAAATATACATACATTACACTGAAGAAGAAAATTTTTGCTGTATCCACACAAACACATGTTTTTACCTAATTCGAGTGTGCTGATCTCAGATATGATATTAGTTTTTCTCTGTAAGCTACAGGTTTTTTTGCAATTCAAGATTTTAGGTTTTCATCTTATTGTAAAATTTCCAACATTTAGTTTAACATAATAAAGTAGAATGTCTTCTTGGGCATCTTCTTTGTGAATATATAATATTTTATATAATGTAGTAAATATACTAATACACTAAAAGATATGATTGCATCAGAATTTGTCTACAATTTCAAAATAGAACATATTAAAACACTTATTTTAATCATAAAATTTGCGCAAAACATTTAAATTCTATTCAGGTAAAAATTTGCATTTATAGCTTTTATGTTTGTGTTCTTGTTGAGGAAAATCTAGTTTGATGCTCCAGCAGTAGTCTGCTTATCACTAACAGCTCTAAGATTTTTGGGAAACTTATCAAGGTGACTGTTCAGGAAATAAATCTTAACGTTCATGTTCCGTCCAATGTTGCAAAAAGCCAACAGCATCCTTTGAACCAGAAGTTGATAGTTTTCTGCCTTTTTGTTGCCAAGGAAGTTCTTTGTAACTGCCACGAAAGAGTGCCACACTGCTTTCTCCTCCCTATTCATCTTCCTGGCAAATTCTTCATCACGTATGAGGGTTCTAATTTGAGGTCCATCGAATACACCTGCTTTTATCTTCAAGGCAGGAAAAGCAGAAATAATATGTTGAAAGCATTCACTTTCTCTATTCAAAGCCTGAACAAACTGCTTCATTAAGCCGAGTTTGATGTGAAGTTGGGGAAAAATAATCCTGTCTCAATTAACTGCAGGTTCATTCACAATATTTTGCATCCCTACTTCGAGAGCTTCACGTTTCAGCCACTCCTTCTGTGTACAGTGTTTCTCCTGAGCTCCGCTGTCCCACAAGCACAGAAAGCAAGGATTCTTCGTGAAAACTCTGGTGTCCTAGCAGGAAATTTACCATTTGAAGATCCAGACAAATGATCCAGTTATGCTCCTCATACTTCAGAAAGTCGAGGACAAATTTTATGTCATTATAATCTTCTCACAGATGAGTTGATTAACCAATTGGAACCACTGCATAAACATTACCATTGTGTAGGAGAATACATTTCAGACTCCGTTTAGAACTGTCAAGAAATAGCCGTCAAGATATCAAGAAAACAGATATCATGACAGTAAACAAAGTGTCTTCGGAAAAAAAGTCCACAAAAATTTGTTCACACTTCCTGAAATGGGATACTTTAGCTGACTGGTGAAGTACATTTTTTTTTCCTACTCCAGTCCCTAGTGATCATCACTCTACCTTTTTTATTTTTATTTTATTTTTTAAAATTGTATTGAATTTTTAAAGCATTTTAATTTTATTTATTCATTTATTTTGTGACAGAGACAGAGAGAGGGACAGACAGGAAGAGAAAGAGATGAGAAGCATCAATTCTTCGTTGTGGCACCTTAGTTGTTCATTGATTGCTTTCTCATATGTGCCTTGACTGGGAGGCTACAGCAGACTGAGTGACTCCTTGCTTGAGCCAGCGACCTTGGGCTCAAGCTGGTGAGCTGTGCAAAAACCAGATGAGCCTGCACTCAAGCTGGCGACCTCGGGGTCTCGAATCTGGGTCCTCCGCATCCTAGTCTGATGCTCTATCCACTGTGCCACCCCCCAGTCAGGCTACCATTTTTATTTTTAAAAAGTTTGATTGTTTTAAGACTCCACATATAAGTGATATATAGTATTTGTCTTTCTCTGTCTGACTTATCCCACGTAGCATTATGCCCTCAAAGTTCACAAACAGCAGGATTTCCTTCTTTCTCGTGGCAGAATATAATATTCCATTGTACATATACCACATGCTTTTTTGGACATTTTTTAAAAATGTATTTAATTATGTTTACGTAGATTCTAGGGTAACCTCGACTGCATCCCCCCTCCTCCATATTTCCCTTCACATCTCCCTTAACCCCCTCCCGACAGCACCCTCCCCCTTCCCTTCAGGTTTATCCCATCCTATCATCCCTGCGCAGTGCATAAAGTGTCGACCTGGGAACGCTTAGGTCACCGGTTCAAAACCTGGGCTTGTCTGGCCAAGGCACATATGAAAGTTGATGCATTCTTTTCTTAAAACCTGGAGGCTAATAACTCAGCTGCTTTCTTTGATAGGCCCAAATCTCTTACTAAGTCATTCAATTCAGGTCGGTTAAACTGCTGAGGGGTTAGTGACTGCAGGCATCAGAAGAACACCCTTCCAATTCTACAACCATTTCCTTATGCATCTTATCAAAATACACTTGATCACCATGTTCACTTTCTTTGTTCTTAGAAGAAATAAAACCATTGAAAACTGGAACCTGGAGTGTCTCATAGTGTGGGATAGGTTGTATTGCTGAAGGAATATTAGGATATGCAATCATATGCCGTTTTTTCTTGCCGATGACCTTTATATGGATCAGACAGAAATAACAGTCACTGTTCTGGTCCTTAGGTTCACGCCAAACCATGGGAATACCAAAAGGCATTCCTTTGCTTTTTCCTTTTGTCCAGTCACAAAGCATTTCCTCAGAGTTATGACACACAATATGAGGAGCCCAATTCTTGTCTTGATCGCCAAGGGGAACATGAAAATAGGCAATATATGCATGTTTCAAAAATGATGAAATATTGTGCCTTTGACGTTGAAGTGTGTAACAGCCACATGTATAACAGAAGGTGTCAGGACTATTCTTACATTTATGACTACTCGAAGAAGCCATGATTCAATCTTAAAATAAGAGGGTGTTTTTATCAGAAAATAATTTTTTACATTTAAAAACAACTACAATTAAAAAACAAACAAAAAAAAAGACAACTACAATTATGTAAAAGTGATGCTTGTAAAACATTAATTGCCTTGTGGTTATGTTCAATCCAAGAGTTGTTGCCCTTTAACTCCAATTTAAAAACCAATGCATGTCATTAACTGTAACAAAAAGAAATTAAAATTGCATAAAAACTAGAGCATGTACCAAGAAACGAAATTCATATTTGGAATTATCGATGCAGATCTATATAGAAACAGTTCTAAAACCTCATGCAACGGAAAATGAAAAAAAAAATTGTTCCCCAGTGTTATCGCCCTATAGGTATTTACAGTATTGTTTCATTTAATAAAATAATATGTAAAAATTATTGGCTGAAAATAAACTATCTTGAGTAAAACCTTTTATGTAACTCAAAAAAATTCATTAGATGAGCAATGTGTCATTTCCAGAATATAATGTATATTTCAAAATGCCCTGATAACTTCTGCTTTGTAAATGTTGGAAGTGATTGCATAACCCCAGAGTTGAAAATAGGCAAATTCTCGGTCTTAGTAGTCAAAATCATTTTGAACTCAGGACTGTAGAAGGTATGCGTAGACAGAACCATTTATTAAAAATATTTTTGCTCATCTCATAAGAACACTGACAAGAAATGGCTCATGAGTATATTTTAAGGTTATTTTCCCTTGAAAAAAGAGACTAATTTAAAAGAATAATTTTATTATGGTTATAGGTAATTTAACCAGTTGCTACTGCAATCACAGATATAGGATGAAATTTTGATCTTTAGTGATGAATTACATACCTTCTAATGTATGGTTCAGACTTACATTTTCTCCTTCCAAAATATCTCCCAAATGAAGTGCTTTTGATCTAAAATGAACTGAATATACTATCTATACCAGGGGTCCCCAAACTACAGCTCCGCGGGCCACATGCAGCCCCCTGAGGCCATTTATCTGGCCCCCGCCACACTTCCGGATGGGGCACCTCTTTCATTGGTGGTCAATGAGAGGAGCACAGGATGCATCCGCACCCATAGTTCCCATTGAAATACTGGTCAGTTTGTTGATTTAAATTTACTTGTTCTTTATTTTAAATATTGTATTTGTTCCCGTTTTGTTTTTACTTTAAAATAAGATATGTGCAGTGTGCATAGGGATTTGTTCATAGTTTTTTTATAGTCTGGCCCTCCAACGGTCTGAGGGACAGTGAAATGGCCCCCTGTGGAAAAAGTTTGGGGACCCCTGATCTATACCCGTGATGGCAAACCTATGACACACGTGTCAGCACTGGCACGCATAGCCATTTTCGATGACACGCAGCTGCATACCAGAGAAGTATGGGGCCGCGTGCCGAGAAGGACGTTTCATCCTTGGCTCCTGCACAGCCAGGTGCAGAAGCTGAGGATAAAACATTTGCTGTGGTGTAGACACTCTGTGCCGGAGGTCTGTAGGCCAAAACAACAGAACTCCGACACAGAGCGTCTAGTTCTGGGACTTCCAGTTAAGCAGTTTTTCTCAAAGTGACCCACCAGCCGAGTTATGCTCGGTTTTTTGGCAAATTTTGACACACCAAGCTCAAAAGATTGCCCATCACTGATCTATACCAATGCATTGATGTGCAGATACACCATTTATGGAAAACTATGTCATGGGAGAGAGGATCTAGAATATAGTAGGACTGTTCACTTAAAAAATAAGGCACAGTCACACATTTTATTACCATTGTTATTGACATAATATAGATCCCAAAATTCATAGTTTTACTATTTTCTCTACTTTGGTGCTATTATATTAAAGAACATTAATTAGACCCACCCTCAAATTTTTAAAAATTTTAGGGGAAACATTAGAGATCACTGGTTTTAAACATATTCACTTACATGTTTAGTTGTTTATAGTTTGGGTGTCTTGGGGTTCTGTTATTGTTTTGTTATTTGTCAGTTTCTCCTAGAAATGCCTCTAAGAAAATGATATTATTCAGCTTAAAAATATTATTTGTTGGAAAATAGCAGGGTTTCTTTTTAGGAGTTTCCATGTCTTTTCATGGCTTTATGGCTCATTTCCTTTTAGCACTGAATAATAATCCCATTGTCTGGATGGTCTAGAGTCTGACCCATTCACCTACTGAAGGACATTTTCGTTGCTTCCAAGGTTTGGTTTTTCTATGGTTTTGGCAGTTATGACTAAAGCTGCTATAAATATCTATGTGCAGATTTTTATATTGGCATAAAGTTTTTAACCCCTTTGGGAAAATACCCAGGCACATGATGGCTGCATCACATGACAAAAGTATGTTTAGTTTTATCAGAAACCGCCAACTCTTGTCTAATGTGGCTGTGCCAGTTTGCACCCCACCAACCAGATAGGAATGTTCCTGTTGCTTCTGCTGTTATCAGAGCTGCAGATTTTCGCCATTCGGCCCATGTATAATGGTATTAATTGGCATTTCCCTAATGACATAAGATGTGGAGGAGCATCTTTTTATGTGTGTGTTTGCCATCTGTATGTCTTTCTTGATGAGGTGTCTGTTACTTGACTCATTTTGTAATTATTTGTTTTATTGTTGAATTTTAAGAGTTCTCTGTATGTTTTGGATAACAGTCCTTTATAAGCAGCATCTTATGCAAATATTTCCCCCCAGCCTGTGACTTGTACTCTCATCCTGTTAACATAATCGTTCACAGAGCATAAGTCTGTAATTTGAATGAAATCTGCCTTATCGATTATTTCCGTAAATGAACTGAGACTTTGCTGTTGTATCTGAAATGTCATCTCCATACTTGTGGTTATCTGGTTTTTCTCCTGTGTTATCTTCTAGGCACTTTGCAGTTTTGCATTTTATATTTAGGTTCGTGGTCCATGTTTGAGTTCATTTGTGTGGAGAATTTAAGGTCTGTGTTTACATTCATCTCTTTGCATGGGGCGTCCCATTACTCCAGGCCCATCTGAGGGACTGTCCTTGCTGCAGTGCGTTGCTGTGGCTCCTTTGTGAAAGATCAGTTGACTGTATTCATGTTGTCTCCTTCTGGTGTCTCTGTTCTGTCTCCCTGATCTATTTGTCCTTTCACTAAGTCTACACCGCCTAAGTAACTGTAGCTTTAGAGTAAGTTTTGAAGTCAGTCCTCAAACTTTGTTGTTCTTCCTCAGTATTGAGCTGGCTACTTAGGGTCTTCTGCCTCTCTCTGTAATCTTTAGCATTATTTTGTTGATCTCCCCAGAATAACTTGCTGGCATTTGGCGGGGGGGGGTGGGAGGGCAAGGTGGATTGCGTTGAATCTATAGAATAAGTGAAATCACTGACATCTTGACAACATTAACTCTTCCTATCCACAAACTAGAAATAAGGAATAATTCTAAAGAGTTAATAAAATAGATTGCAAAGTTCCTAGGAATTGAAAGAAATTGGTTGAACTCAAATGATTTGAATCAAAAAATGTGACATAGGATTCTTGCTTAGCATAAATTGGTACCCATAGCAGAGATGAGTAAGTCGGGAAGAGAGAAAGGTTAGGGCTGGGATCCTGAGAACATTTTTGGATGGTTGGGTTTGGAAGCACAACAGCCCACCTAGTTGGAGCTTTAAAGGACATAGCTGAATGTCTGTGTCAGAAATTGGAGGAAGAGGCCTGGGCAGAAATGAAAAATGTGTATTGTTGGCACCTCATTTGTTCATTGACCCATCTGAAATCAGTGCCATGGAAACGCGAAATAGTTTTATTTCTGTCCAGTGACAACCTTTTCTGCCGCCCCTCAGCTGTGAACAGGGCACTGGCCTTGAGGCAACACCCAGGTCATCGTGTCCTCTTGCTGAGTGAAACCATTTCAGTATGCACAAGTACCATACAAAGTCCTTCTGTGAGCATGATGGAGTGAGACAACAACGAGATCACTCCATCTACTCAGGGAGAAGCAGACATAAACACAACCACACTGGCCAGACCCAGAATATGAGCAGCATTGCCCCCTCCAGACTAACCCGAATGCCTCCTGGTTAAAGGGATTGATACACTGTCACAGAGCATTCACTCTGAGTGACACTGTCCAATCCGGTGTGAGACCATAGAATGGAGTGAACAAAAAATGAAAGGTTTGAAAACCTGGGAGAGAAAAGGACATCACTGATAGCCTAGGGCAGGGGTGCTCAATACGTCGATCGCGATCTACTGGTGATCGCGAAGGAAGTGTGGGTAGATCGCATGACATTAAAAAGACATTTGTCTTTTGATTGGCATACAGGGTAGCCAGTCTGACATCTGAACTTTTGACACCCTACGCATGTGCATTAAACCGCACTAACTTGTTCAGTTACATTGCTGCGTAGTTAGCCTTCAATTTATTTAAACTAAATACAACAAAGGCTATAAAAATGAGTGCCATAGCTGGTTCGAGTAAGAAGCCTAAAACCTACTACTTTCATACAGAATGGGAGGGGATATTTTTCACTATATCATATTCTATGTGCGTTTGCCTCATCTGTCTGTGTGCCATTGCTATTCCAAAGAAGGGAAATGTGGAGCGGCTTTTTCAGACTGTTCATAAAAACTATGACATTGACTTTCCTCTGAAAAGAGAGCTGAGAAGGAGAAAGGTGAAAGAATACACAATATTAAATAGTAATAATAGTAACTTAAATAATGATAATATAGAAGAAATAAATTTTATGTTTTGCATTTTTATTGTAGATAGATCATTTTGACTTGGTCATCTTATAAGTAGCTCGCAAGCTGAAAAAGTGTGGGCACCCCTGGCCTAGGGCATCTAGAAGAGAAAAGATAGAGTGAAGGATGAATGAATGGGTCATTAGAGATCATCCTGGGACTTAGGAGGAGGGCTCAGATGGGGCAGAAACACGCAGATGCCTTTGTGCGGTGAACAGGCATGAAAGGGAAGGAGAACTTTATTTTCTTTTTAACATCAAAAGAATTTTATTTATTTATTTTTTTAATTGGATGTATTGGGGCAGCCTGGCTAATAAAATCACGTGGGCTTCAGGCGCACGATTCTGTAACATGTCATCTCTCCACTGTCCTGTGTGTGCAGTGACACCAAGTCAAGTGTCCTGGAGAGAACTTTAAGACAAATTTGTTTATTTTACTTACTGTGTAATTGTTCATGATGGTCACTGCCAATTCCCAATAGACAGTTTCTTTTGCCTCTGCCTTCCTTTTTTTTAAATTTTTTTTAATTTTTTTTAATTTTTTAATTGAGGAGACACAGAGTGAGTGAGAGAGAGAGAGAAAGAGAGAAAGGGGGGAGGAGTTGGAAGCATCAACTCCCATATGTGCCTTGACCAGACCAGTGCAGGGTTTTGAACTGGCGACCTCAGTGTTCCCAGGTCGACGCTTTATCCACTGCGCCACCACAGGTCAGGCAATGTCCTGGAGAGAACTTTAGATGTTTCTAACTTTCTGAATGAAATGGTCACAGAAACAGTGCCATGTACTGGTGGTAAGAGTTACAGGCATTGAGGGGGAAACTTTTTTTAACCCAATCAGGGTTAGGAGAATGTCTTGACCCTGTCAAGAGATGATCAAAGCCCAATAGAGCGATGACAGAGGGGACTGGGGCTGTGTGGTTAGGGGTCCAGTGTTTCATGGACACAAGTTTTTACAGTGATGGAACTTTTCACAGCAAAAGTGGATCATATATTGGCCTGACCTGTGGTGGCACAGTGGATAAAGCGTCGACCTGGGAACACTGAGGTCGCCAGTTCAAAACCCTGCACTGGTCTGGTCAAGGCACATATGGGAGTTGATGCTTCCAGCTCCTCCCCCCTTTCTCTCTCTCTCTCTCTCTCTCTCTCTCTCTCTCCCACTCTGTGTTTCCTCTCTAAAAATGAATAAATAAATAAATAAATAAGTGGATCATATATATAGTGGACCTGGCCAATTTGCTTAGTGGTTAGAGCATTGGCCTGGTGTATAAATGTTCTGGGTTCGATACCAGTCAGGATACATGGGAGAAATGACCATCTGCTTCTCTGCCCCCCCCCTCTCTCCATTCTCTCTCTCTTCTCCTCCTGCAGCAAGTGGCTCAAGTGGTTTTAGCATTGGCCCCAGGTGCTAAGGATAGCTCAGTTGATTCAAGCAAGCATCAGCCCTAGACAGGGGTTGCCTGGTGGATCCTGATCCTGGTCCAGGCACATGCAGGAGTCCGTCTCATTATCTCCCCTTCTCTTACTTAAAAAAAACAAAACAAAACAAAAAACACTATGTAGTAATGCCCCATACCCCCTTATTCAAGATTCTACTTTTTCAGTTTCAATTTTCTCATTATCAACTGTGATCCCAAAATATTTATTACAGGAAAATTATTAGTTATTATTGTTGATCTCCTATGGGGCCTTTATTATAAATTAAACTTAACCCTAGTATACATAGGGAGCGGAGCCATCCACAAGGTCAGGCACCCACTGGGTGTCTTGGAATGCATGTCTCATGGATAAGGGGTAATGACTGTATTGAGAAAGGGTTTCCTCTCTGTCAGTCTGTAGATTATGGGAGTCAGATTATGGGACTAGGTTGGTGGTTCGAAACAGCAATAACAAAAGACAGGGGGAAAAGAGAAGCCAGGCATGGAGTGGTAGACTGAGGGAATTGTGTTAAAAAGAGAAAAACTGGGCAAAAAAATTTAAAAATGGGTGTGAACAGACAACCTTGAATTTATGGAAGATAAGGGCATTATTTAATTTTGTTGGCAGTTTTGGTTAATAAATTTAATATAAACAGTTTATTGTCTATGTGATCCTTAGCAAGTTTGTTTTTATTTTTAATTAAATAGCAATCTAGTGTCTTTCCTAATAAACCTATACAACCTGAAGAATTACTAAAACTTCATTAAAATTTCCCCTAAAGAACTGACATGATGTGCAATTATTTTTTTCCATAAGATTTTAAATATGCAAAAGCCATGATACAAAATGTGCAGAGAAATAGCATTTCTTTGCCAAAAGAATATAAGAGAATGTGAAAAGGTGGCACTTTGTGATGATGTCACAAAGTAGGATTTTGCGATGAGTCCGTTCTGTTTGTTCATTTTACCCGAGGTCAGTCTGAGACCGCTCTGTGACAAGAAAGAGCCCACAGTCTGAGTAAATTGGCATGCTTCTAAAATCACGACATGCTGACTCTCCTTTACACAGTTCATGTCTTTCAAACATTATAAAGTTATGTTCTATTTAAGACAATTATTACTCTTCTAGTGGAGCCTCACACACAAAAAAATAGTGTGATTAGAAAATAAACCCTGCCATTTGGAAAAAAAATGCTATTAAAATATGTTTAAACTAACAAATTTGGATCTGAAGTTGACAGCATCCCATTGTGAGAACATATGAATTCACTGCCTTGAAAGACACTTTTATGGAAATGTATCACGAACAGCAAAACTGACTGAATTTCACCTTGATTATGGAAGCGTCATAATGATAGGTATTTTGTCTCTCAATGAACTGGGGTCAAAGGACAGCACCACTAAAGAAGTTACATGGATGAAAATAAAAATAAAATGACCTGCTCTCTGGAATGATGTAAGCGTCCCTTTCTGACACGAAAAGGAAGACTCACATTCAAAGCCACTTTAGCTAGCTTGCATGTTTGTTTTCTTTTCTACATCAAGACACAGTTAACTCAATTTTGCGTAACGAGGACATGTTTTGTGTTCAGTAATGGTACTCCTCTGCCTTTATGCAGATGTCACTCGCTTTAACCTAGAGTGTGATTATTTTTTCCAGTGTCCCACCTTTTATAAACAAATAATCAAATATGCAAAAATAAATGTACAGAAATGGTCCCTTCTCAGGAATAAAACCAATGCAGCCAATAATCAAAGTGGACCTGGTACAAGATGCTACTTTCTCACACCCATTGCTATGAGGGCTTTAGCTTTGAAAGAAAAATAAATAAATAAACTAGTACATTTTACATTATTTTCTTGGCATTGGCATGCATGATGCTGTGATTTATAATATAGAAATATATAGTGTGTCTTTGTCCCCCTGCCCAACACACTGCTTCTAAAATCCTTGTTATTTCCTAAGTGAGGAGAGAAGCAAAGGTGTCTCATACTGACTTTGGGACCCCACATTAAGAGGAGGGCTGGTTGCCAAGAGAACCATCCCTGGTTAGAGGGTGAGAACTTCCTGTCCCTCCCCCTAATTTCTGGAGAAGGAAGAGGGGCTGGAGGTAGAATCAGTCACCAATGGCCAGTGGTTGAATATATCATGACAATATGATGACGCCTCTGTAAAGCCTCAAAAGGATAGGGTTCTAAGAGCTTTCTTCTTGGTGAACACATAGAGGTGTGGGAAGAAGAGAAGAGAGCATCCAGACAGGGCATGGAAGCTCAGTGCCCTTTCCCCAGACTATGCCCTCTGCTGCTCTGCCATCTGGCTCGTCCTGAACCCTACGCTTGTATAGGAAACTGTCGATCAAGTAGGAAACATGCTCCTCTGCATTCTGTAAGCTGCCCTAGCAAATGAATGGAACTTGAGGTTGGGGTGGTACGACCCTCCGATTTATAGCCAGTTGGTCAGAAGCACAGGCAACAACCTGCCTTGAAACTCGCTAGCATCTGAGCTGGAGGGTGGGGACAGAGGCTGTCCTGTAGGACTGAGCCCTTAACCTGTGAAATCTCGTCCGACCCCAAGGTAGTTAGTGTCCGAGTTGAGTTGCATTGTAGGACACATGCTGGTATCTGAGAATTGTGTATTTGTGGGGAGAACCTCCCCCATGTTGGAAATTGGGACCAGAAATCTAATTCAGTGATTTATTACAAAGTGACTAAATAAAAAAAAAATATGTGCACAATTTTATGTTTCACTTTTTTTGTGCACAATTTTAAAGACTATATAAAAGTGTTACAATTTAGTAAAAAAAACATTACTGCCTTATCCTAAATTCCTAGGTTAACTCAAAAGACATTCTTTTTTTATCCATTTTTATATTTTGGCATTCTTGGGACCCTCAGGATAGGAAATACCGAGGTTATCCTTCTTTTTTTTATTATGATTTTTAGACCTATTCTTCTGACTCCCCCTGAAAGATGAAAATGTTTCTCCCATTTCCACTTCCTTCCCTTTCAATGCCAAACAATTTATACAAGTTCATCCTGGTTGTCTTTAAGACTTTAAATACTATGCCCAAACCTGCATTTCTTGATAAATCAATGTTTAAAGTATTTTAACTATTCATTCAGATAATAAAAATAGTGTCCCCTTTAGTAGCTTCCCACTCATTCCCTCCAATCGCTTAGTCTCTCATCTATATCCTGACTTATAAATTCAGTTTAATTTTTTAAAATTTATCTTTTGTTCTATGCATATGATTCTGTGCCATCTAAAGGTTGATCCTCAGAATTTAAAACAAAATAATAGGTTAAGTTTGGGCAAAAGGGACAAAGTAATGTGGAGAGTGGGCACCGACCCAGATTATCAAAGGTGTATGGAAGTGTAGTAAGGCCCACAAGGTTCAACCAGTCTAACAGAGTCCTAGGAGAAAAGCTGTGTTAAAATTTGAGATCCATTTCTACCCCTTTATTGTTATTTCAGGTAGGAAAATGGCAACGGAGTAGGCAGACATTACAACTCCCACCTCCCAGAACCAAAATGGATTGCAACTTAACACAGGAACAATCATCTTGAAAAACCAACTTTGGACTAAACTAAGAGGAATCTATAACCAAGCATCACCAAAGGAACCACACTGAGCTGGAAGAAAAAGCGTAGACGTGGAAAGGCTGCCCCACTCCCAGGAGTGAGCAATGGACCAGTCTCTCAAGGCGGGGTGGGTTGCCTGGAGAGTTGTGAATCCTCAGCCACAGGACCAGAACCCCAGCCTGGAGCCCCAGAGACTAGAGGAGGCGTATGGATGTATATAGTTGGAAGAAGAGCTGGGTTATTATTTGCAAGAGGGAGACAGAACTCTCAGACCCAGGTTCTCTCTTAAAGGAACTGTGCAGAAAACCTCATACACAGCCACTCACCTGGGGCTCCAAGAGCAAGGAGCACCTAGAGGATTGGAGTTGTGAGAGGAAAGTGTAGTATCAGGGGCACAGGGAGACACTGAGGGGGACAGCCACCCTAACCCCTGTACTGTGTCATTCTTCCTGGGAGAACCAAGTCATCAAAAAGAAGAAATTACCCCACCCACTAGGCGCTCTCCTGCTCCAGTCAATGCAGAGAAACAATTAGAAGCAAGGGGGCTCATAAGGGACACAGGTTTTGAGTGCTAAGGTCTGGGCTACACTGTCACCCCAAACTGCTGAGTACCTTCCGAAGGGCGGGAGGGCCTGGCTGTGGCCGTGTCACTTGGACCATGCAGCAGATTGTGGGCAGAGCCCAGAGAGATGACCCATGTGGCAGCATTGGGAGATTGAGCCTGGAGAGACCTCACACACCCCCAGAGGGGACAGAATCCTGTGGGGTGAGGCATACCCTGCTCCAGCATGGGACAGACCCCAGCGGAGCAAGGCATCCCATGCACCTGCAGGGGGCAGCACCCGGAAAGGGGTCCCACATACCTGCAGAACAGCCTGAGCTGTGGCCGGCGAGTCCGCACTGATGCCCAAGTGCCTGAGAAGGCAGAGGCAGCAGTGGGCCACCGGAAAGACCACATTTCAGGAATATAAAGGCCACACACACTAGCCAAGAGTAGAGAAAAGCCACCCAAGGAGTGCAGCTGATATTTACAATGGCATCAGAGCCCAACAGAGGCAGCCAAAAATCCTGGATCACATGTAGCTCCAAGAAGGTTGCTAAAAGCCAGTTAAAAGCAGTGACCCCCACTGCTCTGTGCCAGGCTCTGGCCAGGGAGGTCCAGGGCTGGTACATCCAGCAGCCAGAAACAGAGAGTATCAGCTCAGGACCAACCAACCCTGGTTAGAGTGGTATCTTAAGGAAGGGCTCCTCACACGTGACCCAGCTAAGGAATAGAAAATGCTGTTAAAAACAGCAAAAAGAGCTATAGCAGCAGACAAGTAGCCCACAGCAGATTACAAAGAGCTAAAGCCAACCCAAGAAGATCTAGAAACAACACAACTAAAAACTGGAGGCAGACAACACCAACCCTATACTCAGCTAGCTACACAAGCAACATATCCAAAGGAGCAGTTTCTACAGAGACAAAATGGGAAGACAAAAAAATGCAATTTAAATAAATCAGCAAGAGAAATCCCCAGAAAAACAACTGAATGAGATGCAGCTAACGAAGATACCAGATGCAGAGTTTAGAATAATGATTGTCAGGATGCTCAAAAATCTTAGAGCAATAAAAGATGGATAAAATGAGCACATAAACAAAGAGATAGCAGGTATCAAAAAGGGCATTGAAATCATAAAAAATAATCACAAATTACAAACACATGTCGAAATAAAGACTACACTAGAAGGAATTAAAAGCAGGCTGAATGAAGCAGGGGATCAAATCAGTGATTTAGAGGACAAGAGAAGCGAAAGCACAGAAGCAGAATAGCAAAAAAATAAAGAGGATCAAAAACTCTAAGGAAACTCTAAGAGAGCTCTGTGACAACATAAAGAGAAACAAAATCCACATAATAGGGGTTCCTGAAGGAGAAGAAAAAAACAAGGAATAGAGAACCTGACTGAAGAAACCATAGCTGAAAACTTTCCTAAATTGATAAAGGAAAAAGTCACACAAGTTCAAGAAGCACAGAGAATCCCACTAAAGAGAAACCCAAAGAGACCTACACCAATACACATCATAATCAAAATACCAAAGCTAAGAGATAAATAAAGAATACTAAAAGCTGCAAGAGAAAAGCAGTCAATCACCTACAAAGGAGCCCCTATAAGGATGACACCCAACTTTTCAACATAAACACTTGAGGCTAGAGGGAATGGCAAGAAATATTCACAGTAATGCAGAACAAGAGCCTACAACCAAGACTTCTTTATCCAGCAAGGCTGTCATTTGAAATTAAAGGAGAAATAAAAAGCTTCCCAGACAAAAAAAAAAAAACCTCAAGGAATTCATTACAACCAAACCAATGCTAAAAGAAATGTTAAGGGGCCTGTTGTAAATAGAACAAAGGCAAAAAAACTAGTAAAATAGAAATGTAGATTTAAAGAATAAAATGACAATAAACAACTACATATCAGTAATAACTTTAAATGTAAATGGATTAAATGCTACAATCAAAAGACATAGGATAGGTGCATGGATAAAAGAACAGGACCCGTACATATGCTGTCTACAAGAGACACACCTCAAAACAAAATATACAAATAGACTGAAAGTAAAGGGATGGAAAAAATATTTCATGCAAATGGAAATTTAAGAAAAAGTTGTGTAACAATAATTATATCTAACAAAATAGAATTTAAAACAAAGGCTATAGTAAGGGATGAAGAAGGACACTACTTAATGATAAAGGAAGCAATCCAACAGGAAGATATAACAATTATAATTATCTATGCACCTAATATAGGAGCACCTAAATATATAAAGCAGATTTTGATGGACATAAAGGGTGAGATCAACAGCAATACTATAATAGCAGGGGATTTCAATACACCACAAACACCACTGGGGATAGATCCTCAAGAAAGAAAATTAACAAAGAAACAACAGACTTAAGAAACACACTAGATTAACTGGATTTAATATCTTCAGAACCTTTACCATAAAGCAGCAAAATACACATTCTTTTCAAGTGCTCATGATACATTCTCTAGAATAGGCAACATGTTAGGACACAAAATGACTCTCAATAAATTTAAGAAGATTGAAATCATATCAAGCATCTTCTCTGAATACAATGGCATGAAACTAGAAACCAACTACAATAGAAAAACTGAAAAACATTCAAACACTTGGAAACTAAATAGCATGTTATTAAATAAGAAATGGATTAAAAATGAGACCAAGGAAGAAATTTTAAAAAATCCTCGAAACAAATGAAAACAAACATGCAACAACTCAAAATTTATGGAACACAGCAAAAGCAATCCTGAGAAGGAAGTTCATAGCATTACAGGCATACTTTAAGAAGCAAGAAAAAGCTCAAACAACTTAACCATGTATCTAAAAGAACTAGAAAAAGAACAGGAAGTAAAGCCCAAAGGAAGTAGAAGGAAGAAAATAATAAAGATCAGAGTGGAAATAAATGACATAGAGGCTATAAAAACAATACAGAGGAGCAATGAAACCAAGAGCTGGTTCTTTGAAAAGGTAAACAAGATTGATGAACCTTTAATCAGACTCACCAAAAAAAAAGAGAGATAGGACTCAAGTAAATAAAATTAGAAATGAGAGTGGAGAAGTAACAACTGACATAGCAGAAATACAAAGGGTTGTAAGAAAATACTATGAAGAACTGTATGCCAAGAAATTAGACAACCTAGATGAAATGGACAAATTCCTTGAAACATATAATCTTTCAAAAATCAATCTGTAAGAATCAGAAAACCCAAACAGACCGATTACAACAAATGAGATAGAAACAGTTATCAAAAAACTCCCAACAAACAAAAGCCCTGGGCCAAATGGCTTCATAGGCAAATTCTACCAAATATTCAAAGGAGAACTAACTCCTATTTTTCTCAAGCTATTTCAAAAAATTCAAGAGGAGGGTAGACTTCCAAGCTCGTTTTATGCGGCGAACATAATTCTGATTCCAAAACAAGGCAAAGACAATACAAAGAAAGGAAACTATAGGCCAATATCTCTATTGAATTTAGATGCTAAAATTCTCAACAAAATATTAGCAAATCGGATCCAGCAGTACATGAAAAAATCATACATCATGATCATGTGGGATTTATTCTGGGGAGGGAGGATTGGTATAATATTTGCAAATCAACCAATGTGATTCATCACATGAACAAAAGGAAGGATAAAAATCACATGATAATATCAATAGATTCAGAAAAAGCATTTGATAAAATCAAGCATATATTTATGATCAAAACTCTCAGCATAGTGGGAATACAGGGAACATACCTCTCAACATGATAAAGGCCATCAATGACAAAATCACAGCCAACATTATACTCAATGAGCAAAACTTAAAAGCAATCCCCTTATGATCAGGAACAAGGCAGGAGTACCACCTTTCACCACTCTTATTCAACATAGTTCTGAAAGTCCTAGCCACATAATCAGACAAGAAAGAGAAATTAAAGGCATCCAAATTGGTTAAGAAGTGAAAATATCATTGTTTGCTGATTATATGATACTGTACATAGAAAACCCTAAAGTCTCAGTCAAAAAACTACTGGATCTGATAAATTCAGCAAGGTGGAAGGATATAAAATTAATATTCAGAAATCAGAGGCATTTTTATACTCCAGCAATGAATTGTCTTAAAGAGAAATTAAGAAAACAACTCCCTTCAGTATTGCAAAAACAACAAAAAAAGTACCTAGGAGTAAATCTAACCAAGGAAGTTAAAGACTTGTACTCAGTAAATTATAAAACATTGATAAAAGAAATCAAGGAAGATACAAACAATTGGAAGCTTATACTGTGTTAATGGATAGGAAGAATAAACATCATTAAAATTCTATATTACCCATAGCAATTTATAAATTCAACGCAATTCCTATTAAAATACCAATGACATATTTCAAAGATATAGAACACATATTCCAAAAATTCATATGGAACTAAAAAAGAAAAAAATAGCCTCAGCAATCTTAAAAAAGAAGAATAAGGTATGTGGTATCACACTTACTGATATCAAGTTATACTACAAGGCAATTATACTCAAAACAGCTTGATACAGGTATAAGAACAGGCATAGGTCAATGGAACAGAACAGAGAAACTAGAAATAAACCCACACCTTTATAAACAACTGATATTTGACAAAGGAGGAAAGAACATACAATGGAGTAAAGACAGCCTCTCTAACAAATGGTGTTGGGAAAATTGGACATCTACCTGCAAAAAAAATGAAACTAGACCACCAACTTACACCATTCACAAAAATAAACTCAAAATAGATAAAAAACTTAAATGTAAGTCAGGAAACCATAAGCATCTTAGAAGAAAACATAGGCAGTAAGCTCTTCAACATCTCTTGCAGAAATATATTTGCTGATTTATCTCCAAGAGCAAGTGAAATAAAGGACAGGATGATCAAATGGGACTATATTAAACTAAAAAGCTTTTGCACAGCTAAAGACAATATGAATAAAATAAAAAGTATGTTCTCAATGGGAGAACATACTTGACAATACTTCTGATAAGGGGTTACTAACCAAAACTTATAAAGAACTTGTAAAACTCAACACCAAAAAAATAAACAATCCAATCAAAAAATGAGCAAAAGAAATGAATAGACACTTCTCCAAAGAGGACATACAGATGGACAATAGGCAGATGAAAAAATGTTCAACATCACTAATCATTAGAGAAACACAAATTAAAACCACAATGAGACATCACCTCACACCAGTCAGAATGGCGCTCATCAGCAAAACAACAGAGTAAGTGCTGGCGAGGATGTGGAGAAAAAGGAACCCTCCTGCACTGCTGGTGGGAATGCAGACTGGTGCAGCCACTGGTAAAAACAGTATGGAGATTTCTCAAAGAATTAAAAATGGAACTGCCTTTTGACCCAGCCATCCCATTTTTAAGAATATATCCTAAGAACAGCAATTCACTCGTTCAAAAGAAGAAATACACCCCCATGTTTATGGCAGCATTGTTCACAATAGCCAAGATCTGGAAACAGCCCAAGTGTCCGTCAGTGGACAAGTGGATTAAAAAGCAGTGGTACATATACACAATGGAATACTACCCGGCCATGAAAAAGAAGGAAATCTTACCTTTTGCGACAATATTAATGGACCTCGAAACTATTATGTTAAGTGAAATAAACCAGGCAGAGCAAGAAAAATATCATATGACCTCACTCATTTGAGGAATCCAATGAACAATGTAAACTGAGGAACAGAATAGAGGCAGAGGTGGGATCAAAGGGATCCGAGGGAAAAAGGACAGAAGGAAAGGGGATGAGAGGATGGAATCAGAGAAGGAAAAGAGATTGGTGAAATTATATATACATAACACAGCATTATAGAGAGCAGCAAAGCAAATCCTGGAGGGAAGGGGAAGGGGGGTAAAGGGGATATTAAAGGAAACATGGGGGGATGTATTCAGTGGGACACTTGAATCTATGTAAACAGAATAAATAATAAAAAATAATAATAGCAATAATGTAAACTATTTCATGCTGTAGAGACAGATAAGACGCTTCAACCCACGGAGAACACACATGCTCCTATCACTAAATGTGTAATGTCCCTGTGAAGCAAAGAATTCTCGCAAAGGATGAACTGGTCTTTGAGCAGAGGTCACTTGTATGCCTCAGTGCAACAAAGGAGTCAATCATCACGTTTAACTTGACACCAGACTCTCTGACTTCAGTCTATGCAATGCTCGATTAAATACAACAGAAACTAAAAAAAGTAGAAGCTGGACAAACATTTCATGAGCTGAAATTACACACCGTATAAAGAAGCGTCACCATGATTTGAGAGGCTTGAGGGTGTAGAGGTATGTGATCCAAGGCAGGGCTGCAAAACATAATGGCCTCAGAGCACTGACTTTGCAGGGTAGTAAGGCAAGTTGCCGGGACAACAGTTCCCACTCTGCCCTGGGACAGGCTATGTCAAGCTCAGCTTCCACAGCAGCACAGCTCCCTATCTCTAAAGTGCACCTCTGGCTCTCGCATGTTTTTTTGTATTGGGCAACAGGCTTTCTCAGATAATTACTATGATCAGTTACAACCCAAATCCAGCTGGCAAGCGATGTATATTTCTACTCTGCCATGTTGTTCTCAGCTATAGAGTGGTAGAAGAGTGCTTTGGTCTGCATGTGTGTGTGCCCCTCGCCAACCCCTAGATTCACCAGTTCACCTCCCAGAGCCTCCACCTCCGAACACCTGATAACCCAACGAGATAGTGTTAGATGAAGCCTTTGGGAGGTGATCAGGTCAGAATGGTAGAGCCCTCAGAAATAGAATGAGTTTGTTTCTCCAGTTTATTAGAAAGAATTTTTCAATCACCATCTCTAAAGATTCAATTTTGTTCCATGGCACGCAAGTTGCCATACTCTTTTGTTGTGTATGTAGACAGTTTCCTGTCTACATAGGGTCAATAAATTCCCTAGGATCAGGTCCATGCAGTGTTAACTAAATGTTTACATCACTTAGCAGTGGGAGTGGAGAATTATTCATTTAGAACATCCCAAGACAGCTGGGAAAGAATGCTGAGCAGTCACACGAGCTTAGAAAAGTTCCCTGCTTTTATTTATCCCCATGAAATGGACTGGCCTCCGTATCCAGATGTTAGCTTTCTGCACAAGTGAATTTTTGCACAATGTTGAAAGTAAGAGGCAGAATCACAGCTCCTTGACTTCACATCACAAGCCTCACTTTCCTGGGAGGCTGAAAGATACATACTTTAGTAAGCAATATATCCAGTTGATCGGGTTGTTACTATGTAACACATTCAGTTTACCAGGATGCATCTGTCCATACTAGACTCACATCCCTGGCTTTGATGCCCTTCATTGCCATTTGTGAAATTCATAGTCATCTTTCACCAACCAGATAATTTTCTATTAGAATTTATTCTTATTAAATTTTAAATATTTCACATAATGCATAAATGAATAAGAACAATAATAAAAACATCCCTTTATTTGCCGTTCGTTTTTTTTTTAATGCATGGTCGTGTTTCCCTCTGCTACTAAGAATGAGACCAAGATAATTTGGTGTCTATTATTGTTGTGCATATTTATTGTGCATGTTTACCATATAAATTTTAACTAAACAATATACAGTATTATTTTTGTATGCTCTAGTAAACATATAACTTCCATAACCTACGGTAGTTCTCACAAATTTTCCTTTCTTCTTTTATTAGTCTCTGCCAAAATTAGAGGTAATAGTTTGAAACCTACTATTCAATTCCCCCTCAACTTTTTGTTTTGTTTTGTTTTTTGTTTTGTTTTTTTATATATATATATTTTATTATTATTAATTCTAATGGGGTGACACCAATAAATCAGGGTACATATGTACAATGAAAACATTTCCAGGTTATCTTATCATTCAATTGTGTTGCATACCCATCACCAAAAGTCAAATTGTCCTCTGTCACCTTCAATCTGGTTTTCCCTGTGTTCCTCCCCTCCTCCCTATCCCACTCTTCCCTCCCTCCCCCCATCACATAACCACCACTCTCTTGTCCATGTCTCATATTCTCACTTTTGTGTCCCACCTATGTATGAAATCATGCTGTTCTCAGATTTTCTTTTTTTTCTGATTTACTTATTTCACTCCGTATAATGTTATCAAGGTACATCCATTTTGTTATAAATGATCTGATGTCATCGTTTCTTATGGCTGAGTAGTATTCCATAGTATATATGTACCATGGCTTTTTAATCCACTCATCTTCTGAGGGACACTTGGGCTGGTTCCACATCTTCGCTATTGTGAACAATGCTGCCACGAACATGGGGGCGCATTTCTTCTTTTCGAAGAGTGCTATGGTGTTCTTAGGGTATATTCCTAAAAGTGGGATAGCTGGGTCAAAAGGCAGTTCGATTTTTAATTTTCTGAGGAATCTCCATACTGTTTTCCACAGTGGCTGCACCAGTCTGCATTCCCACCAGCAGTGCAGATGGGTTTCCTTTTCTCCACATCCTCGCCAGCACTTATTCTGTGTTGTTTTGCTGATAAGTGCCATTCTGATTGGTGTGAGGTGATGTCTCATTGTGGTTTTAATTTGCATTTCTCTAATGATTAGTGATGTTGAGCATTTTTTCATATGCGTATTGGCCATCTGTATGTCCTCTTTGGAGAAATTTCTATTCATTTCTTTTGCCCATTTTTTGATTGGGTTGTTTGTCTTCCTGGTGTTGAGTTTTATAAGTTCTTTATAAATTTTAGTTATTAACCCCTTATCAGATGTGCTGTCGAATATGTTCTCCCATTGTGTGGTTTGTCTTTTTATTCTGTTCTTATTGTCTTTAGCTGTGCAAAAACTTTTTAGTTTGATATAGTCCCATTTGTTTATCTTGTCTTTTATTTCATTTGCCCGTGGAGATAAATCGTCAAATATACTGCTGCTACAGATGTCGGAGAGCTTGCTGCCTATGTTTTCTTCTAAGATGCTTATGGTTTCACGGCTTACATTTAAGTCTTTTATCCATTTTGAGTTTGTTTTTGTGAATGGTGTAAGTTGATGGTCTAGTTTCATTTTTTTGCAGGTAGATGTCCAATTTTCCCAACACCATTTGTTAAAGAGGCTGTCTTTACTCAATTGTATGTTCTTTCCTCCTTTGTCAAATATCAGTTGTCCATAAAGCTGTGGGTTTATTTCTGGGTCCTCTGTTCTGTTCCATTGATCTATGTGCCTGTTCTTATGCCAGTACCAGGCTGTCTTGAGTATAATGGCCTTATAGTAAACCTTGACATCTGGAAGAGTGATACCTCCTGCTTTATTTTTTCTTTTTAAGATTTTTGAGGCTATTCGTGTTCTTTTTTGGTTCCATATAAATTTTTGGAATATGTGTTCTATATCTTTGAAGTATGTCATTGGTATTTTAATTGGTATTGCATTGAATTTATAAATTGCTTTGGGTAATATAGACATTTTAATGATGTTTATTCTTTCTAGCCATGAGCACAGTATATGCTTCCACTTGTTTGTATCTTCCTTGATTTCTTTTATCAATGTTTTATAATTTTCCGAGTAAAAATCCTTAACCTCCTTGGTTAAATTTACTCCTAGGTACTTTATTTTTTTGGATGCAATAATGAAGGGGATTGTTTCCTTAATTTCTTTTACTGACAGTACATTGTTGGTATATAGAAATGCCTCTGATTTCTGAGTATTAATTTTATATCCTGCCACCTTGGTGAATTCATTTATCAGGTCCAGTAGTTTTTTGACTGAGACTTTAGGGTTGTCAATATACAATATCATATCATCTGCAAATAGTGACAGTTTTACTTCTTCTTTTCCAATATGGATGCCTTTTATTTCTTCTTCTTGTCTGATTGCTGTAGCTAGGACTTCCAGAACTATGTTGAATAAGAGTGGTGAAAGGGGGCACCCCTGCCTGGTTCCTGATCTTAAGGGGATTGCTTTTAATTTTTGTCCATTTAGATTGATGTTTGCTGTTGGTTTATTGTAGATGGCCTTTATCATGTTAAGGAATGATCCCTGAATTCCCACTTTACTGAGAGTTTTGAGCATGAACGGGTGCTGGATTTTATCAAATTCCTTTTCTGCATCTATTGAAATTATCATGTGATTTTTGTCCTTCCTTTTGTTTATGTGATGAATCACATTGATTGATTTGCGATAATTGAACCAGCCTTGCCTCTCCAGAATAAATCCCACTTGATCGTGGTGTATGATTTTTTTCATATATTGCTGGATCCGGTTGGCTAATATTTTGTGGAGAATTTTAGCGTCTAAATTCATCAGGGATATAGGCCTATAATTTTCTTTCTTTGTGTTGTCTTTGCCCGGTTTGGGGATCAGAATTATGCTCGCCTCATAAAAGGAGTTTGGAAGTCTTCCTTCCTCTTGAATTTTTTGAAATACCTTGAGGAGGATAGGAGTTAGTTCTTCTTTGAATTTTTGATAGAATTCACTTGTGGAGCCATCAGGCCCAGGACTTTTCTTTTTTGGGAGTTTTTTAATAACTGTTTGGATCTCATTTGTTGTAATTGGTCTGTTTAGGTGTTCTGATTCTTCCAGATTGATTTTGGAAGATTATATGATTCAAGAAATTTGTCCTATTCACCAAGATTGTCTAATTTTTTGGCATAGAGTTCTTCATAGTTTTTCTTACAATGCTTTGTATTTCTGTTGTGTCAGTTGATATTTCTCCACTGTCCTTTCTAATTTTATTTATTTGAGTCCTCTCTCTTTTTTTCTTGGTAAGTCTAGTTAAAGGTTCATCAATCTTGTTTACCTTTTCAAAGAACCAGCTTCTGGTTTCATTGATCCTCTGTATTGTTTCCTTCACCTCTATGTCATTTATTTCTGCTCTGATGATTATTATTTCCTTACTTCTACTTGTCTTGGGTTTTATTTGCGGTTGTTTCTCTAGTTCTTTTAGATGCAGTGTCAGGTTGCTTATTTGAGCTTTTTCTAGCTTCTTATGATATGCCTGTAGTGCAATAAACTTCCCTCTCAGAACTGCTTTTGCTGTGTCCCATAAATTTTGAGTTGATGTATGTTCATTATCATTTGTTTCCAGAAACTTTTTTATTTCTTCTTTGATCTCATTGTTAATCCATTCATTATTTAATAACATGCTATTTAGTTTCCAAGTGTTTGAGTATTTTTCAGTTTTTCTTCCGTGGTTAATTTCTAGTTTCATGGCATTGTGATCAGAGAAAATGCTTGATATGATTTCAATCTTCTTAAATTTATTGAGACCATTTTTGTGTCCTAACATGTGGTCTGTCCTAGGAAACGTACTATGAGCGCTTGAAAAGAATGTATATTCTACTGCTTTAGGGTGTTAAGTTCCGAAGATAGCTATTAAATCGAGTTGATCTAGTGTCTTCTTTAAGTCTGCTGTTTCTTTATTAATTTTCTTTCTAGAGAATCTATCCAGTGTTGTTAGAGGGGTATTGAAATCCCCTACTATGATAGTATTGCTGTTAATCTCGCCCTTTATATCCATCAAAGTCTGCTTTATGTATGTTGGGGCTCCTATATTTGGTGCGTATTTATACTAGTTATATCTTCCTGTTGAATTGTTCCCTTTATCATTATGTAGTGTCCTTCTTTATCTCTTACTACAGCCTTTGTTTTAAAGTCCATTTTGTCAGATATAAGTATTGCTACCCCTGCTTTTCTTTAATTTCCATTTGCATGAGATATTTTTTCCATCCTTTTACCTTCAGTCTATGTGCATCTTTTGTTTTAAGGTGTGTCTCTTGTAGACAGCATATGTATGGGTCCTGTTTCTTTATCCATGCAGCTACTCTGTCTTTTGATTGGATCATTTAATCCATTTACATTTAAGGTTATTATTGATATGTAGTTGTTTATTGCCATTTTATTCTTTAAAGCTGTATTCTTCTTTTGCTCTATTCTTTCCTCCCTTTAAACTGTTCACAACAGGCCCCTTAGTATCTCTTGCAGAATTGGTTTGGTTTTAATGAATTCCTTGAGGCTTCCTTTGTCTGGGAAGCTCTTTATTTCTCCTTCAATTTTAAACATTAGCCTTGCTGGATAAAGTAGTCTTGGTTGTAGGTTCTTGTTCTGCATTACTTTGATTATATCTTGCCATTCCCTTCTGGCCTCAAGTGTTTCCGTTGAGAAGTCAAAGTCATCCTTATGGGGGCTCCTTTGTATGTGATAGCCATTTTTTCCCTAGCAGCTTTTAAGATTTTTTCTTTATCCATTAGCTTTGGTATTTTAATATGATGTGTCTTAGTGTAGATCTTTTTGGGTTTCTCTTTAATGGAGTTCTGTGTGCTTCTTGAACGTGGGGTGTTTCCCAGCCTTAATTTAGGAAAGTTTTCTGCTATGATTCGA
The DNA here is from genome assembly GCA_037038555.1 of Rhynchonycteris naso. Lineage (NCBI taxonomy): Eukaryota > Metazoa > Chordata > Mammalia > Chiroptera > Emballonuridae > Rhynchonycteris > Rhynchonycteris naso. The sequence continues at coordinate 213,275,751 of CM072995.1, read as the reverse complement.
TTGAACAGTTTCTATTTCCTGCCTTTTTCCCTCTTCTTCAGGCACCCCTATGATGCGAATGTTGTTTCTCTACATGTTATCACAGAGCTCCCTTAGAGTTTCCTCACATTTTTTGAGTCTCTTTTTTTTTTCTTCTCTGCTTCTGTGCCTTTGTTTATTGTGTCCTCTAACTCGCTTATTCGATCCTCAGTGTGATTCATCCTCTTTTTAATTTCTTTCATTGTGATCTTCAGTTCTGATACTGTATTTGTCATTTCTGTCTGATTCTTTTTTATTATTTCAATTTCATTTTTTATACTTGTTATCTCTTTATTTAGGTGTTCATAATGACTATCCATTGTTGCTCTAATTTCTTTGAACATCCTAACTATCATTATTCTAAATTCTGCTTCTGGTAATTTGGTTATATCTGGTTCATTCAGGTCCTTCTCTGGGGATTTCTCTTGATTCATTTGGTTTGCATTCCTCTGCCTACCCATTTTGTCTGTGTATAATCAAGTTGTGGCCACTGGAGTCCAGTAGGTGTTGCCTTTGTGTTCTCTAGGTATGGTCTTCTGCAGGCCTCCCACCCCCTCTGCGGGTGCCTAGGGTGGTTGGGTATGAGCGTTGCCAGCGCCGGCCCACTGTGGCTTTTGCTGTGATTTCTGCCTCTCCTCCGCGGCAGGGGCTGTCACTCAAGCCACAAGCCTTAGCACCAAGGTTAGAGGTGAGCACCTTTGCTCAGCTGTGGACCCAGCCTATTTCTGGACTTCCGCCCAGAACCCGCAGTCAGAGCCTGCTCGCCACAGTTTCACGGGTTGGGCGGGGCTTTTGACGTGCTCTCAGCTGTGAGCCTTTGCCCGTCCGGAGCTTTAGCCCTGCCCTCGAGGCCAGGGCCCTTCTGCGCAGGTTCGCAAACCCAGGTTTATTGGGGCGGGCTTGTTTGCTGGCTTCCACTCAGCTGCGTACTTCCGCTAGTCCCGGACTCTACCCCGCCCCCGCGTTCGGAGTCCGCTCGTGCACGTATAATGGCAAACTGACCGCTGTTTCTTTGGCCGGGCGGAGCTGGTAGCCTGAGCTCAGCCGCGAGCCCCTGCCTGTCCCTGGTCCTAGCCCAGTCCCCGCGGTCAGGGCCGGCTTGCGCAGTGTTGCAGAGCAGATTTCTGCCCGTTCCTGGCCTCCCGCTTTGTCCCCGTAAGTGGGATTAAAGGCGGGCCCGCAGCTTCCAGACCACTTTCGCACGTCCCCTCCGACCTTGCTGGGCTAGATCGAGCTCATACCGGCTTGGCCTCTGCCCACGCCGACAGAACCGCTTTTCAGCGTCCTGCCACCCCGAACCCTTCTACAACCATCAGCAGAGTAGGAAGGGACCTAATACTCCACACTGTTGGCCTGGGAGCTCCCTCACTTGTTTCACAGCTCAAAACTGTCCATACGCCTCTTCTAAGCTCTGGGACTGCAGGCTGGGGCTTGGTTTCTGGGACCCAGGTCCCTCCCTCTCCGCCAAACTTTCCTCCTGCCACGCAGGTCTCTCCAGGCTGCCAGTTGCTCTGGGGAGCTGGGCAGCCCTCTTTGCGTTTTCGCTATTCCTACCAGTCTCAATGTGGCTTCTTCTGTGTTCCTTGATTGAAGAGTCCACTTAGTTCAGTTCATAGTTGGTTTATTCAGATGATGGTTCTTTAAATTGAGTTATAATCCACTTTGGTTCTGGGAGTTGGAAGTTGGTACTTCCGCCTACTTTGTTGCCATCTTGCTTCCTCAATTCCCCCTCAAGTTTAAATTCCATAAGATTTTTCTCACTGGTGGCACTTGAAATGAGTGGCCAAAATTATGGAAAGTCAGGTACTTATTAATTATTTTTATCTAGTAGATGAGAAAATTGAAGTTTTCAGAAGCTCTATAACTTGTTCAAATCTGTCAGCTAGTAAACTGAGACTTATGCTTAAATTTTTGTTTGAAATCTGTTGCACGTACCCTGTGTCCTGCTCGTTAGCATGTTATAGTTATTTATGTCTGACTCCACCTCTTTCTGTGTCTTGTGAGTCGGAATGGAGTTTTAAACAACTTGCTGCACCCTGGTGAACATCACCTGCTTGGAATAAGGGTTTCACAAAGGTTTCTTCCTTGTACCTATTAATCACTTAAACGAATGGCCTTCTCATGCTCTGTTGGTTCAAAGGCCAAAGGGACTTAATAGGACTATTAATCAGAATAGAGTAGACCAGTCACTCAAGAGAGTCTGGCTTTCCTTACCAACAGACACGGCATGTGCCATGTGGTTTGAACTGACCCTATACGTCTTACCAAAGTCTAAGTATGTGGAATGGCAGAAATACTGTATGGCCATTCTGTGTTTACAAATTTCAGGTATGAAATTTAAAAAATCATTCTTTAAAAATAATAAAAAGCCATTTAACAACAAGGAAAAGAAAGGAAAAATAATTTACTACTTAGAAACAGACCACAACCTATGATTAAAACATCAGTTTAGAACACAGAAACTCCACATTTAGAATCCAGAGTGAAATAATGAAAGCCAAACAAGGCCAAAATTTAAAACTCCATCTTCCTAGCAGAGACTAATAAAAAAAAATGAGATATTACTAGGAAGTCATTTAGAGTTTTACCGAGAAAAGTAATAGACTAGAAAGAAGCTCAATTGTCTAAGATGAAAAAAACAAGGATGAATAAAAACTTAGAAAGCTAGGTGCTCAAACACACACACACACACATACACACACACACACACACAATGACATTTTAGTAAATGAAAACTAATAAATTATTACTGAAGGTATCAAAACCACAAATATATGAATAAAATTATGTTGAAGAGGTTTTAATAATTATAACAATGTTATTTAATACTGTATTCTGGAGAAATTAGGAGAATATCGTAGATCGTTCTACTGAATTTATTTTGTGGGGTATCTTGCCTGTGAGGAGAAGGGTGTCATTTCTATTGAGAGATAAAATTAAACGTGGTAATCAAGTCAGTTGCCTGAGGTCGACTGATTAAAGTGAGGCAGAAGGACCTTCTGTGTGGTTCCAGAACTGGAGAATTATTTGCAGAACAATGAAATCTCTGAACTATCTCAAGGTCAAATCCCAGAGGACCAGCTCATGTAGTTACATGGAAGCCAGAAAGTTTATCCGTGCAGTTCACATTTTTAAAGTGTGGTCTGGTTCAGTGGTCCACAAATTATAGTGTGCATCAGAACCCCCTGGAAGGCTAATTTACACAGAACTCTGGGACCTGTTCTTGAACATTCTGATTCAGTAGGTTCAGGATGGGATCCTAAATTCTGACAGTTGCAACTCCTCAGGTAATGCTGATGCTACTAGTCCATGGACCACCCTCTTAGAACCACTGGTCCCACTCATTCTTTTCAACCTGACGCAGGCACAAGAGTCACTTGTAGATCTTGTTGAACACCCTATTCCCACAGAGTGATTTCTCCCCGGTGCAGTCTCATTCATTAGATTTGTTTTTTTTTTTTTTTCTTTAAACCCTCCAAGTGATTCTTATGATGGAATCAGACTGAGAAACATGAGTCTGCATAACACCTGGGGTGGATAGGAGGAAAATCAGGGTGTGAAACTGGTGAGCCGAACCATGAATGACTGAGCCACCCAAGAAAAGAGATGATCACTGCTTGTGTGCTGCTGACTCCTCTTCCTATTGGATCATCCCGTTTCCCCCACGGGCCTGCATTTCTTCTCATGGTACAGCTTCGGATGAAAGTGCTCAAATTACTTGTGCAATTCAGTTCTTGGACACTCAGCAACCAGAACATCTGCTATAACTCTTACTCATCTCTGAAGACAGAAGGCTTCTGTTTTGGAAGATGATGGCTGAGTGTGATGGTTTTCATTACAAATGTCCTCAGTGAATAATAAGCCAGACTGTTTATCCAAAGGCAGCGTAGACTTTTTGGTGCTACTTTTAATTTTAAGAGGTTTCTGACCAGCATTAGCTGTGACGATTTTCGGGGTTCCTACTCTTTCTTTGCTATCCGTAGAGAGCCTCTGTGCAGCAGTGTAGTGCAGTGGGAATGCGGGCTCCATCTTGAATGTCCGGGCTTTTACCAACTCTCCTGCTTCTGAGTGAGACTGTAATAAGTGTGTAGTGAATAATAATCATTTGGGAAATAATTCAAAGTTCAAAATTTTAAATGGTACTTAGATAACTCGAAGGTTTATTTTATTTCTCCCTGATTTGTGAGAGCTGAATGCCGGTTGAAGAAGAAATTACTGCCCCCCAACCCTCACAAAATTCAATAAGGTAGAAGATTTAAAATTGATCTTAGAAAAAGAATGAATGACACACTGAAAAGAATAATGTGAAGTGTCATTAAATATTTCTTCTGTCCAAAAACCTGAAAATATACGTTATTCAAACTTTCTTGCAGAGAAAGTGCTGAACTTAATGTTTCTCACCGCTAGTATGTGACTCCTAATTCTAGTCCTTCTCACATTTCATAACCCACAGTTCCTGAGACAGCATCCAAAGGGACAGATATTAAGCCTAATCAGATAGGACTGTAAAACAATGTCACACAAGGTGAGCTAAATGTATTTTCTGTGTGAATGCAATATTGCCATGTCCCCTACAAGAATAAGCACTTTGGATATAATACCATATGATTTCTCTAAGAAGAGTGTGAGTTTCTGTGGGAAATTCTTTGTAATTCTCAGAAATGCCGTCAGAGTCAGCGGACAATTTTCATAAAAGGATGAATATCTATTTGAAGTAACAGAGCAGGGTTTTACTAGGGAAAAAATAAATCTGAATAAAAGAAAAAAATCGGAACAGCTCCTCAATTCAACAGCATAACACGGAGCACTTCATATAATAAGGCATCACATAAGCTAGAGCTGTGATGGCGAACCTGTGACACGTGTGTCAGCATTAACATGGGTAGCCATTTTTGATGGCACGCGGCCGCATGCCGAGAAGGACGTTTCATCCTCGGCTCCTGCATGGCCAGGTGCAGTAGCCGAGGATAAAACATTAGCTATAGTGTAGACACTCTGAGCCGGAGGTCTGTAAGCCAAAACAACAGATCTCCTGCACAGAGCATCTAGTTCTCGGACTTCCGGTTAGGCCATTTTTCTTTTTTTTTTTTTTTTGTTAATGAATTTTAATGGGGTGACATTAATAAATCAGGGTACATATGTTCAAAGAAAACATCTCCAGGTTATCTTGTCATTCAATTATGTGGCATACCCATCACCAAAAGACAAATTGTCCTCTGTCACCTTCTATCTGGTTTTCTTTGTGCCCCTCCCCTCCCCCCTCTCCCACCTTCTCTTCCCTTCCCTTACCCTGTAACCACCACACTCTTGTCCATGTCTCATAGTATCGTTTTAATGTTCCACCTATGTATGAAATCATGCAGTTCTCAGTTTTTTTTCTGTTTTACTTATTTCACTACGGATAATGTTATCAAGGAGAATCCATTTTGTTGTAAATGATCTGATGTCATCATTTCTTATGGCTGAGTAGTATTCCATAGTATATATGTACCAAAGCTTTTTAATCCACTCATCCTCTGATGGGCTCTTGGGCTGTTTCCAGATTTTCGCTATTGTGAACAATGTTGCCACGAACATGAGGGCACATATCTTCTTTTCGAATAGTGCTATTGTGTTCTTAGGGTATATTCCTAAAAGTGGGATAGCTGGGTCATAAAGCAGTTCGATTTTTAACTTTTTGAGGAATCTCCAAACTGTTTTCCACAGTGGCTGCACCAGTCTGCATTGCCACCAGCAGTGCAGAAGGGTTCCCTTTTCTCCACATCCTCGCCAGCACTTATTCTGTGTTGTTTTGCTGATGAGCGCCATTCTGATTGGTGTGAGGTGATATCTCATTGTGGTTTTAATCCGCATTTCTCTTATGATTAGTGATGTTGAGCCTTTTTTCATATGCCTATTGGCCATCTGTATGTCTTCTTTGGAGAAATTTCTATTCATTTCTTTTGCCCATTTTTTGATTGGATTGTTTGTCTTCCTGGTGTTGAGTTTTATAAGTTCTTTATAAATTTTGGTTATTAACCCCTTATCAGACGTGCTGTCGAATATGTTCTCCCATTGTGTGGTCTGTCTTTTTATTCTGTTCTTATTGTCTTTAGCTGTGCAAAAACTTTTTAGTTTGATATAGTCCCATTTGTTTATCTTGCCTTTTATTTCATTTGCCCGTGGAGATAAATCGGCAAATATATTGCTGCGCCAGATGTCAGAGAGCTTGCTGCCTATGTTTTCTTCTAAGATGATTATGGTTTCACGGCTTACATTTAAGTCTTTTATCCATTTGAGTTTGTTTTTGAGAATGGTGTGAGTTGATGGTCTAGTTTCATTTTTTTGCAGGTAGATGTCCAATTTTCCCAACACCATTTGTTAAAGAGGTTGTCTTTACTCCATTTTATGTTCTTTTCTCCTTTGTCAAATATCAGTTGTCCATAAAGATGTGGGTGTATTTCTGGGTTCTCTGTTCTGTTCCATTGATCTATGTGCCTGTTCTTATGCCAGTATCAGGCTGTCTTGAGTACAATGGCCTTGTAGTATACCTTGATATCTGGAAGAGTGATACCTCCTGCTTTATTTTTTCTTTTTAAAATTGCTGAGGCTATTCGTGTTCATTTTTGGTTCCATTTAAATTTTTGGAATATGTGTTCTATATCTTTGAAGGATGTCATTGGCATTTTAATTGGTATTGCATTGAATTTATAAATTGCTTTGGGTAATATAGACATTTTAATGATGTTTATTCTTTCTAGCCATGAGCACGGTATATGCTTCCACTTGTTTGTATCTTCCTTGATTTCTTTTATCAATGTTTTATAATTTACCGAATACAAGTCGTTAACCTCCTTGGTTAAATTTACTCCTAGGTACTTTATTTTTTTGGTTGCAATAGTGAAGGAGATTGTTTCCTTAATTTCTTTTGCTGACAGTTCATTGTTGGTATGTAAAAATGCCTCTGATTTCTGAGTATTAATTTTATATCCTGCCACGTTGCTGAATTCATTTATCAGGTCCAGTAATTTTTTTACTGAGACTTTAGAGTTTTCTATATACAATATTATATCATCTGCAAATAATGACAGTTTTACTTCTTCTTTTTCAATTTGGATGCCTTTTATTTCTTGTTGTCTGATTGCTGTAGCTAGGACTTCCAGAACTATGTTGAATAAGAGTGGTGAAAGGGGGCACCCTGCTGAGCAGCAGATCTCTGCCCGTTTCTGGCCTCCAGCTTTTCCCCCCGCAGGTGGGGCTGCAGGCGGGCCCGCAGCTGCCGGACTGCTTTCGTGTGTCTCCTCCTCCCCTACTGGGCTAGACTGAGCTCCCGCCAGCTGGGCCTTCGTCCCCGCAGACAGAACCATGTTTCTGAGTCCCGCTGTCACCATCCCTCCAGCAAGCCCTCAGCAGTGTGGGTGGGTGCACTGCAGTTCAGACCCTAACACTCCATACTGTAGTCCTAGAAGTTCCCTCCGTCTAAGCAGCTCTGCTCTAAGTGCCGCAGGAGAGCTCGTTTGGCTGGTGTCCTGTCTCCCTTTGCTGGTATTGTTAGTTCTAGGGGAAATATTTATTTTCGATTTGGGAAGTGACTCAGCTCAGGGGTTAGGGTGGCTGTTCCTCAGAGTGTTTTTCTCTGTGCCTTCCAGTCCACACTTTCTTCCTGCTGCTCTGGTCCTCGCCTCTGTCCCCGTTCCCCGGTGTGAGTGGTTGTGAGAGGGGTTTTCTGCACTGTCCTTTTAAGAAAAATCCTGGGTCTGAGAAAACTGTCTCTTTCTCACAAACAGTATCCTCACTTGTTTCACAGCTCAATACTGTCCAAAGGCCTCTTCTACGCTCTGGGGCTGCAGCCTGAGGCTTTGCTCCTGGGACCCAGGTTCCTCCCTCTCTGCTAAACTCTCTTCCCACCACACGAGTCTGCTGTTCACTCTAGGGAGCTGGGCAGCTCTTTTCATGTTTTCGCTTTTCCTACCAGTCTCAATGTGGCTTCTTCAGTGTTTTGTGGTTGAAGAGTCCACTTAGTTTAGTTCAGTGTTGGTTTATCCAGATGATGGTTCTTAAAATTAAGTTATAATCCACTTTGGTTCCAGGAGTTGGAAGTTGGTACGTCTGCCTACTCCATCGCCATCTTGCCATCCTCTAGGCCGTTTTTCTTGAAGTGACACACCACCAGGGTTATGCTCAGTTTCTTGGCGAATTTTGACACACCAAGCTCAAAAGATTGCCCATAACTGGGCTATAGTATATTTTAAGTGGTTGAGTGATATTTTTAAACCAATAGAAACATGGCTAAATGGCTTATATGTCAAATTAAATAATCTGAACAGGAGAATTCTAATTCTTTAATAACAACATTATGCACAAAAATAAGGAAGTGGCATGTTTGGGTGAATAATGTTGCTAGGCAACTTGATGCTAAACCCTTACTAAATATTTTTATATACAATTATTGAAATAAACAACATTTTCATCACCTACATAAAGAGTGTGACATGAACCCTATTCATATCTATAGGAATGTTTCATTATGACCACTCTTGTGGTATGTTGAAATTGTGTCTGAATACGGTCCACATGACTAGTGCTTGTCTAGTCTTGGATTAAGTGAAAGAATGACTTCAAAGAGTAACTGAATTCACATCTAAGAGTGAAGTTATTGGTGCTGGAAACTGGACTGATATGTCAGGTGATTTTTACTTGGGCAGCACCATACTGAGTCCCTCGGTGGAGAGACTCTCACAGAGCGAGGTCGTGACCACTCTGCACTCCACACACAGAAAATGGCAGAGATGTGGAGTCCAAGCAGGGCATGGAGGAACCACTGGGCTCGAGAGGCAAAGAACAAAACACTGCGTACTTGCAGGGTTAGTTGTTGTTGTTGTTGTTGTTGTTGTTGTTGTTGTTCTTCTTCTTCTTCTTCTTCTTCTTCTTCTTCTTCTTCTTCCTCTTCCCCTTCCCCTTCCCTTTCCCTTTCCCCTTCCCCTTCTCCTTCTCCTTCTCCTTTTCTTTCTCTTTCTTCTCCTCCTCCTCCTCCCCCTCCTCCCCTGCTCCTCCTCCTTTTTCTTCCTTCTTCCTTCTTCTCCTTCTCCTTCTCCTTCTTCATATTAGTAACAGAGCATTAGAGAACTCAATGCAGCATCTATTAACAACCTGAATGACACATGTTTTTTGGAAATATTACAATGGAAAATTACAATGGAAAATTCTGGTATGTCGTGATCTTCCTAGATAAATTATCTATGGCCCTGAGGCCCCAGTGTTAAGCAGTGGGTTTCTTCATTGTTCCCCAAGGAGCTGCACCCCCTCTGTGCACAGGGGAGCTGGTTTTGCTTAGAATCCCGCTGTGTCTTCCACCCTCCCACTTGGGCGTCCTACCACCTGAGTGCCTGCCCAAGCTTGAGGTCACCTATGTTTCTGGACTCCAAGTGCATGTTCTGTATGTTACTTTTACCAAGGTTCTCTTATTTGTTGATAAATCTATCTCTTGCTGAAGATCTGTGACATTCTGGACATTTTAAGTTGCACAGTCAGCTACTATCCATTAAATCTGTCCACCCCCACCCAAATCTGTCTTAAGCCCAGGACACATGTCTAAAGGCCCAACCTCTGATATGTGCAATCTCTCAAAACAGCCTGAGTGCAGAATCCCAAGATTCTACAGTACCTCCCCATTGCTGTTTTATTTGCTGCCTTTACCGATGCTAGATGCTTCTCAAATATTTTATATATAAATTATGGACACCAGACCTAACACAGGTAGGTGCCTTTCCTCTCTATATCTGTTTCTTTCCCATTTTGTCTTCATATTTCTTATTATTTACTCCTTCTGTGGTAGTCTGACATTCTCACTTTTCAAATACAGGCTACATAGGTCCCAGATCTCTATTACTTCTTTGTTAGGTGGTGAATAGAGAGAACGGCAATGATCAGCTCTGGAATCCATCATGTCCGAGGAGTAAAGGGTCCTGGTCATGACCGTGAGGTGTGGGTAGAATCAGGACGTGTCCTCTGCTGGTCCAGAGCCTATGGGAGGTGTGGACCACACTTCCGCCTTCCAGTGTAACTTTCCTATACCTCCTTACTCCCCCTTCCTCCCATCTACTGTCCCAGGTCCTCACGGCCATGTTGGAAATCTCACTTAGTTCTTGAATCAGAAATACTGCAATACTAAAAGTCAGAGAATATGCTTAGGGACATTTTCACAAGAGAATTCCAAAGAAGCTTGATGAATTTCAGAATGCACTATAATCATGCAGTTGTTAGAGCTGGTACCAAAAATTGGCACAGCAATGGCTATTTAGTCGGAACTGCTCTCGGGAGAAGCACGAGGTAACTTTTAATTCTTGGAAAGTAGCCGGAAATAGTCCAGCACAAACCAGGACCAATTCTTCATTCCAATTATTTTATGTTTCCTCTGTGTCAGGGTTCTGGCCATAACAGTTCAAAATATTCTGTAAAATAGATCGCTCTTCGGGAGTTTTCCTCAGAATTTTGGTTTTCTCATTTCTTGAAGTCTTATACTCATTTTGCTCCTGATGGTCACTGACACACACGGAGACTGTAAAATGAGTTAGCGGTTGGAAAAAAATGACCTGGGTCATCTGTGTCCTTTGGTTAGGATAATTGGCCGCTGTGGTATAAGGATGTGGGATACAGGTTGAGACTTTGACTCCAACTACAAGGATTTAATACACATTATTAAATAGTACATACTTAGTCAGAGATTGGAATTCAGTGATCAGGGCATAATTTGGTGCATACTTTGGGCCTTGAAGGATTACCAGATATGACTTGGAATCTGCAGGAGGTTCACTTGAGTGTTCAGTGGAATAGTAAAGAGTGGATGCGTGTGAAAACACTGACTGAGGACAGAAAAGAGCCACACGAAGGAACCCAGGGGAACAGTGCTCAGCAGAGCCAAAGGCCAGCCCTGTTTCTGCCTGAAGTTATGGAACTGTGGGTACAGTACACAAAAAGGTCTTGCTTTAGCCATGGAGAATTCTTAGACCCAGACCAGTGGTTCTTAACCTTTTTTGAGGTACCGAACCCACCAGTTTCATATGCGCATTCACTGAACCCTTCTTTAGTGATAAATAAAATATGATTTTTTTTCCAAATTCAAGACATAGGTATATGTTTTTTACTGGTGCACAAAATGAGCTGTGCATAAACATCACCTTGCTCAAAGAACAAAACCAACAAAGTGCATGAACTCACAACAAATTACGGTATTACTTTATTCTGGCCTCCGCAGCAGAGGCTTCTCCGTACCCCTGAGACCGACTCATCGAACCCCTAGGGCTCGACAGAACCCAGGTTAAGAACCACTAACCCAGACTAAATGTTGCCCTCAACCTGCCTGAGCAATCATAGGAACAAGATGCGGTAGCTACTGAACCACAGCTCATTATGAGTGGGTATGAAGTTTCAGCTATGCTTGAGGAGAATAAGTTCTCAGAGTCTGCCCTACAATACAGCAATTTCAATTGACGGTATGGTATTCTATACTTCAAAAGTAAGAGAGTGGATCTTGGGTTCAGTGTTCTTACCACCAAGAAAACCCAAACAACAAAACACAAAGGAAAATCTGCTAAGATTTTCTTATACTATGTAAAGTAGCGTATCATTGAGAAACAGATGGAAATACTCAAACAACCACTAAAATTTAAAAAAAAAAAGTGTTAATAAGCCAAGAAAGGATATAAAATTGAATGATATTACTTATCAATCCAAGCAAGATGAGAGAGAGAGAAATGAAACAAATATAAACAAATAGCAAGATGAAAGATTTACCCACAAATGTAAATAATCATATTAACAGTAAAAGGCATGAACATCCTAATTAAAAGGGCAAAGATGATTAGATTGTGCAAAAGCCAAGAACAAACAATGTAGCCTTAAGACATTTATTTTAAAACATAAAAACACCCAGTTTAAAATTTAAAAGATGAAAACAAATATACCTTGCTAACACTAACCAAAATAAAAAATAAATACCTGACATGACTATTGCAATATTAGATAAATTTAGATTTCAGAGCAGCAAACAAACAAGTTATTTTTAAAAGTTTATGTCATAATGACAAAGGAGATAAGTCATAAAGAGGACATAACAACCCTAAACCTGATTTATTTATTTTTTATTAAATAAGAGGCAGGGAGGCAGAGACAAATTCCTGTAAGTGCCCTTATCGGGACCCACCCAGCAAGCCCCATACCAGGCAATGCTCTTCCTATCTGGGCCACTGCTCTGTTGCTTGGCAACTGAGCTGTTTAGCACCTGAGGTAAGGCTATGGAGCCAACCTCAGCACAGGGCCAACTTTGCTCGAACCATTAGAGCTATAGCTGCAGGAGGGAGGGAGAATGAAAGAGAGAGAGAGAGAGAGAGAAGGGAGGGAGAGAAGCAGATGTGTGTCCTGACCAGGAATGGAACCCGAGACTTCCACACACAGGGCCAGTGCTCTACCACTGAACCAACCAGCGAGGGCCAACCTGCTATTATGCTATTATTATAAACTTAATAACATGGCTTCAAAACACAGGGAAGAAACAATGATAGATATCTGGGAAGAAACAGACAAATCCGCAAATACACTTAAATATTTTAATACCATTCTCTCAATATTTGATAGGCCAAATAGATGGAAAATCACTAAAGATACAGATGACTGAACAGCACTTCTACAAATTGAAATTTATATACCTTCCATCCAATGAGAGAATGCACACTATTTTTAAGGGCACATCAAACATTTGACAGAAATAGTCCTTCCATATTCTGGGTAATAAAACATATTTAATAAATTTTTTAAGAGTTCTATATTCAAAGTGTATCCTCTGAATACAGTGGAATGAAATTTAAAATCAATCTTAAAAATCCCAAATATTTTAATATTAAGCAACTCAATGTTAAGTAACCCAGGCACTGAGGAAGAAATCACAAGTAAATGACATGTTTAACTCTATAAATATGAAAACACCATGTATCCACATGTATGGGCTGCTAATAAAAAAAATACATTGGAAAAGAATAATAACCCTAAATACCTATATAGGGGGAAAATATTTCATATAGGAAAACCACAGCTTTAATTTAAAAACAAAACAACAACAAAAATAACTAGAAAGTGAAAAGCAAATGAAAGTCAAAAACTAAGAATGAGGGTGAAAACAGAGAAGCACGAAATAGAAAAATAATAGAGAAAATTTTCAGTAACCAAAACTTGGTCCTTTTTGATCACTAACATTGACAGATCTTCAGCCAGACCAAGGAAGAAAGAAAAGACCCACAGGACAAACACCCAGAATGAGAAGCTTACATCACTGCAGACCCTACTGAGATTACAATATTAATGAGGGGGACTCTCATTAACATATTTATGATAGTAAGTTTAATAAGAGAAAAAATGGACAAACCTAAAAGTTATCCCTAATAAAAAAGAAAAAAAACTCTCAGCTAATAGAAATACAAGGAAACTTCCTCAACTTGAAGAAGGTATCTGAAAAACTGTCAATATCACATGTAATGATAAAGACTAAATACCCAATGATTAGAAAAAAAGCAAGGTGTCCACTTTCACCAATTCTGAGCAACACTGAATTGGAAGGTGTAGTAATTGCAATAAGAATATATAAAAATAAAAGTATTCTGATTAGAAAGCAATTGTTAAAATAGTCTTTATTTACAGAATATGAGATTGTCTAAGTAGAAAAGTCAATGGAGTCTACAGGAAAAGCTACTAGGCCCAATAATTGAGGAGTAATGTTTCTAAGTGCAAGAACAATATTAAAATCAATTTTATTTCTGTATACTAACAGTAATCCTCCTCAAATTAAATTTAAAAGATACTATTTACAACAGAGCTGTTTTTAAAATTTTTATTTGGGAATTCAGAGATCCTAATATAGGCAAAACTTTTAAAACAAAGAAAAACGTTAGTGATTTATGGTTTCAAGATTTATTATACCAAAATATATAAAGAGTTTTCAAAACTCTATCATACATGTCTAGCAAACATGTCTAGCAAACATGTCTAGCAAACATGTCAATAAAAAAGAGCAAAAATATTTCAACAGATACTTCAAACAAATAAAATAGACAGATGGCAAACAGATCCATGAGAGGTGTTCAAAATTGCTAGTCATTAGGGAAATGTAAGTTAAAACTACAATATGATACCACTATGTACATGCACATTAGAATGACTAAACAAATAACTGATCACACCAAATGTTTGCAATAAGGAGGCACTGAAGCCCCTATATCATGTCAGTGGGAATGTGAAATGGTACAAATTTTTCCACTTGGAAGGAAAGTTTGAAAAATTTTCAAAATATTTTCTTAAGTGTTAAATACAGACTCATCTCAGTACTTCTAGATATTTAGAAATAAGATGAAAGCTTTTGTGCCAACACAGAGCCTGTGTGTGAGAACACTGATAGCAGCTTTCGCTGCAATAGCTAAGCCCTGAAATCAACCCAAATGCCCAAAAGAGATGAACAGGTCAACAAATGATGGTATAGCAATACATTTGGCATACTACTTAGTACTAAAAACCAGTACTAATACATACACAGCATGATGAATCTCAAAATAAGTATTGTGAGTGAAAGAATCAACACAAAATCATAATCTACAATTGTATTTGTATAAAATTCTAGAAAATTCAAGCAAAACACAGATTAATGGATGCCGGATAACAGCGCATGGGTGGAGAAGGCTGGAAGGAGGAATTAAATAGGCAGGAGGGAACTTTCAGAGGTGATGTGTATGTTCAGTAACGAATAATGCTTTTGTGGACACGTGCCAAAGGGCACACAAGTGAGCACTTCAAACAAGTATAGTTGAATGTTGCAGGTCATAAAGCATTTTAGTTCACTTTCAAGAAAAAACAACTATGCAGCCATATTTCTCAAGTATATCACATGTACAAACTCAAGAATATTAACTATTATTTGTAAAATAATCTCACTCACATGCTTAATCTTTCAAAGCTTCACAAATTCCTAATCACAAGCACATTGTACAAGTATTTAGGGGGATTATGTAGCTGATGGGATCCGTTTATTAAACCCTATGAGCAGTGTTAAAAACAGTTATACTCCTCAAGCTAATAGTACATTCGTGTTTGATGTTCAAATAATTTCATTATCAAGATGAATAATAGGATTGACTTTGACAACTTTCTTAATTACTGATTTTGACAGGAAGCCAACACTAATTAGAATTTTATCTTTAAAAAAAAGAGTATGCTGCAATCAGTCAAACATCCCTCAATTAAATCAGAGCTCTAATATTGCCCAAGTTGTTTTAATTACAGCATAATATATGTAGAAGAATAAGTATTTATATTAATATTAAAATATTACTTTATAAACAGGCTAATTTGTATGTAAAGTTTTGGTAGTGACTGCAATTTCTGTGTGGTAGAACAAAGCATGTGAAAGGGGAAAAAAATTATGTTTAACACACCTAAATCCTATTTAAGAATGACCGGTTTCTAAAGATTAACCTTTTCTAGTGATTTTAGAAAGAAACCTTTTACCTTCCTAGAGACATGGGACCACTAGAGTAATCAAAAGAAAATCCAAAAGCTTTTGTTGCTGATGACCTGTGGGACACAGGTGTACAGGGTTTCCAATCTGAACCCCTGCCCAGCCAGCTGATAGACCTCAGGGTTCCTAGTTCCCTTGAGTCTATTCTGTTTTGGAGAAACTGCCTAAGGGAAGTCATTCCAGTTGGTCCTATCTGTCCATGCCAACAGCCAGGAGTCATCTCCATGCCGTGAAATGACTGAGCGTGGAGGGAGTCCCACTTGGGGGTCCTCTACAATGGTGAATCATCTTTTTATTCCAAGAGTACCTTGTGTGTCATTGAGGTGGTACTCCTATCTAGAAAGCTAGGCATTAACCTTCCTCCCCGTGAAAAGTGGTGTCTTGCAATTAGGGGCAATGATGAGAGTCCTTCAAGCCTTTAAAATCGTGGTCAGCATCAGAACAAGGGAACCCCTGTTCTCTCACCCACCTCCACAGATCCTTCAAATCATAGTTAGTTGGTAGGTTCTTGATGCTACCGAGGGTATCCACTATAACATGTCAGATTTTGTTACTCTCTCAGTTTCTTCAACCTGCCCTGATAGTTCTGGTATTTCCAACTTACCTAGTGGGGACCATCACTTGCTTGAAGCTTCCCGGAGCTTTCCTACTGGTATGATAGCACTGTCTCCCGATGTCCCTGCCAGAGTGTTTATTCTCTTATCACAAAAGGTTGTTCCATGTTGGCAACAACCTCTAACAACTTCATGTTAGCTCCTCCTGTTCTGGCTCTTACAGCTCCATTCTCTCCCACAACCTGCCAGTCCCTGTGGCCTGAGTTCTAGAGAACACTGAGGATACAGTATTGTCCTTCTGCTAGCCAACACAGCCCTTCCTCGTCGGGTTACAGAGTGACGACTGTAGTTACTGACCTTATGGCCAGGAAGGTGGGCAGAGCATACCCTGAGCAAGGCATGTTGTCTTGAAAGAGGGGACTGAGACACTTGGACGTTGAGATTTTTCCAATGTATTTAGCCCAGGTTCTCCATCTCATGTCTCCGGGTCCTGGTCCTTCCCAAGTCAGGACCCTTACATTAGCATCGCATGCTTGCTGGGCTTGAGAATTAAGTCTTAGCGTCAGCTCCATTGCTGTCATGGTGGATTTGTGGTAGAACATGCCAGGCTCATGTCAGCCTAGAGGGAAAGAGATACAGCCCGCGGTGGGGACAGGCTTAGGAGTGGACACTCTATCTAGACACCAGCAGAAACCCATAGGGGATAAGAGTTTGAGTCTGGGCTCCTGAGGGAGGGGCCTGATCATCCGAGTCTAGGATTACACGGAGTTATAAATTCAGTTCCTTAAGAGGAACGTGGAACTTCAATGTCACCAGGGGCCACCAAGCACCTGTCGCACACTAAGCCATGCCACCTAGTCATTCTGTTCCTAAATGAACAAGAAGAGCAAGGTAGCACCGGAGCACAGGCCAGTGTCCGAATTCGGGCCTGCGGGAACAGAGCAGGCACCCTCCATTGGTTCCAGGTGGCATCCTCCCCTGGCTCCTCCCTATCCTTCTCTCTTAGCTTCTTTGTCTCTGCCGTGTCCTTTGATCCAAGGCTAAATTTTCCAACTTTTGAGGTATGCAGGGAGCAAGAAAGAGGGTAGGGTTACTGTGCGTAAACTGGGGCTGAAGCATATGCACAGGTAAGAAACGGCAAAGCACTCCCTCCAACCCCTATTGTTTAGCAAATATAGAGGTTTTGTATCAAGATAACTTCTCACTGGTCCAGGGAAAGGAAGAGATAGGCAGCTACTGGTTAGCTGTACACTCTTGGGCAACTGACAGGGAGGTAAAGAGGAGGTGGGGCAAAAAATCAACCTAGTGACACAGAAGCATCTCCCTGGGGATCAGGCAGAATGATGACTGTGAATCTTTTTCTGGAAACATACTATTAGTAGGAGAGCGTGGATAAGGGCCACAGGAGATGTTCTATGTGAGAGAAGGCAGGAGACGCTAAAGGAACAAAGTAACTTGATGGTTCATTTCCTAGCCTGTTTGAGAAAATTAAATGGAACCAACCCATTATTTGATCAAGAATAGGATGTGGATACAGTGTCTTAAGGTAAAAGAGATGAATGTTTAAACAATGTTAGCAATTAAAATAAACAAAACGTCCATATTAAAGCCAATAGAGTTAAAAGTCTATTTCCTTTATTTCTTTATTGACTTCCCTCAGGGAAAAAAAAAAGCCCATGAAGTCAGTAATTGCATGAACATTTCCTTTTAATGCCACGAGGGCTGTTGAATTCTTAGCAACTGGATTACCTTCCTGTAACACAGAGTATAATGTGGACATAAATGTAATTGTTTCCTTCCTCTCTGAATATATATAAACTAACCCCATATTATTAATTTAGGTGACTATTCTCATAAAGCAATTTTCTTTCAACTTTTTTTTTAACTGAAGAGTTTCCTGGTAATACAATTCTAGTATCTGGGATAGTTTAGAAAAAGAATGGTGGAGACTTGAGAGAAATGTATTAAGTTTCAGAAAGAAGTCTGAGTCAATTATTCTCCTTGGGAAGATAATGTCTAACTACAGGAGGAAAATAAAAGTTTTGTAAACTTTATATTGGAGAAAGAATAGAAAACTCACTGAGAAGGATGTATGTCGTGGACCACCATCAATAAGAAATGTTTAGTGAATACCTATATATAAAGAATCTGTTCTTGGTGACACAACTACAGATACACAATCCTCCTCAGTAGGGAATTAATGTGGAGTGGCTAAAAGATAGTATATGCTCCATGTCAAGGGCGAGGTGCCCCTGTGGTGGGAATACAGCCATCGGGGGAGGGCAGTAGAAAATGATGCCGGAGAGGGAAAGGCCCTGTCACCAGATCAGGTGGGACATTTTGAAACAAGGTCGAGATTTCTGATTATACATGAAGTGTGAGGGCTGGAGGATTGTAAACGGGGAGGAGACACCATCTGAACTGTATTTTGAAGTAATTCCTCAGGTTGTAAGGGGGGACATACTAAATTATAATAAGGAACATAGGGGTGATCGCTTGCTCAGTTAGGTAAGTGACAATGGTGATTTGGAGTAAGATAACAGTTGACATACTGATCAGACTTGGGATATATTCTAAAGGTGGGAGACAAGACATGCTTCTGTTTTTACCTGGAGTAAAAGCCAGGAAGGATGCTTCCAGGGTGTTGGGTCTGAGCAGCCACAGGAAGAGGCTTTCCATGTAATGAAATAAAGACTGGGGACAGATCCAGATTTTTTCCGGGATGTGGAATCTTAGTAAAAGGATACATAAATCTACACTTTCAGGAGATATTGGAACTAGAGAAAAATAGTGGCGTCACCAAGATAGATATGCCATTAGACATCATAGGATTAGTCCAGGGATAGAATTATTGATTTCCAGACCAGTCATAGAATTAGAGTATAATTGTGATGAGATGAATTTCTCGGACTGACACCTAAAGGCACTCCACATGGATAGATTGTTCTAGAAGAGCAGGGAAACCAACAGAAAGACTAGAGGAAGAGTCTACAAGGAGCCCAACATAAACCCCATAACTCTATTAAACACTGTCTCCTTTTCCTGCACACCTTTTTTCACAAGGTTAATTACATATTTCTTTAGCTATTTGTATACTTACTGCCTGTATTAACATGTAAACTATTGGGTGGTAGAGTGGGTTTTCCTCCTCACCACTTTATATCTAATCTCTGTCATAGTACCCAGCACACCTAGGTGCTAAAAAACTGCTTGTGATTAAATAAAATAATGACTCTGTAATGTCACCCATTAAATATTCTTTAAATGCACAATTTGAATGGTAGCAAGCATTTTATTTTATAGAAATCTCGACTGATTTTTTTTTTACTGTGGCCATAAATATGTTTAGATCTAAACAGTTTCTTTGCCTTTCTTGGTTTAAATATATATTCTTTTAATTTATTCATTTTAGAAAGGAGAAAGGATGAGAGAGAGAGAGAGAGTAAGAGAGAGAAAGGGGGGAGGAGCAGGAAGCATCGACTCCCATATGTGCCTTAATCAGACAAGTGCAGAGTTTTGAACCAGTGACTTCAGGGTTTCAGGTCACCGCTTTATCCACTATGCCCCCACAGGTCAGGCCTTTCTTGGTTTAGATACTTTTTAATATCTATAATTGTATGTACATTTACTGTTTTCCAGATATTGTTTATTCCTTAATGATTTGTGTCTTTCATTTAAAAAATTTACACAAAGACTCTTATGTTGAGAATCTATAAATATTCTCTCATTTTAAATTATTTTATATTTATCTCTTTAATTTATCCAGAGTACATCCTGAAGATAATAAATAATTAAATTCACTCATGTATCACAGCTCATACAGAGCTTCCTCACTCAGAAGCCACACCAGGGGACTCAAGACAGAATGAGGGAAGCAGAGTAGGCAGACAGACTTTCATCTCCCACCACCAACTGGATTACAAATTAATTTAGGATCATCATGAAAAACCAACTTTGGACTAAAAGAACAGGACTCAAAAACCAAGGGGCACAGAAGAATCCATATTTATCCTGGTAGGGAGTGCCAGGGCATGGTGGGGGTTCCCCTGCTCCCAGGAGCAAGGAGAGGCTGAGGCTGAGGGTCCAGAAGGGTTCTCATTACAAGGAGAGAGACCCTGAGTGGTGGGGGCCTTGGTCTCAAAACCAGAGACCCAGACTAAAAACCCAGGGACTGGAGGAAACAGCCAGACAGAATTGAGTGAGGAGAAGAGTAAAAGTTCTGTATGTGAGAGGCAGTTCTGGTGCCTTAAAGGGACAGAGTAGAAAATATTGCTCACAGTCACTTGCTTGAGGCTCCAAGGGCAAGGAAGGCTGAAAGGACTGTCTGGTCTCACATGAGGAAAGTGAGGAGAGTGAGACAAACAGTGATGGGGAGAGGAGCACCTGGGTTAAGCTGACTAATTCTCCAGTGTGGAGGTGGCCATAGCTGGGGGACTAGTTGATCCCTCTGACCAGCACAAGCCTAAAGTAGATACAGGTATCCCACCTCCAAAGAGCTCTCCAGCTCCAATCAGCACAAAAGACATTGCAGAAAGGATGAAGTAAGGGGGAAGGGCAGTGACTCAGGTCAAGGAAGACAAGAGCTACACCTCCCCCTTCATACTGAGAACACACCCTGCCCCCAGAGAGTAACTGGCAGAACACACCTTCAGATTCTCAGATGTCACACCCACTGCATTCCTGCATACAGTTTTAACAAAGCCCCTTGATGAGATCAGCAAACAAGCTCCCTGTTGAGTTAAGCAAACAGACAGAGGGCAAACCAAAACCATAAAGCAGCTATACTAGTTAAGGAGACCACAATTCGAACAAGCCTGCAAACCACATACAGAAACAATGGGGAGACAGAAGAATGTAAGGCATACAAATCAACAAGAAAAATCCCCAGAAAAATAGAATGAGATGAAAGTAACCAAATTATCAGATTCAGAGTTTAAAATAATGATTGTTAGGATGCTTAAGGATGTCAAAGCTACATTGCATGGACTAAATGAGCACCTAAATAAAAAAATTGTAAGCATCAAAAAGGATACTGAAATCATAAAAAAGAACCAGATAGAAATGACAAACACAATATCAGAAATGAAGACTATACTAGAAGGAATTAAGAGCAGGTTGGGTAAAGCAGAGGATCGATTCAGCGACTTAGAGGACAAGATAAGCGAAAGCATGGAAGTAGAACAGCAAAACAAAAAGAGGATCAAAAAGTCTGAGGAAATTCTAATAGAGCTCTGTGACAACATGAAGATAAACAAAATAGGGGTTACTGAAGAAGAAGAGAAATAAAAAGGGGTAGAGAACATGATAGAAGAAATCATAGCTGAAAATTTTCCTAAATTGATGCAGGAAACAGTCATACAGGTTCAAGAAGCACAGAGAACCCCATTAAAAAAGAACCCAAAGAGACCCACACCAAGACACATCATAATCAAAATACCAAAGCTAAGAGATAAAGAATACTAAAAGTTGCAAAAGAAAAGCAATCACCTACAAAGGAACCCCCATAAGATAGAAATCCGACTTCTCAAAAGAAACACTTAAGATTAGAAGGGAACTGCAAGAAATATTTAAGGTAACGCAGAACAAAAGCCTACAACAAAGACTTCTTTATCCAGCAAGGCTATCGTTTAAAATAGAAGGAGAAATAAAAAGCTTTACAGACAAAAACAAAAAAAATTAGAAATTTATTACAACCAAACCAATGCTGCAAAAAATGTTAAGGGGCCTCCTGTAAACAGAACAAAGTGGGGAAAAACTCTAGCAAAAAGAAGAATGTAGATTTAAGGACTAAAATGGCGATAAACAACTACATATCAATAATAACCTTAAATGTAAATGGACTAAATGCTCCAACCAAAAGACATAGGGTAGGTTCATGGATAAGAAAACAGGACTTCTACATATGCTGTCTACAAAAGACCCACCTCAAAACAAAACATACACATAGACAGAAAGTAAAGGGATGAAAAAAAATATTTCATGCAAATAGAATTGAAAAGAAAACTGGGGTAGCAATACTAATATCTGAAAATATAGACTATAAAACAAAGACTAAAGTAAGAGATTAAAAGGGTCACTACATAATGATAAAGGGAGCAATCCAACAGGAAGAGATAACCATTATAAATATCTATACACCTAATACAGTAGCACCTAAATATATAAAGCAGACTTTGATGGACATAAAGGACAAGATCAACAGCAATACTATAATAGTGGGGGATTTCAATACCCCATTAACATCACTGGATAAGTCCTCAAGAAAGAAAAGTAACAAACAGCAGACTTAAGGGACACACTAGATCAACTGGATTTAATCGATATTTTCAGAACCTTTCACCCTAAAGCAGCAGAATACAAATTCTTTTCAAGTGCTCATGTTATATTCTCTAGGATAGGCCACATGTTAGGATACAAAACGGGTCTAAAATTTAAGAAGATTGGAATTATATCAAGCATCTTTTCTGAACACAATGGCATGAAACTAGAAATCAACTATAATAGGAAAAATGAAAAACACTCAAACACTTGGAAACTAAAGAGTTGGTTTAAAATAATGAATGAGTCAACAATGAGATGAAGGAAGAAATCAAAATTTTCCTTGAAACAAATGAAAATGAGCATACAACAACTCAAAATTTATGGGAAACAGCAAAAGCATGCCTGAGAGGGAAGTTCAAAGCATTACAGGCATACCTTAAAAAGCAAAAAGCTCAAATAAACAACTTAACCCAGCATGTAAAAAAACTAGAGAAAGAACAGGAACTAAAGCCCAGAGAAAATAGAAGGAAGGAAATAACAAATTTCAGAATGTAAATAAATGAAATAGAGGTTGGAAAAACAATACAGAGGATAAATGAAACCAAGAGCTTGTTCTTTGAAAAGGTAAACTAGATTGACGAACCTTTAAACAGACTCACCAAGAAAAAAAGAGAGAGGACTCAAATAAATAAAATTAGAAATGAGAGTGGAGAAGTAAAAACTGACACAGCAGAAATACAAAGGATTGTAAAAAAAATACTATGAAGAACTGTATGCCAAGAAATTAGACAACCTAGGTGAAATGGACAAATTCCTTGAAACATATAAACTTTCAAAAATCAATCTGTAAGAATCAGAAAACCTAAACAGACCGATTACAACAAATGAGATAGAAACAGTTATCAAAAAGCTCCCAAGAAACAAGAGCCCTGGACTAGATGGCTTCATAGGCAAATTCTACCAAATATTCAAAGGAGAACTAACTCCTATTTTTCTCAAGCTATTTCAAAAAATTCAAGAGAAGGGCAGACTTCCAAGCTCCTTTTATGAGGCAACCATAATTCTGATTCCAAAACCAGGCAAAGACAATACAAAGCAATAAAACTATAGGCCAATATCTCTGATTAATTTATATGCTAAAATTCTCAACAAAATATTAGCAAACCGGATCCACCAATACATGAAAAAAATCATACATCATGATAAAGTGCAATTTATTCTGGGAAGGCAAGCTGGTACAATATTGGCAAATCAATCAATGTGACTAACCACATAAATAAAAGGAAGGAGAAAACTCACATGATAATATCAATAGAAAAATCATTTGATAAAATCCAGCACCCACTTATGATCAAAACTCTCAGCAAAGTTGGAATACAGGGAACATACCTGAACATGACAAAGGCCATCGATGACAAACCCACAGCCAACATCAATGGGCAAAAGTTAAATACTAAATGGGCAAAAGTTAAAAGCAATGCCCTTATGATCAGGAACATGGCAGGGGTGCCACCTTTCACCACTCTTATTCAACATAGTTCTGGAAGTCCTAGCCACAGCAATCAAACAAGAGGAAGAAATAAAAGGCATTCAAATTGGAAAAGAAGAAGTGAAACTATCATTATTTGCTGATTATATGATGCTGTACATAGAAAATCCTAAAGTCTCAGTCAAAAAACTACTGGACCTGATAAATTCAGCAAGGTGGCAGGATATAAAATTAATACTCAGAAATCAGAGGCATTTATATACACCAACAATGAACTGTCAGGAAGAGAAATTAAGGGAACAATCCCCTTCACTATTGCAATAAAAAAAATAAAGTACCTAGGAGTAAATTTAACGAAGGAGGTTAAATACTTGTACTCGGAAAATTATAAAACATTGATAAAAGAAATCAAGGAAGATACAAATAAGTGGAAGCATATACCATGTTCATGATTAGGAAGAATAAACATCATTAAAATGTTTATTGCCCAAAGCAATTTATATATTCAATGCAATTCCTATTAAAATACCAGCTGAATACTTCAAAGATATAGAACAAATAATCCAAAAATTCATATGGAACTAAATAAGAACACGAATAGCCTCAGCAATCTTGAAAAAGAAGAATAAAGTGAGTGGTATGACACTTTCTGATATAAAATTATACTACAAGGCCATTGTACTCAAGACATCCTGGTACTGGCATAAGAACAGGCACATTGATCAATGGAACAGAACAGAGAACCCAGAAATAAACCCACACCTTTATTGACAACTGATATTTGACAAAGGAGGTAAAAGCATACAGTGGAGTAAAGACAGCCTCTTTAACAAATGGTGTTGGGAAATTGTACAGCTACCTGCAAAAGAAAAATAAAAGTAGACCACCAACTTACCACCATTCACAAAAATAAACTTGAAATGGATAAAATACTTAAATGTAAGTCTGGAAACCATAAGCATCCTAGAAAAAAACATAGGTAATAAGCTCGCTGACATCACTCACAGCAATATATTTGCTGATTTATCTCCAAGAGCAAATGAAATAAAGGACATGATCAAATGGGACTATATCAAACTAAAAAGCTTTTGCACAGCTAAAGACAATATGAACAAAATAAAAAGACAGACCACACAATGGGAGAACATATTCAACAATACATCTAATAAGGGGTTAATAAAACCAAAATATATAAAGAACTTTTAAAACTCACCACCAAGAAGATAAACAATCAAAAATGGGCAAAAGAAATTAACAGACACTTCTACAAAGAGAACATACAGATGGCCAATAGACAGATGAAAAAATGCTCAACACTACATCACTAATCACTACAGAAATGCGGATTAAAACCACAATGAGATATCACCTCACACCAGTCAGAATGGCACTCATTAAGAAAACAACATACAATAGGTGCTGGTGAGAATGTGGATAAAGGGGAACTCTCCTTCAATACTTGTGGGAATTCAGACTGGTAGAGCCACTATGGAAAACAGTATGGAGATTCCTCAAAAAATTAAAAATGGAACTGCCTTTTAACCCAGCCATCCCACTTAGGAGTATATCCCAAGAACACCATAGCACTGATTCAAAAAAAGAAATACACCCCCAAGTTTATGGCAGCATTGTTCACAATGGCGAAGATCTAGAAACAGCCCAAGTGTCCATCAGTGGATGAGTGGATTAAAAAGCATTAGTACATATACACAATGGAATACTATGCAACCGTGAAAAAGAAGGAAATCTTACCATTTGCATCAAAATAAATGAACCTGGAAACCATTATGTTAAATGAAATAAGCCAGGCAGAGAAAGAAAAATATCATATGACCTCACTCATTTGAGGAATCCAATGAACAATATGAACTGAGGAACGGAATAGAAATAGAGACGAAATCAAGGGGACCAGAATAGAAGCAGACAGAGAGAAAGGGGATGAGAGGATGGGATCAGAGAAGGAAAAGAGATTGATGAAATTATAAACACATAACACAGCGTTAGAGGGAGCAGAAAAGCAAATCCTGGAAAGAAGGGGGGAGAACATTGAGAGGGGGGCAAAGGAGATGTTGAGGGGAACACAGAGGAGGGGGGATGCATTCAGGGAATACTAGAATCTATGTAAACACAATAAATTAAAATAAAATAATAAAATTGAATTATATAAAAACATTAATTTTAACAGAATATTATTTTAAAGTATCAAATAATTAAAACATAGCTCCCATTCCTTTGCTTCTGATGTTCATTTAGAAATATATTTGATTCAACATAAAAACATTCCAAATTTCAATTGAACTCACAGTATCTATGTATAAAGTAACTGATTTCTTTTTTTTTTTTCCCAAGGACAGAGAGAGAGTCAGAGAGAGGGATAGATAGGACAGACAGACAGGAACGGAGAGAGATGAGAAGCATCAATCATTAGTTTTTCATTGCCATGGCGACACCATAGTTGTTCATTGATTGCTTTTTCACATGTGCCTTGACCGCGGGCCTTCAGCAGACCGAGCAACCCCTTGCTGGAGCCAGCGACCTTGGGTCCAAGCTGGTGAGCTTTTGCTCAAGCCAGATGGGCCCGCGCTCAAGCTGGCGAGCTCGGGGTCTCGAGCCTGGGTCTTCCGCATCCCAGTCCGACGCGCTATCCACTGCGCCACCGCCTGGTCAGGTGTAAAGTAACTGATTTCTTAAATCAAATTTATTTATGCATTTTAATAATGTCCTGATTTAACAAAGCAGTTATTTAAAATATTTTTCTTAGAGAAAATGCCAAATATTATCAAAATAAAGCAGAAATTCTCTCTAAAGTTGTTAATTATGTAGAAAATAGATTTTCCAAAGAATAAAATTAAGTTTACTTTAAATCTAAAGTCCTGAATAAAAAGTAAACTGAAGTAGAACAATTTTATGTGGTTATGTAGACCAATCACTCTTGAAAACTGGTTGGCTGAAGGATTGTTTTAATATTCTAAGATCAATACTATCACACAGGTTACGGGAAGGCTTATGGTGATTTAATTTTACTTTAAAAAGGCAAATGTTTGAAATGTCCTTCGTCATTCTGTGAGACTATGTTATTTGCAAACGTATTGATCGCATGCAATTCTAAGACACAGGCTTTCTTCTATGATGGATAATCTAACACTGCTTCAGTTGATTTCACTCAATTTGACTAGAGTTCCCAATATATCTGGTTCTCAGAAACAAGACACCCCAAAATGAAATGACCTAAACCACTGTTTAGGTCTTATTTCTTTGGCTTCAGTAAGGATTCGGTGATTCAGAAAGCGGACAATTCTTCTCATCTCCATGATGTCTGGGGGGCTCAACGGGAACACTTGAATGGCTTGGAGTGACATTTATAGATAGGGTCAAAACACGTGGAGCTAAAAGGTCCTATTCCAAGACGGCTTTTTTTTTTCTCTCACGATTGCCTCCTGCTAGGATGGCTGACACTCCATAGGACTGTTCACCGGAGTGTTCCAGAAAACAATAGGGAAGTTTTGTGAATAGTGCACATAACAGAGGCTGGCTGAGCAGCTTCCACAGTGCTCTCTGGGAATGCTTCCCCTTGGAGTCCTGATGGGCTGCGCTCGCTGGAGAGCCCCATGGAGATACTGTGACCGTGGTCAACATCCTCTGTGCACCTGCGTCACACACAGACACTGCAGCCACGGCCAGCATCCTCTGTGCACTTGCCCTTCAGCCGGCCGGCTCAATGTCCAGGATGCCATGTCTCATATGTCTGTAACAGAAAAGGGGATCTCCTGCAACTGACACTTCTATTTGTACAAATTAGCTGAGCATATATAATTACGGAAAAGGGTGCTTTAAAAATCAAGACCTATCCATTATTAATTATTGTCAGTTATGTTAAGCCCATTATTGAATTGTCTATAATTTTGACGGTTATTCCTTTTGAGAAGGCAGATTATTTCCCAATTTGTGGCCATTCTAATTGTTTTAATTTTATGTTTTGTCCAAGTAATAATTAACACTTCCTTCGTGTTTTGTGCTATTATTTATCTACCTGTCAATCATCGGTCTATTTCTTTAGCTTGGGTATATATGCACTCACATATATACATCTCTCTTTCTCTGTGTGTGTATATATGTGTGTGTGTGTATAGAGATATATATAGATGTATGTCTATATATAGATATATAAATGTATATATGTTGAATGAGTTAATTTAAAATTCTTACAGTTTTCACAGTTTCTAATAATTTAAAAAATTCAGTTGAAATGTACCCAATTTGTCGATCCATCAAGATCATGAAAATTGAAGATGGCGATGGAGTAGGCAGATGTACCAACTTCAAACTCCCAGAACCAAAGTGGATTATAACTTAATTTTAAGAACCATCATCTGGATAAACCAACTTTGAACTAAACTAAGTGGACTCTTCAACCAAGGAACACTGAAGAAGCCACATTGAGACTGGTAGGAAAAGCAGAAACGCAAAGAGGGCAGCCCAGCTCCCTGGAGTGAACAGCAGCCCAGAGAGACCTGCGTGGCGGGAGGAGAGTTTGGCAAAGAGGGCGGGACCTGGGTCCCAGGAGCAAAGCCCCATCCTGCAGCCCCAGAGCCTATAAGAGGCGTTTGGACAGTATTGAGGAGTGAAACAAGTGAGGATACTGTTTGTGAGAAAGAGACAGTTTTCTCAGACCCAAGATTCTTCTTAAAGGGACAGCACAGAAAACCTCTCTCACAACCACTAACCCGGGGCTCCGGGGAATGGGGACAGAGGAGAGGACCAGAGCAATAGGAAGAGAGTGTGGACTGGAAGGCACAGGGAGAAATACTCTGAGGGACAGCCACCCTAACCCCTGGGCTAAGTCACTTCCCTAATCAAAAACGAATATTTCTCCTGGAACTAGCAATACCAGCAAAAGGAGATAGGACACCAGCCAAACAAGCTCTCCCGCGGCACTTAGAGCAGAGCTGCTTAGACGGAGGGAGCTTCCAGGACTACAATATGAAGTGTTAGGGTCTGAGCTGCAGTGCACCCACCCAAACTGCTGAGGGCTGGCTGGAGGGACAATGGCGGTGGGACGCTGAAATGCAGTTCTGTTGGTGGGGCGGAGGCCCAGCTGGCGTGAGCTCTGTCTAGCCCAGCAGGGGTGGAGGGGATGCACAAAAGCAGTCCGGCAGCTGCGGGCCCGCCTGTAGCCCCACCTGCGGGGAAAAAACGGGAGGCCAGGAACGGGCAGAGATCTGCTCTGTGACCCTGGACCTTGCACAACCCAGCACTGACCGCGAGGGTGGAGCTAGGACCAGGGATAGGCGGAGGCTTGCGGCTGAGTGCATGCCAGCAGCCCCGCACCCTGCCAGAGAAACCGTGGTTTGCCATCCTGTGTGCGTGAGTTGGCTTTGAACCCGGGGGGAGGGAGGCTAGAGCCCTGGATAAGCAGAGGCTCGCAGCTAAGCGCACACTACCAGCCCCACTGGCCCGATAAACCGTGGTTTGCGATCCTGCGCAGGCAGGCCCTGGCCTCGGGGGTGGGGCTAAAGCTGTGGACGGGCGGAGGCTCACAGCAGAGTGCACGTCAGCAGCCCCGTCCAACTCGAGAAACTGTGTGAGCAGGCACTGACAATGGGGGCTGGGCGGAAGCCCAGGAACAGGCTGGGACCCCAGCTGCCCAAAGGTGCCCACCTCTACCCTTGGTGCTGAGGTTGTGCCACCCAACAAGTAGGGGTGAGGCTAAGGCCCAGGCAGGCTGAGGATTGAGGAGCTGGGCACCAGAACACAGACCCTCCCGTGCAGGAGAGGCGAAAATCACAGCAACAAATGCAGTGGGCCGGCACCGGCAATGCTCATCCCCAACCACCCTAAGAAGCGGCAGTGGGGGTGGCGGGCCTGCAGACAGACCACACCTAGAGAACACAAAGGCAACACCCATTGGACTCCAGTGGCCACAACCTTCTTATACACAGACAAAATGGGCAGGTGGAGAAATGCAACCCAAATGAATCAAGAGAAATCCCCAGAAAAGGACCTGAATGAACTAGATATAACCCAATTACCAGATGCAGAATTTAAAATAATGATAGTTAGGATGTTCAAAGAAATTAGAGCAACAATGGATAGTCACTATGAACACCTAAATAAAGAGATAACAAGTATAAAAAAGGAAATTGAAATAATAAAAAAGAATCAGACAGAAATGACAAATACAGTATCAGAACAGAAGACTACAATGGAAGAAATTAAAAGCAGGATGGATGAGGCTGAGGGTCGAATCGGCGAGTTAGAGGACACAATAAACAAAGGCACAGAAGCAGAGCAGGAAAAAGAAAAGAGACTCAAAATATTTGAGGAAACTCTAAGGGAGCTCTGTGACAACATGAAGAGAAATAACATCCACATCATAGGGGTTTCTTAAGGAGAGGAGAGAACAAAAAATAAAAACTTTGTTCAATCAAATCATAGCAGAAAACTTCCCTAAATTAAGGCTGGGAAACATTTCACATGTTCAAGAAGCACACAGAACTCCATTAAAGAGAAACCCATGGAAATCTACACCAAGACAATTCATAGTTAAAATACCAAAGCTAAGGGATAAAGAGAAATTTTTAAAAGCTGCTAGAGAAAAAAAGGCTATCACCTACAAAGTAGCCCCCATAAGGATGACATCCAACTTCTCAACAGAAACAGTAGAGGCCAGAAGGAAATGGCAAGATATATTCAAAGTAATGCAGAACAAAAACTTAGAACCAAGACTACTCTATCCAGAAAGGGTAACATTTAAAATTGAAGGAGAAATAAAGAGCTTCCCAGACAAAAAAAGCCTCAAGGAATTCATTAAAACCAAACCGATTCTGCAAGAGATACTAAGGGACCTGTTGTGAACAGTTCAAAGGGACGAAAAAATACAACCAAAGAAGAATACAGCTTTAAAGAATAAAATGGCAATAAACAACTACATATCAATAATAACCTTAAATGTAAATGGATTAAATGATCCAATCAAAAGACATAGGGTAGCGGCGTGGATAAAGAAACAGGACCCATACATATGCTGTCTACAAGAGACACACCTTAAAACAAAAGATGCACATAGACTGAAGGTAAAAGGATGGAAAAAAATATTTCATGCAAATGGAAATTAAAAAGAAGTCAGCGTAGCAATACTGATATCTGAAAAAATGGACTTTAAAACAAAGGCTGTAGTAAGAGATAAAGAAGGACACTACATAATGACAAAGGGAACAATTCAACAGTAAGGTATAACTATTATAAATATCGACACACCAAATATAGGAGCCCCGACATACATAAGCAGACTTTGATGGATACAAAGGGCGAGATTAACAGCAATACTATTATAGTAGGGGATTTCAATACCCCACTAACAACACTGGATAGATCCTCAAGAAAGAAAATTAATAAAGAAACAGCAGACTTAAAGGAGACACTAGATCAACTTGATTTAATAAATATCTTCAGAACTTTTCACCCTAAAGCAGTAGAATATACATTCTTCTCAAGCGCTCATGGTACATTTTCTAGGATAGACCACATGTTAGGACACAAAAATGGTCTCAACAAATTTAAGAAGATTGAAATCATATCAAGCATTTTCTCTGATCACAATGCCATGAAACTAGAAATTAACCACAAAAGAAAAACTGAAAAATACTCAAACACTTGGAAACTAAATAGCATGTTATTAAATAATGAATGGATTAAAAATGAGATTAAAGAAGAAATTAAACAGTTTCTAGAAACCAATGACAATGAGCTTACTAAACTCAAAATTTATGGGACACAGCAAAAGCAGTACTGAGAAGGAAGTTCATGGCACTACAGGCATATCAAGAGAAGCTAGAAAAAGCTCAAATAGGCAACCTGACCCTGAATCTAAAAGAACTATAAAAACAACAGCAAATAAAGCCCAGGACCAGAAGAAGGAAGAAAATAATAAAGATCGGAGCAGAGATAAATGACATAGAGGCTAAGGAAACAATACAGAGGATCAATGAAACCAGAAGCTGGTTCTTTGAAAAGGTAAACAAGATCGATGAATCTTTAGCTAGACTCACCAAGAAAAAAAGAGAGAGGACTCAAATAAATAAAATTAGAAACTAGAGTGGAGAAGTAACAACTGACACAACAGAAATACAAAGCATTGTAAGAAAATACTATGAAGAACTCAATGCCAAAAAATTAGAAAACCTAGGTGAAATGGACAAATTTCTTGAATCATATAATCTTCCAAAATCAATCTGGAAGAATCAGAACACCTAAACAGACCAATTACAACAAATGAGATCAAAACAGTTATCAAAAACTCCCAAAAAAGAAAAGTCCTGGGCCTGATGGCTTCACAAGTGAATTCTACCAAAGATTCAAGAAGAACTAACTCCTATCCTCCTCAAGCTATTTCAAAAAATTCAAGAGGAAAAAAGACTTCCAAACTCCTTTTATGAGGCAAGCATAATTCTGATCCCAAAACTGGGAAAATACAACACAAAGAAAGAAAATTATAGGCCTATATCCCTGATGAATTTAGATGCTAAAATTCTCAACAAAATATTAGCCAACCGGATCCAGCAGTATATGAAAAAAATCATACACCATGATCAAGTGGGATTTATTCTGGAGAGGCAAGGCTGGTTCAATATTCGCAAATCAATCAATGTGATTCATCACATAAACAAAAGGAAGGACAAAAATCACATGATAATTTCAATAAATGCAGAAAAGGCATTTGATAAAATCCAGCACCCATTCATGCTCAAAACTCTCAGTAAAGTGGGAATACAGGGATCATTCCTTATCATGATAAAGGCCATCTACGACAAACCCACAGCAAACATCATACTAAATGGGGAAAAATTAAAAGCAATCCCTTCAAGATCAGGAACCAGGCAGGGGTGCCCCCTTTCACCACTCTTATTCAACATAGTTCTGGAAGTCGTAGCTATAACAATCAGACAAAAAGAAAAAATAAAAGGCATCCAAATTGGAAAAGAAGAAGTAAAACTGTCATTATTTGCAGATGATATGATATTGTATATAGAAAACCCTAAAGTCTCAGTCAAAAAACTACTGGACCTGATAAATGAATTCAGCAAGGTGGAAGGATATAAAAGTAAATGCTCAGAAATCAGAGGCATTTTTATATACCAACAATGAACTGTCAGCAAAAGAAATTAAGGAAACAATCTCCTTCACTATTGCAACCAAAAAAATAAAGTACCTAGGAGTAAATTTAACGAAGGAGGTTAAGGACTTGTACTCAGAATTATAAAACATTGAAAAAAGAAATCAAGGGAGATACAAACAATTGGAAGCATATACTGTGCTCATGGTTAGGAAGAATAAACATCATTAAAATGTCTATATTACCCAAAGCAATTTATACCCAATTCAATGCAATACCAATTAAATTTCCAATGACATTCTTCAAAGATATAGAACACATATTTCAAAAATTTATACGGAACCAAAAAAGAACACAAATAGCCTCAGTAATCTTAAAAAGAAAAAATAAAGCAGGAGGTATCACTCTTCCAGATATCAAAGTTTACTATAAGGCCATTATTATACCCAAGACAGCCTGGTATTGGCATAAGAACAGGCACATAGATCAATGGAACAGAACAGAGAACCCAGAAATAAACCCACACTTTTATGGTAAACTGATATTTGACAAAGGAGGAAAGAACATACAATGGAGTAAAGACAGCCTCTTTAACAAATGGTGTTAGGAAAATTGGACATCTACCTGCAAAAACTAGACCATCAATTTACACCATTCACAAAAACAAGACCATCAGTTTGAAACTAGACCATCAATTTACACCATTCACAAAAACAAACTCAAAATGGATAAAAGACTTAAATGTAAGCCATGAAACCATAAGCATCTTAGAAGAAAACATAGGCAGCAAGCTCTCTGACATCTGGCGCAGCAATATATTTGCCGATTTATCTCCACGGGCAAATGAAATAAAAGGCAAGATAAACAAATGGGACTATATCAAACTTAAAAGTTTTTGCACAGGTAAGGACAATAAGAACAGAATAAAAAATGAACCACACAATGGGAGAACATACTCGACAACACGTCTGATAAGGTGTTAATAACCAAAATTTATAAAGAACTTATAAAACTCAACACCAGAAAGACAAACAACCCAATCAAAAAATGGGCAAAAGAAATGAATAGAAATTTCTCTAAAGAAGACATACAGATGGCCAATAGGCATATGAAAAAAGGCTCAACATCACTAATCATTAGAGAAATGCAAATTAAAACCACAATGAGATATCACCTCACAGCAGTCAGAATGGCACTCATCAGCAAAACAACACAGAACAAGTGCTAGCGAGGATGTGGAGAAAAGGGAACCCTCCTGCACTGCTGGTGAGAATGCAGACTGGTGCAGCCACTGTGGAAAACAGTATGGAGATTCCTCAAAAAATTAAAAATTGAACTGCCTTTTGACCCAGTTATCCCACTTTTAGGAATACACCCTAAGAACACCATAGCAGTGTTCGAAAAGAAGAAATGTGCCCCCATGTTCGTGGCAGCATTGTTCACAATAGCGAAGATCTGGAAACAGCCCAAGTGTCCATCAGAGGACGAGTGGATTAAAAAGCTTTGGTACATATATACTATGTAATACTAATCAGCCATAAGAAATGATGACATCGGATCATTTACAACAAAATGGATAGACCTTGATAACATTATATGAAGTGAAATAAGTAAAACAGAAAAAAACTGAGAACAGCATGATTTTATACATAGATGGGACATAAAAGTGAGACTATGAGACATGGACAAGAGTGTGGTGGTTACCAGGTGTGGGGAGTGAGAAGAGGGTGGGATAGGGAGGAGGGGTGGGGCACAAAGGAAACCAGATAGAAGGTTAGAGAGGACAATTTGACTTTGGGTGATGGGTATGCAACATAATTGAATGATAAGATAACCTGGAGATGTTTTCTTTGAACATATGTACCCTGATTTATTAATGTCTCCCCATTAAAATTAATAAAAGAAAAAATGTTAAAAATTAAAAAAAAGATCATGACATGTTTTCTAGAATTTTTAAATGTTGACTGAGATTTGATTTCCATGCCGTAAACTATACATACTTGGATCGTGCCATTCAGCATGTTTTGACTAACGTCTACACCATTGAAAGCATCACCACATCAAGATCATGAACAAATCTACCGGTCCCAGACATTTTCACATGATGCAGAGCAATCACTTCTTGCCTCCCAGGGTCACCTGTCCCATACCTGTCTCCAGGCAATGAATGATCTGCTTCAGTGTAATTCGGTTTGCATTTTATGCATTTCTGATATCTGCATGCTTTCTTTGGTGAAGCAGTTGCCAAATCATTGTTCTATTTTTTACTCAGCAGTTTGATTTCTTATTTGTTTTGAGAGCTCTTAATAGAGTATAAGTACAAGTCTTTTATCAGATATGCGGTTTGAAATATTTTTTTTTTGGTCTGTCTGTCTTTTCATCTTCTAAATGGTGTAGTTTGAAGATCAGAATTTTCAAATTTCAGAGTCTAATGTATATTTTCTGTTCTTTAAGAAACTTCCACTTAATGAGTTTTGGAGTAGTATCAAAGAAAAATATCTGAGATGATTTGAAAGTCCTATTAAAATATTCTGTTAAAAATACTATAAGGTCAGAATTTCTTCATGTACTTCAAAGCAAAATACTGCAACATGTTTAATGCAGAAGCAGATGTAAGAATTCATCTGTGTTCTACCAAAAGAGGCATGCAAAATTGTAATTAAATGCCCATCTTCTCACTTATTTTTTTCAAAAATATATTTTTCATTAAATGTCATTTTATGTTACAACATGGCAGGCTTACCTCTGTTGTTTTACATCTATAAGTACATGCATTTTTTTTTTATTTTTCTTGGTTCAAATTTACAAAATGGCATCAGGTATGTGGACCTCACATCAGCAAAATCTTTTTGCAGGCCCAGTGATTTTTACCTAAGACCAAAAAGGTTGAGAAACACTAATTTTTAGATACATAATACAAAAGTATGTGGATAGAGTTATTATTTCTGATCGGGCCGTACTTGTCCAGGGGAACAGTCACACCAGAAAGTGAGAAGGGAAGGCGTGGGAATTGCGTGTGTTGTTAGGTAGTGAAGATTCATGTGTGTTCATGTGAGCCTCTGCTTATCTGTGTAAGGATTTGTTTAAACAGCTACCTATCTATGCCAATTATTTTCACTCCTTGGAGATACCCTTTTCTGTTCATTTTCAGTAAAAGACATCCAAGTATTGGTATATTAGAACTCCCTTTTTCTTTTTACTATTATGACAATGCTTTTCAATACGTATCCTTTAACAAAATTCATTTATTTCTCTCAAGAAAAATGAGGATACTTAGTTTGTAATTGATGATCCTGTAACACGTCTTGCAATATTAAGCTTCAACATAGATTTAATTCCATAGTAAGCATTTTAAATGTACTTATCACTTGAAAACATTCCACACTTTCTCCTTATTTTTAATGTAGTTTCCACGGTAACCCTATGTGTCTTGATAGGTTGCCTCAAAAAGGAAGCCATGTCATTAAAGGCAGAAACAATCGGGCATGGGGTTTCCAGTCTCTCCATGTCTATTTTATTTTCTCTATCATCATGCTGGTGTAGGCTAATGGTAATTCTTAAATTCTGAATGTGTGCTGCCAACTTGCCCTAGGATTGGTGGTGTGTCTGAGTTCTCTGCTCCATGTTGCTACCCTGTAAACACTAAATAGCTACCCAATTTTTACCGCTTAAATAGCAGTCGTTGCAGTTATAGTTCTGTGGTGTGATAACTGGCACCCTGTGTAAGAGGAGGACCCAGACCCATACTCTCAGTAGTTACCCAAACTTCTGTCGGGCTGGCAGTGAAGGCAAGACCACTGCTGACGCTCTCAGAACACTATTTCCACTGTGTCATAATGCACTATGGCTGCAAATCTAGACTCCAAACCCGCGGTCCTGAGACAAGATCTTCATCAACAGCCCATTTCAGCAAATTTGAACTAAACTTTGCATAATAACCAAGACCCTCAACAAGTCACTTCCATTCACTCTGTCTTCCTTTCCACATTCTTCTACGTCTTTCTTAAGTCCCTGAATTTACTCTTACACAGGAGTGGGCAGAAGTAGGTTTACAGTTGTGAGTATGCAAAACAGTTTATTCCTGTATTATTATTTACTAATCATTGTATTAGTTTCCATGTGAACTACTATACGCCTACTTTTGCCCAGCCCTGCATATGAACAGTCACACTTTCTACCTGACCGGCTTGGTGTCATGTCATCTTATCTGCATGAAGTGTTATTATCTTTAGTTACTATAAATAATGCTAAATGTAAGTACTTAGAACAGCACCTGGCACGACTAAGTACTTGGTAATGTCCGATATTATTCTAAAGAGTGCACGCTCTCCATATCAACCTCACACAAGGGGCAGAATCCATCCGTACTACAAGCTCTCCTGACTTCTGTGAATGACATGGTGTTTTACATTTCCAGAGCCTTCTCTGGAAACTTTAGGCCAGAACAGGCTCACAATGAAGGTTGATTTCATCTTTCTAGTGAAATGTGTCTTTTTAATAAAAATAATGCCTTTACATTATTTTAATAAAAGAAAGCTTTGAAGGATTTGGGGTTTCTGTTGGTGTTACATTGTAATAAGGACATTAATATGTGGGCTTTATAAATACTTACATATAAGCTTAAGGGGGAAAAATTCAAAACCTCCATAGTGACCTTGACATGATATTTTCTTGGTCCTCTTATAATTCAGGGTAAATTTTTTTTCCCAGATTCCATTTTCCATCTGTGCTATAAAGAAGAGAAAATCCTGGGGGACCCGACTTCGTTTAACTGTTGCATGACATAAAGATCTTAGTTTAATGAGAAGTGGTTCTTCATACTTGCTGAGGTGTTCTAAATCTCTGCTCTGCCTTGTTGCCTTTGAAATCATTCATACATTTGTGGATTTATCAGGGGACAAAAAAGGGATTTTCACATGAATTTTTTGCTTTGGACCATGACCCACTTGGTGTTAATAACCCTCACTAGCCCCATCAGAACAGCTACTATTCATGTCTAGGTACTTATCTTATGTTTGTGTTATTCTTTGAATTCTATAAGACATGTGGACATATTACATTGTACATGAAACTTTTAAAAATAGACATTGTTATTCTTGTCCCATCACAGATGATAAATGTTGTCCTCTATCCCCTGTTAGAAACTTGTGGAATCGTTACTTAAATTTGGGTTGTATTGTTCAACACCCAGTGATGCTGAGACTAGATCACAGAGGGTAAATCAAATTGCTGGTCCCAAGTCTTCACTCTCTTGTACTAACACACCTCTGTCACACCCGTGAAGGGCGTACACTGCAAGCAATGGTGTTGCTTTAACCAACAGGAACTGAATGGAATTACATAGAGGTTTGACTACACTTGTGTGGTCTTTGCGGCTCTCCTGACTTCTGTCATAACCATGGGAAGTGCCCCAAGTAGCCCATTAGTCAAAGGAGTTAGAGAGACGGATGGAGCAGACCCAGGCCCACCTGAAGCTGAGCCTGGTTGGAGTTGCACCTTTCAACCATTTGACCCATAGGCACATGGGAAAGGTTTCTGGGGCTTTGCCATGTAGCATTAGTGTGACAATCGCCAATTGGCACCCCATGTTATAAGGATCAACCAACTCTGCAAAATAACACAGGATGAAGCTGTGAGGAGGTTCAATGCATGGCCTTCAACCTTGCACTATCTAAAATGCAGTTAATAAGAACATGAGAATGGAATCGTCTTGCCATTCAAACAGGATGACGTTGGTGCTGCAACATGTAATGGAGCAGGGAGCACTCAGCCTCTAATAGCACCTCAGCTCTTTCCCACTAGACAGTGTTTCCCAGAATGCAGCTGAGAACGTAACTGCAGGCAGGTGTTCTGTTGGGTGTTGGTCTCAGACTATGCCTTGTGATGCTATGGGCTAGGAATGCCTGAGTCCTTCACCTGCCGGGGCCTGTCCTACATGTGGGAACCCCCACAGATGTTACCTCAACCTGAGCCAATGTTATGGTGGGGGGTGGCCCTTGTGGGTCTTACTCTAATTGTAACAGCTGGCAGGGAACTGTGAAATAACGAGGTCATCACTCACAGGTCCTGGAGGCAACAAGGACATACACCTGAGGCTCACAAGGCAAGGTCACAGGTAGAGAGCAAGCAAGCATGCAGACCTGGGGCTCTGCCTTTATTGGGGCTGAGGGTGTGGTGCGGAGGGTCAAGCAATCAGTTATGTAAGCTAGACTACCCAGGGCTTTTTACCAAAGAGAACTTCCCGGGCGGAGCAGTTTGGTTGCTTATCTGTTTGTTGTAGCTGTTGCTCGTGTCTGTGACACACAGTGGGCAGTGTTTACTCCAGTTCGGTGTCTTTGAATTGGATGCCTAATCAATCAAGAGCATACTGTCAGGTTTATATTACAATCCAAAGAGCTTACTGTCAGGATTACACTGCATGTTCATATATAGAAAGCATGAGTTATTTCTCCTTTAAACTCCTTTTTTATTTATTTAGTTTTTAAAACAGTGTCTCTCTTAACATATTTTGCTCATAAAATGCTGTGAAAAACTGTAGAATTTTCTGAACCCTCTCCTAGTATATGTATACATACACGTGTATATATAAAATATTTACTATTTTTCCTACAACTTCTGAATTAGAATGTATTTTAAGTTCCCCCCTTAAGATTATGATGAGGCATCTTTATAAAAAATATTATTGGACTCCTCAATATTTGAGCATCTTGTGGTGTTTCTAAGTCTTCAACTGCTGATAATTAAAAGACATGCATAGTATCATTGTGTCTCTTTTTCACTGACTGTAGCTGCTAAATGTTTGTAAACACCGCATTTGTGTAGGGAACATCTCATTGCAGCTGGGGAGATATTTTGGAGATACGAGCATTTGTTATAATGGCTTCTTTCTTTCCATCGATATTATTTTGGTTAAATATGAAATCACATTATCTATCATTCTAATTTTTAATTGAAGAAACATCTAAATCTTGGTAGCATTGACGCCTAAATAAATCATCTTCCCCAAGTACATACACCAAATCTATTGTGGGAAAAATTCTTTGCTTGAGCTCATTATTTTCTATAATAAACATTTTGAGTGGAAGAAACTTTTCAGTTCTGTACATTTGAGAATAAAATAATTACATTTGTGGATAAAATCATTACACTTGTAAAGGGTTGCTTAAACTGAAGTTGGACACAGTTTAAAAAATTTTTTTTAACCTACTGCTTAGAAGTGTACAGCTGCTGCTTGACTTACGACCACGATTGGTTCAGACAGACCAGTTGTAACACGATTTGGTCGTAAGTAGGCTATATGTACAGTACTGTGAAATGATGTTATGAAAATCTTTAAGTCTTAGGGTTAGGGTTAGGGTTAGAAAAAAAATCTTTAAGTCATATTTTATCATAATTTTCTTTCATTATTGTTATATATCATTTTATGCCATTTGTATCATCTCTACACCATTTTGTTTCTTATTTTTACATTAGTCAGGTTTAGGTAAAACACTGCATTATCAGTACAACTGGTTTAATATTTGCAAAACATACAAAATTACAAAATACAGGTGCATACAAAAACTGCTCCAGACTCGGAGCAGTCGTGGCTAGCGATTGTGGTCGTAAAGTTGAATGGTTGTAAGTTGCACAGGTCATAAGTCGATTAATTCCTGTATGTTAAACTAGATTTTTACTATTTAGTGCCAATGAGCACTCTGATTTGGTGTCAGGGAAATACCACCCTCATAATATTGAGACTATTCCCTCATCTTCTGTTTTCTGGGAAAGTTTTGCAATTATCTATTTATTCCATAATTATCCACTAGTTCAAGTTGGTTGATAGAGCTGTTCAACTATTTCATACTTTTAGGGTTTTGGGGTTTTTTTTTACTTTTACTTATTTTTTTACTGCATTTTAAAACTCAGACTGCATAATAGGAGAAGGTTGAAGACCTCAACCAGCTTTCTATTTGTTTCTTGATTTTCTCCTGTTAGATCTGTTGCTTTTTGTTTCCTGTATTTTCCAATTCCGTTGGCAGATGCACACTGAAGAGTAGCATGTCTTCAGCCCTGGCCGATTGGCTCAGCGGTAGAGCGTTGGCCTGGGGTGTGTTAGTCCTGAGTTCAATTCCCATTCAGGGTACATAGAAGAAGCGCCCATCTGCTTCTCTACCCTTCCCCCTCTCCTTTCTATCTATCTCTTTTGTCCCCTCCCACAGCCAAAGCTCCATTGGAGCAAAGTTGGCCTGGACTCTGAGGATGGCTTCATGGCCTTTGCCTCAGGCACTAGAATGGCTCCAATTGCAGTGGAGCATCTCCCCAGATGGGCAGAGCATTGCCCCTGGTGGACATGCGGGGTGGATCCTGGTCGGGCGCATGTGAGAGTATGTCTGTCTACCTCCCCGCTTCTCACTTTGGAAAAATACAAAAAAAAAAAAAAATAGAGTAGCATGTCTTCTTGAGAAGCTGGCCAGTTTTTCATGACCCACATAATCTTCTTTCCTCTGGTACCGCTCCTCGTTCTGATGTCCATCTTGTCTATTTTAGTCACTTCAGAGTTATTTTTTACTTAGTACCATAGTTCCCATTCTTTTAAAACCTGTCAAAGTCTTAACTTTATGAATAATATTACATTCTGTTTCTGTTGGGATATTCTAGATTGTATTGAACACAATTGAGATGGGTAAAGTCACATCTACCATGTTGCTCACTGTTTCTCTTTGTCCAGCTCCGTTTTTTCTCTTTTCTTCATACTTTAGATTCATTCTGTAGTTTTGTTTTCAGTCATTTCAAATTATCTGGTGTACTGCCTATATCTCTTTTCCAGAGATTAAACAGATGCCTTAGAATTGGGGCTCACTGCCATGAGCAGGGGCTGAAAAATGACTGAAAGGGGTTGAGCATAAGGTAGTGATTCCAATTCCAGTAGCGTCAAACCCCTTAGGACCCACGGTAGACCTCACAACTGTATCTTGTGAGAATATCAGCAGGTAGACACTTGCTACAAAGAAGTGTCATTACCATTCAGCGTGAGATAAGTGATAAGCAGTGTCATTCTAAATGAAAAGGTCTCAAATTTTAAATGTGTCACAGCCTTTCTCTTAGCGTTTCAACATACCAGAGCTGAAAGGGAGGGTAAATAAAAGAAAAACAGTCATTTCATCTGAACTTTGGGACTTTTGAGCCACTGGTACCATGAGCCGTGGAGGGGATGATGTGTTAAACCAGACATTAGTTTCTGGTTTTAAGCCCACAACCATTTAATTGCTGACATGTATTATGGATCTTCCCTAGAAGTGATCAACTATCTGCCAAGGAGGAGGAAAGAAAACTTGGTACAATCAGGTGAAATAATGGGGGAAATGAAAAGGCTTTATGCTTGTACACGTGTGAGTCAGGATTTCAATACACTTGTCCCATGTTTCTTTAACTGTGATATTAGCCTTTAAATATATATATATATATATATATATATTTGCCTAATCCACCTAAGAAAAATAGCGCACTCCTATCAGTAATATTGACTGACTAGTGATTGTTTTTCCCAACCTATTTATGCAGGACCCCTGAAGGGTGAGCCAGTTATGTCAGAGTACTTAAGTTAAGAACAGATATAATGGGAAAAAAGTTTCCCGTGTAATTCAAATAAGCTTGGCTCTTATTGAACACCACATTTGATGCCGCAGAGGAAAGACTATAATAACAAGACAGAGAGGAAATTGCTGGCAATAGCGAATGTAGATAGTACACAGTAGTGCTCATCAAGGGAGGGGGAAATATTTTTTAAGGTGATGATGACAATATAAATACTGAGAAATCATAGAAAATGATCTTTGCATTTAGCATGCCATTAAGTGGAGTCAGAGGTAATTATTTTCAGGAGCCTGATTATCATAGTTACAT
Source organism: Rhynchonycteris naso (assembly GCA_037038555.1). Lineage (NCBI taxonomy): Eukaryota > Metazoa > Chordata > Mammalia > Chiroptera > Emballonuridae > Rhynchonycteris > Rhynchonycteris naso. The sequence goes on along the minus strand of CM072995.1, from coordinate 213,232,897 downwards.
GATTCATGAAACTTAAGTAAGTGTTGTAGAAACGTATATGACTAAGACAATTTATTCCAGATATATGTGAAAGTTATATATGTGTAATGGTATAAATATATACATATATACACCTACTTGATAATGGCAAAAGTGTTGAATATCAGAGGAGATCTGTGCATTTAAAAAGATAAAGACCGCCTGACAGGGCAGTGGCACAGTGGATAGAGCATCGAACTGGGATTCAGAAGACCCAGGTTTGAGACCCCAAGGTCGCCAGCTTGAGCGCAGGTCCATCAGGCTTGAGCAAAAGCTCGCCAGCTTGGACCCAAGGTCGCTGGCTCCAGCAAGGGGTGGCTCGGTCTGCTGAAGGCCCACGGTCAAGGCACATGTGAGAAAGCAATCAATAAGGTGTCGCAACGGCAACGAAAAACTAATGATTGATGCTTCTCACCTCTCTCCGTTTCTGTCCGTCTGTCCCTATCTATCCCTCTCTCTGACTCTCTCTCTCTGTGCCTGTAAATAAAAAATAAATAAAAATATAAAGACAACCGAAGATATATCAGTAAAGGTAATCTTCAAAGAAAAAAAGAGGTAGAGAAGTAGAAAAAAGGGTGGGGGGGGGGGCGATTAGTTATTAGTTCCTAACCAGGTCTTCCCCCTTGAGTCATGAGGGTAAAAAAAAAAAAAAAAATGGGGAATTCAACTTCATCCATGGCTTGTAAATGTAGTAATGAATACATTATATTAGAAATGTAGTAATACCCTTGCTTTTTTGCTAAAAGCCCACTCATTTCCTAAGTCTATGGTCCCTTTGAAGGTTCAAGGACTTGGAGAAGAATGAAACTCATTTCCTTTACCCCAGAGCCCATGCAAATTGTCCAAGTGCTCTGTCCCTAATCAAAGAACTTCCTTAGGAATTGCAGGAAGTCTGAGATGCGCCAGAGAAGAAAGAAACTGAGCCACTCAGCCTTTCCACTGTTGTATTCAGATTGGGTTTCTGAATTGTGAATAATGCTAGTGAAATCAGTAGAAATCCCAGGGCCTGGGTATTGGGTATTGTTGTTTTCACTTGGTATGTGTTTGTGACAATAATTAATCTCCCCATTGCATAGCGAAGACTCCCTCCTGATGTCCGTGGAAAGGGTATAGTTTGTCCTCTTAGGATAGCAGAGTTGTGAGGAGCTGTCACCATTTTCAAAGGACATTCAGATGCTTTTTTGCAAGGTTAATTGACATTTAATTTGCATTTGTACTTTGCACCTCTTTTGTTAGCTGGTGAGCATTTTGAAATCCTTCTAGGATCTTTTAAAAATAAAATAAAAATCCCTTGCTTGAGCCTCTCCCCATCTCCTCTCTTTACCCTTGCAGTAGGACGTACAATATACGTGCTGGCTCAGTATTTTCCACCTCAATCTTCTAGCAACTGACACGAGGTTATTCTTCCTTCACTTAGTCCATCAAAAACCTACATTCACTCATTCTCTTGTCCCTTTCTCCTCTTTATTCCAACACCTAGTTTAGGGAGTGTGTCTCCGTCACTGTGTCTGATACGGGGAGTGCCAGAGGGAACATGATAGCAGATCCTCCTTTTCTGGAGTTTACAATGGAGTCGATACATTTTTTTAAACAGATTTTCATTGTGACTGTGTGCAAAATGCATCCTGGAGCAAAAAGACAGAGCTCTTGGTTCAAATCAGGGTACATGTTTGCAAAAGCCAAAACTGTTTATTCTAAGCAGCAAAGGAATCTTTGGAAGCTACCTGGTCACTCAGATAATCATTGGTGAGGGCCGTAGTGCCAGCCTCTAATGGGAAGCAGGGGAGGGAGGGACAGCTGACATCTGGCCACAGGGCACTGTCACACCAGGATGTCAACACAGTCCTGAATCTGCAGGTGCCATTTTAGGTTATCTAAAGCATCCTACAACACCAAGTCACCCTGCCAGGATTCAAAATCCTGCAGAACGGTATATTTTTATCTTGTTGCTGAACACAATACTCTTGACATATTTTAACTCACTTAAAACTCATCATCACCAAGGAGCTGGAGAGTGATATGATGTCCCTTCTCTCCTCATTGTACATTTGAATAAACTGAGAGAGAAGGGGGAAGGAACTTCTGTGTGACCCATCTGACCGATGTCCAAGGTCAAAGGGATGCACAGAGGCAGAGGGAATTTCTGACCACCTTCTTGTCCATAGTGGGAGGTTGCACCCTGCTTTCTAGGTATCTTTGGGTTTCCCTCAAGGTGGGAGTTTGGGTTCCAGGCAGCCAAAATTAAAAAAAAATGTTCACTAGCCAGTTTGGAAGATGGGGAGATGACATTTTATAGGATTTACTGGGTAGTGGGTGACATTAGTCTTCGGTGGTCCATTCTGTCTCCACCTGCCATTTCATCTACTCCTGCCTCGGTTCTGAGAGTGTGTCTCATATTTCACTTTCTCTGGGAAGAATACCTCTAGGGAAGAGAAGCCCATTTTTTATACATAATTATTGCGCGCTGTCAAGCTAAATTGGGTTACAACATCTCTTTCTCATTACCTAGACTCTCGGTTTCCTCAATTCAAAATGCAGAACAAAGGATTTTACTGAGAAAAAAACATATTCTCTCATTTTGGCTTTTGTTCCTTAGGAAACACATTTCCTAATGTGTTGTTTCTCACAGTGTGATAATATTCTGCTCACAAAAATTAGGGGATATTTCAAAATGAATATGAAGCAATAAAATATCCCCTAATTTTGGTAAGCAGTGTAGTTGCCTGTGCGGTTACTGATCAGAAGGCACTTCTCTCAAATCGGTGGGAAATAAAAAGGGACACATATCAGTCTGCAAAGAGTTAAACTAAAACTAAAAGAGTACAAAGAGAAATTACACCAGTTATAAAATATACATATAAGCATCTTCCACTACCATTTAGAGCAATGGTTCTTAACCTTTTTTGAGGTACCGAACCCACCAGTTTCATATGCGCATTCACCGAACCCTTCTTTAGTGATAAATAAAATATGATTTTTTTTTCCAAATTCAAGACATAGGTATATGTTTTTTTACTGGTGCACAAAATGAGCCATGCATGAACATCACCTTGCTCAAAGAACAAAACCAACAAAGTGCATGAACTCACAACAAATTACGGTATTACTTTATTCTGGCCTCCACAGCAGAGGCTTCTCCGAACCCCTGAGACTGACCATCGAACCCCTAGGGTTCAATAGAACCCAGGTTAAGAACCACTGATTTAGAGGAAAAGAAATGTCAAGTTAAATCAAGTTACTTCTGATTGAGAACACCAAAAAAGTGCCTGACATACGCTCAGCCCTTAATAAATACTTGCGGATAGACATATTGTGTTCCAATCACAAAAGATTTAGATCAGAAGAGACAATCGATAAAAATAAGAGGATGATATGCTGATTAGAAAGCCTCCAGCACAATATTGATGGTTAATATGTAAAATCAGAACTAGCATCACTTTAACCTTGGACAAAGTAGAAAAAAGAAAAATTTATGGAGACATTTTCAAATGAAAAGTAGACAGTTGAAGAAAAACAACAATAGTTGGAAATATAAAGCAGCAAATCGCATATCAACTATAAAGTGAAAACAAAGAGAAAAGAAAAAGCAAACTGTTGGGTTCCCTAGGGGGCTCCTTAAAACTCTCAAGCAAATCAAACATTTTAACAAAAGAGAAAAAAATATAGCCATAGAAATCAACAGAACATGGTACATCAGTGTGGAAATTTCATGGATTCACAACTGGAATTTTTTTATAAAAAAGCTGGAAAGGCTGAGTCTTAAGTTTATCTTCAGTGATAAATAAACAACCATACGAAGATTGATATATAAGATGAAAAATGTCTACGAACATAACAGTGCAGTTCAAAAGTATCTTAATGATTAGAACTGGGTTATTAATTTTTATTCAAATATTTATTTTAAATATATTTAATATTCACTGTCATATCAGTGAGTCATTTAAATCAATGAGCAAGCTCTTGAGAGACCAAATGTTGATTTGAGAATCTATAAGCAGACTATCTCAAAATGGGTCACTACAACAGACTCGCAACCATAGATATGTTAAGAAATATTTTAATGCATGGTGTTAAGTACAAAATTGTGACACGTTTTGGGTGACTTGTTATAGTGTTGGGTGATTGATTTTCTAAAACATTTTAAGTAAAAGCCTCAGTAGACAATATAATTCTTACAAGTTTGCATAATGTATCATCTGTCAATGTTCACACTTATAACAGGTACGCCTTTAATTTGTCGTTCAGTGAGTTAGAAATGGTCCTGCCAAAGCCATGCCCCTTCAAGCTTGGGAACACATTGGGGTATAAATACCTTGATTTTTGTGTTTAAAGATTAAATTTCCTCTTTCCCATTTTTAACATGTTTTGGAGATTTTATGTGGAGAATCGAGGGCTACTTGGGAAGTGGACACAGCCCTAGGAACATTTTTATCCCAGCCATCATGTTACACGTGACCTAAATCTGTCCAATCAGAATGAATCACACACACACAAAAAAAAACTTGCTTTACCACCAAGATGCTTTCTTTAGCTTAGATGTAAAGAAGGCTACCCCAAGAAAGAAGGTGGGGAAATCCCCCTAAATGACATGAATAAAACTATGAAGTAGTTATTAGATGACATTAAGAAATTATTTAAACTTGGGTAGCCAATGAGGTTTTTTGTTTTTGTTTGTTTGTTTTTTTGCCAATGAGGTTTTATAGGCATGGATAATATAAAGAACTTGTACATTAGAGCGCCATGATGAAGTATCTACTGGTGATATGATTTCTAGGATTTGTTTCAAAATACTTGTGATGAAAAGTTGTAGGTGGATATGAGTTAGACTAAAAACTGATTACTGTTGAAGCTAGATGATGAGTAATTAGACATTATAATCTACCCTGTTTCTGTTTTATTTCAGAAAATTTTCATAATAAAACATTAAAAATAATATCGTAAAATATAGTTTATTTTCACCTTCCTCAGAAGTAATCTTATATTTTTAAACTATAATAAAACAGATGATTTGAACACTGGGTTATATTATTTTTTAGATTAGGGTTAATATGTTTTATTTAATAAGATTCTTACACTTGTCAAGTTACTCATCATCACTTCTTTCATCTTCTCTATATTACAAAATTGATTTTTAAAAAAGAAAAAGCAATCCTGCTTCTGAAATTTGCTCCTCGGATTTATAAAATCTACTCATTCTGACTAATCTTGTAACTTTTCCACGAAGATCCTGACTCCAGCTATTTCTACAGTAAAGGTATGCTTAGGTTTCTTGACTTTGGAACAGAAAATTTAGTCCCAACCCTTTGTTTTGTAGATTCCTAGTATTTTTTTGGAGAGTCACCCATAATTTTGCCCCAGGAAAAACCTGCCACTCTTTGCCTTCTCTCTCAATATTGACTGGTTCTGGGTCACGGATTATACCCTTTCTTTGCCACAGGTGGGCAATGGGTCCCTTCCATCTCTGCCTCCTTGCTTTCTAAAGTGTGTAGCAGACTTTTAATTACTCCTAGTTCTTCCTGAGATAAAGCTATAAAAGTTTATAGGATTTAATGGAAGCCTTAGGAAGAACAGCTTTGAATTAATTACATAACACAGAGTCACTTAAACCTGCTACTAGAAGGGAATGTTTTACAGCCTTCTGGTCCAAGCCCATTCTCATGAGCTCTGAGAATACAACTCATTCTTATCTCCAGCCTTCCTGACTTGAACAGGTCCCAGCCCCCCCCCCACCCCCTTGCCATCAGGGTGAACAGAGCAGACCTAGCTGTTTGAGGGTTCAGGTTGCAATGGCTTCCCAAGACGTGGTAAGTTCATTACCTCTCTTCTCCATTTCAAGACCAAAGAAATCAGTCCTGCCACCGGAGACAGAGCTGGGGATGGGAAGGGGAACGCACCATAGGTGACAGTAGTTCCTTTCCCTTGCGTATTTTTTCTGAGAAGTGCTTTTCATGGTAACACCTGGATGTGGTGGTTCTTTAAGAAGACAACAATAAAAATGTTATAGAAGACATTTGAAAACAAGATGACAAAATCCTTAGACAATTCAGGCAAAGATGGTATCCATTTTTTGTTTTCCTTCCTATCAACCACACACTTAGGTGCCTTCTAGCCGAAGCCCAGATAGATAGATACCTGGTGCAAACATTGGTCAAGTCTGGGTGGTATCCCCCGTGGAATTAGAGATGGGAGGAATAGCCATCTTTCTTTTAGGGGCAGACTTGAGCATGAGAAGATTCATCTGAGCCCATAGCATTCACCAGCATTCTAAAGATGCTCATGACATGTGGACTGCATATGTAAAGAGACGTTTGTGCAGTGACAGCATAGCTTCACAATGAGGACCTGAACTCTCTGGCTTCTCCGCTGCCAAAGGTTGCTCCTGCAAGCAGGGTGCCCTTCTAGACTGTATGTGGCAAGCCTGGGGTTTGCTGGGTCACAGCTAGGTTACTCCCTCAAGTTCAGAGTAATCACTATCAATAACACCGCATTATTTTTGTCTAGGCTGTGCCACATACAACCCACTTTTTCTGTGTCTGATAGGGTCCTCTGGAGTGAGTGGACATTCATGCCTGCATGTTTTTCTTGTTGTCACCTGCAGAATGCTAGCAATAGAGGAACAGCACATTTAATTTGAAACTCAGGGGTGCAAAATTTTTAAAACATCACTTCACGTGATTGTGGTCAGAAAATATCTTGTATGATTTCAGGCATTTGAAGTTCTTGAACTTGATTTCCATCTGAGCATATGGCGAAGTTTGGTGAATGTCTGAGGTGTACTTTAAAAGCAAAGGAAATATTCTAGGTGCGGTATTCCAAATATATGTTATATAGGTCAAGTATCTTAATGTGTTTAATTATTGTACCATATTACTGGTTATTATTTTTTTTGTTCTCTAAGTCACTAGAAAGCTATGATCTAAAGAAGATATCTGGCCCTGGCCGGTTGGCTCAGAGGTAGAACATTGGCCTGGCATGTGGAAGTCCCAAGTTCGATTCTCGGTCAGGGCACACAGGAGAAGCGACCATCTGTTTCTCCACCCTTTCCCCTTCTCTCTCTCTCTCTCTCTCTCTCTCTCTCTCTCTCTCTCTCTCTCTCTCTCCCTCCTGCAGCCATGGTTTGAATGGTTCAATCAAGTTGGCCCGGGCTCTAAGGATGGCTCCATAGCCTAGCCTCAGGCTCTGAAATAGTTTGGTTGCCAAGCAACAGATCAGTGGCCCCAGATGGGAAGAGCATCCCCAGGTAGGGGGCTTGCCAGGTGAATCCCAGTCGGGGCATATGCAGGAGTAGGTCTCTCAACCTCCCCGTTTCCCCACCTCTCGATAATTTTAAAAAAGTATATCATTATATTTAAGATTGGGTAGAAAAAACCAACATGCTACTGAATGTAGATATGCCATCCCCCCTAAAACTGCCAAGTGGCAGGGTTGGTAGAAAAGAAAGCCGGAAAATTAAAGCCGCAGATTAAATCACTAACAGGTAAAACCACCTTGTCCGGGGCTTTAATGCATTTGAACAAACAGGGGGCCTGTCACTCCACACATCAGACTGGGGGCCCTGCCAACTGGCTGTGAGTTACGAGGTTCATGCAAATGCTACAAGGTTTGGGGAATAGGGTCCAAGGGGATCAAATGGATGATTTTAAAGGAATTACTAAACTCAGAAATTTAAATAAGAGTATTTCAAGGAAAGAGCTGTGGGCTGAGCCAGTCATCTAATTTCTGCTAGATTTGTTACTGCGCTGGTTCAGTAACCTTTGCTCTTTGCAGATTTGGAAATGAGTGTCTGTACGTGTGTGTGTGTGTGTGTGTGCGTGTGTGTGTGTGTGTGTGTGTGTGTGTGTGTGTGTTCGTTCCCCTCCTGTGTTTTGTATGTGTGTAACACTAGTGTCCACGGCTGCATGTAGACTAATGTAACCATACACAAGTCTCATGTGCATGGGGACTAAGAGAGCAACACTAATTAATTACCCACTAATACTTTCTAGTTACCAATTAAATGCATGCCAAAGTTGTGAATCATGGGTAAGGTTGTGTGTTATGTATTTGGTCTCAGTTAAATTTTAAAAAAGAGAAAATTCTGATTCTCTTACACTCAACCATATTTCTTTTACAAAATCTTTTCGGAAAAAGACAAGAAAAGCTGCATATAATTATCCTAACAGTAATTTGAGAGTTAGACCTACAATTAAAAACACAATTTTTGTGATTCAAAGTCAAGGTTGCAACCGTTAATGTAAGGCCAGTGAAGAAATTATTTCTTCAAAAATAATGAACTTCCTTCTAAAAATAAAAAGAGTCAAAATGAGTGTTGGTACAAACTATCAAATATTTGTGGCAATTAAGCTCAATTACTGTTTCATGAGGACCGCAATATAAAGAGGCATTTTTTAAAATCTCATTATAAGAAGTTAGCCTTCACTAGTTAATTGAATCCGTGATATGACAAACTTTGAAATACTTTCTCAGATAGCCTCTAAATTACACTGACCACTTGTGCAAGGAAGGAAGGAAGTTTACACTGATGAATACTATAGGACTCCTCTTTTTTATTTTCTCTGATTAACAGGACCTTGCACAATAAGACATAGATAACACTGGGGAACAAAATTTTTGTTGCATCCACAAAAATACTTGTTCCTTCCTAATTCGATTGTGCTGATCTCAAATCTGACATTAGTTTTTCTCTGTAAGCTACAGTTTTTTTCGCAATTCAAGATTTTAGGTTTTCATCTTATTGTAAAATTTTCAACATGTAGTTTAACATAATAAAGTTGCATCAGAATTTGTCTATAATTTTGAAATAGAACATATTAAAACACTTAATCATAAAAGTTGTACAAAACTTATTTAAATTCTATTCAGGAAAAAATTTGTGTTTGTAGCTCTTGCGTTTGTGTACATGTTGAGGATAATTTTGTTTGATGCTCCAGCTGTAGTCTACTTATCACCAACAGCTCCAAGATTTTCAGGAAACTTATCAAGGTGACTGTTCAGGAAGTGAATCTTAACAAAGCTCATGTTTCATCCAATGTTGTGGAAAGCCAACAGCATCCTTTGAACCAGAAGTTCATAGTTTTCTGCTTTTTTGTTGCCAAGGAAGTTTTTTGAAACTGCCACAAAAGACTGCCATGTTGTTTCTCCTTCTTATTCATCTTCCTGGCAAATTTTTCATCACGTATGAGGGTTCGAATTTGAGATCCATTGAATACACCTGCTTTTATCTCCTCGGAAGACAAGGCAGGAAAAGCAGAAATAATATGTTGAAAGCATTCACTTTCTCTATTCGAAGCCTAAACGAACTGCTTCATTAAGCCAAATTTGATGTGAAGTGGGATAAAAATGATCCTGTCTCGATTAACTACAGGTTCGTTCACAATATTTTGCATTCCTACTTCCAGAGCTTCACGTTTCAGCCACTCCTTCTGTGTTCAGTGTTTCTCCCAAGCTCGGCTGTCCCACAAACACAGAAAGCAAGGATACTCTGTGAAACCTCTCTGTTGTCCTAGCAAGAAATTTACCATTTTAAGATCCACACAAATGATCCAGTATGCTCCTCCACACTTCAGAAACTCGAGGACAATTTTTATGTCATTATAATCTTCTCACAGATGAATTGAATAACCAGTTAGAACTGCTGAAAATAGGCAATATATGCAATATATACAGCCTTTGACATTGAAGTGTGTAACAGCCACATATATAACAGAAAGTGTCAGGACTATTCTTACATTTATGCCTACTCGAAGAAGCCATGATTCAATCTTAAAACAAAATAAGAGGGTGCTTTTATCAGATAATAATTTTTTACATTTTAACAACCACAATTATGTAAAGTTGATGTTTGTAAAACATTAATTGCCCTGTGGTTATGTCCAATCCAAGAGTCATTGCCCAGAAACTCCAATTTAAAAACCAATGCATGTCATTAACTGTAACAAAAAGAAATTAAAATTGCATAAAAACTAGAGCATGCACAAAAAACAGATTTCATATTTGGAGTCATCAATGCATACATATATAGAAATAGTTCTAAAACCTCATGCAACAAAAAATAAAAAACAAAAATTGTTCCCCAGTGTAATCAGACATTCAGCGTTGACACAGCTTATAAAAAACAAGAGCTGATATTGTCCATCAACTATAACTGAAGAAAAATGAAAATAATAAAAATAAAAGTAGTATTAGAGTACCTTAAAGTTGGATTTTTAAAAAAGAGAAAAAAATTGAAACCATCCTTTCCTCAACTTAACTCATTGGTTCTCAAACTTTTTGAAGTTGGGGTACATTTAAAATCCCACAAATAATTGTAGGTGAAATATGTTATAATAACTAAGTCAAATATTAAAGAAAAATATATAAATTCCAAGCATGCTTTTATGGTAATTAATGAAATACAACAAAATTAAATTTATTCTGACGTTAAAAAACATTTTTATGTTACATTTTTTAAGTTATGCTTTTTAGAATTCATAAAAAGGGTTTAAAAATAAAATGGAAAAAAAAACGTTATCTTTTTATATATACAGATACATTCTTAGTAAGATTTAGTAAATTTGACAGGTCCTGGCGCAAATGTGTTAAGTTTTTTAATTCTTGTGGTTATGAGAATGAGCCTGATGTGTCTTAGCGCTTTTTTTCAATGCTTGGGCATATATTTGAAAGGCAAACTCTCATTTCCTCATCAACACATTGAAGAATTCCTCTCTTTTTACTCTTAATTGTGTTGAGTGCAGAAAACCCCCACCACACATATCATCTTAACTTTACACCAAACAAAGGATAGAAGAAACTTGCCTCCAGTCTTTCCGGGGAACATGAGGGGTAGTGTAAACAACCCAGCACCATAGCTTAACAGGCTTTTGCAACCTAATCAGGCAAGTGAGGTGGGGAGTTGGGAAGACTGTCAGCTTACAGATAATTCCCCAAACCTTTGTCTTCCAAAAATCTAAACTCCAAAAACCGTTGTTTTTTTGGTCCCCAACAAGCACATATTTCTTTGGAATACCATAGGGCGCACCTGGAAATCTTCTATGGTGCACCAGTGAACCCTGTCTCACACTTTGAGAGCCACTGACATAACTCCACATGATTTTCTTGTGGAGACACTTAAACCCGTTTAAATTCTTGAGACAGAAATAAATAAAAGGTATTGCTTTATGTAGGACACATTGGCTAGAGAAGTTTCAACAGCCTGCCCATCTGTTCATTTTATCTGTTTGTGGGATTCCCTCATAAACATCACCTTTGGTTGTGTTTCTTGCAAAAAAAATAACATGCATTGATTAAAACAGAGAAAGCTCCCGAAACCAGGGGCCTGTTCCTACCTCTCTCAGCACGTTTAAGCATTCCTGTCATAAAACCATCCCTGTCAACATCGTTTCTCTAATTGAATTAGGACTCAAATAGTGGATGTGTGTGTGTCTGTTTTATGTAAAATGCTCGTATGGATTGACTTTTCAGAAGCTGACTTAAAGGGACAGTGTTTTCTAGGCAGTAACAAGGAAATTGATTTGTAAACAATGGATAAGTTCTCATCCAGATTTGCCAGTAATTCTTGTTCTCACACAGATGATGCTCAACTGTCATCACGACACCTGGGCTCCAGTTACCCAGACATTTTCAAACAAAGCAACACCAGAGTGAACCATAGTACCTTGGCTCAAAGTAGCCTAGGGTCAAACTCACATTCTTGACCTGTATCACCACCCTGAGAGCTTAATGGAAGTGATCAAAAAGTGTTAGGCTAACTATGATTGATGCAGAGAAAATGGCATACAGAAAGGCCAAGGGGAGACAGGATGAGGTGGCTTTATGGTGGGACTGATGTGGGCAGGGCTGTGGGGGTAGGAAGCAGAAAGAAGTGGACGCATTTGGGCTGTGGCTCAGAGATGACATCCATGGGAGGGACTATATTCCGTGTGGATGGGAAGAGACAGAGAGGAGGCAAGTCGGTCTGAGTTCCGTTGTATTTTATTTCTCAGTAGCCTTTGGTTTCTTATCAGCGCAGGTACAGGGGGTACTCAGGTTAGGACAGTCTCGACATACAATGTTTCAAGTTTATAACCCTCACTCCCATAAAAACTTAAATTGAGACATGAGTGTTTCGGCTTATGCCGTTAGCATTGTACTTAAGGACTACGTGGAAGAACTAGTTCGGTTGCACGTGGTGGAAGAATATGCAGTATTCTTTTTCTGTGGCTTAGTTATGTTTTTCTGCTCTAGATTATGATTTTACAACTGTGTTCGGATAGGTAAGTGATTTAGGCTAGGGTGTGTTTCCACTTACACCAAAATTCAGATTACGTCACTGTCATAGGAACGGAACCGTGTCCTAACCCGAGGAACCCCTGTATTTGAAAATCTGAATGTGGATGTTCAGCCTGAGCCCCCATGCTCTTCTCTTTTGATGAATCTTAACCATCCACAGGTCTAATTCCAAAGCTTCATTCTTCTTAACCGCTATATAGTAATTTCCGCTTATCTGTGCTCCCCTGAATAAACAGCTTCCATTTGGAGGATACTGCAATGATGAATATCCGGTCTTCAAATGTTTTGATCGTATGTCTCAGAGGTCTAGCAGTGGAATGTGCTATGGGCTAACAGAGTACTTTGATTTTTGATTGTGGCGAATGTTACTAAATTAACAAGAATGTGAACTAATTTTAGAAACCACATCAGGATCGGGTGAAAAGAGCTGCTATTGTGGGCATTAATAAAATATCCTTAATTTAACAGCGGGAAAATGGCTTACTTACCGTTGTTATTATTTTGCATGCCTTTCACTGTGATCCAGGCTACATCTCTTTTTATGAATTTACCTTTCATTGTTGTCTTTCTCTGTGTACGCCATGCCTACTATTTGTTTTGTTGTGTTAGCATTCTTATAAACAACACTTTTCTTACAGCTTGGATTTATTTTTCTGTTTGTTGGGTTATTTCCTGTCATGTGAACATACTGAGCTTCCTCTAGTTAATCATGTGAATATACTTAGCTTCCTCTAGTTAATCAGTGACTTTGTTAATGATTCTGTGGTGTCCTACGAAACATTGCCTACTACGCCTTATCAATATAAAATTAAGGAAAGCAAGAAATAAAAATAAAGGCTAGGCTTTTTTCTAGTACTCACCCAGTTTTTCTGTGTATGTTAAAATGCTGGTATATTTGGAATTTATTTTAAAAACTGACTAATTAATCTTCCTCCCTCTTTCTCTCCCTTCCAATGATCATGCTAATTTGTCAAAGCATCATTTGTCTCTGAAAAGTGATGCCACCTTCATACACCTTAAATTTCCATATGCATTTTTTATCTATGCCTAGACTATCTTACCTGTCCAATTAGTCTTATATTCCAGTATTAAACAGTTTACTGTAGTTTATAATACATTTTCATAAAAACAGGCCCCACTTTTTATTATAATTATTCTTTTTAAAGACATTTTCACAGGTTCAATGTTTTTTTATGAAACTCAGAATTAACTTATGAAATTAAAAAAACACACAAAAACTATGTGTATTTTTTTTATTACAGGTACATTAAATATATATGGGAATAGCCATCAAATTCACATCTCCACCTTTATGAACCTCTCTAAGACAAAGTATGGTTCTTCATTTTTTCCTTGATATAAAGATTTTATCACTGTTCTCAAGGAGAACCTATCTGCATATTTATTAACTTATCATTCTAAGCTTTGTTTTAATTGTAACATATGTATATGTGACCTACTAAGTTTTCTGGATTAATTTTTAACAAACTGACATAATAAATTCACATGATTCTATCATCTGAATATAACAAGAAAAAATAATTACTATTTTGCTCAAAGTGTTTATCAAAATACATAAAATTATATAGTAACCTATAGGTATATTTTATTTAAATATATGTCCATCTATGTATAATTAATACCACTGCACTTGAAGTTCTTAAGGAAGTTAGTGATGAATATTTTTATTATTTGAATGAAACTTGTAAAAAGAAACGATTATAATATATACTTTGAATATAAATACACATATCTATATCAATACACAACTATCTATATATCAATATACTGTTGTTTTAAATAATCACAACTGAACTTAATCAAAGGCTAGGTCTGTTTCTTTGAAATTTGTCATAGTGTCTGCAATTTTTGCCTATTAGTATATTTAATAATGAACAGAAAACTCCTTTGAATGTTATTAATTGGTATATTGATCTTGCCTAGTACAACTGAAATCTATTATCTGTGATTTAGTTCATATTTTTGCATTTATAGTCAAAGTGGATTGGAATATAACTGACATTCTTTCGTAATCCATATTGAATTAGGAAATCAGTTATTTGCTGGTCTTATGTCTATGATGGTTTTCCTTTTTTTTGTCATCAATTTTAATTTATTGTGTTAACATTGATTCAAGTGTCCCACTCAATATAACTCCCTCACCCACATCCCCTTGTCCCCATTACCCCCTTTTGGTCCCTCCCCTAACTTTCTCCCCCCTTCCCTTTAAGATTTTTCTGTCCTGTTATTCTTATTTCTATTAAATCCTGGAATTATAGATATAGAATCAGTATGATCTGTCTTGATGAATGAATAATATTTTTCTGTGATTAGTAGCTTTTTAAAGATGGGTTGTTAGATGAGTTAATCATCAAGATTATACATGTGAGTTATTTGGTTACCCTTCTTATAGTGTCATTTTTTAGTAATCGATATTTTCCTAAAAATCATTTATATCATACAAGTTTTTGAATGTTTTCTTAAGTGAGGTGTCATAATTTTATTATTCTTTTATCTCTATACCATCATTTATTTTTTCATTTCTAATTTTGTAAAATGTTTCTTAGTTTATTGAATTAATTAGCTTTTCATGAATCTATATTACTATTTCCTTTTCCTTTAACTTAATGTTTGCTACACCTTTTAGATTTTATGCTACTTATTTTTAATTTAGAAAATTAAATTTAACAGGGTGACATTGGTCAACAAGAGTACATAGATTTGGGGAAAATATCTCCACATCATTTGGACAGTACAGTATGTTGTATAGCCATCACCCAAAGTCAAATCATCCTCTGTCACCTTATATTTTTTTCCTCTTTATACCCTTCCCCCAACCTCCTTCCCCTCTCTCTCCCCGATCTCCCTCCCCCCCTAACCACTGCACTCTTATCTATGTCCATGAATCACAATTTTTTTTATCAAGTTCCATCGATGTTGTCTTAAAAGTCACTATGTCATTGTTTTTTATGGCTGAGTAGTATTCCATTGTATATATGTACCACATCTTCTTAAACCAATTATCTACTGAAGGACACTTTGGTTGTTTCCATGTCTTGGCCACTATGAATAATACTGTGATGAACATGGGACTGTATGTGTCTTTACATACCAATGTTTTTGAGTTTTGGGGGTATATACCCAGTAGAGGGATTGCTGGGTCATATGGTAGTTCTATTCTTAATTTTTTAAGAAACCACAATACTTTCTTCCATATTGGTTGTACTAGTTTACATTCCCAATTTATGCTACTTTTAAAAATAATGTTTGTGGAAGTTTTAGAATTCCCTTTTGTACTATTTATTTCATTATTGTATTATGAAAAAAATTAGTTGAGTGCTTATTTTTATTTTATATATATATATATATATACAATTTTTATTTTCTCTTTGTCACTGGCTATGCCATGTAATTTTATTCTCGATATTTTACAATTGATATGTGGCTTCTTCTTTGACCTAAGAGTCATTGCAAGATCTTTGAGCATAGTGATGTCACAGAAATAGCATCGCAGAGAGTTCCAAAAACTGACAGAACCAACTTTCTCAGATGTCTGTTGTCTAATCACTGAGTGCCGAATGAAAAATGAAGGCACTATGTTTCAGTAAATTAGCCCCCTTCCATTCCCATGTGCCTGGGGCAGCTGCCTGAGGCAGGGGGATGGTTAGGGGACAGTGATGAGAATCTTGCTCTTCTATGTTCATTTGCATGCACTTCGGGCAGTCTGGAGACCCTGAGAGTCCCAAGCAGAGGCTTCCCTACCCTTTGAGCTCAGCAGCTTTCTTGGCAGCAGCTTTGAAAAGCGGTTAAAGATCTATCCCTGCCCCATAGCTTCCCAGAGAAAAAGCAGGCAGCAGGCAGGTCCAAGCATGGGAAGGAGAAGCCGAAGAGGATGTTCCTGGAGGAATGCAGGTTGAGAAGGGCAATCATGTACTCCTGGGAATCTGGGTGCTGTGCCTGCAGAGGGGTGCACACCCAGCGGGGTCTGAGAGGACCTCAGGCTCACACCAGTGGCTGACCTCTGTGCCCATGCAAATGGCAGGCAAAAGTGAGAGGGTTTCAGACAACTGGGGTGCTGTGTCATGTGCAAGAATCTATGGTCAAATGCAAGGTCATGAAGAACTCCTTCCATTTTCTTTTAAAAGTTTTTACCTGTTGGCACTTATATCTACATTGTTGATTCATTTGGAGCTCAAATATGCTAAAATATTCAAATTAAAGAAAAAGGCTAGAAGGGACTATTTTAATAAGATTGTGTTATAAATTAAAGACTTATGGATATTCTATAAAAAGATAGGAAATGACATTTCATTAAAAATTAACTACTGTCATTTTACATGTTGTTCCAAAGAAGAAGCTTGAAGATGTTAAATCAATCTAATCAGAGTTAAGACACCAGAAGGAAAGAACAAGATCTTAGAACCTAAGTGTGAATATAGGTTTGATACACAGTCATGTATTATAGGAAGAAGTCATAATTATCCAGCATTTAAGGAACTTTTCTGTCCCTACAAAAGTATAAAATAGGCACTTTTTAATATTCCAAGCAATAAAATAAGTTCCCCACCTATAATTTTTTACTATTAACCTGATCAGTAAAGTCACAAAGAAAATCACAGAACATGAGACTACTTGAAGTTCACCTTCCTAACTCCAATGAGAATTCAAGTGCTGTTTGGTTGGGCTTTTCATGACTTTCCTTTTATAATCCAATTACTTGCCTACACATACACTCCAAGAAAAAGATAAGCAGCCATGCTCAGGAATTGTTCTTTCACATCAGTCTCATATACCCTACAGTGATTCTCCTGACAAATATAAAGGATGGTGTATAGATATTTGGTGCTATTCACTAACAATGAGTTAGCTAAACTTGTGGAATCCAAGTGTATATCGTGTCATCATAATAAATCTTAGTTTTATAGTTTATCATTTATTTCACATCTCTTCATGCATGGCTTAATACCAGATACAGACTTGGATCTAATGAAACATTTTAAAAATGACAACACATATTTTTATGATATGTGTTCTTTTGGCATTCTTTGAATTTAAAGAAGTGATGTTCCAACTAACCAGAGTAGCATTCTCCGCAGGTGAAGATACTTATGCAGTTCTCTCAGTAGATGAGTCACAAGGTACCTGCTGTACTCCAACTTGCATTGATGGACAAGATATGTCGAATCAGTGGTGGATTAAGAATGCAGGTGATATTTTGACTTCTAAGAAATCACTGTAGAGAAAATTGAGTCATTTTTCACAGGCACACGTGAGAAAGGATCCTGGTTAGTTAGAACCTGTGCTAAATGTAATTTTACTGAAATAGATTTCACACTGATTAAATCTGGGAATCCCCTTGAGTCATTCTGCTCTACTCATTTGCTGCTCTCCTTACATTCTTTTGAAATGTTTTCAGAACAGAACAAAGAAATACTATTCCGTCATTTCCTTATTGTCATAATTACATTACATAACCAAGATTCATCTATAACCCTCATTAGTTTTAGGAGAAAAATGGAGTTGTGTCACTCAGTGAAAATCTATCCCAAAATGCGCTGTGAAATTCAGCTTAATTCACAACATTCAGGCACATAAAATGTGATCATTATCTAACAGTATAAGGCTTCTCTTAGTCTAAAGTGCCTGGGGAAGGGGGAGCATTGTCTTATTAGGAGAGAAAAGATAGATCAACTTTAACAAATCATCTTTCTGTTATTGAATTGGTCTTTCAAATGCTTAACTTGGACCTAGAAACCCCTGAGTTCAAGGTCACTACAGAGTCAAGAATCCAGAGCTAATGAAAATTGAATCAAAGCTAAACACTTGGAAAGAAGCAAAGGCAGATGTTGTCCCAAGGTATTGATTCAAACAAAAGATGCTGTTTGAGGTTGACTTGTACGAGGTGAGCTGATGGGAAGACATTGGGGGGAACGGGGATAACAAAGAGGACAGAGGCCACCAACATTTCTGAGGCTACGGTGCTAGTGCCCAGCATCTCCCGGGCTCTCCCAGGAGAAGGTCATGATAGGCTCTTGATTTTTTTTAAGGGTGAAGTTATGTTTCCACAAATGCTGTTTCTCCAGTTTCTCTTCATAGCACAGTGAGTGCCACTCCGGTGAGCTGGCAGCTCTGTCCTGCCCTGCCACCCCAATTGCCCAGCCATGAGGGCAGGAGGCTTTGGTGAAGAGAGGGCAGGTCTGTGTGGATGCAGGCAGAGTCATGTTGCTGTGTGTTCAGTTCTCTTCTTGCTGATTCGTGCTCTGCTTGGTACAATGGCCGCACCACATGGGTTCAGTTGTGAGCGAGAAGGATGGCTGGGACTTGTCAGCCCGGTTCAATGCAAATAAGCAGCACAGAGTCATTCACCAGATGGGACGGGTAAGTGTGTGGATGCAGCCCTCGCAGGGACCAGTTACAGGGGCACATCGATGCTGGATGGTCAGGCAGCTCGCTAAGAGTGAGGAACCATTTAAGTCAGCATAACTGATTCACGGCTGCAGCCTGGGCAGAAAGTCCCAATGCTGCTGACTGCTGGCTGACCCCCTGCAGGCCTGGCTGTGGGGGAAGAGGGGGTGCGGTGGAAATGTGCATACACATAAACCAGCAGATGACTTCCACCCATATTTACCTCTTGTTCCCTATTTCTATATCCATTATTCTGCTCCTTGGTTAAAGCAATAAAGAGCCTATATCTATTAAGAGTTTATATGGAAGGTTGTCCAAACATTGATCAGCCACAGCATCTAGGGACCCCGGTGTAGAGAAATACTGACAATAAACATCTGCTATTTGATGTCTAATCCGGGGGTGAGGTGGAGTGAAATAGTATGGGCATGACTAACTCTTGAAAATATTTTCAGGTGACAAGATGAGTAGCCTAGTCATTGGCTATCTAAATGGCACTTGGAAAGGTGGTGGAGCTATGGTTGGCCCTGGCCGGTTGGCTCAGTGATAGAACATCACCTTGGCATGTGGATGTCCCAGGTTTGATTCCCACTCAGGGCACACAGGAGAAGTGCCCATCTGCTTCGTCTTCCCTCTCTCTCTTCTCTCCCTCTCTCCCTCTCCTGCAGCCATGGCTCGATTGATTTGAGCATGTTGGCTCCAGGTGCTAAGGACAGCTCCATGGAGCCTCTGCCTCAGGTGCTAAAAATAGCTCAGTTGAGAGCAAGGGCCCCAGATGGGCAGAGAATTGGCCCCAGACAGGGGTTGCCAGGTGGATCCCAGTTGGGGCATCTGCAGGAGTTTGTCTATCTCCCCCCCTCTCAAATTAAAAAAAAAAAAAAGGAAATAGTTATTTAGTTATAAGTAACAAACAGCCCCCAAAAATCCCACATCTGAATGCTTTGGATTTTTTGTTTCTGCCACATCATTAGGCTTCCTAGAGTAATGTCCCTGCATGGAGGGTGTCCAAGGGGTGGCTTTCTGATCAGGCAGATGTCTATAGTGTTCCCCTAGGTCCACACAAAGCTCACATCTTCTGTGGGAAAAGAGAGGGTTTCCGCTGAGATGGTGTCTCCCTTCAGAGCAGAGGGCAGGTTGGTTGATGACCAACATGATAACAACTGCTCCCAGGGCTGAGGTCTGGTGGGCTCCCTACTCATTGCAAAAGTCTTGCTCCCTCAGGTCGTGGTTCTATAATTTGTTTCCCTGCACATGAAGACACAACTTGGGGCTAAGAGAACTAGTTCAAATACTGATGTGCTGGCCATGGCCACCATGAGTACATTACTGTCCTTTGCCTCTGACCAAGGAGTGTCATGCATTTGTCTGTCCTCCATGGAATCGTGCCAATGGTCCCTTGTTAACACTCACCATAAAATACTGTTTTCTATAAAGCAAAAGAGAAAGTCATGTTGACTCTTAAGCAATATATTAATGATCAAGGGCAAACTGAGGGCTCTAAATGTTCACCAATGAGGCATGACATGGAGCGGACACTAAATTTTAGGAGAGGGAGTGTAAGATTTTTTAGAGATTACCTGAACTCTGCCAAGTGCATCCCACCTCTACTTAAACAGTTCTCCTTTATGTGAAGATTTGGCTTCTGATGGATAATAAACAATTTCCAATGTCTGGATTATTGGACGTCTGTTCCACTGTATATTTTGATTACTCCATCCTACTTAAAATTTTCCCTGGGTGTCTGCAATGTTTTATGTTTTCACTCTACTCACACTTTCCTAATAATGCATCACTGCTCGACAGGGGATGCTCTTCTTAGTTTCTGAAAGGTCGGCACTTCCCCAGCATGTGCCAACGTCAGAGTTCATTTACTTTTCGTGGGTATCATTGATTGAGTATTAACTTTTTAGCCATACACCGATCTATCATTCCCCTGAGTTCCAGCTTTCTGCTGGATTTCTCTTCAAGAAAGTTCAACTAGAATATGAGCTCAACTGACCTAGTGAGGTCTCTCTCTGGATTTTATTATTCTTGTTCCATTAGGTGGCAACACCATCCAATTGAGGGCTTGAAAGTTATCTTAGACTTTCTCTACTTTCCTATCCCCTATCTTACCAACTCTGAGCTTTGTCAGATCAACCCTATTCCTTATCAGTGGTGCCCTTGGAGTGGCTTTCATCTCTATGGTTTCTTCATGGCGACATGGCACTTGAAGATGAATTTCTCTGTTGCTGCCAGAAATCCACCCCCAGTCGGATGACCATATGATATGAAAAGTTGTCCTGGATTCAAGAACTTCTGCCAGCGATTCCCTGCCTCCTTCTTGGTTTTGTTTGCTGCCAGTTCTTGCCTTGAACTCGTAGGTCAAGCAATAGCGAACGATGAATTTCTTTGTGTTTTTTTAATTGGCTTTATTGGGGTGACATTGGTTCACAAAACCGGTGCACTGTGAATTTCTGTTCCCATCCTACAAACATACAAACTTTCTCGACTCCCACACAGTGCTCATGCTGTGTCCTGATGTGCTGAGAGTCCGAAAGGAATTTATCTTCCCTACATTTCCAGAAAAGGCAAATCCCCCTTGCAGAGGTAGCTCCGCTTTTTCAGAAAACTTCTTCAGTCCAAGCAACTCACCACGTCTCTTACTTGGCATTACTGATTGTTGGTGACCTCAGAACAGGCTCTGATTTCCTTTTGCTAAAACTATGCATTGTGTTTTAATCATCTGCCTGTTTTTCTCTCCTCCTTTAACTTGGTGAATTCCTTAAGGTCAAGTAAAGTCAGAAAACCTGCCTTACTCAACTTTTGGGCTTGAGTTTCATTCTTGTTTGTGTAACAGAAGGACAAGTGTAGGCTCCTCAATTAAAAAATAGTTGGATAGAATGAACAAACGCAAGTGATATCATGTCAGTATCAGTATCAAACCATGCACATGCATGCATGCACGTGCTCACACACACAATCTGCCCATCTGTAGGTAGAGACTGACTCGCCGCTGGTGGCTCTGCAGCGGGCCTCAGAGAACAGCACCGTGGCCGTGGCTGAGCTAGCACCATGGCCGTGGCTGAGCTAGCACCGTGGCCGTGGCTGAGCTAGCACCATGGCCGTGGCTGAGCTAGCACCGTGTCCATGGCTGAGTTAGCACCGTGGCCGTGGCTGAGCTAGCACCGTGGCCGTCGCTGAGCTTCCATTTAGTGGAGGCGCAGAACTAAGCATCTATATTTAGCAGGCTGGCTCCAGAGCCTGCATGAAGTGACTTCAGACTCATTTCTAAGTCATTTAACAGCTAGAGCGCTCCTTGAAGCCATCCTGCCTTTATGCCTTCTTGTACCAAGGATAATCCAGCATTCCTCTTATTTCCCGAGCAACAGTTATTGAACAAATAATTTATGTCTTCTTTTTTGTTCTTTTGACTGAACATTACCATAATAATTTGATGTATGCCCACTACGGAACACATACTCTAAAATACAGATACATACTGGTAATAAAATCTCCTGCGACTTGCAGACATCATTATAACACAGGGCAAGTATTACTTCTGGTATGTAACTGATATTTATCACTTCATCAAAACCGAGCTTAGGGTTCTACATGCCATAAATAACTATTTCATGATACCATCTTATGTTTTGAGATGCAAAAAAAAATCATCAGGTATTTACAAATACATAATATGATATATATTTTATACATTTCTACATAAAACTGTGTTTGAAAATCAATCTAGGTTTCAGCTAACCCTATTTGGGGAAGGCAAAATTCTGGTAACAAATTAAAATGCTACTAATTTTTTTAAAAAACTATTAGCCAAGCATTGTTTTCTCAAAGAGCTCAGAAATAAACAGCAACGTTCACCGGCATTCACTGTTCTTGTGTTGCTTGGCCTGGGCCCCCGAAATGGCTCACATTAAGACCAAATTGGTACAATGAAACAAATGCAAAAATATTTTAACAAGAAAATGTTTTGAAAATAATTATGATTTACAGATTAAGGAATAGCTGTACATATGCAACCCAACTAGACTTCTCTTTAAGACGTGTGTGTTTAAAATTATTTATGAAAGTAATACATACACATCATTCAAAAATTTGTTACTATTACTAAGCTAATAACAAAGATTATCAGCTGTCTAATCATTACTAAATATAAATTCCTGCTACTTAAAGATGTTATTTTTACCATATTTAATTCTTGAGATTTTTTTTCCTTACTACAAAATATAACTATTTTTTGATATTTCAGTTTTAGAAATTATGTTAACTTTTTATTTTAAAAGATAAGAATTCCTCATCTGTTATACCAAGGTCCACTGTGAACTGCCCTCTCTAACCCTGTTAGAGTATTACAGTCAACCCTCGCCATTTATCAGATTATTAAATTGTATAGACCTAATTTTGAATCACAAATTTTTCTGAATTTGCAAGATTTTGTGGTATATAGGTATTTTTATATATTTGTTTTGCTTTTTTTAACCACAAAAATAATTAAAATAAACAATATTCTGATTTTACATTATGGTTTATAAATGTTACCATATTTAAGACACATAAAACACTATGATTACATTGCATTTTATGACTTATTTTATAAAAAACGAAAGTTAATAATTGCCTCATCTTGTTTCACTTTACAACAGAGTTCAGATTTTCTTTCCCACTGTCATTTGTCTGGTTGTCCTTTGAGCCCAGTGCACATCTGTCCCCCAAGAATGTTATCCAGCATTTTCTTTGAAAAAAAATTAAGAAAAAAAACTTGAATAAAGCCTAAACTTTAGGGGAAAGTGGTGTGAAGACATACATGTACCTCCTGAAGAGTGGTCACATACTGAACAGTCTATGCAGCACCCAGATGAGGAAAAGACACTTCCTGAGCCCCGGGTGTCTGTCCCCCCAGTCCCTTTTCTCAGCGTAAGTTTGAACACAATAGGTCAGTGTTACCTCTTTTGTACTTTTTGTTAAGGGGGTGAGTTGAAAAGAATATATACTGTTTTTTTTTTCTGTCTCTGTTTTCTTGGATAACCTCACAAAAATAATCCTCTGTTGTATGGAATTCCAGAATGAACTCACCGCTGTCTAGTAGTCTGTTATGTGGACACAGTCCACTGGCTTGGTCCATAGTCTACTGCTGGACATTCAAGTGGCTTCCTTGTTTTATTATGTGATAAACAGTCCTGCTTAGTCGTTTACTGTTAGTGTTGTCTTTTACACCTCGGTGTTGCCATTGAGAACCTGTCGTTGTTTTAACTCCAGCGTTCCCAAAATTCACGCCGATGTGGTTGGACATGTGTGTCATTAGTTACATGCAGTACATGGAAAACTATTAAGTCTCTCCATTTCTCATTCCTTTCCTTGACGTTTCATGGCTTTTTAATTTGTCTTCTCAGACAATTTCCTTAATCTTGTCTTTCTATTCCTGTTTTGAATTTTTCATTTTCACTGTCATATTTCTCTCCTATAAAGCACTTTGTAATTCTAATGTTCTGATTTTCTTTTTTCAGGAGTTCCTCTGTGCATTTCAATTATGCAAAATCTTTCTTTTTAAGAAAACCAACATATAAAGATATATTTTAAATTTCATAGCATTTTTCTTTGTCCTTTTTTCAGATTGACATTTTTTGCCCTTGGCCTGTCATGGTAGAGACTTTACAAATCCTTGTGAGTCTTTACTTTCATATTCATATTTAATAATGCAAATCTACAATGTTGGAATGGGGGATTGTCCCTTGCCGGGAACTGAACATGTCACTGAGGAATGCTCAAGACCTGTGGCAGCGGCTTTCTCAGGAGGCCCATTTCTCTGGGGGGCCGGGGAGCGGCTTTCCTTTCGTCATGCAGTTGCCTTGTCTGGTGCTCTCGGGAGGTAGGGCGGAGGGTGGCAGTAGGCACACTTCTACCTAAATGTCCTGTCTTCAGCATGGTTTCCATCGTGACTCCATCTGATCTGCTTCCAACATATTTTGAAATATTTTTGTTTCCTCCTATGTAAAAAAGAATGATATGAGAGACACTTTTATTGATGCTTTTTTTAAACAAATTCTCTTACTGTGATTTTAGTGAGGCTTCAGCCGGAAATGGAGAAGAGGTGCACTTAACCCGCCGTGTTTAACTAGAAGGTCGCGTCACACTTCATTAACATCCCTGCAAGTTAGGGAGAGAGAATGTGTGAAAGCCTAATTATTTACTTAGGTTTAATTTCTTACTCTGATTGTATTTTAAATGCAATCCTTTAATAACTCTCTGCTGACTGACTAGGTGCCGTGCTGAGGACTGTGCTACGGCATTTCACCAGAGAGACACAGTCTCTGCCTCTAGAGGCCCCCAGCTATCCCCATGGTGTTCCAAAGAGGGGGACATTTCCCAATGGAGGGACCTGGATGGGGCAGTCAGAGTGGTGACAGGTGGGCTGAAGCAGAATGTCATAGTAACGCCCTGAGGCTGTTCTTCAGGGAAGAATCTCAGGGTACAGGCAGCATGGGTCTCCTGGGATGAATTCTAGACACCTCACAGCTACCAGGAGAAGAAACTGACCCCGAGAACGTGTGTGTGTGCACCTGAGTATATGTGTTTGCATGCGTGTGTGTGTGTGTGTGTGTGTGTGTGTGTGCGTGTGCGATTGTTTCTTTTCCTCCCCCTACTGCATGAAGGACACTAAGTTGTCTCAGTGTCTCACCCTCCCTGGGGACCAGAGTCAGGAGGAGGAACCCAAGGTGTGCCCTGTGACCAGCTGTGCCCAGCGTACATATTGTATACCTTCCTTTACAAAAAGGTCAGCAGGGGAATTAGAGGTTTGCGACATCAAGTGCGATGTGTACTTTGAGGGGAAAAAAACAGCATACTAATAAATATAAAAGCAGGATAGATACCATGGTGCTTCCCTCAGATGCTGATGGTTAATCTGACACCTGAAGGAGTAAAATTAGGCAAAGTGTGTCTGGGAAATTTGAGGGAAAGAGCATGTCAAGTATCTGTAACATCGGAGAGGTGCAGGAGTCGCGATGCTGGCTATTCGGGTACACCAGAGGGAAGCCAGAGGGCACTTCCAATCACAGCTTCATCAGCCTGTCTGGTGTGAGAGGAGCAACCTCTCTCAGAGCGGCTCATCTGGTCTTTGGGCATCTCTGAGCAACCAGGGCATCCTCCTCACAGTAACCACAGATCTCAGAGACCAAGGTGGCCACACCTGGTTGCTAGATATGCCGATTGGAAATGCTTCGTGCAGGCTGATGACAGCTTTGTGTGAATGTTCTTCTATTTTTTGAGACGTTGAAGGCAACCAGCATGCTTTTCTAAAGAGTCCCATTTATAAGAAAATAGCTCCAGTTCTTTCAGTCATATGATAGACTTTGCAGTTCCTCCTTGTCGTTATGTAAAATTTTTTGCCCCCCACCCCGAATTTTAAGGTCTCTATAATTTCTTCTACAACAACCGCCTGAGGGGTATGGCTCAAGCCATCACTTGCATTGAGCTTGTTTACCCGCCCCTCAGTAATCCCTCCCTTGCCAAGCTTCTGTGTTCTTAGCTCCTGGAACATACCAAGATTGTTCCAAGTTCAAAGCCTCTGTCATCTGTCCTATAGATTTGGAATGTCCCTTGTCTCACCTCTTCAGGGAGGCATTCACAGATCGCCAAGAGCCTGCCTACCATGGCTCCTACATTTTGCAATCCTCTGTCTCTTTCTTAACCATTTTGATGACATTAGGTCCGTGGCTTCCTTTCCTGTCTGCCTCCTCACTGATTTGCAATGTTTCTGTGAAAGTAGAGTCTATCACTGCATCAAATCATCTTTAACTAGGGTATGGTAGCTGCTCAATTAATATTTGTTGAATGAATTAACAGAATATGAATGGGGTAATTAAACATGTTAATTTTTAACTCTGTTAAAAACAATTTTTTTTTTACCAATGAGAATATATGGTATGATATACCCTAACCTCTAAATATGGGCATAGATGATCTGTTCTTTAGTTTTCTCATACTCAAGTGTTCATCTGGTGCCTTTGAATCATTCATTAATAAAGGAGAATGTATACTTTAATCTAGAATTAAATTGCCCACCTGGATCAGGAGCATCCAAGCTCCTGATTCCATGAACTACATATAATTTCAGAAGGAAAGAGAAAACATTGTTAAAAATAGGCTTTAATTTCCTTATTCTTGACCATTATTAGTAAAACCAAGGTCAATTCTTCTTGCTGTGGGGCCATGCCAGGATTAGAAGTGATGATTTTCATCTTTGTCTCCTAAGCCTCATGGACTCAAGCTAACCAATACAAGTTCAGCCTTGAATATTTATACATTACCTGAAGCTATGTGTGGGAGTCAGGGTTTGAGTTTGGCTCTCTGAACTTGTGACGGGAATATGTTATGTCAGGGTTCTCGCTTCTGGAGGGCCAGATCTGCCCTGTAGCGGCTGACAGATGGGAAATGTTTAGACTTTTGTAGACATTATATATACATATACATATATATATACATATATATATGTATATATATATATATGAGCTTGTAGGTTTCTTTTTAAATACTTCTCATATCGGAAAAAATGCATGACCCAGTAATTTGAGATAGTGTCTGCTTTGTGATGCAAATAACAAAATGAAAATGAAAGTTTTGCTGCAATCAGAGTTGTGAGGCATGCGGCCGCGGTGAACGGGTGTACGTGCTGACCAGGGACACACTGCTGGAGGACAGGTAGGGAGTCCCTTAATTTGAGCAAAGTGAAAGCACACAATCAAAACATAGCAGGCTGATCCTGACCAAGGTGGTGGCTCAGTGGATAGATCATCAGACTGGGATGCAGAAGACCCAGGTTCAAAACCCCAAGGTCTTCATCTTGAGCGCGGGCTCACCAGCTTGAGTGCAGGGTTGCTGGCTAGAGTGTGGGACCTTAGACATGACCCCATGGTCGCTGGCTTAAAGCCCAACGTCACTGGTTTGAGCCCAAAGGTCGCTGGTTTGAGCAAGGGGTCAATCGCTCTACTGCAGCCCCAGGTCAGGACATATATGAGAAAGGAATCAATGAATAACTAAGGTGCAGCAATGAAGAATTGATGCTTCTCATCTCTCTCCCTTCCTGTCTGTCTGTCCCTTTCTGTCCCTCTCTCTTTCACTCTCTGTCTCTGTCAGAAAAAAAAGAAAAATGTTCCAATGCTCCAGCACTCCTGGAGCTCATCTTATTTCTGATAAAGGTCCCAAGGACATCAACATCAAACACAAAAGAAATGTAAAAAATCACCTCATCAAAATAACCTCATCATCTGAGTGTGTTTGCTGCAACTCCCTGCCCCTGGGGAAGACCCATTTAAAGTTCTAGAGCTCGTCCCTGGTCTCCACCACTAGAGGTAAGAATCTGAGCTCGGCGTTTGACTCCTGTTGATTCTGCTCTGTTCCTTTCCTGTTTACCCTCCATGCCCCTAGTGGCTGTACCTAACTGATACAACCCTCCCAAGTAGTTCAGATATCAACATCTCTTGGTATCACTAAGTGATGCAGTGCTTATGTAATAATCTCTATCCACTACTTGATACTTTTTAATTCAGTAACAAGAATGAAAGTTTTAAAGCCTTGAAACAGAGTAACGACATGGAAACAGTCACTCTTTTCCTTTATTGCCATTAACCTTCAGCCTTTAAAAGAAGACTCAGAGCTTTGTAGGTCACAATGGTTTGTTTGCAAGTTCTCATGAGAGAATGTGATACGGTTCATTCCTTCCAAGAGAGGTGCCACATCACGTGCACGAAATGAGACCGTCATGGAGAATGATTTCCCGGATGGACCTGCTCTATCTTCTTTGGCCAAGGAGGTTTGAAATCCTGCACGCAGGGCCAGAGCCAGTGCTGGTGCTCTCTGGGGCACATCCTGTAGGACGCAGGACTGGCAGGCGGAGGTAATGATGGAGCTGTAGGCTGGGAGAAATCATGTCACATGAAACGACCTCATTCAGAGCATCGTGGACACCTCACCCCCATGACTCACCCATGCAGCCCTGTCCCCATAGAGTCTCCTCCTGTGGGAGAAAGGCTGCAGTGACTACGTGCTTGGGTGTCTCAGTCCTGGGCCCTCGGCCCCAGTGACTTCTTGGATGTCGGGATTAGACTAGTTCAGGACTAAGCACAGAATGAACTAAGATGCACACCAACTTATGATTATTAAAATAATTTTATTGTGAGAAATAAAAGTTTTAAAAAAACAGACTTGCACAAAATAAAGGGTGATATATTCCAGCTCACTCCCGGGGCACTCACTGGGGGTGACCACTGGGAAGCGGCTTGCCTGGTACTATTCCAGATGATTCTATGCATTTACATATGCACATATGTGTGAATTGTTTAAAGGTTATTCTTATAGCAGAATCCTAAACAAATGCTAGAAAGGATAATTTATTTAACCGGTTCTCTACTGATGGACATTTAAATTATTTCCAGCATTTATTTTTTTATAAATAGCAGTATATAATGAATACACGTGAACATATCTTGTGCTTGTGAGCTTAACTGCTGAAATGTAAGGTGAGCATATAAGATGTATCCTAGGGCGGGCTCAGGAGAATCAGGTGTGTGTTCACCTAAAATGAAACTTCAGGGTCAAAAGTAGAACTGAAAATGCTGGGCTTGCCCTACAGCCTTGGTCAGACCAATTTATAATCCACCAACACAGAAGAGCTCCTGTTTTTTTCAAACTTTCACAATACTGAGCATTATACTAGTAATTGTCCTTGACTTGGCATAAGTTTATTTGTACAAATACAGTGTGTCTGTAAAGTCATGGTGCACTTTTGACCATGTGACCAGTCAAAAGTGCACCATGACTTTACGGACACACTGTATATATGTATGTGTCACACTTCCTGACCTCACAGGATGTGATCTGGTCATGCCTAGCAGTTAGCTGAGCTACAATCAGTAAACCAATGGGCCAGAGGGCAGTCCTAACACTCATTGTGATTTGCGTGCCCGCTTTCTGCCTCCGTTTCTCATCTGTGCCTGAAGAAAGATCATTTCTGGGCTTGGCAGAAATAATGAGAGGTCCATTTCTGATTTTTAATACTAATGCAAGGAAGGGATGACATGACTTTTATAGGGTGGCAAGTGGTCCAGCTCTTCTCGGGGCTGGCGTGTGTTTGGCAGTGGGCTGTTCCTTGGACTCCGGGATGCCGTCCTCTGCTCTGTCTGCCCTTCAGCGCCCAGGCCGGCGTGCACGGCTTGTCCCTGCCGTCTGACCCTCTCTCCGCAGCTGTCCTCCCTGTCCCTGAACGTTCAGTGATCCTCGTCTAGCATAGGTCCTGGTGGTCAAAATCAAAACTCAGTTTACTTTTATTTTCCTGAAAACATCCTATTCTATTTTGAATATTCAATGACAGCTTTTTATTTAGAATTTTAGTCGTGTCACTCTTTGTTTTCCTTTTACACTTCAGAACTTCATAAATGTTTTCTGCTTGCTTTCTGACCATCATTTCTGTTTAAAAGAGGACAAGGAAAACTGATGTTGGCTCACTTTTTAAGAAAATATACTTTTTCTTTTTCTGGTAGCTTGTAATTTTTTTTGGAGGGGGAGCTTTTATAATTTTATTAAGACTGTGGTAGAAATTTTTAGTGTTGTTTTTGTTAGATATTCCAGAAGCAGCAGTAATTTCCTAAAATATATATATATAAAATTGAATTCTTAGTATCAGGTATTAGATTTTCCATTATCAGAATTTAGTATTTATAATCTAGAAAAATATGATATTAAAATTGCCCATACTTTTATATATTTTTCTCATTCATTTTCTTATTTCCTTGAATGTATTAACCATTATTTTGAAGTTTCTGCATTATTCACAGTTGTTGTTTTATGTATTTGGTTTGCTTTTTGGCTAGACAGTCTAAAACGGAGCAAACAAAGTTATAAGATCCCAAGGTGATAAGATTTCTTGTACTTTAAATAAAGGTGCCTGAAGCACTGTCACTATTTCTGGACTTTTCAGGTAGGTAAGGGAAAACAGTCACTATGCATTTTCTGTCCGCAGATGCATTGTGGGTAGGACGTTACAGCAGGATTAAGGCCAGACAAGTGTTGAACGTAAAGGGAAGGGACAAAACTAAGCTACCCTAGGGGAAAGTGCTGGCATTCGGGCCGCTCCCAACCCAGGATGTGCAGTGCAGGGAGAGGAGCAGGACAAGACATGCCTTCTTCTCACTGCATGTTTTAGGGACATCAACCAGATGATGGCCAGCCAGGGCACCAGGATCCCGTGGAGGGTGAGGGACACTGTGGTTTCTAACTTACATCCAACAGCCTAAACCCAGGTGGCATTGGAGAAGGGTGCGCATGTCATCCACCAGACAGGACTTCAACAATTTGCTCTAAAATGAGAGTATGACAGGCACATTTCCCTTAGAGGAAAATTGAGACATTATGGGCCCCATACACAGCCTTGTCACCAGCATCTACTATCTCGTTACATGGGCTCACCTCCAGGGAGTGCCGTTGGAAGCTTGTTTACATTACAGGCCATTGAGAGACACCTGGCTCTGCCTTGGTATCATTCCAGCCAAGTTGAAACAAAAATGCTTTTCTCTTTCATTCCCTCCTGACCATGTCTGTGTTTATAACACCAGACAGGTATACCCAGTGAGCAGAGATTCTTTCTTGGGAGAAGCTACTGTTATACAGGTCATTGTGGCCCCAGGATTTCTGGAGGGGAATTTAAACTAGGGGTATGATCATCTTATGAGTCTGTTCAGTTTTCCAGAACTGAGAAATGTTTCCAATTTTTCTGGAAGGCAAGTTTGGCATTCAATTACAGTCCTTTTTACGTTTTTCTGTCCTGGTGTTATATACACATTTCACCAGGTTCTAAAGAAAGAATTTAGGCAAAACCAATACTTGGCCAGAGTGGGGGAAGTTGCAGACAGCAGATACGTGCCCTTTCTATACATTTCTAAGCCCGCTAAGGGTTGACTCATTAGCCCCTTTTTAAATGTGTCAATAGGGGGAGGAATATATTTCTGCAGAAGCCTGGCAATAAAAGGAATTTGTATATTTAAAGCTTCATGATTTTTATATATAATTACATTACCACAAGTCGCCCTGCTGAGACTCTAGGTCTCACTCGAGGCTCTGGCACTCAGTGGACCGTGACTGTGAACCAGCCACTAAAGCTCACTCTCAACTCTAAGGTGGATATTATACCTCATGAAATAAATGTGTACATTCATTGTATTAGACTTTATTTTAAGGAAAATTATTTGTTCTGGTTAGAATTTTATCTAGCCTTTGATTACAATAGCCATGTATCAGAGGTAATTACTAAAACAAACTCAGTTATCTTTATTGGCAATAGATATCGGAGGCCTTTCTATCAAAGGTAAGAAATAATTTACATTTTCATTGGTGAAATCAGAGACTAGTTTATTTGCTGAATGGATGATAAAATGACGTCTCATGAATGAAATAAGTAGTTGTTATGATCTGTAGAGTGACTAAATTAGATTGGCATCACTCCTTGCACTTCCAGGTCACATAGTAAGCCTTGTGTTGCATGCCATGGAAGGCCAAAGCTTGCATCTTACACAGTCCTGTGTCTACTGGGTGGGAGAAATGCTGACAGGGTAGCGCAGTGGGATCCTGCCTCTCCGGAACTGTGTCTTCTTATTAAGCAATGAGTGTGATCCAGCTCTCCTGGATCAGAGGACTGGGAACTGTTCTGTGTCTGATTACTGAATGCATGTATGGGGAAGCTAAAACTTTTAGTGCATATACATTTAATGAAAAAAAATAGTTTACAGAATTGTGCTTAAAAATTGTGCTTATCGTGTTGTTTTAGTTTACAGATTTGTACTTAGAAATTGTGCTTATCATGTTGTTTTAGTTCAGTTATAAACAATAGCTAGTCCAAAATTCCTTATTTCATATGGTGGGAATAAGTATGATCGAGTCCTTAACATGGTGTGAATGCATGCAGAGTACTAGGTCCACGAATTGGATTAGAAGATGGGTTGTTCATTGCATTGTCACGTCTGGGAACTGAGGCTGGATGGGCAGAAATCAAGGAGGGAATTGGGACAAGTGAAGTTCTGCCAATGATAGTGTTAGAACAACTTTGATTCACTTCCCGACCTCTTGAGAATAGCATCCATAAAAGATCCCTTGAGTGAAGCTGTCCACTTACCTGGGGTATTTCAAAATGCTGTAGAAGGTCATGGAGCCAGTTGTCCTTGGGTGGGGTAGGGTGTTCTGCGTACGCCAAGGATTTCCTCCTCTGGTTGACAATTGGCTTGTCTTTTCAGCCTAATAAGAGAGCTCAAAAAACTAACTCTGGGGGGAAACTGGCATCAGGGAAGGAGAAACTCCTTATCTTCTCTTTCCTGGGTTAATGGAGTAGCTAGCCGGAGGGTTTGGAGGAGTCCCCAAATGTTCAAAGGCCAGCTATTGACTGGGATTCCTGCTCTCTTCACACTGACAGTATCGGGTCAGCAGCGGGGTCACACGGCCGCCTGCACAGGGGTGTGGTTCCTCGGCTCTTCTCTCATGAGCACTATTCTTGGTTTAAGTCCACCCAGGGTCTGTAAAGGACAGAGGAGAATCTCAAGTTTGAGTTTAGTAAATAGATCGCTATATACTCCTTGCAGAGCTTACCAGAGTTTTCAGCATTAAGAAATTAATTATTCCACACAAATGTTAACATTAATGAACATGTACATTCAAAAGTGTTGCAATTTGTGAAACGTAATTGAGATATGTTAGTCTTATAAAAACCCCATTAGTTCGTATGTATGTTATTGGCTTTGAACATAAATATTTAAATAAAACGCTCTGTTGAAGTAAGTGCTTGAATCTATATGCTTGAATATGTTAACAGAACCAGGAATTTAAAATACAGATCCATTTTTTTTCTGGCTATATTTGAAATTCAGAAAAGGTGGTAAAAATTTGTTGTTTTTTTTAAACCACCATGTGATTTCAAAATCCATTGACTATGTCAGTAAGAAGTCTAAACATTGTTTCCTTGATAAAACTTCAGAAATTGCTCCCTCCTAAAATACCTCTAGCAAGATAAATAGCAAGTGTTTGTCAGACAATTGCCCATAGTTATTTCTTACTTGAAAATGCAGAGGCAGAAAGGACCCAAGAGCCACAGCCGAGACATCCCACTCTGTCCCCCACCTCTCACAGCCACACACCCTGTGGCTGAGCCGGCAGCAGAATCAGATGGCCCTCTGGTGTCAACCCTCTCACAGATGCGACCCGGGCAATTCCTCGTTTCCTTTTGTGCCTCTAGAAGAATTAAAAAGTTGATAGATACTCAGTGAGCGAGAATATGTATATACTGATTATTATTACTCTCTATATGGTTAGAGTGGTTAAAGTAGAATGTGTCTCTTCTGAATGAATGACTTCTCTCTCTCTAGAAAACATGTACTTTTATTCTAAACCCCATCATAAAAAGCTGGATTAAATATAGCAGAAGTCCCGGAGAGTACCGACGGGAACTCAGATTCAGAACCCTCCTCAGAGTGGTGGACATAACTGCGTACTAAACATAAGGTTATGTCAGACAGATTCATGACAGCTAATGACACTTGGAAATAAACCAATAACAGCTTGATGGTCCTATTATACTGATTGGCTATTTTATAGGCTTGACAGGTTTTATTGATGTTTCAGATCATTTTGACTTGTAAGATTGGGCAGTGAAGTCCATGGGGTAAGTAGATGACAGCGACCGAAAGGCCACAAGCAATTGAGTGCACTGTGGACCTGGGTATGTAGCTGGTTCATCTTATTTTCCCAAAACTTGACCCTGTTTAAAAACTGCCTCTCTGAGTTCTAGAGAAGGTCTAGGAGGCAGAGAAAAGGGGCCCCAGGCTGGGCTGTGTGGATAGCTAAAATGCAGGTGAATTTTTAAAGAAACTTACCTCACATTCTATGGATTTATCTTAAAAACAACAAAACAAGAAACAGATATGGCTTTAAGTTTTGATCATAAGAATGTCCACTACATGCTAATCATTGGATCTGGGTAATCAAGCCTAATGAGGTGAGAAACGATATGCTAAGACAGGGAAGGCAAGAGCTCTAGATTATTCCAAGTGTAGAATTTTTGCATTTAAAATTTTTCAACAGCTTGTATTCGTAAGGATCCGGTTGTAACGGAGCCCCTGGACTTCTTCTGTTTTCCTTCATGTAGGTTCCATTTCTCACTTTGATAAGTTTTAAGGGAGGTCTCCCCACTCACGGTCACTGATACCCCTACTCAACCAGGAGGCCCTTTCTGGACTCAGTTTGTCTGACCTTATTCCGACACAGAACGGACAGACAAAATAGATACAGCAGACACCTGCTCTAATACAGAGGGGGGCAGGGGAAGGGAGGGCCCGTTGCTCGGGTTGGAAACAGGATGTTTGAGGAAGTTGGTTCTGGCATTCACGTCCAACACTTCATCCCAGTTGATACTTTGAAAGAGGGGACGACCGGTTCATGCTGGGAATTAAAAGGTGAGAAAAGGCTTTATGTCAGGACACTAAAAGAACTGTGTCCCCCATGAATGGCAGAGTGTCTCTGAAGGAAGCCTGAAGACACGGTTCTTATAAGAGTACGGGTTTCATGTCACGTCATTGTCATCTTAAAGCTGGTCTGGGTGCCTTCTTTGTAATGACAGCCAAGTGTGGCTATTTCATAGTGTGGTCTTTGAGAAGTAAAAGAAGGGAATCAAATCTTGTTAGGTTCTTGCTGAAATTCACCTCCAAGTCCACCCTAATTCATTAATTAGTGTTTGAGTAGGTTTTTAGGGATGTACCCTGAGTTACAAATGCTATTTCTTTTTCTCTGGTCCTCAGGAAGCAGTCGATGCATTTTGATGAAATGTATTCTCCCTGATTTTCCTTATTGGAACCTCAGTTGTATTGTCCAAGTTTCTTCCTCCATATTGTCTTTCTGTCCACTGTAACAACATCTAATTCACTAAAAGTATTTAAGGGAAAGTGTTTTTAAGGGAAAGAGGAAGAGACCACAGCCTGACTGTCAGGAGTTTATGTTGAGCCGATGACAAAAGTCAGCCTGTAACAATCCCCGCCTCCGGCCCATGTGTTATAAAGAGAGGAACAGTGCTCTCCAGGGTCCGACCTATCCCAAACTCACTGACCTTTTATGGGAAATAGACTGAAAACCAAATTTACGTGTTAAAAGATTTGAAACTGCTGTTTCTGGATAGGGAATATTCAATACATTAATCCTCTCTAATTTAGAATATTCAAGATATTGTCATTTTAAAAGATCTAACATAACTTCAGATCCACCTGGGCAGGACTTCATCAGCAGAGTGGAAAAGGTCCGCAGGTTTGTGGAGCGTGGGAGGTGGGGGGCGTGGGGCTGCTTTCATCTGATCTGCCAAGTGGTTGGGAAGGGGTGGCCCTGAGCAGTCGTGCCAGGCTCTGAGAAACTGGGCCAGGCGACTGCTGCTGGTGGTGGGAAATGTTCTCTTACGTTCCTGCAAATGTACAACAGTAAGAGCTGAGGGTCGGCAGTGTTGTTTCTTTGGGTGTTAATGCACTCACTCCATCATAGGCATTATAATGGTCCCTCTACCATGGCTGTACTGTTCAGGGAACGAGAAAGAGAAAGTGGAGGTTAAACCACTTCTGTGAGGTTAAGTGAGGAGTAAGCAGCAGAACTGGATTAGAACTGACAGAGCCTGACCCTGGCGGGGAGGCCCAGCTCTGAATCCCTGTGGGTTCCTGCCCTGTAACCATAGCAAGGTCAGTGCCTGGGCCACTGACACAAGAATCTAAAATTTAAGAGTCTGTTGTAAACACTGCACATGCCTTCTCTCAAGTGCTTAGCCATGTTAAATCTACTGTGTTTGCCTCATTCTGGATCTGACATCACCCCACAGATTTTCCTTAAGATCTTAAACAGGCAACTTAAAATATTCTGCCCACCATGTACAGAATGGATGGACTGGTGTGTCCATACAAGAGGACCCTGCTCAGGGGGTAGGAAGGCACTGCTGACACACACAGTCAAAGGAATCCTGGTAAGTGAGAAAAGTCAAACACAAAGACCATCTGCTGCCTCAATTTTAGTTCTGTGACATCCTTCAAAGGCAAAGCTTCAGGGACAGAAATTAGAACATAGGTTTCCAGGGGCTAGAGATGGACAAGGATAATTGGTGACAAAGGGACACAGGGAATTTGGGGATTGATGGGAATAATCTTTATCCTGGTGGTGATAGTGGCTATTTGTACTTTTTTCAAACGTCTAAATTGTTTTATATATAAATTCTATCTCAAGAAACTTAACTTTTCGGTCTGGACTGTGGCAGTGGATAAAGCGTCCACCTAGAATGCTGAGGTCACAGGTTTGAAACCCTGAGCTTGCCTGGTCAAGGTACATATGGGGTTGATGCTTCCTGCTCCTCCCTTCCTTCCTTCTCTCTCTCTACCCCCTCCCTCTAAAATGAATTTAAAAAAACAAGAAACCCAACTTTTCTAAAATAACAGCCTCCTATAACAACGTTTAAATAGCCAAAATATTATTTTAGTATGTCCATTTGTGATTATTACAAAAACATAGATGCATTTGACATGAAAATGTAATTTCTTTACACAAATACAACATTATATTGGCTGGCCTGCCACCAGAAGAACATGGTGACCTTGAGGGCACCTTTGGCTGACTCCTCCATTTTCTTTCACAACATCTCCTCATCCACCACAGGGAATCTAAGAATTACAGGGTATAGTTGTGGAAGGGAAAGAAGCCAATAGGGAAGGGGACAAGATGGCAATGGAGTAGGCAGACGTTCCAACTCCCACCTCGCAGAACCAAAGTGGATTACAACTTAATTTTGAGAGCAGTCATCTTCTAAGACCAACTTTGGACTAAACTAACAGGATTCTATAGCCAAGGACCACCAAAGAACCTACACTGAGACTGGCAGGAAAGGTGGAGACGCAGAAAGGGCTGCCTCACTCCCAGGAGTGAGCAGCGGCCTGGAAGGAGTCTTGTGGCAGAGAGGGTGGTTCGGAGAGTTGTAGGTCCTCAGCCCCAGGACCAGAGCCCCAGCCTAGATCCCCAGAGCCTAGAAGAGGTGTATGGACTGTATTTAGCTGAGAAAAGAGCCTAGATACTGTTTTTGAGAAGGAGACAGAATTTTTGGACCCAGGCTCTGCCTTAAAGGGACCACACAGAAAACCTCGCTCACAGTCACCTTCCCCGGGGCTACGGGAGCACGGACTGCTGATAGGACCAGAGTTGCCAGAAGAGAGGGTAATCTCTGAGGCACAGGGAGAGACACTTTGAGGGACAGCCACCCTAACCCCTGGGCTGAGTCACTCCCCAAATCTAAAAGTGAACTTTTTACCAGGGAGCAGCAACACCAGCAAAGGGAAGAAATTACCCCTCCCACCAGAGGCTCTCCTGCTCCAGTAAGAACAAACAGGTGCTTAGAGACAGGCAGCACATTAGAGACACAGGTAGTGAGTGCTGAGGTCTGAGCTATACCGCCACCCCACACTGCTGAGTACTCGCCAGGGGAAGGTGGGCTGGTGGTGGCGGGGCATGTCTGCAGGGGCCAGGGTGGTTGATCAAGCAAACAAGAGCCCGTCTGCCGTGGCAGAGGCCAGGGTGACAGTGGAGGTGGCCTGAGTGCACACATGCAAGCCCACTGGTGGCACAAGACCACCCTCAGCGGTGGAGGCGGGGGCGACAGCAGAGGCAGTCAGAGCAGACGCACGCAAGCCTTCCCAGAAGATGGAAGCTGCAGTTGCTGCTGTGGAGGTCCGAGCTTGCACATGAGCCCACCTGCAGCAGTGGAGGCCGAGGCAACTGCGGAGGCAATCCGAGCAGGTGCAAGCAGGCCAGAGCATGGAGGCAAAGGCCGTGGCTGTGGCCTGAGCACACACGCACAAGCCGACCTACATCATAAACCCACCCTCAATGGTGGAGGCCCGGCGACTGCAGAGACAGTCCAAGTGGGCACATGCAAGCCAGCCCACAGAGGCAGTAGCCACAGTGGCAACTGGAGCTCGCGAGAAAGCCTACCCAGGGCAGCAGAAGCCAAAGCGGCCGAAGAGGGGGAAGGTGAAAGCGGTGGCAGAAAGCCAGTGGACAGACCACACACTGGGAACACAGAGGCCACACCCACTGGACTACTGTGGTCACAACCCTCTGAGTGCTGAAAAGAAAAAAATAAAATAAAATAATTAAAAGTCTGGATAGAAGGAAACCTGAGGCTAAGGGGCAATCCAATACCATGCCTAATCACTGAATTACAGTACTGAGCCCAACAAGTAATCAGCAATAAGAGGCAGCAGAAACTGGATCTCAGGGGAACGTGAACTTTTAAACAAACTCCCCTAGGCCAAGAATAGATAAAAGCTAGCCTAGGAGTGCAGCTGATATTCACAATGGCACCTGGGCCCAGCAGAGGCAGCCACAATATCTGGATCACCTGTACCTCCAAAAAGGTTGATAAGTGCCAGTCATAGGCAGTGACCCCACTGATTTGTGCCAGGCTCCAGCCAGGGAGGTCCAGGGAAGGCACACCCAGAGGCCAGATATGGAGAGCATCAGTTCAAAACCTAAGAACACTTGTTAGAGTGGTAGCCTAAGGAAAGGCTTCTCACACCTGAACAAACTAAGACATAGAAAATGTCAACTCAAATATCAAAAAGAATAGTGACAGCAGATAAGTAGCTCACAGCGGATTACAAACAACAGCTGATGCCAACCCAAGAAGACCTAGAAACAACACAGCTAAAAATTGGAGGCAGACAATACCAATCCTAGACTCAGCTAGCTACACAAACAACACACGCAAAGGAGGAGTCTATACACAGACAAAATGGGAAGACAGAGAAATGCAATCCAAATGAATCAACAACAAAAATACCCAGAAAAAGAACTGAATGAAATGGAAATAACCAAATTACTGGAAGCAGAGTTTAAAATAATGATTGTTATGATGCTCAAGGATCTTAGAGCAACAATGGATGGACATAATGAGCACCTAAATAAAGAGGTAAAATGCATCAAAAAGGACACTGTCATTTCTGACTGGTTCTTTTTTGATTTCAAACGCAATATCAGAAATGAAGACTACACTAGAAGGAAATAAAGCAGGCTGGATGAAGAAGAGGATTGAATCAGCAAGATAAGCTGATTAGAGGACAAGATAAGTGAAGGCACGGAAGTAGAACAGTAAAAAGAAAAGAGAATCAAAAAGTCTGAGGAAACTCTAAGAGAGCTCTTTAACAACACGAAGAGAAACAACAGCCACATAATAGGGGTTCCTGAAAGAGAAGAGAAAGAACAAGGATTGAGAACCTGATTGAAGAAATCATAGCTGAAAACTTCTCCTAATTGATAAAGGAGAAGTTCAGGAAGCACAGAGAATCCCACTAAAGAGGAAACCAAAGAGACCTACACCAAGACACATCATAATTAAAATACCAAAGCTAAAAGATAAAGGATACTAAAAGCTGCAAGAGAAAAGCAGTCAATCACCTACAAAGGAGCCCACATAAGGATGGCATCCAACCTTTCAACAGAAACACCTGAGGCCAGAAGGGAATGGCAAGAAATATTTAAAGTAATGCAGAACAAGAGCCTACAACCAAAACTTCTTTATCCAGCAAGGCTATTGTTTAAAATTAAAAAAAAAAAATCAAAAGCTTCCCAGACAAAAACACAACAACATAAGAAATTCATTACAACCAAACCAATGCTGAAAAAAATGTTAAGGGGCCTATTGTAAACAGAACAAAGGGGGGAAAAATCTAGTATAAGAGAAATGCAGATTTAAAGAATAAAATGGCAATAAACAACTACATATAAATAATTATCTTAAATGTAAATGCATTAAATGTTCCCATCAAAAGACATAGGGTAGCTGCATGGATAAGAATATAGGACCCATACATAGGCTGTCTACAAGAGACCCACCTCAAAACAAAACATACACATAGAGAGTAAAGGGATGAAAAAAATATTTCACGCAAA
This sequence comes from Rhynchonycteris naso, assembly GCA_037038555.1. Classification (NCBI taxonomy): domain Eukaryota; kingdom Metazoa; phylum Chordata; class Mammalia; order Chiroptera; family Emballonuridae; genus Rhynchonycteris; species Rhynchonycteris naso. The sequence goes on along the minus strand of CM072995.1, from coordinate 213,192,220 downwards.
TGAAAATGAAAATAAAGCTAGGATAGCAATACTTATATCTGACAAAATACACTTTAAAACAAAGGTAAGGAATAGGGGGAGTGGCAAGATGGCGATAGAATAGGCAGACGTACCAACTTCCAACTCCCAGAACCAAAGTAGATTACAACTTAATTTTAAGAACTATCATCTGGAAAAACCAACTCTGAACTAAACTAAGAGGAATCTTCAACCAAGGAACACTGAAGAAGCCACATTGAGACTGGTAGGAAACGTGGAGAGGTCTGCCCAGCTCCCCAGAGCAAACAGCAGCCTGGAGAGACGCGCATGGCGGAGAGTTTAGTGGAGAGGGGAGGGACCTGGGCTCCAGGAACAAAGCCCCAGCCTTCAGCCCCAAAGCCTAGAAGAGGCATATGGACAGTATTTAGCTGCGAAACAAGTAAGGACACTGTTTGTGAGAAAGAGACAGTTTTCTCAGACCTGGGTTTTCTCAGACCCAGGATTCTTCTTAAAGGGACGGCACAGAAAACCTCTTTCACAACCTCTCACCCAGGGCTCCAGGGAACAAGAGGAGAGGAGAGGACCGGAGCAATGGGAAGAGAGAGTAATCTAAGAGGCACCGGGAGAAACACTTTGAGGGACTGCCTTCCTAACCCCCGGGTTAAGTCACTCCCCAAATCTAAAGTGAATATTTCCCCTGGAACCAGCAATACCAGCAAAGGGAAGCAGGACACCAGCCAAACAAGCTCTCCTGTGGCACTCAGAGCAGAGCCGTTTAGAAGGAGGGAGCTTTCAGGACTACAGTATAAAGTGTTAGGGTCTGAGCTGCAGCACCCCCACCCACACTGATGAGGGCTTGCTGAAGGGAGGGCTGCGGAAGGAAGCAGAAGCGCGGTTCTGTCGGCGGGTCAGAAGCTGGGCTGACCCAGTGCGAGCTCAGTCTAGCCAGGCAGGGGCAGAGAGAACATGTGAAAGCAGTTCGGCATGGCTGCGGGCCCACCTGCAAACCGGCCTGTGGAAAACGGGTGGAGATCCGCCGCTGAGCAAGGGCGTGCTGGTGAGCAGCCTCACCGGCCTCCGATGCTTATAGCCCTATGCGTGAGCCGGCTCCGCCTACGGGGGCGGAATGAAAGCCCGGGGAAAAGGCAGAGGTCCACATCTGAGTGCACACCCGCAGCCCTGCCCAACCCACGGAGCTTGCGGCCCTACGTGGGAGCTGGCTCTGACTGGAGGGCTGAGAGAAAGCCCAGGAAAAGGTGGAGACCCACAGCTAAGCAAAGGTGCTCACCCCAGCCCTTGGTGCCGAGGTTTGTGGCCTGTGCACAGTGCGTAACCCCACCCATGGGGGCGGGGCGAAAATCGACACCAGCTGAGGCTTGTAGAGCTGGGCACGAGAACACAGCCCCTCCTGTGGAGGAGAGGCAGACAGTGACAACACAGCGGACTGGTGCCAGCAATGCCCATACCCAAATGCAATAGGCAGTAGCAGGGGGGGAGGTGGGCCTGCAGACAGACCACACCTAGGGAACACAGAGGCAACACCCATTGGACTTCAGTGGCCAAACCCTTTTTATACACAGACAAAATGGACAGGCAGTAAATGCAAGCCAAATGAATCAAGAGAAATCCCCAGATAAGGATCTGAATGAGTCAGATATAACCAAATTACTGCATGGAGAGTTTAAAATAATGATTATTAGGATGCTCAAAGAGATTAAAACAACAATAAATGGTCATTACGAACACCTAAATAGATAGCAAATATAAAAAAGGAAATTGAAATAATAAAAATGAATCAGTCAGGAGGAGCAAGATGGCAACAGAGTAGGCGGGCGTACCAACTTCCAACTCCCAGAACCAAAGTGGATTATAACTCAATTTTAAGAACCATCATCTGGATAAACCAACTTTGAACTAAACTAAGTGGACTCTTCAACCAAGGAACACAGAAGAAGCCACATTGAGACTGGTAGGAATAGCAAAAACGTGAAGAGGGCTGCCCAGCTCCCCCAAGCAAACGGCAGCCTGGAGAGACCCGCGTGGCGGGAGGAGAGTTTGGCGGAGAGGGAGGGACCTGGGTCCCAGGAACCAAGCCTCAGCCTACAGTCCCAGAGCCTAGAAGAGGCATTTGGACAGTTTTGAGCTGTGAAACAAGTGAGGGAACTCCCAGGCCTACAGTGTGGAGTATTGGGGCCCTTCCTTCCCTGCTGAGGGTTGCTGAAGGGTATGGTAGTGGCAGGATGCTGAAGCACGGTTCTGTTGGCGTGGGCGGAGTCCAAGCCTGTGTGAGCTTAGTATAGCCCAGCAGGGATGGAGGGGACGTGCAAAAGCGGTCCACCAGCTGCGGACACTCCTGTAGTCCCACCTCCGGGGACAAAGCGGGAGGCTGGGAACGGGCAGAGATCTGCTCTGCGACCCTGCGCAAGCCAGCCCTGACCGAGGAGAAGGGGCTAGGACAAGGAACGGGCAGGGGCTTGTGGCTGAGCTCACACTAAAAGCCCCGCCCAGTGGGAGAAACCACGGTTTGCCATCCTACGGGCACAAGCGGGCTCCGTACGTGGGGGCGGGGTAGAGTCCGGGACGAGCTGAAGCTCGCAGCTGAGCGGAAGCCAGCAAACACGCCCGGCCCAATAAACCTTGGTTTACGACCCTGCGCAGAAGGGCCCTGGCCTCGAGGGCGGGGCTAAAGCTCCGGACGGGTAAAGGCTCACAGCTGAGAGCATGTCAAAAGCCCCGCCTAACCCGCAAAACTGTGGCGAGCAGGCTCTGACTGCGGGTTCCGGGCAGAAGTCCGGAAACAAGCTGGGTCCGCAGCTGAGCAAAGGTGCTCACCTCTACCCTTGGGGCTGAGGCTTGTGCCTTGAGTGACAGCCCCTCCCGCAGAGGAGAGGCAGAAATAACAGCAAAAGCCGCAGTGAGCTGGCGCTGGCAAGGACCATACCCAACCGCTCTAGGCAGCGGCAGAAGGGGTGGCAGGCCTGCAGAGAGAAAACACCTAGAGAACACAAAGGGAACACCTACTGGACTCCAGTGCCCACAACCTGCTTATACACAGACAAAATGGGCAGGCACAGGAATGCAAACCAAATGAATCAAGGGAAATCCCCAGAGAAGGACCTGAATGAACCAGATATAACCAAATTACCAGAAGCAGAATTTAGAATAATGATAGTTAGGATGTTCAAAGAAATTAGAGCAACAGTGGATAGTCATTATGAACACCTAAATAAAGAGATAACAAGTATAAAAAATAAAATTGAAATAATAAAAAAGAATCAGACAGAAATGACAAATACAGTATCAGAACTGAAGACCACAATGGAAGAAATTAAAAGCAGGATGAATCACGCTGAGGATGAAATAAGCGAGTTAGAGGACACAATAAACAAAGGCACAGAAGCAGAGCAGAAAAAAGGAAAAGAGACTCAAAAAATGTGAGGAAACTCTAAGGGAGCTCTGTGAAAACCTGAAGAGAAACAACATTCGCATCATAGGGGTGCCTGAAGAAGAGGAAAGAGGACAGGAAATGAAAACTTTGTTCAATCAAATCATAGCAGAAAACTTCCCTAAATTAAGGCTGGGAAACACTCCACACGTTCAAGAAGCACACAGAATTCCATTAAAGAGAAACCCAAAAAGATCTACACCAAGACACATTATAGTTAAAATAGCAACGCTAATAAATAAAGAAAAAATTTTAAAAGCTGCTAGGGAAAAAATGGCTATCACCTACAAAGGAGCCCCCATAAGGATGACATCGAACTTCTCAAGAGAAACACTTGAGGCCAGAAGGGAATGGCAAGATATAACCAAAGTAATGTAGAACAAGAACCTACAACCAAGACTACTCTATCCAGGAAGGCTAACATTTAAAATTGAAGGAGAAATAAAGAGCTTCCCAGAAAAAGAAAGCCTCAAGGAATTCATTAAAACCAAACCAATACTTCAAGAGATAATAAGGGGCCTGTTGTGAACAGTTTAAAGGGAGGAAAGAATATAGCAAAAGAAGAATATAGCTTTAAAGAATAAAATGGCAATAAACAACTACATATCAATAATATACTTAAATGTAAATGGATTAAATGATCCAATCAAAAGACATAGGGTAGCTGCGTGGATAAAGAAATAGGACCCATACATATGCTGTCTACAAGAGACACACCTTAAAACAAAAGATGCACATGGACTGAATGTAAAAGGATGGAAAAAAATATTTATGCAAATGGAAATGAAAAAAAAAAGCCAGGCTAGCAGTACTTATATCTGACAAAATGGACTTTAAAACAAAGGCTATAGTAAGAGATAAAGAAGGACACTACATAATGAAAAAGGGAACAATTCAACAGTAAGATATAACCATTATAAATATCAATGCAACAAACAAAAGAACTCTGACATACATAAAGCAGAATTTGATGGATAAAAAAGGGCAAGATTGTAGATTCAAAGATGGCGATGGAGTAGGCGGACGTACCAACTTCCAACTCCCAGAACCAAAGTGGATTATAACTTAATTTTAAGAACCATCATCTGGATAAACCAACTTTGAACTAAACTAAGTGGACTCTTCAACCAAGGAACACTGCAGAAGACACATTGAGACTGATAGGAATAGCAAAAACGCGAAGAGGGCTGCCCAGCTCCCCGGAGCAAACGGCAGCCTGGAGAGACCCGCGTGGCGGGAGGAGAGTTTGGCAGAGAGGGAGGGACCTGGGTCCCAGGAACCAAGCCCCAGACTGCAGTCCCAGAGCCTAGAAGAGGCGTATGAACAGTATTGAGCTGTGAAGCAAGTGAGGATACTGTTTGTGAAAAAGAGAGAGTTTTCTCAGACCCAAGAATCTTTTCAAAGGGACAGCGCAGAAACCCCCTCTCACAACCACGCACCCGGGGCTCCGGGGAATGGGGACAGAGGAGAGGAACAGAGCAGCGGGAACAGAGAGTGGACTGAAGACACGAGGACACTCTGAGGGACAGCCATCCTGACCCCTGGGCTAAGTCATTTCCCTAACCGAAAACGAGTATTTCCCCTGGAACTAGCAATACCAGCAAAGGGAGACAGGACACTAGCCAAACAAGCTCTCCCGCAGCAATTAGAGCAGAGCTGCTTAGAGGGAGGGAGTTCCCAAGCCTACAGTGTGGAGACTTAAGACACTGCTATCTCTCTGAGGGTTGCTGAAGGGATGTTGGCGGCAGGACGCTGAAAAGCGGTCCTGTCGGCGTGGGCGGAGGCATAACCGGTATGAGCTCGGTCTAGCCCAGCAGGGGCGGATGGGACGCGCGAAAGCGGTCCGGCAGCTGCAGGCCTGCCTGTGACCCCACTTGTGGGGAAAAATACGGGCAGAGATCGGCTCTGCAACCCTGCACAAGCCGGCCCTGACCGCAGAGACGGGGCTAGGACCAGGGATGGGCGAGGGGCTCGCGGCTGAGCTCACGCTGCCAACCCCGCCCGGACGGAGAAACCCCGGTGGTTTGGAATTGAAACCCTACGTGCGCGAGAGCTGGCTTTCGCGGCTGAGCTCACGCTACTAGCCCCACCTGGCCAGAGAAATCCCAGCGGTTGGCGACACAACGTGCGCAAGCTGGCGCTGAACGTGGGGGCATGGTAGAGTCCAGAACAATCAAAAGCTAGCAGCTGAGCTAACGCCAGCAAACACGCCCGGCCCAATAAACCGCAGTTTGAAACCCTAAGCAGGAGGGCCCCGGCCTCGAGGGTGGGGCTAAATTCGGGACAGGCAAAGGCTCACAGCTGAGAGCACGTCAAAAGCCCCGCCCAACCCACAAAACTGTGGCGAGCAGGCTCTGACTGCGGGGGCTGGGTGTAAGCCTTCTGGGAACCACAGCTGAGCAAAGGTGCTCACCTCTGCCCTTGGTGCTAAGGCTTGTGGCTTGAATGACAGCCCCGCCCGCGAAAGAGAGGTGGAAATCAAAGCAACAGCCGCAGTAGGCTGTCGCTGGCAACACCCATACCCAACCACCATAGGCAGCAGCAGAGGGGGTGCCAGACCTGCAGACAGACCACACCTAGAGAACACAAAGGGAACACCTACTGAACTCCAGTGCCCACAACTTGCCTAAACACAGATAAAATGGGCAGGCAGAGGAATGCAAACCAAATGAATCAAGAGAAATCCCCAGAGAAGGACCTGAATGAACCAGATATAACCAAATTACCAGAAGCAGAATTTAGAATAATGATAGTTAGGATGTTCAAAGAAATTAGAGCAACAATGGATAGTCACTATGAACACCTAAATAAAGAGATAACAAGTATAAAAAATGAAATTGAAATAATAAAAAAGAATGAGACAGAAATGACAAAAACAGTATCAGAACTGAAGACCATAATGGAAGGAATGAAAAGAAGGATGAATCATGCTGAGGATCGAATCAGCGAGTTAGAAGACACAATAAACAAAGGCACAGAAGTAGAGAAGAAAAAGGAAAAGAGACTAAAAAAATGTAAGGAAACTCTAAGGGAACTCTGTGACAACATGAAGAGAAACAAAATTTGCATCATAAGGGTGCCTGAAGAAGAGGAAAGAGGACAGGAAATGGAAACTTTGTTCAATCATATCATAGCAGAAAACTTCCCTAAATTAAGGCTAGGAAACATTCCATACGTTCAAGAAGCACACAGAACTCCATTAAAGAGAAACCCAAAAAGAGCTACACCAAGACACATCATAGTTAAAATACCAAAGCTAATGGATAAAGAAAAAATCTTAAAAGCTGCTAGAGAAAAAAAGGCTATCACATAAAAAGGAGCCCCCTAACTATGACATCAACTTCTCAACAGAAACACTTGAGGCCAGAAGGGAATGGCAAGATATAATCAAAGTAATGCAGAACAAAAACCTACAACCAATACTACTTTATCCAAAAAGGCTAATATTTAAAATTGAAGGACAAATAAAGAGCTTTCCAAACAAAGAAAGCCTCAAGGAATTCATTAAAACCAACCCAATTCTGCAAGAGATACTAAGGGGCCTGTTGTAAACAGTTCAAAGGCAGGAAAGGATATAGCAAAAGAAGAATACAGCTTTAAAGAATAAAATGGCAATAAACAACTACATATCAAAAGTAACCTTAAATGTAAATAGCTGAAATGATCCAATAAAAAAGACATAGGGTAGCTGCATGGATAAAGAAACAGGACCCATAATATGCTGTCTACAAGAGACACACCTTAAAACAAAAGATGCACATAGACTGAAGGTAAAAGGATGGAAAAAATATTTATGCAAATGGAAATGAAAAAAAAGCCAGGGTAGCAGTACTTATAGCTGACAAAATGGGCTTTAAAACAAAGGCTATAGTAAGAGATAAAGAAGGACACTACATAATAATAAAGGGAACAATTCAACAGGAAGATATAACTATTATAAATATCTATGCACCAAATATAGGAGCCCCGACATACATAAAGCAGACTTTGATGGATATAAAGGGCGAGATTAACAGCAATACTATCATAGTAGGGGATTTCAATACCCCACTAACAATACTAGATAGATCCTCAAGAAATAAAATCAATAAAGAAACAGCAGACGTAAAGGATACACTAGATCAACTTGATTTAATAGATATCTTCAGAACTTTTCACCCTAAAGCAGTAGAATATACATTCTTCTCAAGCGCTCATGGTACGTTTTCTAGGATAGACCACATGTTAGGACACAAAAATGGTCTCAATAAATTTAAGAAGATTGAAATCATATCAAACATTTTCTCTGATCAAAATGCCATGAAACTAGAAATCAACCACATAGAAAAACTGAAAAATACTCAAACACTTGGAAACTAAATAGCATGATATTAAATAATGAATGGATTAACAATGAGATCAAAAAAGAAATAAAAAAGTTTCTAGAAACAAATGATAATGAGCATACATCAACTCAAAATTTATGGGACACAGCAAAAGCAGTTCTGAGAGGGAAGTTCATTGCACTACAGGCATATCATAGGAAGCTAGAAAAAGATCAAATAAGCAACCTGACCCTGCACCTAAAAGAACTAGAAAAACAACAACAAATAAAACCCAGGACAAGTAGAAGGAAGGAAATAATAAAGATCAGAGCAGAAATAAATGACATAGAGGCTAAGGAAACAATACAGAAGATCAATGAAACTACAAGCTGGTTCTTTGAAAAGGTAAACAAGATTGATGAACCCTTAACTAGACTCACCAAGAAAAAAAAAGAGAGATTTCAAATAAATAAAATTTTAAAAGACAGTGGAGAAATAACAACTAATACAACAGAAATACAAAGCATTGTAAGAAAATACTATGAAGAACTCTGTGCCAAAAAATTAGACAATCTAGATGAAATGGACAAATTTCTCGAATCATATAAACTTCCAAAAATCATTCTGGAAGAATCAGAACACCTAAACAGACCAATTACAACAAATGAGATCGAAACAGTTATCAAAAAACTCCCAAAAAAGAAAAGTCCTGGGCCTGATGGCTTCATAAGTGAATTCTATCAAAAATTCAAAGAACTAACTCCTATCCTCCTAAAGGTATTTCAAAAAATTCAAGAGGAAGGAAGACTTCCAAACTCCTTTTATGAGGCGAGCATAATTCTGATCCCAAAACCAGGCAAAGACGACACAAAGAAAGAAAATTATAGGCCTATATCCTTGATGAATTTAGACGCTAAAATTCTCAACAAAGTTTTAGCCAACCGGATCCAGCAATATATGAAAAAAAATCATACACCATTATCAAGTGGGATTTATTCTGGAGAGGCAAAGTTGGTTTAATATTCGCAAATCAATCAATGTGATTCATCACATAAACAAAAGGAAGGACAAAAATCACATGATAATTTCAATAGATGCAGAAAAGGCATTTGATAAAATCCAGCACCCATTCATGCTCAAAACTCTCAGTAAAGTGGGAATACAAGGAACATTCCTTAACATGATAAAGGCCATCTACGACAAACCCACAGCTAACATCATACTAAATGGACAAAAATTAAAAGCAATCGCCTTAAGATCAGGAACCAGGCAGGGTTGCCCACTTTCACCACTCTTATTCAACATAGTTCTGAAAGTCCTAGCTATAGCAATCAGACAAGAAGAAGAAATAAAAGGCATCCAAATTGGAAAAGAAGAAAACTGTCACTATTTGCAGATGATATGATATTGTATATAGAAAACCCTAAAGTCTCAGTCAAAAAACTACTGGACCTTATAAATGAATTCAGCAAGGTGGCAGGATATAAAATTAATACTCAGAAATCAGAGGCATTTCTATATACAAACAATGAACTGTCAGCAAAAGAATTTAAGGAAACAATCCTCTTCACTATTGCAGCCAAAAAAATAAAATACCTAGGAGTAAATTTAACCAAGGAGGTTAAGGACTTGTACTCAGAAAGTTATAAAGCATTGATAAAAAAAATCAAGGAAGATACAAACAAGTGGAAGCATATACCGTGCTCATGGCTAGGAAGAATAAACATCATTAAAATGTCTATACTACCCAAAGCAATTTATAAATTCAATGCAATACCAATTAAAATACCAATGACATACTTCAAAAATATAGAAAACATATTCCAAAAATTTATATGGAACCAAAAAAGAACACGAATAGCCTCAGCAATCCTAAAAAAAAATTAATAAAGCAGGAGGTATCACTCTTCCAGTTATCAAGGTCTACTACAAGGCCATTATACTCAAGACAGCTTGGTACTGGCATAAGAACAGACACATTGATCAATGGAACAGAACAGAGAACCCAGAAATAAACCCGCCGCTTTATGGACAACTGATATTTGACAAAGGAGGAAAGAACATACAATGGAGTAAAGACAGCCTCTTTAACAAATGGTGCTGGGAAAATTGGACATCTACCTGCAAAAAAATGAAACTAGACCATCAACTTACACCATTCACAACAACAAACTCAAAATGGATAAAAGACTTAAATGTAAGCCGTTAAACCATAAGCATCTTAGAAGAAAACATAGGCAGCAAGCTTTCCGACATCTGTAGCAGCAATATATTTGCTGATTTATCTCCATGTGCAAATGAAATGAAAGGCAAGATAAACAAATGGGACTATATCAAACTAAAAAGTTTTTGCACAGCTAAAGACAATAAGAACAGAATAAAAAGACAAACCACACAATGGGAGAACATTTCGACATCACGTAGGATAAGGGGTTAATAACCAAAATTTATAAAGAGCTTATAAAACTCAATACCAGGAAGACAAACAATCCAATCAAAAAATGGGCAAAAGAAATGAATAGAAATTTCTCCAAAGAAGACATACAGATGGCCAAAAGTCATGTGAAAAAATGCTCAACATCACTAATTATTAGAGAAATGCAAATTAAAACCACAATGAGTTATCACCTCACACCAGTCACAATGGCGCTCATCAGCAAAACAACACAGAATAAGTGCTGGAGAGGATGTGGAGAGAAGGGAACACTTCTGCACTGCTGGTGGGAATGCAGACTGGTGCAGCCACAGTGGAAAACAGTATGGAGATTCCTCAAAAAATTAAAATCGAACTGCCTTTTGATCCAGCTACCCCACTTTTAGGAATATACCCTAAGAACACCATAACACTGTTCGAAAAGAAGAAATGCACCCCCATGTTTGTGGCAGCATTGTTCACAATAGTGAAGATCTGGAAACAGCCCAAGTGTCCGTCAGAAGACGAGTGGATTAAAAAGCTTTGGTACATATATACTATGAAATACTACTCGGCTATAAGAAATGATGACATCGGATCATTTACAATAAAATGGTTGTAGTTGATAACATTATATGAAGTGAAATAAGTAAATCAGAAAAAAATACTGAGAACAGCATGAATTCATACATAGGTGGGACATAAAAGTGAGACTATGAGACATGGACAAGAGTGTGGTGGTTACGGGGTGGGGGTAGGGAGGGGAGGGTCGGAAAGGGAGAAGGGCAGGGGCACAGGGAAAACCAGATAGAAGGTGACAGAGGACAATTTGACTTTGGGTGATGGGTATTCAACACAATTGAATGATAAGATAACCTGGAGATGTTTTCATTGTATATATGTACCCTGATTTATTGGTGTCACCACATTAAAGTTCATAAAAAAAAAAAGGGCGAGATTAACAGCAATACTATCATAGTAGGGGATTTCAATACTCTTTAAACAACACTGGATAGATCCTCAAGAAAGAAAATTAATAAAGAAACAGCAGACTTAAAAGATACACTAGATCAACTAGATTTAATAGATATCTTCAGAAATTTTCACCCTAAAGAAGTAGAATATACATTCTTCTCAAGCGCTCATGGTACGTTTTGTAGAATAGGCCACAAGTTAGAACACAAAAATGGTCTCAATAAATTTAAGAAGATTGAAATCATATCAAGCATTTTCTCTGATCACAATACCATGAAACTAGAAATTAACCACAAAAGAAAAACTGAAAAATACTCAAACACTTGGAAACTAAATAGCATGTTATTAAATAATGAATGAATTAACAATGAGATCAAAGAAGAAATAAAAATGTTTCTCGAAACAAATGATAATAAGCATACATCAACTCAAAATTTATGGAACACAGCAAAAGCAGTTCTGAGAGGGAAGTTCATTGAATATCATAAGAAGCTAGAAAAAGCTCAAATAAGCAACCTGACCCTGCATCTAAAAGAACTAGAAAAACAACAGCAAATAAAACCGAGGACAAGTAGAAGGAAGGCAATAATAAAGATCAGAGCAGAAATAAATGACATAGAGGCTAAGGAAACAATACAGAGGATCAATGAAACCTGGAACTGGTTCTTTGAAAAGGTAAACAAGATTGATGAACCTTTAACTAGACTCACCAAGAAAAAAAGAGAGAGGACTCAAATAAATAAAATTAGAAAGGACAGTGGAGAAATAACAACTGACACAGCAGAAATACAAAGCATTGTAAGAAAATACTACGAAGAACTCTATGCCAAAAAATTAGACAATCTTGGTGAAATGGACAAATTTCTTGAATCATATAACCTTCCAAAAATCAATCTGGAAGAATCAAAACACCTAAACAGACCAATTACAACAAATGAGATCAAAACACTTATCAAAAAACTCCCCAAAAAGAAAAGTCCTGGGCCTGATGGCTTCATAAGTGAATTCTATCAAAAATTCAAAGAAGAACTAACTCTTATCCTCCTCAAGCTATTTCAAAAAATTCAAGAGGAAGGAAGACTTCCAAACTCCTTTTATGAGGTGAGCATAATTCTGATCCCCAAACCGGGCAAAGACGACACAAAAAAAGAAAATTATAGGCCTATATCCCTGATGAATTTCGACGCTAAAATTCTCAACTAAATATTAGCCAACCATATATGAAAAAAATCATACACCATGATCAAGTGGGATTCATTCTGGAGAGGCAAGGCTGGTTCAATATTCGCAAATCATTCAATGTGATTCATCACATAAACAAAAGGAAGGACAAAAATCACATGATAATTTCAATAGATGCAGAAAAGGCATTTGATAAAATCCAGCACCCATTCATGCTCAAAACTCTCAGTAAAGTGGGAATACAGGGAACATTCCTTAACATGATATAGGCCATTTACGAGAAACCCACAGCAAACATCATACTAAATGGACAAAAATTAAAAGCAATCCCCTTACGATCAGGAACCAGGCAGGGTTGCCCCCTTTCACCACTCTTATTCAACATAGTTCTGGAAGTCCTAGCTTCAGCAATCAGACAAGAAGAAGAAATAAAAGGCATCCAAATTGGAAAAGAAGAAGTAAAACTGTCATTATTTGCAGATGATATGATATTGTATATTGAAAACCCTAAAGTCTCAGTCAAAAAACTACTGGACCTTATAAATGAATTCAGCAAGGTGGCAGGATATAAAATTAATACTCAGAAATCAGAGGCATTTCTATATACAAACAATGAACTGTCAGCAAAAGAAATTAAGGAAACAATCCCCTTCACTATTGCAACCAAAAATATAAAGTACCTAGGAGTAAATTTAACCAAGCAGGTTAAGGACTTGTACTCGAAAAATTATAAAACATTGATAAAAGAAATCAAGGAAGATACAAACAAGTGGAAGCATATACCGTGCTCATGGCTAGGAAGAATAAACATCATTAAAATGTTTATATTACCCAAAGCAATTTATAAATTCAATGTAATTCCTATTAAAATACCAACTGCATACTTCAAAGATATAGAACAAATATTCCAAAAATTTATATGGAACCAAAAAAGAACACGAATAGCCTCAGCAATCTTATAAAAGAAGAATAAAGTGGGAGGTATCACACTTCCTCATATCAAGTTATACTACAAGGCTATTGTACTCAAAACAGCTTGGTACTGGCATAAGAATAGGCATACAGATCAATGGATCAGAACAGAGAACTTCAAAACAAACCCTCACCTTTATGGAGAATTGCTATTTGACCAAGGAGGTAAGATCATACAATGAAGTAAAGACTTCCTCTTTAACAAATGGTGTTGGTAAAATTGGACAGCTACCTGCAAAAAAAATTAAACTAGACCACCAACTTACATTTAAGTCTTTTATCCATTTTGAGTTTCTTTTTGTGAATGGTGTAAGTCTTGAAACCATAAGCATCTTAGAAGAAAACATAAGTGGTATGCTCTCCGACATCTCTCACAGCAATATATTTGCTGATTTATCTCCATGGGCAAGTAAAATATAGGACAGGATGAACAAATGGGACTTTATCAAAATAAAAAGCTTTTGTACAACTAAAGACAATATGAACAAAATAAAAAGACAAACCACACAATAGGAGAACATATTCGACAATATGTCCGATAAGGAGTTAATAACCAAAATATATAAATAACTTGTAAAACTCAACTCCAGGAAGATAAACAATCCAATCAAATAATGGGCAAAAGAAATGAATAGACACTTCTCCAAAGAGGACATACAGATGGCCAATAGGCAGATGAAAAAATGCTCAACATCACTTATCATTAGAGAAATGCAAATTAAAACCACAATGAGATACCACCTCACACCAGTCAGAATGGCACTCATCAGCGAAACAACACAGAATAAGTGCTGGCGAGGATGTGGAGAAAAAGGAACCCTTCTGCACTGCTGGTGGGAATGCAGACTGGTACAGTCATTGTGGAAAACAGTATGGTGATTCCTCAAAAAATTAAAAATAGATCTGCCTTTTGAACCAGCCATCCCACTTTTATGAATGTATCCTAAGAACACCAAATCACTGGTTCAAAAGAAGAAATGCTCCCCTATGTTTAATGCAGCATTGTTTACAATAGTCAAGATCTGGAAACAGCCCAGGTGTCCGTCAGTGGTAGCGTAGATTAAAAAGCAGTGGTACATATACACAATGGAATACTATGGGGCCATGAAAAAGAAGGAAATCTTACCTTTTGTGACAACATGGATGGACCTGGAAACTATTATACTAAGTAAAATAAGTCAGGCAGAGAAAGAAAAATATCATATGCCCTCATTCAGTTGAGGAATCCAATGAACAATGTGAACTGAGGAAAGGAACAGCGACAGAGGCAGGATCAAGGGGACCAGCGGGAAAGTGAACAGACGGAAAGGGGATAAGAGAATGGGGTCAGAGAAGGAAAAGAGATTGGTGAAATTATATATACATAACACAGCATTATAGAGAGCAGAAAAGCAAATCCTGGATTGAAGGGGGGAGGGCGTTGGGGAGTGGTGGGCAAGGGTTGTGTTGAGGGGAACACAGGGGTAGGGGGAATGTATTTGGCAGGATACTTGAATCTATGTAAACACAATAAATTAAAATCAATAATAGAAAAAGGCAATGGCACATCTGAAAATAGGTACCATGGGCACAGCTCTCTATATAGATTGTACAAGAGCCCATAACTTGCTTTAGGAAGTGCAAAGTAAGATGGGCATTCAGCAAGGCACAGTTAGGAAAAGATAAAATGTTGTGTGGGTCCAGAAATACAGCAACAAAACCCACCAAAAATAAATAAAATCTCAGTAGCTTAAAACGCACCAGTGTTAATACTGTACCCTATCCACCCTGCATCATCAATAGGAGCTGTCTGCTCATCCTACCTCAGGAATCTCAGCCATGGCTGGTGATGACACCAGAGGGAAAGAGTGCAAGGAAGCATTTATATGTTTTGACTCTCCAATCACAAGTGACACATGGGACCCGCACTCACACATGCTTTAACCAAAGACAATCTCGGCCAACTCTAAATTCAAACAAGTGAAAACATTCAATCCTACCTATTAAATTTTGCATAGTTCAAGCCTATTGTCTTTTTAACCTAAATATCTTTGTTTTCCTCATTTTATAGTTTTTTTTTAAATCAACTATGTTGCAATAGAATTTATATACAATTAAAATGCACCAATTTTAAGTGTATAATTCAATGTGTTTTTCAAAAGTATATATAATCATGTAACTGCCGTTACAACAGAAAACTTCCTTACCTCCCAACAACTCCCCTAAGGACCCGTTTGCCACTAAATACAATACTGTGCCAAATTAATTTGCAAGTTTACGTCACTGTAGCTTCATAGTAAGTCTTAAAGAATGTTGGAGGCTTTTACTACATGTTTTTCTTTTCAAAGTCATTTAGCAACTACATAAAGGCCCCTGTCATTTCGCTATAAATAAGTCTATAAACAGTGTGCAGATCCGTGTGCTGTCATCTTGGACCCGCCTCCTCAGAGAGAACTTGGTGCCTAAACATTTTTTATTTTTCTGGAAAGAATGGTATGGTTATGTATTTCTCCCCCATTCTCTGTTCATAAGATGAATTACAGTAATTTTCAAATCTATCACCAACCTCGCCTTAATGGAAAATAAACTTCACTTGGTCGTAATGCATGACCACATTTATATATTTCTAGATTCAATGTCCCTTTTAAATGGATATTTGTATTTACATTTTTTCTGTGATGACTTTTTTCTGTATTTTGTATCGGGCCTCATTAAATAAGATAGGATGCATCCTCTCTTCCTCTGTTTTCTCCGAGTGTTTGTGTAGTGTTGGTATTCTTTCTTTCTTTATTCTGTGAGAAAAGTCATGAGTGACACCACCTGGATTCTAGACTGTGTGGGGCCGTTTTTGTTTACAAATTTGATTTCTTGAGTATGGATGATGTTCTGAGATGAACTATGTTCCCCAGGAATTCATACGATGACACTCTAATGGTCAGTACCTTGAAATGTGATGGTATATGGAGACAAGTCCCTTGAAAGGGGTCAAGTTAAAATGAGACCATTAGACTTCATTTCATATAACTGGTACCTTATATGGAAAGATGATAAGGAGAGAACACATGGTGGAGACAGAGGAAGAAGACAGCCATCTACAAGCCAGGACAAAGGCTGGACAAGAAATCGACCTCGCCATACCTTGTTATGGCAGCCCTAGCAAACGCATGCAGAGGCCTGCTAAGAATTTCTATTTCTTCCTGTGTCAGCTCAGTTATGTGCCTGTTTCAAGAGTTTGTCCACTCCATCTGGGTTGTCTATTGTATTGGTGTTCAGTTGCTCATAATAGCCTCTTATTTTCCACTTACTATTTCTATAATCTACAGGAATATCCCTTCTTTTCATTCCTGATATTCATAACACATATCTTTTTTCTACATATTTTGGGTTTAATCTGTCCTTTCTCTAACTTTTTAAGGTGGATGGTCAAATCACTGACTTTAGAGTGTAATTACCTTTAACATAGGCATTAAAAGTTGTCACTCTGCCCAAACACCGCTTTAATGGCATTCTGTGGCTTCGCTTGTTGTGTTTTCATTATCATTCAATTTCAAATATTTTCTGAAGGACCTCTTGACATCTTCTTTGAGCTACAGTGTTGTTCAAAGTTGCTTTCTAAACTGGACTTAAATGGTTGATGGGGATTTGTTTAGCTGGTTGGTTTCACCCTGCTGTTTGAAGTCCTACTGACGTTGGCATCACTTAAATGCTCCGTAAGATGAAGGAAGTGGGTTTGGTCCCAGACACTGCCAGTTACATGCATCAGAGTGGCTTACTCATGGAACTGTACCAGCAGACAAAATGATGTAGAAGTGACGGTGACTGTTGTTGGGACACAATCCTCTGTGGGTCTCCCACAGTTTTGTAAATATGGTGAATGAGTCACGAAACTGTGTGATATCTTTTCAAGAAAGTGTTTGTTAGTGGCAGCCACCCTTGGGAGAGAGAGATCATGTGGTGTGTCTCTCTGGAATGCATGCAGGCACCCTCCCTCACTGTCCCCTGTAGGAAAGGTAACGTATCCTCCTGAAGCGAAGGACAGTTGTGCTCATTCCCCATTATGACAGGCTTGGCTTCCTCAAGATCTGGGACCCTCTCCTGTCATCTAGCCCACTGCTGTCCACAGCTCTTCACATGGCCAGTGGGCACTGAGACTCAGGAAAACAACCCCAGACACTAAAACTCGAGTCACTCAGACCGCTGCAAATAATAAAGTGTCCTTGGCCTCCAACCCAGCCATCCTGTGCCTTCTGCCAGCTACCAGAAACTACCACAGGCGGACACGTTCACAGATGAGCAGGGAGAGTTCACTTGGTGTCGGGATACCTCAGGGGTCTAAGTTTCTGGCAGATCAGCTTAGACTTCAAAAGGCTTGTTTTCCAAGTGTCGTGAGTGTGGGTCAGGCGTTAAGTGTAGCCCCACGGCTGAGGTGCGAGACTGCTATGGGTTCTCAACCAGATGTCTGTCGTACCTGGAAAGGGGTCTTATCTCTGTGAGACACAGACATCTCCAGGTTTGTGTGTGTGTGTTATGGCTTCCTGTTTCCTGCTTGGCCTTGGGAGTGTCCTCCTACACAAAGGCTTGACAGGTCCACTCTGCTGACGTTTGGAGCTCTCTTTCTATGAAGTCCAACTCTCTAACACTGTGCACCCCACACTCCCACCGCTGTGACCACCACCCTGTGTCTCTTCCCGACTGTCCCTCCCTGCACTGCCGTCCTGGAAACCAAAGTGAGTAGGTTCCCCATGCTAGTGTCCGTTCAGTCGGGAACAAAACTGTGCACTGTCTGGACTTCTTGGGTTCTTGAGAGGATTACGGCAGGAAGGCCAGTCCCACAACACTGAAATCCTTATTGGTGGCAGCCTCACCCTCAGTATCTGAGAGTTTTCCCCCTTCAATTTCCTCTCTGGTCATTGATCTATCATTTCTGGATAGAAACTGTGTTTTGTAACTTCAATTTTTTTAGACTGTCCTTCCTCCACCTGAATACTAAACACAATTCCCAACCTTTCATCCTTAACATAAATATTTTTTTCTCTTGCTGTACATTTAAGCTCACAAATTAGGGCATATGTTAAAATACCTAAGCATTTGAATATAAGTTTTCCATCTAAAACTAATAATTTGCTCCAGTTCTATGAATAATTCGTGTTCTCTGCTCCACCAGTAATTTCTTTATTTTTCTTAAATGAAGGAATACAAATTTAATTTAATGCTCTGATCAGTTTAGACTCAGTCTATTAAATCCCACATTTAATTTTCACCGAAGTAGCGCTCAAGCTTGCACTGTCACTAATTTACCAAACACCTTCCCACAATCCGCAACACAGAGCTGTCAGTTACAGAGAAGGCGTAGGACGCCTGACTCCCTCCGCAGTGAGCAAGCACCGTGAGCCCTGCATGTTTCTGACCGAGGAAGAAGGACGCACCTCATTGGCAGCACGTGTAACTTGTACCTGTCTGAGGGAAGCACTCACCAGAAACTGCAGGCCTGCTTAATAGGAGAATGACAGTGAGTCTCTATACTGTACTACTTGAGAGAGAAAAAATGTGTATTTAAATGGAAATACTTTGTCAGACCCTGTCGTTCTCTAGAGTCATCAGAGATTTCCCTGGTTGAAAATGATGATATCGTTTTTCAAGGAGATGTCTTTCTGGTTCCAAAACTAAAGTTTAAAACACATCCACTTGGACTAAGGCAATGTCCAAGGTCTGTCCCCAATGTCAGCAGACAACTCTGGGATTTTCTTCTACACGTTGAATGACACCCAAGAGGAAAAATGTCATCAGTGCTCCTATTTTAAGCACAGACGCATGTTTTCCTTATGAGCAACTATTTTTTTAAAAGAAAAATATAAATGCTGCCTGGGATTTAAAAAATAATTCTATGCAACTAGCTCTATCCTAAGAGACAACTGCTGCACAAAGAGAAATAATGAAAATTATATACCCACTACGTCTTCACCCTGGACAATCTTACTGAGGGTGAAAGGACTCTGACCCTTTTTGCTTTGTTACTTGGAAAATAAATACCTAACAACTTGTGACTATTACAGAGGGAAGCTCCAGGTGTCTCTCCTGGTCCCTTCCTGTACTCATAACCAAGTCATTGTTCTTCTGTGGCTGTTGAGTCCATTTTGTGGCAAGGAGGGAACATATTAAATGGGAACAAAATATGTTCCCTTCTTTCCAGTGCTTATCCTCATAAGGTTCTGTATTGAAAATCAGACAATTGGGGATTGGAAGAATTCATATTAAAATGTCCTTGCTGCCCATAGCAATCTAGAGATTCAGTGCAATCCCTATGAAAATTCCAAGGGCATTTTCACAGAGATGGAACAGACAGTCCTAAAATTTGCATTGGCTTTTCAGGGTCTTTGTGGATCCACACAGTCTTGAGGAAAAAGAACTAAGTGGGAGGTATCACACGTCCTGATTTCAAACTATATTATACAGCTTTACAATCAAAACAGTACAGTATTTGGCATTAAGTAAATACAGATCAATGAACAGAATAGAGAGCCCAGAAAGAAACCCACATGTATGTGATTGGTTAATTTTCAACAAAGGAGCCAGAATATACTGTCAGAAAAGGACAGTCTTTTCAATAAATGGCATTGGGAAAAATAGCCAAACAAGACATACTGGTGGCCAACAGGTAC
The DNA here is from genome assembly GCA_037038555.1 of Rhynchonycteris naso. Taxonomy (NCBI): domain Eukaryota; kingdom Metazoa; phylum Chordata; class Mammalia; order Chiroptera; family Emballonuridae; genus Rhynchonycteris; species Rhynchonycteris naso. The sequence goes on along the minus strand of CM072995.1, from coordinate 213,172,312 downwards.
ATGGTATTCATTCATCAGAGAAATGCTAATCAAAACTACAATGAGATGTCACCTCAGAGCTGTTGGGATGTCTGTTATCATAAGAGACAACAAATGATGGCAGGAATGTAATCTGGTACAGCCACTAAGAAAAAAGAGCACAGTGATTCTTCCAGAAATTACAAATAGACTGCTGAAGCCTACGGCAGTTCTAATTTCCAGGCATATACCCCAAGGGAGAGATATTATTATCTCAAAGAGCATCTGCATGCCAGTGCTCATAAGCATTCTGACCAATAGCCAAGGTATGGAAACAACCTAAGTGTCTATTGAAGGACGTGGTATACATACACTGGGACATTATCCAGTCATAGAGAGCAGGAATCCTCACCTTTGCAACAACATGGATAAACCTGGAGAGCCTTATGCTAAGTGAAGCAAGCCAGACAGAGAAAGATAAATACTGCATGATGTCACTTATATATGGAATCTAAAAATAAAAATGCATTAAACTGGAGATAGGGGACAGGGGAACAGATTGGTAAAAGGGTACAAAGTGTCAGTTATAAAATGAATGAGGTCTGAGGAGCTAATGGATGACATGGTGGCTACAGTTGTTAACACTGTATTCTATAATTCTAACTTGCTAAGTAGAACTTACATGCTCTAACTGAAAAGAAAAAAGGACATTTTCTTCTCTCAGAAGCACAAGGACTTCTTTGCGCGTGCCTGTAACTTCCCCCACTGACCAGCCCTTCTCCTGAAGGACACACATGTTTGTTCTCTAAACTGATTTGAAGGCAATAATCAGTTTAGTCTCGAATCCCACTCTGGTGGTGAAAGCCATTCCGTTTCCTAAAGGCAATGTTGACTAGGTCTGTTCCAACCCATTATGTACTGACTGTGTAATTTAGCTCGCAGAGAGCAGCCTTCACTCCATGTTCTTGAAAGGGAACTGTTTTTCATTCTAACTATAGATAAAAGTTTATGTTCCTCAAAAAAATAGCAAAAAGGAAACTATCCACAACTCCTTACCTTCCTAGCCCTACTGCAGATATTTGCTTTCTGCAGGAGCAGTCTAATTCCGTGGGATTTTGAGTGTGTCTGTGGCTTGATTTGGGTACTAGACAATTAGGCATTATATCCGGGTCTTTAAGCATTATTGAGACCCAACCTGTTGAATCTAATTCTCTCTTCCACCCAAGGTCAGTTACTAAAACACTGCTACACAAAAGCTGCTAAAAGCCTTGCTGACTCTAGTCACCAGAGACTGGAAGAAACTCAGACACCCTCAGAGGGGAGTGGACACACAGCCTGGGTTGTAGGCACAGGATGGACTATCACTTAGCCATACAAAAGAATACATGACCCATGCACACATATAAGTGAGTCTCTAAATGGGACCATATGGCCTTTAGTCCCACTGGTTTTAGACAGAATGCTAAGGAAGGCAATATGGTCAGCTGTGGAGGGATAGGATCAGTGGTTGCTTAAGGTCAAGGACTGGAGGTGAATACTAGCTGGGAAGAGACCAACCTTGTATGGTGGTTCAAATGTTTGATGGGTCGTGACTTGAAGTCATGACGGCATGGTGTATACCTTTGTTAAAGCTCATAAATCTACCCTCAACATGGATGCATTTTATTTTATGTGTGTCATGCATAAAACAGGTGGCCTTTCAAAAAACTTATTTATGTCAACAAAAAAAGAAATGTCACCTACTTTCAAATCAAATCATCCTGTGGAAGAGATCTACTAGGGCCGAGGCTGGCTTTCCTTCTGAGAACTTGCTCCCCTCTGCGCTGAGCTGCGCAGTTCTCCTTACTGGCTCGCCGTGCAGTCTGCACCCCTTGCTGTCAGAATACTCTGTCTAGGAACCAGTTCAGACCCTGCTGTGTTTTTTTTATATATATAAACTGACTGACAACCCTGTCGAGACAAGTTAATAAGTGATGGACGTATCCCAACTGGCAAGTGTAAAAGTGTATTCTGTGGTCAAAGAATAATTCTGTCATCCTATGTAAAATTTTTTGGATAAATTATTAAATTTTGGAAGCGATGAGGGGACTGCCACAGGACAGCAACCGAACCACTAGAGCAAGAGCAATAATTCAGAGTGCCAAATCTTTCGGGTAAGCGATTCTGAACCCGTGAACGAGCTGCGTTTTAATGTGCCATTGAAGGGCTTCTTTCCAGCACACCACTAGAACCTTATTCTATAATGTAGTAGACTCTATTATTTAAACATAGGAAGAAGGCATGGGGGCCGGTGATGTATGGCAGAGATGTGGTGAAATATGGATGGGTGGACTGAACCACGGCATCAGGCTTCCAGTACTCTGGGACAGAAACCCCAATAACAGAGAGGCTGAAAATCAGCACAGTTCTCTTTGTTCACAGTTCTGTGGGGCAGCCGTTTGGGCCGGAAAGGTGTTCTGCTGGTCTCACCTGGGGCCCATATGTGGCTGCAGCTGGTCTACAGTGTGCTCCAGCGCCTGCCTGGTGTTAGTCCTGAAGCTCAGTCAGCTGGGCCCGTGCCCCGTGCCCCCCACCTGCGGTCTTCACAGGAGGCTCCAGTTCCTCCTCTTGTGGGACTCTGTTAGCCCAAAGTCATTTGAGACAAGGCTTCGTACTCCTATAAGAGCACTTCTGCGCTCATCTGTCAGCCAGAGCAGTGGCAGCGGAGAAGTAGACCCTGTCTCCGGATGGGACAACAAAGGACTTGACAGAAGAGTGTGCAGAGGTCAGTGGGAGGAAATACTGTCCATTTTATGCAATCTACACAAATACTGGTGGTGTAAAAGATGAGGAACTTCTGACCTAGATACATCTAGCAAATTATTTGATGTCACACACACGTAATCTGAATGTGAACTTAGAGGATGGTAGCATCTGTGCCCCAGGAGCTCATTTAAAACACCTGAGGGGTGGACAAGTCATAGTCTGTGTTTGCATCACCGTTCATGATGCAGAGTTTAAAAGGCAGGATGTGTCCATGGAGCAGCATTAAGAGGAAAAGCCACACTGTAACGAGTTGCAGGAACCAGAAACAGGTGTAGAAGTAGACCCGAATACCTGAGCACTGCAAAATGCTTCCTCTCTACAGGACTTCCCGCGTGATGTTCAGGTCCAAGTCCAGGGAGCATACCCAGAGCTATCCCACCAATTTGCTATCAGGAGCCCGGTTTTAGGTCGTAGTGATTCGGTGAGTAGCCTCATCTCCGTGGACCTCGTCAATAAATAAGGATGATCGCACCTCCCAAAGTCCGTGTGGTCCTCACATGAAATAGTATGAAGTTTTATGTCTCATAGAGTGAATTCAATGTACAATTTCACACGAGGAGGATCGCACATCCCACTTTATTAGGAGGTAGGCAGAGTAGGGTTTTGGTCACAATTATGTAGATTGCTGGGAACAGCATGACTCCTGAAAGACAGAGGCCAGCAAATACACAGGCTAGACATCTGGCTGGTGACCAGGCACTTGCAGGACGTGAACCAGCCTGGCTGACCCTCCTCTACTCAGGCCCAAAGTGGGAACAGCAGAGTAAAGGGGGTCTGGGGGGACGTCCTCACTCATTGTCTCACTGCCCCTGGGTCTGTTCTCTGGAGCACAGGAGTCTTAGCCCAGAACCTTCTGCAATGCCTGTTGTCCCTCAATGACTTCGCTGCTTTCTTCTTTAAACATCAGCCGCCCACCGTTATTAACCCAGCTACAATGACTGCTGAGGAGGAGGCTAATTACCAGCCTCAGCCGGGCATATCACACCCCGTCCTGTCATCTATGTCATGAGGGTCGTTGGAAACAATTCTCCATGCATCCATGGTCACTACGATACATCCCTCAACGTCACTGTCCGCTGCCCCTTGCTCCACCTGCATGTCAGCAATTAATGTGTATAATCCCTATTATGTGGAATTTGAGACGCCATGTCAAGGATGAATGTCATTTCTTTGTCGAGAAAAGGTTAAAATCATTCATGTGCCTTGTGTTAATCAGAATCAAGTGTGGAGGACAAATGGAAGCCAATCAGTGCTGCACAGGGGGTTGATGAAATACGGTTCTTCCCACCTCGAAGTGTTTGTACATGCGGGGTCCCTGAGAGCTTCCTAACCAACTGAAAAACACTCACTGTACTTGATCTGAAGCAGGAGATGAATGCTTCCCATTTCTTCAAGGTTGAGGACAAGAAGTTTATACATCACATCACTCTCCCCTACACACTCCTGCTCACGCTGCTTGCCCAAAATGCATTTCCGTTTGTTAGTCCCGGGCTCCAAGCTCAGAGCGAGTAACAAAGAAAGTGCTGGAGGAGATGAATTCAAGTCCCATAGTGCCAGCACTGATGTAAGACCCTCCGCTCCCCAGGAAAAGCAACACGGTGCATCAACATGGTGTTTGTTTTTAAGGCACTGATCACTGAACTCTCTCATCCCCCAGAGCCTATTGCACAGTTAACAAAAAGGGGTGGTATTATTGGTAAAAATGGCCCAAAGTGGGGTTCAATACAAATATTTAGTTTCCTGTGTACCAATTTTCTCATCTATAATCTATAAATTTTGAGAAAAATGATAAACACTCATTTCATTTACAAAACTGGTTCTTAGGAACTTTAGAAAGAAATAACATTCCAAATCTTGTTTGAAAAAATCCAATCATTTAAAATTACATATTATGATGCACTATCTTTCTATAAATAGACATGGGTGTTGAGAGTTTTTTCTTTTTTTACTTGTGAAGTCTAAGAAATCTAAGGTTTTGTCGGCTTTCTTTTTCTTTTTTAATTGAAATAGACCTGGTTTAACTCCTTTTAGTAAGTTCATGCCTATAGTACACAATAGCAAAGTTATGGAATAATGCAAAAACAATGTTTGATTTGATTGAGGCCATCAAAAATTCAAGGAAGACATATCAAACCGATAATATTATAAAATTAAGCAGCCACAGCTTTAACATAAGTAGTGTGGTCAGAAGCAAATAGGATATTCTAGTTATGGTTAAAACACAATTCCTGAGAAGGAAACAACATATATGAAAATCTCAAGTAGGAAAAAGGCGGCACAGGCAGATACCCTGAAGGATCAAGTAACAGATGACAAACAGAAGAAGCATGCAGAACTAAAACATGAAAACTCAACAGTTGAAAAGGACAGCCTTTGGTGTAATGCATCACCCCCTGCTCCCGGGGAGACTCCAGTAATCCTGACGTCATGAGTTTTCACTCAACAACCCCCCATACTGATTGATCGGGACCCCTGTGTAATAAGACATCTGGCTAGATGCTAGAAAAACTGACAAACGGTTCCTTTCTCCAATTTACCATCTTATAAGGATGACAAACAAGTAGTCAATTGCAACAGAGCATCACAGACAATGGCAGAAGTGTCTCAGTGTCTGTGGGAGCCGGAAAGGAGGAGAAGGGGAAGAAGACAAATTAACCTGTTTAAATTCTTTCATACTGAAAAGATGATTAAGATTGAACCCAGCAGAGAAGTTGGGGAGGGTAGTACCGGCAGCATGCACGCTCTGTGACAGGAACCTAGGGCAGAGGGTGACATGGTATCAGGTACAGATGGAGTGGTCTGCAAGGAACAGGGACACGATGCCATCAATGCCGCAGCAGAGTTAGGACCTCACCCTGAAGGAAACCACTGAACGAGCCCCCAAACATTTTCTATTCAGGAAGACATCTCAGCAAGGCTTACGTAAAATGGAACTGAGAAGTTTAAGGCTGCAGGCAGGCAGAGTGAGATCCTGGATCCAGAGTCATCAGAAAAAGATCAGATCATTTTAGAAAGGAGTACACCAAGCTGAAAAGGGTCAGTGTTTAAATCTATGATGTCTAGAGTTTCCACCTCCCACCACCAAGAGTCCTATGGTAATGAGAAGGATTCACCTCCAAGTGATCTAGTTAGTTCTGATGTCACAGATACAATTATTGGAAATACAGAAGTCATGGTTTTTAATTTTTCACCTTATAATGGCTGGATTTTGGCATTTTGTCATAATTTTACTTTTGTAAAAATATCAAGTGGTTATTTTGTTTACTTCAAGGGTAAAACCCATTTATTGAATATTTTCTTTCTCACTTCTGTTCCATTAAAACTCTACACAAGCCTCTCAATCATCCCACTTTCTGATTTTATTGTTAAAGTATAAAATCGAATGTACTCCACAGAAATATGGGTGAATACCTATTTCCTACTTTAATGAGATTCCAGAAAACATATAGTGAAATTCATAAAACTCAAAGGTTTTTAAATATTTTTCCCCTTTGGGAATGTGAACTACATCTTTAGGTTCTACTTCCAATCTGGCAGGGGGCTCACCCGCCCTCTTCCAGCCTTCCTCCCTAAACGTCTCTAATGGGAAGAAACCAGACAGGAGTGTCCCCCTTGGCTCCCTGGCAGCTCTGCTCTGGGTACTTGTGTTTTTGCAGCTGCGGAGATTCAGGTACCCAGAGTGAAGTCGGGTGAGCAAAAGAGCCAAAGGAGAAGAGAGATCTCCAATGAGGATGAAAACGTGGTTTCTAAAGAAATTTGCCGGTGGCACCCAACAGTGTTACAGTTGAGATTATTATAACCAATGGCAAAGGCGGTTCTGTGTGATCTGTAGGTTTACAATCCCATGCTCCTTTCACATGTACCTTTTAGTCCCATTATGCTTATGCGATGAAGTGAAAATTCATGGGTTGGCTCCAACATACCGTCATGAATCTCTGGGAGGATTCTCCCTGTAGAGGAAACCCGCAGCTCTATGGGTCAGAGAGACTGAGAACTTCATGAGGGGGCTCCCTTACCCGGAAATACCACTGGCTCGCATTAATGAGGGTTTTAGTTTGTCAGCCTTAGAAGACAGGGGTTTTTCGGGTCCATTTGGTTTCCATTCCAAATTAATTTTTTTTTTAAATAACCGAATCACTACAAAGATGAATATAACCGCTCTGGACTGGGGCTAATCAGTAAAGAGACACTTCAGCACTGAGGAAGTTCCTGTCCCCGTTCTCATTTGTATTTTTTTCCTGCATTAATTAAAAGTTGGTTTCCATCCAAGTATCAAAGAGAAGGAAGAGAAACAAACACTTTAGAAAATTAATAAGGTCATTGAATGAGTCCTGTGATAAAAACCTTCTTGAGATGTTATTTTTTAAGTTTTTTTCTTGTTGTTGTTATTCCAAATGGAAATAAATGTTCCAAATGAAAAATTTCAAACTTTGCAATAAAAATATTTTCTAATATATGTGCATCTTTCCCCCCAAAGTTTTGTATTTTTTAAATAAGTCTAAATAACAATTTTTTATGTTTGAAAATATTATTCTAGGCAATGAATAAAATCCAGACTTCGGGAAAATAAGACACATGGCCCAGCTTCATGAATAAAAGTAACAGAGAGACGGAGGGAGAGAGGGAAGGGAGAACCTGTAGATGAACAGATACTTAAGAGAGGACTAGTCACCACATATGGACAGTATTGGAATCCCAGTCCAAACAAATGAAATGTAAGAAATGTATGAGACAAACAAGGAAATGGGAACACCGACTAGACGTCATCTGAAGGAATTATCAACATGTGACAGGAGAACATGACAAATGGCACTGTAGAAATCTTGTCTCATATTTAGAGCTAAATAAATATAGGAATGTTTACAAATGAAATTATTTATGGGGTTTGCATAGAAATGACAGGGGTGGGTACTGATAACACTATATTGTTCGTGAATCAGAAATGCTTGAAAAAGAAGATAGTGTAAATAAATTCGCGTTCCCATCTCCTCCACTTTTGTAGAAGTTTGAAAAGTCCTATAATAAAAATATTTTGAAAATTGAGTCTAGGTCCACTTCTGCAACTGACTAGACACAAAAAGTCATGAGGAAGTCAGTTAACAAAAGTGAACCCCTTTTGTCTCCTTATTGGAAAAACAACAGATGGAGTCAGTTGAACTTTGAGAAACTGAAAATCACAGTATTTGGAGCTGAATGAATGTGAATTCATCACAATTATGATTAAAGGAACAGACCCATCAACTGCTAACAATATTATTTTAAGGGGCACTGAATAATGATCCATTGACTTGTTTGTTTGTTTATTCAACCAGTACTGAATGCTGGTCAGTGTACTGGAAATAAAGGCAGAGAAATTCTGACCTCATTGTCTAATAGTGTATAAAATTAACCTAACTGATGCCGTGGCATGAAGCTCAGAGTATGTGAGCTAAACTGGACTTGTGATTCTCTAGTGTAGAAACATGATTTTAGACAACACCCCCCACTCCACAAACAGCCTTATTTTACACTAAAAATAGGGCAGCTCTCATTCATGTTGGTCAAGGAAGAAAGGACTCCCTTTCGGGAAGCCAGAAAATATACCCCTCCTCCTCAGGGCAAGAAGCACAGTGCATGTTAAGGAGAGAGCGATTCAACAAGGCATCTGTGCTCTTCCATCCTTCCCTTTAGAAAAATGAAAACATATCACCAGGGAAACACTAGTCCAGAAAACTGGAAGAACGGACATACAATGGGAGACAGGCTGCTGAGGGCTCAGGGCACAGTCCCACCTTGATGCTTTGGGGCTCACCAGCCCTGTCTGCCGCTGCTCCGTGGGGCTCTGTTGGTTACAGAGACCAGAAAAGGGCGAGGGTGAGCACGCTGGTGGCACGGGTCAGACCCGAGCTGCATCTGTGTGGACTGAACCTAGAGCCACAGCAGAGAGGGCCCTGGTTTTCAAGATGCCCGTCTAAGTAAAATACACATGGTGTCATGCTTCTAACTCTTGGTGATAGTTGACAAAACAGGGTACATCCTGATCTCCCTCATCTCTCCTCTCTCCCCCCTGGCCCAATGATACACACCAAATATGAAAACTTTAAAATGTTTGGTGATGTAGCGTATGTCAATGGCTGCCTGTGCTCAGGGGTGGTCACAATTTCTTGTTGAAATGTGAAACATTCTGTTAGGAAGCTAAGAGAAATTACCTCATCCTCACAAAGCTTGTTTTTTCCCCTTTACAATGTCATGCATGACTTGTGGGTGGAGACAGAGACAAGCAGATGCCTTATCAAATGCAGTGTATGACAAACAGATTTCAAGAAACTGAGAGAGACATTAAAATGCAGACATCACTGACTCGAATTTACAGGTGCGTCTTCTAGTGACTACTGCACCTTCTAGTAACTGCGCTTACCTACGATCTTTTAAAATTATACTTTTTTAATCTCTGTGAGCATTGAAGATTCCTGAATTCATGGACACATTATTAGTCTATAGCATTCTCTACACTCTCATTCAAAATCAGGATGGTTTCTTGCAAGCCCCCTTAGCCAGGGGAACAATTTCTACTCCATCAGTGCATATAAGGAGAAGCACAGACGAGTGAGCTACTGGGCCTGTTTTTAATTTTTAAAAATTTGGATGCTTGTTACTGATCTGATTCTTTTCAGATCAGCTTTCCTCAACCCCTTGGCTTTGCCAGATGTTCCTGTTTTCCTCTGTTTTTATGACTCTCTGCCCTGGATCCACCCCCATCAGCACCTCTCGCCCGGCTCCTCATGATCTGCCATCTCGCTGTTGTATTAGAAATGCAGAGAAAACAGGTTCTGAGCGGAGCCCCTTATTGAAGCCGGACCCGGGTCACTTTGGAACACACAGCCGGAATGGTTTATGGACCCACAATCCTCGACTCCTCCTGGACCAGACATGCAGTTCCTTCCTCTTCGCCAGAGTGGCCCTCACATATCAGGGTACATCACGGTCACCTGGAGAGAGTGTTAGATTACAGGTGACTGACGGCACGGACACAGCACATTGAGAACGGAGTCTGATGTTTTGAAGGTCTGACACATTCCCAGGTGAGGCCAGTGCCACTGGGCAGGGCCACGCCGCTCTAAGTGAGTCTCTGATTGTTGTCTCTTGCTGCTCTTTCTATCCAACTTACACTGATTTCTCTAGTTCCAAAGTGGTTCCTCCCCAGCAAAAATAGTAAATAATAATAATGGTGTGCGAGATTTCATTTCTTTTTAATAGGTATTTATGTTAGTTATGTTCCATAGAAGTAGTAACAAAAAACAAAAGCTTGATCTACAGGTGTGGCGCTCAGAGAGGTTAAGACAGCTGTCCAAGGCGAATCAGCTAGTAAGCATTTAGGATCTGCATAGGTCATGTTCTTAGTCCCTTCCTGCTCAGGGTCCGACCCTCAGCCCAGTAGCACTGCTCTCACCCAGTAGCTTGTTAGAAACAGAGACTCCAGTCCCACCCTAGACATAACTGAATCAGATCTGCACTTTAACCCCCAACCCCCGCGAGAATTGCATACTTCCCAGGCGAAGCCTATTATGTTAGGGAAGCTGGGTGGTGTGGGATAATGTCTCTCATCAGTGAACTGCCTTCCCCCCACCAACACGAGTGACAGTTTTTCCTTTTCTGCCCAAATCTGAAGCTTCCTTGGGCTGGCCTGTGAATTTTAGTGACACGTGTGTCTGTGTGTGTGTGTGTGGCGGGGGGGGGGGGGGGGAGGGGGGGGAGGGGTTCAATTGCTTCCAAGCCCCAAAAACTACGCAGACGCAATGCTACTTGTTAAGGCAGGATGTCATTCACATCTAAGTCTTTGGTGATTAGAGATGGAGACTAATGTCTTCATCTAATTTTAACTGCAAAAGCACAGGAGAGACCAAGGTTATCATTTTAACGGAAGGTTAAATGATGTGGCTCTCGCTTTTGTACTGGAGGTATTTATCCTCCAAGACCCCTCCCAAGGGGTCTAGCCTGAAGTTGCAACCCAATAACAACTGCTTACTTACATTAAATTGACTAATAAAACATGCAGCTAGGGTTCATTCTGAGCATTTCCCTAACTAAAATTGGATTAATATCCTTATTTTCAAATAGCATCCTTCACCGAAGATCAGAGAACGTGGTAACAAATATTTTTATTTTTTAAGCTAAAAGAAAGACTCAGACTAAGCAAAAAAACAAACAAACAAACAAAAAAAACTTTGCCAGAGCACTTCAAACAGGCATGGAAATCCACAGAGTAAATTAAATTTTTGTTACTATCTCAGACTCATGACTCGCTCCCCTCCAACTTTCATTTCAAATTGCCACAAAAGTTCCATAACTGGGTCAGGGCATGCTTGCTTGGGGGAAGAAAGGCATATTAAAGCACATTCAATTATGTCTCAGACATCAGGAGCAAGTGAAGCAAATGTAATATCCTAGCGGATGATTCGGGCGTGATTTTCCACTGTGTCCCAGCGTTCCCCCTCCACTGTCTGAATGTGCCTGTCTTCCCTGACGCTCACCAGGGATGCTCAGACCAAGTTGCCGGAACTTACTTTTCCTGTGTTTGCTGTGTTTCATGGATATTTTTGTCCTGTCTATCAATTGGGTCCTCGAGGAGGTTGGTTGTGTCTCTCACTAGGGTCCAGTTCGAAATCACCACAATTCTAATATCTTTGGAAAAAATCCAGCTGGAATATTAAGGGACTGCAAATGCCAGACACGGTAGAATATTTTCCAAAATGTACCAGATTGCAGGAGGCCACTGCAAGGTGAGCATGTGGGGTGTGGCAGGTGAGAGTTGAGATGCCTATGGAGGACTTGGAACTAGCTCAAGGCCAGCAGGAAAAGTGGAGCCCAGTACCCAGCAGGCCTGCCTCCGCCACTCACGACTCATCTGCCAGAAGACTGGCACCTAGCTGGCATATTCAGCAGCTTTTTGGGTCAAATACCCACCAACCACAGTCTCACAACGCACACGTACAACTGGGCATGCAGTGAGCCAAGGAGTCAACAGAAGAAACACTGCGAGCAAGCAAGCAAATACAAACCCCTGGACCTGAGTATAAGGTCTTCGTATAAAGTAGCAAGACTGATTTTATAAGCCAACTAAATAGGTCTCATGGCAACATGGTTACCAGGTTAGATAACAATGTAGTAGCTACATATGTAGAGTCAATGCATTAGAGTAAATTAAATTCAGCAGTAAACCTTGCCTCTAATCATGTCCATGAGATTTTTCCTAACAAGACAATCTCACGCTGCCCTTTATTGGAAAGACCAAGAGAAAAGAAGAGCATAGACTAAGTAAGACATTGGCTACCCTATAAATAGTCCCACCTAGAGAAGAACAAAGGAAAAAACAAGACAGGTATGTATGCAATGTCACGCTGGGTCCCTGTGCCCAAATTTGCATCGCTGACACTGTGTTGTTCTGTCACAAATTATCTCTAGTTACAGTTATCTACCACGGTGTCAGTCTCCAAATGTTACCAAATATGCCAGAATGCAGCGGGCTTCCTCCCCACAACTGCTTATGGATAGATAATCCTGGAGTTTTACCTGTAAATTTTCTACTATTTTATATTTTCAGTCTGCATGTATGTGTCCAGGATACATGGACCTCAACTCTCACACTTCTGTGTCACTCCCTGAAGTAGAGGTACCTCTTTCCGAGGGCACGTCCCTTTCTTTCCTAAGTTCAGTTCACCTGCCCTGAAAAGACTTCCGCCATCTCCCTCTTACCTCATCCCCCGCACATTCATCGTAGCTTTCAACACTGTTATTTCCAGACTTCATCCTCATCCTCTTGGGATGTGCTTACTTAGAGAATTTTCTGAGTTTTTTTGGTTATTCCTGTGGACATTCTTCAGGGTTATTGTGCCTTTCCTGGGATAGGGCAGCCCTAACTGCAGGCAGCACCCCTGCTTATTTGGGAGTCAGGCACTGCAAGGTGATATTGAGTTAAAAGCTCAGAATTGTAACAACCAGAACATCATCTGTAAGTAACATGTCACTGGCGAGCTGTCAGGTCAAACTGCAGGAAATCCCCAAGTTAATAGTCAAATGCTCAGAAAATAATTGTCTAACCTCACTAACTTAGGATGGTCCAAGTAAATATTTCTGTGGCTGGACTTCTGGGAAAAGGTTTTAGAATCAACCTTGAGAAAGAAAGGGGCTCTTGTACATTACAAGTCAGTGTTGGGGGAGATCTCCACTGGACTGTGTTGAAGGGGAGAAAAATTCAACTCCCTGTCGGCACCTTGCACCTCAGGAGTGCGTTCTATGGGCCACTTCCTTCCCCTGTCATTGAACACAGCTTACATAATTGAATCTGGAGTTATTCTCAGAAATTTTAAATTAAGGAAGGAATGGTTTTAGCTCATCCTGATATTAATTTCATGATTCACCAGAGGCTGTCAGATTAACCCAGAATGGAGCATAAGTTCTTGTAGCTCTTGCCTTCCATGGGCACAAGTTTTATAAGTCTGAGGAGCATGCCTGCAGGAAATAACAAGTCCCATCAATCCTTCACCTAATTCTCACCTCCCACTCTAAGTGTTAGTGTGTGTGTGCGCACGCATGTGCTCTGTTGGGAGACTCACTAAGGGGCAAGAAGTGAAAAACTTAAATGCACAGTTCCCTATAATAAAATCCAAGTCACAAACTGTGTCCCATTTTAGTCCTCCTAATCTATAAAACGAATAACAGCTCATTAACCGATAATGGTGACTCATTTGCTGCCCAACTATGTGATCTCAGACAAGTGATCCAAACATGTCCCAGGCTCTCCATCTGTAAACATGACGCAGTGACAGCACCATACCCCCAGAGTCAGAGAGGGCTTTCCCGATAATGAACCATGGAAAGGACGCAGCCCACAGCAAGCACGCAATAAACACCACTCATTAATCAGCAACCCGAGTGTACATGCGTCCACAGGTGTCTCCTAACAGCCTTCTCCGCTACACACAACAGTTGATCCCTACGACTAGGTAGCTTAATGGGAACAGAACCCAGCTGTCAATTCTAAATGCAGTCGGGCTTGCTTCATGTTTCAAGCACTAAATTATATTTGACACTTCGTTTTCAAATATCACAGTAACTGAACATAAGCCAACCCCCCCCCCCACACACACACACCTTAGAGAGATGTCTTTCTGAAAGGAAATAAAGTCTTTCTCATTATTATTTGGAAAATAGTACGTTTAAAATGAATTGTCTGACACATTCTTCTTGTATAATCTCACATTTTTGCAAATGCATATTATTCAGGATCATTTAATGAGACCTGAATGGTAATGAGTACAGTTCTACATGTTGACAGGACTTCTACTAATGGGAGAAACAGATTTTAGAATAGTGAATGCAGAATGCTGGGGACTGGGGTTAGAAATACAAACTTGGGTCAAACCCATACCCTGTTGCTCACTCTTGCTGTAGCTCTGGAAGACTAGATTTTCCAGAGAGGGCTGTGACTCAGTTTCCCCTCCCGCCTGCTCTCCATACAGCATATCTTAACATTGACCCATTAAGTGATAGGTGTACATTGCTTCCCCTTGGACCTGGGCAGACCTTTATGATTGACTGGACCAACAGTGGACATGACACTTGTAACTATTGCAGCTTGATGATAAAAACAGCCCCCATGCCATGAGGATGCCCAAACTGGGGCAGGTGAGGGGTGCACAGGGAGGGACCCCTGAAGGTATTCCATACATCAATCCATGCTGGGGCCCTTCAAAAGAAAATGGAGCATTGGGAAAAGACGAAGAGAACAGGAACACCAAAGGACTTCTACAGAATGAAAGGACCCAGGTATCTGAGAGAAATTTGGGGGAGCGTTGCTAAGAAGTATGTTTTAGGATGCAATTTTAGGAAGTGTTGCTTTGTATCTTATAGCTGTATCCCTGGAAGATACACTCAGGGCCTTCAAGACAGTGCTGGGACACACAGACAGTCTTTCCCCTGCTTTGTATTGGGCGTAACTCTGGCTCTTGCTCCAACACCATTCAGCCCAGAAGACCCAGTCTTACTTGGGTTTCACTGAGCTAAACACAGCTCTTGTTAAAGTAAACAAGATCTGACAGGTACCATCTCAAATCACAAACACCCAGTGATAGAACAGTATTCAGTTATTAACCTCAGGGTCGGACATGTAAGTCCAACAAGTGTCTTCCCAAAGCATTAATATTATTTTTTTAGATGTCTTACTTGCACACATTCATTTCTGCTTTGTTTCTGCAATGCAAAGAGAAGTCTGGAAAAAGGGATGACAGGACACTGTACATGGTGACGTAAGGGGTCAGCCTGTCGCATGACTAAAACTGGGGACTCTATTCCAGTAAACAACGTGGAGCTGTGATGTGATCTTCGCCCCCTAGAAAGGTCAAAATTCCATGACAGGCATTCGGACTGTGGTATAGCAAGAGCTTTCTGATAGAATCTGTAGAAGTGAGGGGATTTAGGTGAAGAATGATTTTATACTTTTCAGGTTGAACATAGCCAACTATTACTGTTTTAAATCGTGCTCTATATGTGTCCTCTGTTAAATCATGATTGCTAAAATTCAAATTTAATCAAGAAATGTGTGCCTGACCTGCGGTAGCACAGTGGGTAAAGGCGTCGACCCTGGAATGCTGAGGTTGCCGGTTTGAAACCCGGGCTTGCCTGGTCAAGGCACATATGGGAGTTGATGCTTTCTCTTCCTTCCCCTTCTCTCTCTCTGTATCCTGTCTCTAAAAAATGAATAAGTAAAATCTAAAAAAAAAAAAAAAAAAGAATTATGAGCTTTGTAGGCTGAAAAAAATATGATTATCTCCTTCCAGCCAACGTGAGTCTGTTCAATGATCATGACAAAAGCCAAAGCATCGCTGCTAATTGGTTGCAACAGAATTCACTGCAAGCCAACTATTTTGACCAGTCAGGATGCTCTGGAAATAAGTATCTTAAGCTAAAGTCAGAAAGTACCTAAATTAACATCACCAATGTCACAACTGCCTTAGTTACAGAAATTATTTGTTTTTCGGCAAAACTTTCCACGTAGTGGAGCTATCAGCATCATCTCATGCAGGACCACCCCACACTGCTCCTGGTCTGTCCCCGAAATGAAGCTATTTTGACATATCAGCAACTTGTACCCACTTTCACTTATTACACACACACACACACACACACACACACACACACACACACACACACTGCATATAGCACCTACTTAACACTTTCAATGCACTCAGTGCTCCGTAAATTTGCTAGCAAGTTCACATTAACTATTGACCCATTCATGTGGACACTAAAAATATTGCCCAGAATCACTTTTTGCTCCAAGTTAGGTGCCTAATATTTTAAGGACACCCCCTCATGCTATTTCCTCTTTCGTTATTTCCCATTTTTGCCCTTTCTCTGAATAGCGTCCATTGTTCCAATCAGGCCATTGTAATGTGTGTTCAGAGAGTCCCACGTAAATGCACCAGGAATGCTGGGAAAGGTCTTGCTGAGGCTGCTTTGAACACCTAGAGCAGGGGGTAAGGAGCCCCACAGAAAAAGCAGGGACAGGGAAGTGCCTGCTCTGATTAGACGCCTTCAAAGCACTAATGGCAGCATCTTGGGAAAATAAAACAGGATTTTCAATAGCCTCCCCTCACCCCCCGCATGCCAGCACTTGTAAGTGGTGAGGGTGATTGGAGGTGGTGGGGTAGGGGAGAGTATTTGAAGAATCCTTAGTGAAGTCAAAGAAGAAGTCATCCATTGAACCGGAAGCTTTTAGCAGAGACACCGGGAGACAAAGCCACAGGCTTGAAAGGAGCTGAAATTGCCGGGCCTCTGTCTCATCAGAGACAAGGCTGCCATCAGTTCACGTGCAACAGGGACTTAAAAATTCCTATGGTGGGCACCTCAGAACAGCCATCGCTAAGACTAAAAAATGTCTTGTGAATGTCTCCATTAGAGTCAACACAAAAAACAGAAAAAAATACATCATGTCCTTCACAAAACATGATAGCATTGCATAAGCAGATTGAAGCGTGCTTAAACACCCCTCTAAGGGGGAAAAAATAAGGTTTGTTAAAATAACAATCCTCTACTGACTTGTACTCACACCTTACCCCCTCCCTCTGTCCATGAAGCATTGCATTTTTCCCCTCCCATTTCACTGGAAATTTTTGGTGTTAGAAAGTTTCAGGTCTATCTCCCATTAGAGCATATTGTTTGACTTGACCATGAAAACCTGTAGTTTTATTTAAAAAAAAAAGAATTGAATAATTTTAATGATAGTATTATAAAGGGAACACACTGAGCTTAAATAAGGTTTTTTTGTTGGATATTGTTTTAGGTTTGTGGTACACTGTCCCTTTTTCTTAAAAGAAAAGTTTTAACATTTATTTAGGTTGTCTCTTCTTTATCATTTTAATGACAGTAACCACAGAAATCAAAGTAACCAAGGGGGAGTCTTGGCTACTCAACCTACATTCTTCTGTGTCTTGGAAAGAATTTTCAATAATTTAGAGGGAGGAAAGCGGGACTAGTCTGCAATCAAAGAACCTGATGTGAGTCATCAGTAACGATCTGCCTTCTAGCCAGCGTCTTGTCCCAAATAAGCAGTAAGTACCAGTTTCATGAATGAATAATAAAGAGGTAGGTGACTGACTCACAAAAGACTCCTCACTAGAGTAGATGTACTCACCAGAAACCCACTCAGAACCCACCTAAGATAAATGTCACATTCTGACAAAAGCACTGAGAAATGGAAAGAGGAAATATAATGTTAAGTGAATAAAACGAGCAATTAGGAACTAAGTAAAACAATGATTGTGTATGGTCATTGGAATAATAACTTCCCAAAAAGAGCCACGTCCTAATCCACCAAACCTATGAATATGTTATTTTACATCACAGACATACACACACACAGATGTGTTAATTTGCTAAATTAAGGATCTTGAGGTGGAGGATTACTCTGAATTATCTGGGTGGGTCCCGCAGAATCACTGGGATTCCTGCAGGAACAAGGGTGAAGATGTAACCATGGAGGCGGAGGTCTGAGTGATGCACTTGCTGAGCCTGAAGGTGAAGGACGGGGAATGGGGGCCAAGGCGTGAACGCAGCAGCCTCAAGACCCTGCAAAAGGCAAAGAAACCCATGCTCCCCGCGATCTCCCAGAGACATGCGCTCCTGCCCACACCATGTTTTCAGGCCAGGGAATTCCATTCCAACCTCCAACTTCTCAACAGTTAAGATACATACATCTCTGCTGTTTGAAGCTGCTGAACTTGGGGTAGTTTGCTACAGTGGCAAAAAACAGCTGAGATACCAGCTAAACAGGACTCCCTGGCTTCTAAACCTGCTCTCAACTGAGTCATTTCCATTTAAAGATAAGGAGCTCATGAGTAAAAGGACACAAAGCAATAGGTGATATTTTCTGCTCTGTCCATTTTAAAGGCTGCTCCTCAATCCAATCAGATAAGCAGCATGGGTGAGCCGTGCTGGCAGAAGGTGTGGCTCTCATAGAGGGGGGAGTCCGCTCTCCTGTGAGGTCCAAGTCAGAGTTAATTAAGCCAAAATGCCATCTTGCCATCTGAGAGTTTCCCATCTTGCTGTTTGAAATGTGGCAGAGATGACTTCAGGTTTTCAATTTAGAAATGATTTTTTTCTCATCTTTGTCAGATCCTAATCAGCATGAGAATTCATCATTCAGAACAACTCTCCACCTGGAGAATGAGAAGCCTACAGGCCCTTGTCTCCCGTAACTGAGTCAATTCTCTTTATAATTCTTCCTAATGAGCCTCCTCCACTGGGCAAGGGTGATAAGCATCCTGTGTTTCGATATCCTTCCATTGTTATTAACTATTTTTTCCTTTCAGGTCTAAAATACCTGGTGGCTGGTTAAGGGGGAAAAAAAAAATTAAAAAAAAAAAACCTTGAGAGGCACAGCCACTAAAGAGTGTTTGTTTCTATAAATGCAAACTGTCATTAATCCCATTTTATCCCACGGAGGATGGTTGTTTACATGCGTTACGGTGATTTTATTGTATCTTATTAAGGAATAATAGCAAACTAAAGCAGCTACATTAACACAGCCTCATAATAAAAAGTAACGTTTCTGCTATTCTAATTAGTTACACTCTTTTTATGAGTGAAGGTAGCCAGACACGGTGGCCTGTGTCTGAGCTGCAGCGTAGGAGGAAAGGAAGCCCTTCCGCTGGTCTGGCTGCTGGTGCAGGTGTGCTAAACTCCTGGGCATGGCCATTCAGGAAGCAGGGCTGACCACGCACCAAAAAGAGCAGGTCACACCTCCAGAGCAGAGGTTTCCCAACCAACCACAGCAAGCAAAAAAAAAAAAAGAAAGCGCCTCCCAACAACAATGGTGTATGGAGCTAATTGCTCCCTTGCGTAATTAATTAGGAATGTAGTTGGCCACTTGCCTTGCGTGGGACCAAATATAGGTGTAATTAGTTGCATTTTAGCAGCTATATACCTCTGGGCTCGGATTCACATGTGCAGACACAGTAGGTGTTCTGAAACATTACCTCTCAGCAATCTGCGTCTCACTGCAGACACTGCTATGTATATTTTCCTAAGTCCTATGCCTTCCATAACTATAGTGGGCATGTTAGCCAGCTGCCCTCTCCTCCCCTTGTCTCCACCTCCCTCTACACATGGACCATGTGCTCAACTGGCCGAGGGTCTGTCAGAAGACGCAGGCTACGCTTTTGCATGGGAATAGTGAAAACTGTTATAAGGAGGGGCCTTCTTTTCCATAAGCTGTAACTCCATGAAATTGGATTCTTATTTTTAAGGAAGGATTTTTATTTTTTTACTTTACCCTAAGAGCAATGAACAAAACTATGCCATTTATTTCATAGGAAAATTTTTTATTATCCTGATTACACTCATAGAAATTAAGTGCCAATGAACCTAGGTTATAATGGAGCCAAAGTGGGGTTCATGCAGCATCTGGCTAAACCTAAGGTCCATGGTTTCTGTTTGACTTGTGGCCCAAGAAAAGGCCAGTGGGTCTCTTCAGAGTCACAAACCACTAGGTCTGCCTGACATGTGGTGGCACAGTGGATAAAGCATTAACCTGGAATGCTGAGGTTGCTGGTTTGAAAACCCAGGCTTACCGGTCAAGGCACATATGGAAAGCAACTATGAGTTGATGCTTCCTGCTCCTCCCCTCTCTCTCTAAAATAAATAAATAAAATCTCTTTTAAAAAAATAAAAGCTATTAGGCCTGTGCACAAGGGAAGCAAACCCAGCACCTTTCATGTGTGTCTGGTGCAGGTGGAGGACAGAGCCAAACAGAACTGAACTCAAGAACAGATTCAATACCTTCTTGCCATCTGGCAAGCGGGCGCTGTTATGTGTGAACCCATCCCTGTTTCCATACAAGTTCCTACAGAAAAGCGTTCAAGAGCACCTGCCACCTACCAAAGGAAGGCCAGGCAGGGTGGACCGGGGGATTCCCCAGCTGTCCTGATCAAAATAGAGCAATCACTTGGGCCAGGTCCTAAAGTAAAACTTCTAAGAAAATGACCTGGGTGATCACCAAATCCCTACCGCTACAAAACCAAGCCTGGCAAACAAACACCAGCCCCCACGTGCCAAACCTCACCCCGCCGCAGTTTATGGGAATACTGCCTCCCCTTCACCCACATGTCTCTGCAGAGACCCCGTGAGCAGCCCAGCTTAAAACGTTTGCTCTCTGGCCCTTTTATGGAAAACCTTTTTCGACTTCTCATATAGACAAACACATAGACCCAGAGTTTTACAAACTAAATTTCCATGCAGAACAAAATAAGTATGAATTCCATAAAAGACATTTCTCGGCTAATTAGAATTTCACCAAGCTCCCTTTTGTCCTTGAATATTCTTCTATGCCCTGTCTGTTTATAATAGATACATGGTCTGCTGTCAAGATTCTAAACTCACCAGCCTCCTCCTCCTGGGTCCTCGATCAGAAAGCCACCAGGACCCTCTAAGGGCACAGTGACTGTTATAAAGAGTTTAGTATCTGCAAAATGAACATAGGGGTGGGGAGCAAAAGGAGGTTTACAGTTGTGAGTATGCAAAAGTTTATCCCCCCATTATGTATCCATTATTGTATTGTTTCCATACAAAGAAGTGTAATCCTACTTTGGCCCACCCTGTATAAGATGCTTATTTGGAATATATCCAAAAGATATAGGCATCAATGGATAGGCATGATGTAGATATACCTACAGTTTCGCTTTCCTATACTGCATTTGGGACCCGTTATACTGATTATTCAATAAGTCATCAGAGATATAGATTGGTCCCCCAAATGCCCAATTATTGTCAGAGTGCCCTAACTTGTTCTCATCATGACAAAGCACTAGGAACTACAGTAATATCAATAAATATTCATTGAATCTGTGTCCTTCTGAGGAGCATCACAATCAACAGGACACTAAGCTTTTAAACACCCATTGTCATTCTGAGTTTATCTGCTTTTTCCACCCTTTAGATGGATAAAGTGTGTGTGTGTGTGTGTGTGTGTGTGTGTGTGTGTGTGTGTGTGTGTGTGTCTTGACTTAGGCAACGTTAGTTTCATCCTCTGCCCTATGTTCACTCCCTCAAACACAGACTACAACTCCAAGGAACAGTGATTAATTAGTTCACAGGTGTGCCATCTGCTTGATTCAAGTCCTACAAGGTGAGAAATGACAAGTCTGATGAAGAGGAAATGAATGTTAATGAGGCTGCAAGTCTGCCCTCCAGAACAGAAAGGCACACATGGTGAGCCACCACCAGGGAGTTGCCAACATCCCGGCCGAGGTTCAATCCCCACTGTCTTTTGAAGTCCAGAGGGGTTCCGTTCCGACCTGTAGCGCTGGCCTGTGTTTGCAGTGTGAATACTCCCAAAGCCAACTCAGGTTCCCACTCTAATGTCACTGAGCATAAAGTTGGGAAGAGATGTCCCCTCAACAACCAAGTGTCTCCTTCATATGGGCACAATGCATGTAAATTAACTCAAGACCAAAGACAATAATAAAATCCAGTAAAACACACACACACACACACACACACACACACACACACACAGGAAGAGTGACAGAATTTTGCTTTAGTTTTTAATTTGTCAATTCATTGCTACTCTTTATTAATGACTATGCTTCACAACCAGCTCACAGAATTCCTGAAAATGTAATAATCATTTCCTATGGGATGGTCCAAGCTGGCTTCACTCATCAGTTTGCTGGGAGTCAACCTTCCACATAAAATGCAACCCAGTTGTCCTTATTGTTTACAAAAGGGAAACATCTTCGTTATGAATCAAGATTAACACAGCTCCCTTGCCTGTCATGCAGACACATAGAAAGCCACCCCGGTCGGCTGCCTTCACCTCGCCTGATGTGGCTGGGAGCTGCTCTGGAGGAGGGCTGGTTCTGAGGCTGCTTTAGGGGGAAACCCATGGCCCTCAGCAGCGGGCCTGGGAAATGCCTGAGCCCATTGTTGGGCCACTGTCTTCCTTTGGCAAGTTTCCTATGCCTCTGGTGGCTCATGTTTTCAGTGCAGAATAATCACCTGCCTAATAAAAGGGTCATGATTAAACTGAATGAAAGGCTTCTGCAACTGAGACTTCTTCAACTGTAGCTCATATCCCACCACAACAAGGACTCCTTTAATTTTAACTGAAAGACTGTAAAGAGTTCCTGCAAGGGTGACAGCGAAGGAGGGAAGGTGTCAAAGACTGAGGGACAGTTCATGACACACAGACTTGCTAATGACACCCATGCGGATACAACCTTGGACTCGGAGGTCACAAGTCCACAATAGACCTTCCAAATATCACAGCAGCATTCTGGTTTTTTTGCTTGTTTGTTTGTGGAGAGTTTGATTTCTACACACCCCTCCTCCAGGAAGCTTCTCAGAAACCCAGATTTCCTCTCTTCAGATTGCT
Source organism: Rhynchonycteris naso (assembly GCA_037038555.1). Lineage (NCBI taxonomy): Eukaryota > Metazoa > Chordata > Mammalia > Chiroptera > Emballonuridae > Rhynchonycteris > Rhynchonycteris naso. The sequence goes on along the minus strand of CM072995.1, from coordinate 213,149,640 downwards.
GCCTCTCATCTTGCTTTGATCTTTGCCCCTGTACTTGATCCTACCTACAACATTAGCAGCTAATACAATTTTTCCTCACCAGCATCCAGCCCCATCTCTGACCTGCCCTACACACCTAGTTCCCCAAGTAGGTTCTCAAAAGTCTGACAGCTTCGAGTTGTGAATGCTTGAGGGAAGGGCATCTACATATTTACAATTCTACAGCACGTGGGCATGAGGAGAGTACCACAAGCCCTTAAAGACACCATCAGAATTAATTGAACTGTTAGAATGGGAAAGCGTTCCAACATTCAAAGAGAAGGACCATCTGTTGTCAAAACAACCATGATGCCGATGGAAATAAATGAAGTTTTTGCAACCCAAAATCTATGCCTGTTGAGGCATATGTCACAATCTCGTTCCATTAAGATTTGTTATAAGTGAAATGGAGCATAGTCAGATGACTTTAAATAAAAAATATGCCTCCTTATATCGGAGTCTGTTAATTCGTAATGTTTGGGTGTCCTTACATAAGAGGCTGCCTTATTACCTTTCTGCGATACAGTAGAACTCTTTGTTCCTCTTTCACAAAGCTGCTAACCAAAACTTTTGAGCCCTGTCGTCAAGCCAAGCAAAAAACAGCCCGAGTGTGAGAAACGTGAGAAGTAAAATTGTGTCCTTCACTATACCTTTGTCAGTAAGAAGCTCACTACAGTAACTCACCCAAAACATTCTTTGGGGTATCAAGTTTGTAGCTAACGCCACACAGGGCACCCGAATTAGAGCAGGGAACAAGGCTGAAACAACGTCCTTTGTAAACCTGCACCATCAGCATGCTGTTTCCAAAATATCATACTCTATAAACTTGAAGCACATAATATCCCATGATCTCACGCCTTTTAGGAATCACAGAACTGATACATGAAAGAACAGATGATGCTGCCGATCGTCTGGATTTCAAGATGTTGTTTGATAAGGGATCTTCCACAAATAGAGACTTCTATGTCAAATAAGCACCGATAGTGTTGATAAAAAAAATTGATATTTTTGGTAAACACTTGAAAATGCTTTTTCAGACATCTTATATATCAAAATCAGTTATATACTAGCTAACAGAGATGAAAAGTAAATATCACAGTCAGAGCCACTAAGTGACAGAATTCAAATGGTTTGACCAAAAGTCACCAGTTGTGTCTGCCACTGCGCTGTCCTTTCCTCTTCTTCCTCCACCATTTTTACCGTAACAAATAAAAGAAAATTGGTGAAGGAGGTCAAAAGGTACAGACTTTCAGCTACAAAATAATTAAGTCATGGGCTATGATTTATAGCACGGTGACTGACATTTATAATGATAATTTTTAACATAGGAACCTACTCAGAACTAATGCAATGCCTGGCTTGTTAAAAGTATTGCTTTAAAAAATATCCAGATTAGGGTAATGATTTTCAAGGGTCTCTTTTATAGGAAATCTAATTTTCAACACCATTTTTGGAAGGATAACATGGATACAGAAAAGTTGACAAATGACCTAGAAATGGTCACAAAATGAATCCATCTATGGATGACCACCCAATCAAGAAAGAACGCCCTGCAGGAGGCTTCCTTGTGTCCCCTCCCCATCATTACTATGCTCCTCCTCCTGAAGGGACACATGGTGGCTTGCAGCATTTGGGTTCACTGGAAACTACCCAAACAGGAGGGTGTGGAGTGCACTGCTGGGTCAGCCTTCCTTTGCTCAGAGACATGTGTGCAAGGTTCACCCCCGTCACTGCTTGAACCTGCTCGTTCCTGGTGCACACAGTATTCCAGTGCGTGGACACATCACCTCTGAGCCACTTCATTTGTGTGGGACATCTGGGTCATGCTCAGTGTAGAGCTGAGAAGACAAAGTCATGTCTGTGCTTCCACAAATCTTTCCAGTGTGTGTGCTTTTTTCTTCTTCAGACATTGAATTCTAACCATGCTGGATCATTAAAGCCACTTAATGTTAAGGAAGAGAGTTTATTCTCTGTGAGAGCTTTTGTCCCACTTATTAATTCACACCCTCAATACACTCCTGAATTCACATGCTTCAACAGATGGACTTAGCAGTAAAACCAAAAAAATTTATAATAATTTGAAGACAGAACAGTCAACCCAAGCATTCAGAATCCTTACACGGTGACTCATGTTGAGAGAAAAACATGCCTGAATTTGACTTGCGCTCCAAGGAGTTACCGACAGGACCTTAAAATATAGTCACCAGGGGCCACAAAGGAAAACTGCAACTGCTTCTCAAATCCTAAATTTTAAATGACTTCAAACTGCTTCAAAATTTTTTCAGAACTGTCCCTTCTTATAATCATGAACTTGATAAGTTCAAGAATTTAAAAAAAAAAAAAAAAAAGATGTACTTTTTCTTCTGCAGGCTTATTATTTTATATTTTTATTTATTTTTTGCCTAATCAGGCTCATTCTTAAATCTATCTCTGTAAGGCCTTTTATCAAAGTATGCTGAAAGAAACTGCTACTTTTAACACACTCTGCAGGAGATCCTTACTTCAGGTAGATGTGAACTAAATTTTAGGGACCCAGCATTTCACTCACAGATCAGTCTTAGTGCAACTAAAGAAGCATTTAAATATCAGCCTTTTTGTCCACCTGCGTTCAGTGTTTGACGTTCCATTGCTTACGGAGGTGTGCAGATGTGTACTCCAGACAATCAGAAGGCTGGGATACCTTCTTTTTCTTTTTTGGACTATAAGTATTTATAGTCACTCTATCCATTATCAGTGGGCCAGTGAAAATGCACCGAGATTCTGTCACCTGCAAATCATGCTCTATGTGATTCTTATTGTGTCACCCAGCCTCTAACAGTAGCAATTCTATTTACTGATTTTTAAAATTAGTTCGCTCCCTAAAGTGGAACACAAGAAGAAAACAGAGAATACTAATTTATGCAGGTAGCACAAACATCTCATGTTTTCCAGATCCTCAGGGTTGGCAATAGAGATGCAGGAATGGCAAGCCCAGGTTTCCGAGGACTACCTACTATAGAGAAGGACAAGGGCCAGCACTTAACTGCAGATGCTCTGATTAAGTGACTCATTCTTTTTAAAGGACTGTTGAGATCTGGATCCCCATAGTCCTGCAATGAGAAAAGGCTTCACATGTCGCGCACCCTGCAACCTTGCTCACCGAGGATGAGGACGGAGAACTGAGCGCACTGCGGCCCGAGCAGTAGCCTGCATTGTTAGTCTACAGATGGGACAAGACAGGACAGGAAATGGATCATGTCCCATGGTGTCGGCCACTGGCCAAGTTATCCGTCAGGCCCTTGTGCAGCTGACAACATGGAGGTCAGACAGTCCACGAACGAGGCTCTCTGTCATCACGCTGCAGTCCACCCAGGTAATTCTGTCATTATGACAGCTGAAAATGTGTGACTGATTAGGTGGCATTCGATTCCAGGACAGCCTACATGCACTCCACTGCATGCACTCCGCTGTTTACCATTCTGCACGTTATTTTTCCACTCACAATGAAACTGTCTTGGCCTAAGTGATCATTTTGGGGGGTTTTAGTAGCCATTTACTGGACACATGGGCTGGAAAGTAATCAATCTAGCTTAATCCCAGGACTGCTTTAACCCACCTCCACCTGTTACTTTGGTTTCCAAATAATTTAGCAGTAACGGCGGGACAGAACGGTATGGGTGCAAGGGATGTCTCCAATGAATGGTGCGACAGAGGGAGAATTCTCATCTTCATAGGCATTCATAAAAACCAAAATAAAGTTGAAGTCGAATAATCCAGGTCTTCCAAAAAGTGTTCCATGGTAACAGGATCTCGGGGTCTCTCTCAGTGATTAAGACTTCTTGGGGAAGATGCCACTTAACACTTTAAAAGCATTTTAAAGGACTCGTGTGAGAAAGAAGAGATACAGCAGGAGTTAATTAATCTCAGAGGCAGACTCAGGAGCCCAGGGGACAGTACAGTGGGAACCATGTGGGGACGTGGCCTGAGAGTCAGGTAAGGTTCATGCAGAAGGGACGCAGCGGTCTCTACTAGGCAGCGCGGATGTAAGATCCTGGACAGATACATGCTCGAGGAAATTCTTAGCAGGGAAGTGGTTGTTCCGAGGATACAGATGAATAACATCACCTCGGGGAAGTCTCCGAGGAAAGAAAAGTAAAGGTCGGAACCCTGGAGAACACAGGAAGAAGACCACAAACACCAACATGGGGAAGTGAAACATGAGACCGTCTGCTCCAGCAGATAAGCTTTGACATTAACTACCATGGTGGGGAGGTCATTAGTCATTCTGACGGCCAAACATTTCCGAAGGCTTAGAAACTACCACGTCCACACAGCAGGAATGGTGCCCGGCAGCCGGGGTGGTGGTGGGACAGAGTTGCAGGTTGGCAAGGGTAGTCAGCAATCAGCAAGACCAGGAGGCTGGGTGTGACAGAGACATGACAATGTCTGTTAGCTATGTCAACACTGAGGCTTTGGTTGAATTCACCACGCAGAACAACATCCTGATAATGCAGAGGCACTTTTTATGGGTTGAAGTGTAGCCACAGAAGATATGTCGAAGCCCCAATGTCCAGTGCCCCAGAATGTGGTCTTACTTGGAAACAGGGTTGTGGTAGATGTAATTAGTTAAGATAAGATCATACTAGATTAGGGACAGCGCTTATCCCAATACAGCTATTGTCCTTATAAGATGACATCTAAGTGAAAGCACACTGAAGGAGAACTCCATAAGAATGAGAGACGCAGAGACTACAGTGAATATGCAAAATCCCTATTTATAAATTATATATAAACATTTATACAGTGTGTCTGTAAACTCATGGTGCACTTTTGACCGGTCACAGGAAAGCAACAAACGATGATAGAAATGTGAAATCTGCACCAAATAATAGGAAAACCCTCCCAGTTTCTGTAGGATGATGTGGCAGCATGTGCGCATGCGCAGATGATGATGTAACATTGTGTATACAGCGGAGCAGCCCACGGCCATGCCTGTCGAGATGTGGACGGTACAGAGGAAAGTTCAGTGTGTTCTGTGGCTCGCTAAATTTGAATCTGTGACCAAAGTGCAACGTGAATATCGACGCGTTTATAACAAAGCACCACCACATAGAAATAACATTACTCGGTGGGATAAGCAGTTGAAGGAAACCGGCAGTTTGGTGGAGAAACCCCATTCTGGTAGGCCATTAATCAGTGATGAGTCTATAGAGGCTATACGGGATAGCTACCTAAGGAGCCCTAAAAAATTTGTGCATGTGTGTGCTCGACAATTACACCTAAGCAAGACCACAGTTCATAAGGTGTTAAAGAAACGTCTCTGTTTTACGGGGTACAAATTGCGGCTGTTGAACGCTATCAAACCGGCGGACAGACCCACACAATGCACGTTTGCTACAGATATGCTTCATGAGACCGACAATGATGCAAGAGTTTTGCAGAAGATTGTGTTTAGTGATGAGGCAGCCTTCCATATCTGTGGACATGTTCATCGCCATAACGTCCGAATATGGGCTGCTGAACATCCTTATGCCTATGTTGAGTATGAATGTAACACCCCTAAAGTGAACGTGTGGTGTGGCCTGATGCATGATAAGGTGATAGGCCCATTTTTTTTTTTGTGGAGCAGTCTGTGACAGCAAACACCTATCTTGACATGTTGGAATTGTATGCAGTGCCACAATTTCCAGAAGGTGCCATCTTTCAACAGGACGGCACTCCTCCACACTACACCACCATTGTTTGTGAGTTTCTGGATAGAATATTCCCCCAGCGGTGGATAGGCAGGGGTTCTGTCAAGCTATGGCCAACATGATCCCCGGATCTGACGCCCTTAGACTTTTACTTTTGGGGTTATGTGAAGCTACATGTGTACATTGAATGTATCAACGACATTAATCACTTAAAACAGAGAATCACAGACGTTATTCACTCTGTTACACCAGACGTCCTTAGCCGTGTGTGCCAAGAACTTTACTATCGTTTGGATGTGTGTAGGGCAACAAATGGAGCCCACATCGAACTGCACTGAATAGGTATGAAACTAGGAGAGTTTTCCTTTTATTTGGTGCAGATTTCACATTTCTGTTGTCTTTTGTTGCTTTCCTGTGACCCGTCAGAAGTGCACCATGACTTTACAGACACACTGTGTATATGTATGTATATATATATATATAGCCATTGAGTTCCCAGATGTCTCCCTTTACACATATTTTTTTCATTGATTATCAGCTCCGAGTAGTGAGAATATTCTTAAAACTTTTTAGCATCTATGCTCTTTCTCAGAGTTCTTAGAATAACCTACATGTTTTATGTTGCATTCTTTCAGGAGAAGAAAATATATATATTTCAAGAAAGGAGGAAAAAAAATAAATCTAGCACCTGAGGCAAGAACCGTAAGGGGCAAACACTCCAACAAAACTTGACTCGCAATAAATCTGTCTCGTCAGACGCTGGACAGGCGTATTTATGGTGTCCTCTCTCTGCATGAAGAGAGAAGGAGGAAACTGGTGTTACTCGACGGTTAAAGCAGAATAAAAAAAATATAGGATGCAAAAAAATGGTGATGTGGACGACCCTCACCCATCAGGATTCTGTGGTTTATTATTTTTATTCCATCATGCTCATAAAAAGTTAACTGCAATAAATTACCCTTTCTATTTTAAGAAGGAGAAGAGAAAGACTTCTTTCTTTACATGTTTTGTGAACACTAGGAACTCTGCAACAGTAAACATCTCGGGGCTTGGTTACGGTCCTTTCTGTGCTCACCACGCAAAGTGTTTTATTCGGACCAGTGACAGTCTTAAGAAACCTTGGCATCCTCTGTTTGTTGTCAATACAAACAGGTTGGCATCAGACCCGTCTGTCCACGCCATCACAGTCTCTGTGGCTTGTCTGCGAGATCAGCTCATGGGAGGAAACCCACCCTCTAGGTAAGTCTCCATGTCCACCAGCCAGTGTGCATGCATCCTCTGCAGTGTGTTTAAGATGTACAGAGTTAACAGCACAAAACACTGTATAACAGGCTTTTTCATGAAATACCCAAGACTCCTTCACCTCTTTAATCCTCTTATGACCATAAAAATGTTGCTATATATAATCAGATCTGCATTTCACAAAGCATGCATATAGAAATACCTAGCACAGGAGCGAGAGAGAGAGAAAAGGAGGGAGAGGGGCACGGACATAAGGCTTATTCTGCATCCATGACATCTTTCCCACGTTCTCTCAGGGAAGGACTCATTCTCATAACTTTTCTCATTGTTGTAAAATAAAATCGGTAGTGGAGATAGGTGTCCTTACCCTCAAATGTGCATGTCATTGCCAAGCTAAGGTGGTGTGGCTGTGCGTGGGCTGTCAGCCACGTGGGATGCCTCCTGCTCCACAGCCAAGCAGCCAGGCACATGGATAGCCTAATGTCACAGGCACATGAGCACCCTCCATGGAACAGCCCTGTGCTGGGCGCTGTCCTGACCGGGAGACCTGCAAAGGCGTGGTAAAATGCAAACTATGCATTCCCAATTAGGCAGAACAGGGGCGGCTCCATCTGGCCCCTCCTCACTCATATTTTCACTGGGACTTGGCAGGTCACAGGAACCACAGTCTAACCCAAGCGGAACGGACATGGTTGAGAAAGTCAAAGGCTGTAATACCTCCCCAGTGTTCCTGGAACTGACTAACCACAGACTGACCCACCTAGATTTCATGGGGCCGATGAAGTTTTACCTACTCCCTAGAAACATGTACGTCAGCAAGAACTTTCCAACCCTATAAAACCCCAGACCCCATCTACCGGGGCTGATGCCTTTTTCAGCCTCAACCCATCTGCACCCAGATATGCTAATCAAGTCCACTGTTTTATGTGATTCCTCTCAGTAAACCTAACACCAGTGAGGGGCACATACAAAGGCATTTAGGAAGAGTCCTTCTCCCAGTGATCTGGGGAGGTGATGCAATGCTCTGGGTTGCATGACCCTGCAGTGATCATTTTGTCATACACGCATATATCCCAGTGGTAGGTTGTATGCCTTAAGCTAACTTATTACATGTTGATTTCATCACAGTAAAGCTGGAGGTAAGAGAAGACTTTCTCTGGAGAGAAAGAAACCTTCTCCTTGATTTTAAAGGAGGCCCAGGATTTAAAACCAATCAATGGGCACAAGGTGCCCTGGGCAGAGGGGAAGTGTGATGGAAGTAGGGATAACAGAGGACCTATTTAACATATTTTACACTGAGTGAGAAGACCACACAAGATGCTGTCTGTAAAACTACTCCCCAGCTTCTCACCTCCTTATTGTGACTCAAGTTCCAGTGACATGACCAGCTGAGGCCAGAGCTGGGATTCAAATAATTTACCAGCCAGTGCTTGACCCTAATGACTGTTCTAAGTATATATAAAAAAGAAAACAATATACTAAAAGGTAGTATAGTATTTCATACATTTAATACTTAAATAAGAACAATAAAAGAGGTACACAAAACTAGATTATAAGAGAATTGTAACATATTAATGAAAAAATATTAAATAACACCTGACAAAAAACAATAAAAGTTGTCACCCCCAGTTTTTGGACACATTTTCTCTTTACATTGTACGTTTACTGAAGTAACAAACACAAGGGAATTAACATGTAGTATTTCATTAAAGGTATAATGAGTTTTATGAAATGAATAAACATTACAAGCAAAGTTCTATTAAATTTTCCTCTTATGGACGGAATGGACATTACTATGGGCGCTTAGAATACACTGTTGTGCACATGAACATTAAAAAAGAGTAAGGACATGAAACTAGAAATTTACCACAAAAGAAAAAGTGAAAAATACTCAAACATTTGGAAACTAAATAGCATGTTATTAAATAATGAATGGGTTAACAATGAGATCAAAGAAGAAATAAAAAACTCCGAGAAATGAATGATAATGAGCATACATCAACTCAAACTTTATGGGACACAGCAAAAGCAGTACTGAGAGGGAAATTCATAGCACTACAGGCATACCAAAAGAAGCTCAAATAAGCAACTTGCCCCTGCATCTAAAAGAACTAGAAAAACAACAGCAAATAAAGCCCAGGACTAGTAGAAGGAAGGAAATAATAAAAATCAGAGTGTAAATAAATGACATAGAGGCTAAGGAAACAATATAGAGGATCAAGGAAATCAAGAGCTGATTCTTGGAGAAGATAAACAAGATCGATGAACCTTTAACTAGACTCACCAAGAGAAAAAGAGAGAGGACTCAAATAGATAAAATTAGAAATGAGAGTGGAGAAATAACAACTGACACAACAGAAATACAAAGTATTGTAAGAAAATAATATGAAGAACTCTATGCCAAAAATTTAGACAACCTAGGGAAAATGAACAAATTTCTTGAATCATATAATCTTCCAAAAATCAATCTGGAAGAATCAGAACACCTAAATAGACTAATTACAACAAATGAGATCGAAACAGTTATCAAAAATCTCCCAACAAAGAAAAGTGCTGTGCCTGATGGCTTCTAAAGTGAATTCTACCAAAAATTCAAAGAAAAACTAACTCCTATTCTCCTCAAGCTATTTCAAAAAATTCAAGAGGAAGGAAGACTTCCAAACTCCTTTTATGAGGTGACCATAATTCTGATCCCGACACCAGGCAAACACAACACAAAGAAAGAAAATTATAGGCAAATATCCCTTATGAATTTAGAAGCTAAAATTCTTAACAAACTATTAGCCAACTGGATCTAGCAATATATGAAAAAAATCATACACCATGATCAAGTGGGATTTATTCTGGAGAGGCAAGGCTGGTTCAATATTCGCAAATCAATCAATGTGATTCATCACATAACCAAAAGGAAAGACAAAAATCACATGATAATTTCAATAGATGCAGAAAAAGCATTTGATAAAATCCAGCACCCATTCATGCTCAAAACTCTCAGAAAAGTGGGAATACAGGGAACATTCCTTAACAAGATAAAGGCCATCTATGACAAACCCAAAGCAAACATCATATTAAATGGGCAAAAACTAAAAACAATCCCCTTAAGATCAGGAACCAGGCAGGGGTGCCCCTTTCACCACTCTTAATTCAACATAGTTCTGCAAGTCTTAGCCACAGCAATCAGAAAAGAAGAAGAAATAAAAGGCATCCAAATTGGAAAAGAAGAAGTAAAACTGTCATTATTTGCAGATGATATGATATTGTATATAGAAAACCCTAAAGTCTCAGTCAAAAAACTACTGGACCTAATAAATGAATTCAGCAAGGTGGCAGGATATAAAATTAATACTCAGAAATCAGAGGCATTTTATATACCAACAATAAACTGTCAGCAAAAGAAACTAAGGAAACAATCCCCTTCACTATCGCAACCAAAAAAATAGAGTACCTAAGAGTACATTTAACCAAGGAGGTTAACAACTTGTACTCAGAAAATTATAAAACATTGATAAAAGAAATCAAGGAAGATACAAACAAGTGGAAGCATATACCATGCTCATGGTTAGGAAGAATAAACATCATTAAAATGTCTATATTACCCAAAGCAATTTATAAATTCAATGCAATACTTCAAAAATATAGAACACATATTCCAAAACTTTATATAGAACCAAAAAGAACACGAAAAGCCTCAGCAATCTTAAAAAGAAAAAATAAAGCAGGAGGTATCACTCTTCTGGATATCAAGGTATACTACAAGGCTATTGTACTCCAAATGGCCTGGTACTGGCATAAGAACAGGCACATAGATCAATGGAACAGAACAGAGAACCCAGAAATAAACCCACACCTTAATGGACAACTGATATTTGACAAAGGAGGAAAGAGCATACAATGGAGTAAAGACAGCCTCTTTAGCCTGACCAGGCAGTGGCGCAGTAAATAGAGCATCGGACTGGGATGCGGAAGACCCAGGTTCGAGATCCCGAGCTTGCCAGCTTGAGTGTGGGTCCATCTGGCTTGAGCAAATGCTTGCCAGCTTGGACCCAAGGTCACTGGCTCAAATGGTGTTGGGAAAATTGGACATCTACCTGCAAAAGAATAAAACTAGACCATCAACTTACACCATTCACAAAAACAAACTCAAAATAGATAAAAGACTTAAATGTAAGCCGTGAAACCATAAGCATCTTAGAAGAAAACATAGGCAGTAAGCTCTCCGACATCTGGCGCAGCAATATTTTTGCCGATTTATCTCCACAGGGAAATGAAATAAAAGGCAGAATAAACAAATGGAACTATATCAAACTAAAAAGTTTTTGCACAGCTAAATATAATAAGAACAGAATAAAAAAGACAAACCACACAATGGGAGAACATATTCGACAATACGTCTGACAAGGCGTTAATAACCAACATTTATAAAGAACTTATAAAACTCAACACCAGGAAAACAAACAACCCAATCAAAAAATGGGCAAAATAAATGAATAGAAATTTCTCCAAAGAGGACATACAAATGGCCAATAGGCATATGAAAAAATGCTCAACATCACTAATCATTAGAGAAATGCAAATTAAAACCACAATGAGATATCACCTCACACCAGTCAGAATGGTGCTCATCAGCAAAACAACACAGAACAAGTGCTGGGAAGGATGTGGAGAAAAGGGAACCCTCCTGCACTGTTGGTGGGAATGCAGACTGGTGCAGCCACTGTGGAAAACAGTTTGGAGATTCCTCAGAAAATTAAAAATCGAACTGCCTTTTGACCCAGCTATCCCACTTTTAGGAATATACCCTAAGAACACTATAGCACTGATCGAAAAGAAGAAATGCACCCCAATGTTCATGGCAGCATTGTTCACAATAGCGAAGATCTGGAAACAGCCCAAGTGTCCATCAGAGGACGAGTGGATTAAAAAAGCTTTGGTACATATATACTATGGAATACTACTCAGCCATAAGAAATGATGACATCGGATCATTTACAACAAAATGAATGGACCTTGATTACATATACAGAGTGAAATAAGTAAAACAGAAAAAAACTGGGAAATGCATGATTTCATACATAGGTGGGACATAAAAACGAGACTATGAGACATGGACAAGAGTGTGGTGGTTACCGGGTGTGGGGAGAGAGGAGAGGGAGAGAGAGGGTATGGGAGGGGCACAAAGAAAACCAGATAGACGGTGACAGAGGACAATTTGACTTTGGGTGATGGGAATGCAACATAATTGAATGACATGATAACCTGGAGATGTTTTCTTTGAACATATGTACCCTGATTTATTAATGTCACCCATTAAAATTAAAAAAAAAAAGAATAGTAAGGAATGTAAATCTGATTTCCACATTGGGCAGCTGCCCAGGTACTCACCGTAGAGAGAACCCGATGGCAAGTGCCATTTCAACAATTGGTTACCGAACTCAACAAAAAATTAGATATTGGTTCTGCCAAACCAGTGAGAACTAACTGAATCCCACCATTGTTATATATCTTGCCCACTTAATCCTCAGAACAACTCTACAAAACTGTTGTCTTCCATTTAGGAATGAAGAAATTGAGGCTTATAAAATTAAGGTCATAGTGTTAGTGCTGGGACCTGGCTACTGGGATTTCAGAGCTGACGTTACTAACACCGGCTCTACCGCCTCCCCGGAACCGGCGTTCAACCAAGGGGCTTTCAAAGCAAAGCAAAGAGATTATTTTCCTCTGTCCTTTAATGTTTGCACAGCTTGGAGCAGGAATGGAGACTATTTTTAGCTGGTTAAGTGGCTGCAGATTATCTATCCTGTCAAAAGGATATTCCCCATGTGGTTGTACTGAATAAACTTATTAACAGTAAATTTTTCTCAGGCAAACTTGAGCTTTCTCACACACACACACAAAATGGCTGGTCTCCAGGTCCCAACCACCATTAATTGGTTTCAGTCACAGCAGGTACAACTGGATACGCAAGGTATCTCATTACGACCCCATAGATGGAGACTTCTCTTTGGCCAGAGCTTTATCGCCTCATCTGGTCATGTTCAATCACATTAGTAATTAGACAATTTCCCTCCCAAGCTCAAGTCCTGGTCAGCACAGGGTCATTCCTATATGATTTCCTGTCACAAAATGCAAACAAGGCTCCAGTTCTAACAGCTAAGCTTACTGGGTCTTTGCCGTCCTTCTCTCCGCCAATGTGTTCTATAGATCTTAAAAAAAAAAAAAGACAAAAACAAAATCCCTGACATCTACAAAGCCTACGGGAACACTGTCCATAGTAGGAAAAGCAATATAATATGCACAGCTACGTAAAACAGGTGCTCGTTAATATGAAATCAAAGCAACCAACCTCCCTGTGCTTTACCCTTGATACCCTGTCACGCACGCCTGTTTTCTGCCTCTCTGTGTTTGTTGAATGCCTATGCCTAGCCAGGCGTTGCTTGAGGTGCTGTCCTAGGGGACCTAGGAAGCGACAAAGTTCCACCATCTTGTGAAACTTGCACCCGCAAGCAGCTGACAAAGTGCATACAGTAGATTTCAGGTCACAGTGGGTGTGACAAAAAAACAGCGTCATGAGGTTGAGAGTCAATGACTGCTGGTAAGGTAGGACATGAGTTGGCAGAGGACAAAGGGTAGGTCCTTCCCAGGGAGCTGCCCTGCACTGGAAATCTGAAGGGTGGGCAGGAGCCGGCCAGAGGAAGGTGCTAACTGACCGGTGTGCTAGGTGTGACCTTCCTTTTTCCCCCGTGTGGCCCAATGAGATGAGTGTCTTAGAGAAAAGACCACCTTCCCAGTGAAGAACACTAATCCTCCAAATCAGTAACTGATTGACCCAAAGGCACCCACCAATGGACACACCAAAGATAAGGCAAGAAGGACAACTCATAGGAGCCAGCCACCGCCCTCTGTCAACCCCTGAGAATAAAGCACCTACTACCTCCCATGCAATTCATGTTACTTTTCCACGTGTGCTTTTCCAGAAAATGTTGAGTGACTCAAAAGTTTATCTGACCCTTGGGTCACTACATACAAATGTGCCTCATCTATAAACGAACAACCAACAATGTACAAGCAAGCAGTGTGAAAAAACTGTAATTCTTGGCTTTAGGATGCCATATTTCCAGAATCCTATTAACTCTGCTTGCTTCATATCAGTTACTGTTAAACAGGCTACAATATAACCAGAAATAACCGTGCATTTTACAAACTTAATAAGTGCAGTTGTGATCTGTCAATTATATGCAGTATGTGTGAAATACACTACTATAAAGGAACTACTTGAATGTATAAATGTGTGTTTATAAACATATTATTTATCTTCTACAAATGGTTCAGTTCATGTGACACAGAAAAAGAAAGCCAACAATGATCCACGCCTCATCTGCTAGTTAGGACCGCTTCTGACCCACTGGGAAAATCAATGCTTGCTTTAGAGAAGCCTCCAATTATATCTTCAAATAATTTAACAGTCAGAACGGAAATTTGGTGATGGTTTATCCTCCACAAACCAGCTCCTATACAAAAACACCCACAATGCACACACTTCAGCTACCTTCCTCTTATGATCTAAACTTGTGTGCCACCTTCAAAAAGAAGCTAGACTAGAGAGAAGATAGGGCAGCCAATGGCTTTTGTGTTGTTGGAAATATGAGAGCTGTAGAGAGTATAATTCTAAAGTGTTCGACACAGAACACAAAATTGGTAAAAGAGTGTGTGTGTGTGTGTGTGTGTGTGAGAGAGAGAGAGAGAGAGTAAAAGAGAGAGAGAGAAAAAGAGAGAGAAGGGAACAAAAGCACAGGTCTGTCTCTCAAGGACCACGAGTCCCTTAACATCCAGCCATGGCAGCCACTTGGCTCAGAGGAGAAGCTCGTAAACCATCCAGTCTGGACAAGGAGGCTGCCTCTTCCTCCCTGTCTGTAGCTCCATCTTTATCTTGCAGGGCAGGGATAATGCCTGCCTTCTGCTCTGGAAGGAGACACCCCCTCCACCTTCCGAGGCTGCTACCACACAAATACTGCAAAGACAGTGCAGAGCAAGGCAGCCAGCACCTCCCTGGGTGTGGAGAAACCGGAGGGACCCGCGGAGAACTGTTTCCCCATGATGCACAACCTGTTTCCTAGTCCCCTTTTATTTACTGGTGTTAACTCTGTGTGAGGAGACACAAACACAGGTGGTAACCATAGATCTTGGAACATCCTGCCACCCTTCAGGCCACCATATGCAACCAATAAACAGGCGACCCTTTCCTGTGCTGGGATTTATTTATTTTTAAGGTTTAAAATGAGATTAATCATTCAATAATAAGCAGGAGAGTAATCGGAGGGGTCTAGTCCCGTAATAATGATCTCGGAAATTAATCATACGATACAGGTGATGCATGCTGAATTAAAATATTGGCTTTTAGAGGCCATGGAGTTGGCATTTATTAAAACATATCACATGCCTCACTCCTTTGATACTTTTTTTTAAACCAGAGAAATGAAAATGGTTCTAAATGAGAGAAAACATCCGGCTAAAAACCAACTACGATTTCTAAGAGCCCAGTAGCTCCTGACGCCTTCTGCTGAGATGGCCTTCACATCCATATTGTTTCCGTTGGGAGAAATTCTCACCATGTTTGGATAGATTCATCTCCATATCTGATATATTCCTTCTACTTTCCCTGGACAAGTTAGAAAAGGGGCTCTAACTGAGTAAAATCCTGAATGTGGTGCTGATATGCAATGTCCATTGGGGGCCACCGATCTGTTTATGATGCTGTTAAAGCGACCGGCATTGCCCCCTTTCTCAGTGTCAAATGACAAGATTAGTGGGTGGCACTCTACAGTGGACAGCACATTAAATGGCCATGATGTGAAGAAAAATAAAGAGAAAAAACACCCTGGTCTAATTATACTGTTTTACAGACTGCCCCATGGGTACATGCTGGCTCATCTATTTGTTTAAATCCTTATATTTTTAAAAACTTCCAGAGGACACATAATTTTAAGTTCTGCTCATTATCTTTGGTGTGGTGTTCTAAAATGTGAACAAAATCTTAAAACAAAGCAGTTTGGGGGAGTTATTTTTTACCCAAAGGGGCAGAGTTTCCACAGTGGTGACCAGGAAGGTGTGATAACAGAGTCCTATGTTTCTGAGCCTCCAGGGTTTGCGGCCACCTTCATGGTGCCTGGAGTTTCACTGACTTATGACCTTTGGTGTATCTAAGGGTCTCACTAAAAGGCATCTTTTCTCTGGATCCTTAGTCAACAGATAGTCTATAAAATGATGAGGCTAGTAAATTTTGAAAAGTGGTCCGTTTTGAGTGGAAGACCAGAGAAAGCAAATATATGGCTGGTGGCTCTTTTCTTTCCATCAACTATCTACACAGGTCCATCGGCGGGAATGTGGAAACTGGACCTCGGTACCTGGGGCCAGGCAGGGGCACAGAATAGCGTCCTTCAGAGGAATAAAGAAACCCTCACTGTGCCCTCCGCAGTGCCCATCGGTGTGAATGGAGAGGTGACCACAGTAAAGGGACACCAGGCAACACGACCAGGTCAACAGATGATGCCCTACATCCTCACCTGGAAACAACCCTAGCTGCACACCTGAAGAAATCAGAGAACTGACCGCGCAGGCAAATCATGCAGCTTCGTGGACACAAGAAAAGCTTCAGTGGGATTTCCAGCAGCATGGGAGAGACCACGAGGCAGACATCACCAAATGGCACGAAGCCATGGAACTGACACGTGCACAAAGCAAAGGCACTTTGAGGATGAAGCTAACCTGTGCTTTCCCTCTGTCTACACGTAGCATTCTCACTTCATGGTTTCCAACTGCCCTGTCCCACCCCAGATATCCAATCTTTTCAGAACAATAGCAGCCACCATCCAGAGGTATCTGCGTGCCATGCCCTCTCTCGAGCACTTAGAACGTGTTACCTCATCCATGTCCCACAACAGTTCCGGCAAAGAAATGGGACCTTCACGGTGACAACTGTCCCTCACACTTTGCGGATGAAGACTTGAGACCCAGGGATATTGTAGCACAGTTCCCCAACCAGTTAGTGGTGTGGCTAGAATTCACGCCCAGTCAGTGCCACTGCAGAGTTGTGGTTTAATCACCAGAAATGCCCTGTGTGTAGGGAGTGTTTAGAAATAAGAACGGATCACAGGTCAGTAGTTTGTGAAACTAGTCACTGCAAAGCATGGGTCACCCCATGCACAGCCTGACTCGCTGCAGATGTAGATGTGAATGTGTCAATTTATTTCATCCATCTTTTTTCCAAATATAAAGACAACATTTTTCTTTAAGAGCAACAGATGGAAGTCACATGTGCCCACAAATCCAGGCTTTGCAAGGACTGCAGAAAGATGCAAAAGCTTAAAAAAAAAAAAGGACTTCTTCCAGTATGCAAATATCAAGTATTTTTCTTTACAAACTTTTAAATACACCAAGGGCGTCTGGTTGTTCCCCAGACACACACATTAGTACATACATCTCTCCTGCACCTGGCAACCTTGAATAATATCAACCACATCTACTTCAATAATTACCTTGAAACAAATGCAGGCGGTAGTGTTATCTGAATGTCAGCTCCCACGTGGTGCTCTCCTTGTCTAACGAAGGCCTTGAGGAAATAAATCAGTGGATGAAAACCCAGGAAAAACTCTCCTCCGGCCCTCAAAACAGTCGGGAGAGCTAGAATTTTGAAGATTTCCCCCGAGGTACGGCATTCTTCTGTCAAATAGCATTCACAATCAAAAGGCAGTGAAACCACACACAAGGAAACAGTCATTAGGAATGACAACAGTGTTACGCACCCCATACACAGGTAGGCAGTTATTATGGAGATGGAAACAAAGTAATTTTTATGTAAAACAAAGGCATACATTTTTTTTGTCTGGATCCTGCCAAAATACAGATGTCAGGGCTCTCTCTTAGGGATTCTGAGTTGTGGGCACCCAGTATGTTTTACAGCCCCCTGGGCACTTACTTTGTTGAGAATTATTGCTTTTCAAGGACTGTTGGGTGGATAGTTGTCCTTATGGCCTATGGGGTCATGAGCTACTGCTGTACTTGGGAGTCAGGGGTCATGTAGAAAGCTGGCTGAAACGTTGGTATCTGTGAATCATGACCATGGCCAATGGGCGAGGACTATCTCGAGGTTCTCAATCAGCTGATTTCCTTTAACCCTTTAAGTAGTGAGGTTTTTTTTCATGCTCACTGACCTCCGGGAATGAGTTGTGTTTTTTTTTTTTTTTTTCAAAAAATGAATTAGTTCCAGTTACAGTTTTATTAACTTAAAATCTTGTTTGTTTGATAACCAATTTATAGAAACAAGAAGAACATACATTTGCCTTTTTTTAATGATGCCTTACACATTTTTAAAATAAATCAAATTGATCATACTCTGGATGGTCAGGAGGCACAAGGATGACCATGAACGTTCATACTACTCAAAGGGTTAAATAAGAGTTTAGATGATGTAAGTTCCCTTGAATTTACTCCAAATAGTCCCCTCCTGTCAGGGGTAACATGAGCTCTGGCCACCCCAGCCCCCTCCATCGCAGGGCATGTGTCTGGTTCTTTGAAATTGTTGTCCTAGCTAAAACCTGCCTCTCCCCTGCATCTCTTTCTCTCTCTCTTTCTTTCTCCACTTAATGGTAATTGTTTCTTTTCTTATATCCCATTTTTCTCAGGGTCTCCTGTCAAGGATGACATAACCTCTAGCATCATGCCAGGTCTTATTTAAACCTCACTGAAGAGCTGCTCAGAGTGAACCAGGTACTAGAGACTTTTGTACAGAGGAATGACATGATCTGACCTATTGAAAAGAGTCGCTCCATGGTGAGATTGTACATTGGTGCAGACACTGTGGAAAACAATATGGAGGTTCCTCAGAAAATTAAGAATAGAATGACCACATAATCCAGCAATTCCACTTCTGGGTAGTTACATGAAGAAAATGAAAACACACTAATTAAAAAAAAAATAGTTGCACATCCCTATGTTCATTGCAGCATTATTTACAATAGCCAAGATATGAGAGCAATCTAGGTGTTTACAGGTAAAGGCATAAAGGTGTGGTACATATATACAATGGAATATTACACAGCCATAAAAATATGAGGTCTTGCCATTTGCAACAACATGGATAGACCTAAAGAGTATTCCACTAAGTGAAACAAGTCAGTCAGATGATTTCACTTATATTGGAATCTAAAAAACAAAAACAATAAAGAACCAATGAAGAAATAAAACAAACAGACTCAGACAGATCACCTAGAGGGGAGGGAGTTGGGGGTGAAGGCGACAAAGATTAAGAGGGTTGAGAAGTACACACTCTGGTTATAAAATAAATAAGTCATGGGGACAGAACATACAGCATAAGGTTACAGTCACCAATACCGTAGTCATTTTGTATGGCAGCAGATGGTTACTAGTTATTGTGGTGATCACTTTGTAAGGTACATAAAGGTAATCACTGTGTTGCACGCACACCTGAAACTAATATAACACTCTATGTTCACTATAATAAAGAAAGAAATAAAAGGAACGCTATAACAGCAATGTTGAGCATGGACAGAAAACAATGAGACCACTGCAGTAACTCCAAATTTACCAAGTGGTGCTACCATATGAGACAGGAATAGAGAAAAAAATGTCTAGACTGGTATAATTCTGAGATATAAAGTATTTGAGGATAATTCTGATTAGATCCAAGTTTCTATTTTAACCGACATTGGCATACAATCCTATGTAAAGGTTATTTCTTTACACTTTGTATTATTTATAAAACACATTGTAACCAATGCAATCTTAATTAAATTCAATTAGACAAATGTTAGGATTGGTATGTAGTCTAGGTAATCACTCTAATTAAGCATTTTAAAACAGAAAATAAACATTTTCTACCAGCTACCATGAACAAATTTTTAAAAACTGTCTTAGCTGAGTAGGGCTATAGGATCTCTTTTTTCGGGGGCTCAAACCAGGTGGACTGTAATGGTGTAAGGAGCTTTGATTTCATGCTGGTAGGTCTCCTCAGTCATTGACATGAAGTGTAAACCCGGGTCGATCCTAAAGAGCCCAAGTGCACCCTGGAAGCACATCTGCACGATAACTATTTGGAAATCATTCTGTTAACTTGATCAATTGAGACTCTACAGGCAAATAACTCGGCTCAGAGGCAGAAGCATTGTTTAGGAACAACTCATTCTAATTTGAACTTCAAGTTCCTTTATTACTTGTTCATGGTTTCTTAACAAAGTTTCCTCACTTCCAGCTGGATGGGGAAAACAAATTCTAATTGTATTAAAATAAAAATGGAGAAGAAAAGCTTCATAGTGTGGTTAAAACTACTTTGTACAACTCCTCTCCACCCCTCTCTTCCCCACAGAAAGTGGGTCAATAGGAGAGAGATTCCTGAGTCACGCTCATATGACAAATGAGGATGACTCTTGATGGGGAAGAAGGAAAGAAAAAAGGACAGGTTTTCTTTTATTAGTATGTGCTTCTTATACAAAGCTGGTAAGTAATTACCTGAAGCAAAAGCAAGCGATTATTGCCTGACATGGAAAGCAACATGCGTCCTTGGCCAAGCAACGTCAGAAAACACCCCGTTCCTTCCCTTAAAGAAGCAGAGATACATTCAAAGGACATTCAGTAAGAGACTGGAAACAAGGACTGTGCTCTTAAACAGTTGTTTTGAGAAAAAATTCAAAAAAACCCAAAACAAAACTCTCTGATGGCCATTTCAAAAAGCAAATGGCATCTAGAGGTATTATATATGTATATTTCCCCCAGTCCTGGTTCAGAGAAAAACAGTGAGATGAAGATCTTACTAGATTAGAAAAGTTTCTGTATTTGCCAGTGATCCAAAGGAATGGAAAGGCTAAATCTGGCCACCTGATGGAGCTTGCTTTCATTAGAGACTTCTGGTTTGGTAAATTGAAATTTGAGGCAGTTTATCTTCAATGCAATAATATCAGGTGGTATGGAAAATTTATATAAAATTAAAAAAAAAAGGCAGTGTTTCTCCTCTTCCGTGGGCAGTTTGCTTTGGGGGCTGGATAAGCTGATGCACATGAATTATGTAGTTCCCACTGTCTTATTGGGATAATGGATGAAAGCAATCATCCACACAAAACTCACAGGTCCTGGGGACCACGGCGCGTGTATTCTTCTGGGTGCAGGGTGTGGGGGGCAGGTTTTAGCCACAACACCTTTGCACAACATACAATGCTGGCCATTTAATTATCATAAAGTATGTTTCCAAAAATAAACAATGGAGTTGCAGGAGGCAAGATTTCTTCCAAACCACAAACACAATGTGGAAAACTAAATATATATATATACATATATATATATATGTGTGTGTGTGTGTGTGTGTGTATGTATGTATATATATGTATGTATATATGTATGTATGTATATGTGTATGTACATACACACACACACACATACAGTGGTACCTTGAGATAGGAACAGACCAACATACCTTTTTAAGATACGAGCTACGACTCGGTCCATATTTTTGTTCAAGATCTGAGCAAAATTCCAAGATATGAGTCATGATTTGGGAAGCTGCCGCTAGTTGGCATGTTGGCGCAGGGGTCCAGTATCAGCAGTTTGATATACGAGTTGACTGACTTACGAGCTCGGTTACAGAATGAATTAAATTCTATCTCAAGGTACCACTGTGTGTGTGTGTATATATATATGTATATAAATTTTTTCCCCTCTAAAGGAACTTAATTTCTACCTCAGCCTTCATGTCCCCCAAGAGGAGGAAACTTTCTCTAGTCCCATCCAGATAAACCTTAAACCTGCCATTTTACAACTGAAGGTTTTAACGCAAGAAGAGCCAAGCCTGAGATCTGCCTGTTCCCGCCCTGCCCTAGTGTGGCAGAGGTGAGTGGGGTCTTCCCACTTCCTTGCTCTGAGGTACCCTGGCCTGTCATGGGAAGATGTATGATCATCCCATCATGGTATGCTCCCTCATGCTGTCACAGCTCCACACGTCTCCACGGCGGTCACTCAGTGGAGACAGCCCACTGTGCCATGCAGGAATCCCTAGCGGTCAGTCTGTCCACCACCTGTGTCCAGTGTCCCCCTGTGCCTGCATCCCCAGGCCACACCTGGGAGGCTCCTGCAGGTCACAGCGCTCCTCATCATACCCATGTTCCATGGGCCACATGCAAAAAATATTCATGGG
This sequence comes from Rhynchonycteris naso, assembly GCA_037038555.1. Classification (NCBI taxonomy): domain Eukaryota; kingdom Metazoa; phylum Chordata; class Mammalia; order Chiroptera; family Emballonuridae; genus Rhynchonycteris; species Rhynchonycteris naso. Next base: position 213,127,512 of record CM072995.1, on the reverse strand, counting down.
CTCTCTTGCCCACTGGGGTGCATTCACGACCCCCCACACGGATACCTCAGCTCTGCCCTCCGCACCTGGCATGGCGCAGAACAGATGAAAATCTACCACCATGCATCAAGAAGATGATCAGCTTTGTAGCCAGATATGCATGTTTACAATTACAGTTTTTGACCTGTTGACCATGAGTTTGAAATCCCATCTGAAACTTCATTTTCTCCGGCAGAAACAGGGCTGATTCCAGTGTCTGAACAGCACCGCTGCACAAACAACAATGCCTGTGACGATGCCCAGCCCAGGGTCAGACTGAGTCATTGTGCACACAGCTTTTCTTCCCTCTCTCCTTACTGAGCGGTTTGTACATGCATGAAGCTGTGACATGTACAATGCTTGGTGAATTGCTGCTTGATCACAGTTAGAGACCACAGATCTGAAAGCATTCATTCCACTCCCCAAAGTACCTAACTTCACTGTTCATTCATACGGTTAGAACATGGGGCTTGCAATTAAGAAAGAAAATGGAGACATAGCATGAATACTTTCCTTTCTAGCTAAAAGACAGGCATTCATCCTAAGCAGAATGGGATAAGCAAAGGATCAGAAAAAAGTGCCGAGTTCTTCCACAAATCACTTCTCGTCCAGTGACAAATACAAAGGCAGACTCCTTACAGCGGATTTTTAACACAGACCTGTTTAAACTCCTACTTCTCTAGAAAAAAATTTGTTTTGAGGTTAATTTACCAATTTTTTTTCCAAGAGGCAACTACTTTCATTTTTATAGCTTTAGGGTCAACTTGTGCCTATTTCAAGAAATGGCAGATACCCCAAACCTTTAACAACAAAAATTCTTTCCTGATAGACACACCTTAATTGAACCAATGGGAATAAATTTGGTCACGTCCATGGCCTCTCCGGACAACCTTATCCTCTAAACAACAATTTTCAACCAGTGCACTGCAAGAATTTTTAAAACATGCAATACCTGACTATTTAGTCAGAGGCACTGACCTCTTTTCCCTTAGATAGCCAAATTAAAAATTGACAACCACCAACACAACATTAGTCATCCGTGTGAATTCCATCTTGGATTATAAATATATAGGTCACATACAGAGATGCATTTTACTGGTCATGTTACATAATAAGGTTGTGTCTGACTGGTTAATTTCTAGTACCAGAAATCCTTATATACACGCATAGGCACCTGATTTAAAAAAAAAAAATCACTTTGAAGCAACAAGAGTAGGTAATGAATGACTATTATTATTTTTGTAAATTGATCAAAATTATACCTATTTTTGAGGGGTGTGGGTCAGGTTGGCAAAAAGCATATTTTTTGGTGTGCCACAGAAGTTTAGTAATTAGTTTGTGTGCGCCATGAAATAGAAAAGGTTGCCAATGGCTGTTCTAAAGTATAAACCACAGTGACAGATGCACAGTCCGTTTTCCACATCGGTTTGTTGAAAGGTGAGTACTTAGTGCCGGCAGCACTGCAAACCAGATGGGGGACGGCCCGTGGGCCAACGCCTAGCATGACGCGGCGGGAGAAGGCTGCTTGCCCATCACTCTGCCATTCGGCCCCTCACACCCAGAGTTGGCTTGAATGCCATGCCAGCTCTAGGAACATGGCCAGGCGCCAGCATTCACAGCCACAAAATTGGGCAAGAGACATTAGAGAGCATCTAATCCAGACAGTCAGGAGTGAAAACACAGAGCTATGTGCCCAGAGACTCATGCCTAGTTTGAGAAAAATTTAAGATAACGCCACAACAAGAGCTCTCCACCAAAACAACTCAACAAGCCCAAGTAAGATAAACAATAAAATATATTCCCGCCAGCCATAAAGAGAACCCCACGTTCTCTTTGGCCAAAGCAAACAGCACAGCCAAGCTCAATTTCAACAGAGAGGAAGTGCATTCCTTCCACAGAGCAAGTTATATGGGATTAGAGATAACATCTACTCTCGAAGACAAGAGTACAATAAACCAGGAGTAACAAAAGTACACTCTACAGAGCAGGTCAGCAAACTCTGTTCCCTGGGTTATGGCCCAGTTTCCTATAGTGGACACATCAGTGCCCCCAAACCTCTTCTCTTTTCTTGCCCTTCAATGGCTATTATGTTTCACAACCTCCCTCGCAGTTAGATGAGGCACATAAGCGTGTTCTTGGAGGTTTGGCCTTGAAGACACCCCCTACTTAAACCCCACCCCCCATTCCCCTTTTTCTCTGAGGACCTAGAGGCTGGCAGAGCCCCAGGCAGAAGGTGTGGGTATGAGTCTCTGCTTGGGGAAGAGCTGCCCGAGGAAGAGCCCACGCCAGACCGCCTGCCGCCTGTACATGAGAGGTAGGTTCGTGTTGTGTCCCGTCCCTGGGGTTTCCCTTGTCTTGCTCAGGGGTTAGCATATTCCGGCTACTTAACGTGCATTAATCTCAAGACCACTTTTCCTTTTCGCATCTGTTCTAAGGAACTGGCGTTTTGCCTACGTGTGAGCTATCCTATTTATTCTTTCTTTATTCTATTTAACTTGTAGTTCACCCAAAGTAGGGTTGCTGGAACAAGGGGGGATTATTGGCCACAAACTCAGGCAAGCCCTGCGGTCTAACACATCAATGTGAGACCATGATGATACCACCCAGACTGACACTAGTCCCTTTCTCCAGGACCCTGGCAGCCAATGGGATATTAGCTTCCAAAAAACAGTTAAAATGAGGATGACGTCCCATGCCGTTTAAACAGGGCCTATGAATTCCAAAATAGAGTCCCAACATAGAGTCTTCTGGAAATAGTGACTCAGCTCAACAGGTATCTTGGCAATTTGAAGAGCCCACTCTAAAAACCTGAGGTTCAAAAGAGCCGAATAGATTTTAACAGTCTCTTATAAAAGACATAAAAAATGGAAAACAGAGGATGTACCTCTTTTTCTGTTACTGTGTGATTCTTTTTATTCTGTATAATTTTGTCAATAGTGCTTACAACAAATCTTTATTTTCCAGTTTACGATATTCAAAATGCTGAAGTCGGATTCCTATTACATTTAAATACATGGACAGTCATTTTTTGCCAGGTCTCCCTCTGTGGTTTCGCACATCTGAAACAATAAAAATGATAATAAAACAATCTGATGATAGGGAAGGAAGTAACCTTCCATGACAACATTGAGGCCTCATATGATTTGTTTCCTAAAATGGAGGTCCTAAGTGACAATTCTGTTTCTGACCTTGTGGTCACCCAAGGTTTTATGTCTGCACTTGTAATGAGCTGCCCAGCATCGGTCGCAGTCCCCTCCATTCGGCAGCATGTCATTATCTTGCTCGGTCCTTTTCTGCTACCTTGGTGTCTGTCATTTCAAACCACTCAGTTGTTACCTGACACAGAAAGCCTTTTTCCAGGTGTTCTCTCCCCATGACTCTACTTCCCGCTAACCTGAGAAAACAAAACATCATCTGAAATGTGCGGGTCTATTTTCCCCTTTGATATGGAAACACACACACACACACACACACACACACACACACACACACATATACGTATATATATTTACAATTATGTCTACTAAATAAATTCAGGCAAAGAAATTGTTTAAAAGGTATGAAAATGGGCCCTGGCGGGGTGCCTCAACGGTAAAGCATTGCCCAGCATTTGGAAGTCCCAGGTTTGATTCCCAGCCAGGGTACATAGGAGAAGCACCCATCTGCTTCTCCACCCTTCCCCCTCTCCTCTCTCCCTTTCTCTCTCTTCCGCTCCCACAGCCAAGGCTCTGTTGGAGCAAAGTTGGCCTGGGCACTGAGGACGGCTCCATGGCCTCCATCTCAGGTGCGAGACTGGCTCCAGCCTCAGCAGAGCAATGCCCAGGCTGGCAGAGCACTGCCTCCTGGTGGGCGTGCTGGGTGGATCCTGGTTGGGTGCATGCAGGAGTCTGACTGCCTCCCCGCTTCTAATTTCAGAAAAAAAAGAAAGTATGAAAATGTTTTGTATATTATCAGTACGTTTTCTACATTGGTAAATAAAGAGACCATTTAATTTCTAAATACAATGAGATCACTCCCCCTTTGTCTACAATGACAGGGATGGGACAGTTGTGTTAATAATCTACTTAACTAATATCAATCACTGTATGGACTAAATGAGTTTTCAAATGTTACATAGTAGGACTATATTTTAAAATCTATAAATAATTTCTAAAGAGGATTGAACAGAAGCTGACCTGTCCCCCTGGCCTAGCAGTCATTCAAGTAACCTGTTTGTCTCAGGTCATTACTTTGACCATAAAGCAGGGGTCGGGAACCTAAGGCTCGCAAGTCAGATATGGCTCTTTTGATGGCTGCATCTGGCTCACAGAAAAATCTTTAATAAAAGAATAACGTTAAAATATAAAACATTCTCATGTATTACAATCCATTCATTTCCTACCGCTCCTGTTCATGGTTGCGGGTGGCTGAAGCCATTCACAGCTGTCCTCCGGGACAACACCAAATTTTTATTGGATAATGCGTAACGTATATGGATCATTGTATGGCTCTCATGGAATTACCTTTTAAAATATGTGGTGTTCATGGCTCTCTCAGCCAAAAAGGTTCCTGACCCCTGCTGTATATGGTCCTTTTGCTAAAACGCAACACAATTTTTTTTAATTGGAGTGTTCTGCCTTTCGAGGTCTGAAGAAACAGAAGTGGATTGAAAATTCAGTCTAGACCTTTTCACCTTCTGCTAGATTACATTGCTAAATTTCCTAATCCATCTATGCAACTCTGACTCGATGTATCCCTCCTGACTCTGACTTGTCTTCTGCAAATGCTACAATCGTGTTACCTTCCAAGTCGATAATTTCCAGTGCCCTCCGGTTTTCATTATATTGGGTCCTATGCATTTTACCTCTTTCACAAGACCTTCTGAGACTCAGGCCCCGCCTCCCACCCTCCCACCCTCATGCCCCAATCCCCTTCAAATGACACTTCAATTTGTTAGCACATCCTAGAGTGACACAGGCTTTCTAACACTACTGTGACTCCTTGTAAATGGAGTACACCCCCACCAGCTCCCTCCTCACTACATTGCTCTTAAGACAGTGGTTCTTAACCTGGGTTCTATTGAACCCTAGGGGTTTGATGAGTTGGTCTCAGGGGCTCAGAGAAGCCTCTGCCGCAGAGGTAAAGACACACCTGTGTAAAGTCGTGATGACACGCCCCGCTTGGCCATCACTTGCTGCAGAGGATCACGTTACATTGCTTGGCCAACCAGTGCTGCAGGGAATTTAGTGCGCGCAGTAGTCAACGGCTGTCGTTAGTTGTACATCGTGTGGTTTCTTTCTTAATATTTTAATCCATACTAAATATGTCGAGCAAAAAAAGAAAGTGGTCGGACGAATATGTACAACATGGATTCACATGTATCACGGAACGGGATGGGAGTCAGTGTCCTATCTGCATGATATGCAATGCCAAGTTGAGCAACTCTAGTCTCGCACCGGCAAAACTAAATTTGAAAAAAAAAATCGTTTTATTTATCACTAAAAAAAGGTTCAGTGAATGCGCATATGAAAAAGGTTAAGAACCACTGTCTTAAGACCAAGGACCTGCCTGACAACGTGCATTCTCCCCGTGGCACCAAATACATTCACGGACAGAGACAGAGAGAGGACAGATGGTCCCTTCATTCACTGGCTGGAAGCTACACTCCGCGCTCACCTCTGCGGGCCTGTGAAACAACTGAGATGCGCCCGGTGCTCAGCACAGTCCTGTGCGCCATAAGGGCTCAACAAATTCTCATGACGATGATCGCGTTATCAGTCCTTCAACAGGCCAGAAAGGAGACACACCTGGCTCTGAGCGCACCCAGGGGCAGGCGCGCCGACCCACAGGAGAGGAGTCCTGTGTTGCCGAATTGTTCAAAGCTTCCGCAAGGGACTGGAACACAACCTGAACTGGTTTAAATTTTAAAAAGGCGGGGGAGGGATTTCCTGACTTCAGATAACAGAGGGTCGGGTCCAGATGTGCTGTGACCTTGGGACTGGTTAACCCGGTGGCTCCATAATTCATCAAGGGCTGGGCCTTCAACCGTCTGCCACCTCCCTACTCTGCCTTCTTTCAGCGGGTTAACAGTTTCCTTGGGCCTCAACCTTCCGTGAACCACACGCGCCCTCTGCAGTCCCAGCTTAAACAGTCAGATGCGGCGACAGGCAGGAGAATTGGCACTTCTAGGAAGTTAAGAAGCTCTGCCTGGGCCTATGCACAACTTTCCCACCCGCTTCCTCAGCTGACGCTTTAAATCAGCTGTTTTCAACTGGTGTGCTTGCTGCAAGACTTTTTAAAACAGGCAACATATGCCTATTTAGTGAGACACTTTTTTTTTTTCTTTAAAGCGGGAGGCGGGGGTAAAGACAGGGACAGAAAGACAGAAAGGGAGAGAGATGGAAAGCATCAACTCATAGTTGCGTCACTTTAGTTGATCATTGATTGCTTTCTCATATGTGCTATCTCACATGGCTCCAGCCAAGCCAGCAAGCCCTTGCTCAAGCCAGTGACCTTGGGTTTCAAGCCAGCAATCTCTGAGGTAAGCCAGCAACCATGGAGTCATGCTTATGATCCCACGTTCAAGCCAGCAACCCTGCACTCAAGCTGGCAACCCCACACTCAAGCCAGCAACCTCAGGGTTTTGAACCTGGGTCCTCAGCATCCCAGGCTGACACTGTATCCACTGCACACCCCCTGGTCAGGCCTGATTTCTTTTCCCTTAGGTTACCAAATGAAAAAATGACAACAGCCAACACAACAATAGCTGCCCATATGAATGCCCCGTATTGAACCATAACTATACATGTTATATAACAGACTTACAGTTTACTGATCACATCACATAATGAGGCTGCATCTAACTCAGTAATTCTTGGTCCCAGAAATCCTTATACACAAGTATAGGCACCTGGTTGTTTCTTTTCAAAGTTACTTTGGAGCAAAAACGATAGGTAATTACTGCTATTTATTTATTTATCTGTAAATCAAACAAAATTATACTTTTTCATTAGCTTGGCAAAAAAATACAAGTGTGCCACAAGGGAAGGAGGAAAAGAGGGAGGAATGAAGGGAGCAGGAGGGAGAAGAGAAAGAGAGAACCTGGCTGAAGGTGAGTCTGGGTCAAATTCACTGCCGTGTGTGCCACCCCTGCAGGCCACCAAAGTGGCCTCTGAAAACCACCCACCTCTGCAGGGTAGGCTGGGAACAGCAGACAGCCTTCAGGGACAGGAGTGATTCAAACCCCGATAGGGAGCTGGTGGTAACCATGCACAAGACAGACTAGCCAAGAGGCCCCACTTACAAAAAACCATGCTTTGTTAAAAGCAAAGTAACAAAAGAGGGTGTGTCCCAGTAGAGCCCAAGCTCTCCATAGATCAGGTGTCCCTGATTCGACTTCCCCACACAGTGGGACACTACTGCTGTTATATCAGCAGGGCTGGCAGCCTCTTCCAGATTACTCTTGAGGTGGCTATGAGGATGCTACTGATCAGTGCCAACACTCACTGCCACCAGAGGAAAAGCACAAGACCGACACACAGAGTTAGTTGCAAGAATCACACAGGCAATTTTTTACTCACAAATCCTTTTGGCGTGCCTGGGTACAGCTTAAGGGGGCTCCGTCAGCATGCTTTTCTCGGCTATCTTTGGTCAGAGCTCAAAGCGGCGTGGAGACAGTCCACGTTCATGTTGGAGTCTGGGCGACTACCGTAGCAGGGGGCCCCTCAGCTTTAGTACTTCTTCTGGCCAAGGCCTTCTAACAGGTGTCAATCTACAGGATTATCACCTCAAACCACCTTTTTGGGAGTTCCTCGCAGGGAACCCCTTTTATATTAATCTACTGAAATGTAACATCAAACTACTTTTTAAGATGTCCTTACTTATGTTAACTTACAAAGTTATGACATCAAGCCACTTCATATCTATGTATAACTTTACACACACACTAACTGGGCCCTGCTCAAAAGTCAGAGTCTATCACATCTGCACACATTATATTAATTCCTATCCAGATGGCTTAACTTTATTTAATTTCCTTAATTAATTTTAATATTATATCTTAGCTACTTTTATATATCTTCCATATTTTTATATTTCTATATATTTAATTACTATAGCATTTTATTACTACAACATTCCACCCCTTGATCCCTACAAGCTATATGCTTGTAGGGATTACAAAACTAATATTTATTCCTTTTTAAACACATATTGCAAATGGGATTACACACCTTTAATTCTAATACAATCAAAACAAACAGGCATAAAAGTATTATTTCCTTAATTCCAGTCCATATTGATGTAAAGTTATGAATACCTTGTTCAATATAATATACTGGACTTAATAAATTCAATGTTGGTTTACAACTCAGTGTTGAAAATATAGATCCTATTGTCTATAAAATTACATGGTTTTTCAGTTTTTCAGTTGATTTTCATGTTCATGGTGTCGGTGATTAGTTTGCAGGTGTCCATTGAGTCATCTGCAATGTTATTTGTTGTCCAATTCCCTGAGTTTGCAGTGTGGTCCCAGTAGGTCAGGTTGGTGTTGCAGTGTACGAAGGCGAAGTTTCCTAAAATACAAAACACTTCCCTCAGGGTGGTTTCCACCACAGGTAGATCAAAAAAGTTTATGTCTACCTGCTGTGTGGTTAGTACATTAGGAAATTAAAAAGTAGTCACAATATCAGTAGCAGTAATAGCATTGTTATGATTGTTAGCATTATTAGCATTACACCCTAATATTACAGTGACAACCAGGATAAACCACCTCATGATCATATTGGATCATTTCATTCTGGTTTGGCCAGTTTCTAGGTTGTCTCCTAGGCACTCTATACAGGTGTTCTACTATTTTGCTTTCCTACTAGAATTTTACTAAATTATACATTCTCAGTCATTTGATGTGAGGTTATCTACTTCGATCTGTTGTATTTGTCCCTGTTTATGTACTGTCCACACTGAGTTGTATCCTGCATTGCAGATTATTCCCTGTTGGGAGAGAGATGCATCCTTAGGGGATTTTACTATTATTTTATAGGGTGGATTTTTCTTAATTTTAGGTACACTTCCCATTTTAATTTCTGCTTGTTCTAAATGAGTTTTAATCAGTTCTTCTAGGAGAGAACTTCTGATTACTCTTGGTCTACTATTTAGGGCAAAGCATGCTTTGTTAAGAAGTGCTTGTAAATTGTTAAATTTTCTATTAATAATGTATGACATTTGGCTTTTCATAGTCCATTATGTCTATTATTCCTGATGCTGTTGGATTAAATGGCATATGAAAATTCTAATCTATATTATTTATAGCAGCAAAAGATTGTACTCTGCTGGCTGTAAAATGGGTTCCTTGACCTGGTTCTATGATTTTAGGAGCTCCAAAGAATGTTTTCCATATATTTAATGTCTTAATTGTAGCGGCTGCTGATGGGTGTTTTGCTGCCAAGGCGAACATTATTCCTGTATGCACATCAACCATCGTACATGCATACTTTTGTTGGAAAGGCCATGGCAAGGGTCCAATAAAATCAATTTGGGCTTGAATATTTGGTATTTGGGGTCTATCTAACCATGGTGGCCCTGTTGCCCGGAATGTATATACATTTTTACAGGCTATGCATCTGTTAATGCCTCTCTTTATGTCTTCTATTTTTGCCTTTAAATTTCTGGTCTAAACCAGTCTATCATTGCTGTTTGTCCTGGATGTCCTAATTGGATATGAATTTCCTTTATAAACTCTGGCGAGAAATCTAAGTATTCCTCTTGTATTTTATATTTATCTCCTTCCCTTTTTAACTTGATTGTAGGTATTGGGGGGTATTTTATATTCTCCTGTATCTTCATCTTTTTCTAACCTTAACTTTATCCCATATGTTTTTGTTGTACCTCAACTATTAATTTATTTGCCTACCTTAATTCCTCTTGCTAGCTTATTTGCTATTTGATTCCCAAGTGTGGTTGGAGAATTATCTGTGGCATGAGCTGATACATGGGTTACATAGAGCTTTATGTGTGATGTTAATTCATCTAGTTTTTCCCAGTGTTCTCTGGACCAGAGGTCCCTTCCATTAATTTGCCAATTATTTTGTTTCTATTTTCCTGACCATTCTGTTATTCCCTTATATACTGCCATTAAATCAGTATAAACATATACTTTGGGTAGCCCCTTCTCCATAGCATATTCCACTGCCAGAAGGACTCCTTATTAGCTCTGTGTGTTGAGCCAAGTCAGTCCTACCTTCCCTCGTGAGCTCTGTATTTGTCGCCGGATTGAAAGCTGCTGCTCTCCATTTGGTCGAGTCACCGGCTACGGGGGCTGATCCGTCTGTAAACCAGGCATTTTTCAGTGAGGGTCTATATTTAGACCCTACCACCCCTAGATTCTCGGGCACCCTTCAGTTCCCGACAATCTGTCTTGGGGGGTCTATTTCCAGTTTAGAGACCTCCTCTGTGAGAAGGGCTGGTTCGCCAGTGCTCGTTATTTCTCTGGAGTTTATGTACCATTTCCATGCCAGTACTTTCTTCTCAATTTGGGTACCTGCCAATTCCTCGGCCGACATTTTAAGCCATGCTCTGAGGGGTAGTAAAAATCCAACTGTTACTGTTTTTTTGTCCTGTTAGTGGCTCTGTATGGAGAAGCGCTGCATATAGTACTCATATATGTTTTTCATAGGGTGAATATTTATTGTGGCAGTATGGGAATCTTTGGGACCAGAAACCTCCTGGTATTCTCTATCATTTGGTCCTTTTCTATATAGGCCCCAACATCCATGAGTTCCAGTGAATATTATATCTAATGTGATTGTGTCTCCTGGTTTTGGTGCCACTAATTTTTGATGGTGCTCTAAATATTCTTTTAATTGTTCTAAGGCTTCTTGTTGCTCTTTCCCCCATGTAAAATTTATTGCGTTTCTAGTTACTTTACATATTGGCTATGCTAATACCAATAAGTATGGGATGGGATTTCTTCAGTGTGCAAATAATCCCATTAACTGTTGGGCTTCCTTTTTATTGCTGGGGGCCTTAATGCTAAGTATTTTGTTTACTACCTTTTCTGGTATTTTCCTACCAGCTGAGCTCCACTGAATTCCTAAAACTTTTACTTCTGTCCCTGGGGGTTATATTTTTCTGGATTTATTGTCTATCCTACTCCTTTCAACTGTTCTACCAGTTTGTTTAAATATTTCTGGAGTTTTTCTTTGTTTTCACTATATATTATTATATCATCAATATATATAATAATTTTGGATTGGTAATCCTTTGGATTTATGCTAGATGCTAATAAATTATGTGCAATTGCTGGTGAATTTCTGTATCCTGTGGCAGACTTTTAAATTGATACTGCTTTCCTTGTCACGTGAAAGTTGTAATTGATCTGGAATCCTCATGAATGGGTATTGCAAAAAACATGTCTGAGAGATCAGTTGCTGCCATAAATTATGAATTGCCATTTTGTAAGATGTTAATTACTTCTTGTGCACCAGGTAAGGTTCCATCTATACTAGGAGAATTTGTGTTGATATTTCTATAGTCTATGGTAATTCTATAGGTTCCATTTGGCATTTTTACTGGCCACACTGGACTATTATATATATGTGATCTTCCTATCTCAATTATGTCTTCATCTATTAATTTATTTATGGCCTCTGTCACCTCTTGATGTCCACCTTTTAATGGGTATAGCGGGGTAAAAGAAGCTTTTAAAGGTTCTGGTAAAAATATGGGTTTTATTTGCAACTGCTAAATTTGTTTGAAATTTATATAATCTTGGTTTATATTTTTTTAATTCTAATAAATATGGTTAATATATCCATTCCTATAATATTTTGAAAATCTGGGTTTACATAAAAGGTTACTTCTTTTGTTAATCCTTTATAATATATAATTCTATCTCTTGCTGCTGCTATTAATGAATCTCCTGTTATTCCTTAAACTCCAATTAATCTTTTTGAATTATATATTCCCCTTAATAAGTAGACTTGGGAACCTGTATCTATGAGGAATTGTGTTTGAAATTTTTTACCACTCTCGGGAAATTTTACTTCAAGGGTAACATAAGGTCTGTTGTCTCCTGGTTTATGTATAATTGTACTGCTAATTTCTTTGCCATTGCTTGTATTTGCCCCCCTTGTTGTTACTCGGGAGCTATTCCAGTTTTTGACTGTTTTTGCTGGAATGGGTTATTTATATTTGCATTTTGATCGGAGAAAGGATTATTTTTATTTTTTCTCCAATTTTGGTTTTGATTTCCCTGGTGTTTCCTAAGTTTGAAAGGGTTATTTTGATTTTGTTGATTAAATGGATTATCTCTTTTCCAATAAGGGCCTTGGTTTCTTAAATAGTTGGGGTTTCCCTGTTTAATAGGGCCTCTGTATGATGATTTAAAGTTTTATTTTCATTATTTATTCTCTTATATTGGAACCTATTTGTGGTTCTTCTCCCTAGGTTTGGTATGGTTGTATAATATGTAAATTGATTTTTCCCATTTAAGTCCTCATGTAATTGTATCCTTTCTCTAATGTCCTCTGCTGTGGGTGCCCCTTGTAACAAATTTTGTAAAAGTATTTTATAATTCTCAGTGGCTCCATGAATGAGTGCTCTGATAATCCCTGATGTATTTTTATTTTCCCATGGGTTTTCTAAGTCATCCTTATATATACTTAGTAAATGTACCAGCTTTCTTAACTGTATCTTTAAATCTCCTATTTCTGTCCATCTAGCTCTTAGTGCTCCTGATATTAGGTCTATTGTAGGGTATGATGTTTTCCATGCTTCCCTAATCCAGTTCCATAATGATGCTGTTCTGTCCTTATTTTTGTCTATTAGCAATCCAAGTTAGTGTTTAATTTTGGGGTTTTCAATTGCATCTATAACTGATTTTAATTTCTCTATAGATAGGAGGGTTGTATGTCCTCCCTGTTCATAAATTTTTACTAGCCAGTCTACATTTGTATTATGTCCTTGAATTAATGTTTTTCTTAAATCGGCTAGCTCTGTTCGAGTGTATGGATTAAATTCAATAGTTTCCTCATTATTAGCATCTTCTTGTTTAAGTTTTCTTTCTTATTACTGTTGAGTCTGCTTTGACTCTTGCTAATACTTTCCATGCTAATTAATTCCTTGCCTTTGTGTCTATGTGCATCTATTTGTTCAATGGTTTGGAAGAGAATTCCTGTAATTTCCTTTCCTTCTACCCTCTCTATAATAGGGCTTAAGTTCTTTTGGTTTTTAAGGTTGCATGAGATATTTTCTGCGACTGAAACCTTAAACCTTTTCCTTAGGGAGTCCTCCGTCATCCTCCAAGGACTTTCTGAAGTAGTGTTATAGGGGTTCTTTCCTTTCTTAAAGATTTTTCTAAAGAAAGTTCTAATCTTTTCCATTTTCCTTCTTAATGCTAATGCCTACTCCGTATCTTGAAAATGGGTAAAACTTTTTTGGATCAGTACGTGGATATCTGAAACTAGTTTCTACTCTATACTTCCTCCAGTTCTTTCTTAAGCCTTTAGTTAGTTTTAGCTTTAAGCAATATAATATTTTCATGAATTTGCTCTGGAGCTTATTTTGTGGATTCTCTTTTTAATATTTTTTATAATTTGTGAGCTTTAGAATGGTTTTCTCAGAGTAGTCTATCAAGAGTGACAACCATCTGCTGAGTCCACCTTGGGAATATGCGCTCTCCTTAGTATAGGCTGGCCAGTATACGCCCCTGACTGGGTCAGACCCGAAGATAGAAGAATAAATTTTTATCTCTTAGTATTGGCCGGTCGCTATAAATACCCCGACTAGGTAAGACCTGGAGATGGAAAAGGTTTCCCTCAGCTTCCAGCAGACGGCCTTAAAACTGTATGAGGTCAAAAGATGTATTCAGCTTTCGGCGGACAGCCACTAAACCATATGGAGTTCACAAATTTCCCTTCCCTTCCACCCTCTGGTTTTAAGCCAGAAATTTCAAATTGAAACTGCCTTTTTAAGGCTGACTACCGACCAGGCCAGCTATCCTACTAAAGCCCAAGCTCTCCGTCGATCAGGGGACCCTGATTCGACTTCCCTGTGCAGTGGGACATTCCTGCTGCTATATCAGCAGGGCTGGCAGCCTCTTCAAGACTACTCTTGAGGTGGCTGTGAAGATGCTACTGATCAGTGCCGACACTAACTGCCACCAGAGGAAAAGTACAAGACTGATATACAGAGTTAGTTGGAATAATCACACAGGCAATTTATTAATCACAAATCCTTTTGGCGTGCCTAAATTACAGCTTAAGAGGGCCCCGTCCACGTGCTCCTCTCAGCTGTCTTTGGTCAGAGCTTAGAGTGGCGTGGAGACAGTTCATGTTGGAGTCTGGGCGACTACAGCAGCAGGGGGGCCCTCAGTTTTAGTACCTTTTCTGGCCAACGCCTTCTAACAGGTGTCAATCTACAGGATTATCACCTCAAACCACCTTTTTGAGAGTTCCTTGCAGGGAACTCCTTTTATATTAATCTACTGAAATGTAACATCAAACTACTTTTTAAGATGTCCTTACTTATGTTAACTTACAAAGTTATGACACCAAGCCACTTCTTATCTATGTATAACTTCACACACACACTAACTGGGCCTGCTCGAAAGTTAGTCTGTCTATCATATCTGCACACACTATATTAATTTGTATCCAGACAACATAATTTAATTAATATCCTTAATTTTTATATTATATTTTAATTACTTTTATATATCTTCCATATTTTTTATATTTTATATATTTAATTACCATAACATTATATTACTACAACAGGGTGACATTTAACTAAATGGTTCCAAAAAGACCAAAGGGAAGTTACTTCCTGCAACTAGAGAGAAAAATAATATTCTCCAAGAAGATGGCAGCACAAGACTGGGCATTACTCACGTTCATTTAATCCATTTATTGAATTTTTGGCCATGTGCTAGAACTCCAAGTGATAAGGTTAATTTAAACAGTCATTCTCACTGAATACAGAACTACTTTTTAAAAAAGAGTTTACAGATACGTGTAAGCGTGTGACTTAGCCATTATGTGCAGACAGCCATCAGTACCAGAACAGACTGGGCCTTTGCCATCAAGGGCTCCCACCCCTCATGTGGAGCTGGGCCTTCCCTCATCCATGTTAGTGTGGAATGTTCTAACATGCACAGCACGAGTGACTTATGTCATAAACACAGGACTGTGTCTGCAATGTCATCATCTGTGCTTTGGGGCCAATGTTGGGGACCCAGGAATCTGAGGGCCATGGCACCATCTGGAGGCCCCAAACACAACATAGGTCCCGGGTGAGACTGACCTCTCCCTGACTCTGGGAGTCCCATCTCTGCACTGAAAGGCGCCACATACTAACCGTGACAAGCTCAGGGGAGGCCTACGTTGCGGCCTTACAAACTCAGATGCCTGAAGTCACCACACAGGATGGCCTGAAATGAAAACTTTCTGATTAAAAGCCAGTCATGGCGGTAGTCACATCCCAGGCCGGTATCCGCCCTGACAAAGGTCAAGCTCTGTCTTAACTGAGCCTGTCTAGTGCATTTTTTTTGCGTCTACGATAAGGTGCCTTTGTAATGTCAGGGTAATTTCCTTTTACCAGGGCCCCTCCCGGCACAGCCTCCCACCAGAGCCCGGGGCCACAGACCCCTCTGGGCACAGCCTCCCACCAGAGCCCGGGGCCACAGACCCTTCCCTGTTATCTTGTTAACCGCGTACCATCTCTTTGTGCTGTGAATGTTCACTGATAACTACCTGTTCCCCCCCCCCCAATTTAAAGGATGTGTCTGTTCCTTTTACTTTTTACCCAATCCCAGAGATCTCCCCACTTTGCCTGTCCCACCTCCCTAACCCACCACCAGTGGATTTCACATAAGCCCCTCATGCCGCCTCCTTTCGTTCTAATGTTTAAAGACTGCCCTTCTCCGGAGCAGTTCCCTCCGTCCACTGAGATGCCGCTTCCGGCAACTGTCCACCTATTTGCCTCAGATCACCTCATAAAAATCCTTCCATGTTGGGACATTTCTCATGTCGGTCTTAGCAACAGCACCCTGTAAAACTGGGGTCATCATCCTAGTCAACCTTCAGGGTTTGAGGGAGACATTTATGAGACCTGAAACATTCAGTGCCCTATTAGAGACGGTCTCTGTCCAATCAAAGTTAGACATTTTTATTATTCTGATCATTAAAATTCAAGTCAGGGGCTCCCAACACAACAAGGTTTTCTCAAAATATTTTGTTTCCTCTCTTCAGTGAGAGGCTAAAAGGGTTCCTGGATATGATGCAGGTCAACACGGCCAATCCCAAGCCTTCCAGGACAGTGGAAGTCAGCTAGAGGGCCTGAGGGCAGCACACAGAGCAGGGGAACTCGGGGATCAGGCATTATTTGCCCCACCACCACCACCACCAGGAGACCTGTGGGCACCACAGCACCCTGCATACTGCTGAGCAGAAATGATCGGGTTCACCTGGTCAGTCTCTGCTCCCTTGAGGCGGCAAAGGGCCTCAGAGTGAACTGAAGATTGAACGCACCGGGCAACCTGCCTCTCAAAAGAGCAATTTATGGTTACATTTCCGGTGCCCATTTTTAGAAGGCAACATTACCTAACGCAGTAATGAAGAAGCAGCCTTTCAGGGAAATGGTTCATGGCTTGCAGAGTTTTGTTAAAGGGGGACGCTGCCATCTGAGGTGTGGCAGAGCCGAGTCAGCAGAGGGGCATGCTCTGGTGCCACCATGGGGACAGGAGTCGTCATGCTTTTTGGTCAGGAAAACGCACTATGCTCAGCGGCTGCAGACCCCCAGTGAGCCCAGGGCCTGGAGGCGGCCTGTCCCTGGAGGGGATCTGTCTCTCCTCCCATCCTTCAGCAACCAGCCATCCCCGGGAGGCCCTGGGGGGGTCCTCGGAGAACCCGCAGCACCTACAGCACCACCACAGTCACTCTTCAAGCCCATTGGGAGGGGTCGCCTGCATCTAAATGCAGGAGGTAACACCTCAGAGGCAAGGCAAGGCCCCCAGGATGTGCCCAGAGATGCTCTAGATAAAAAATGTGGCTTCGCTGGTGAATTTTCTGCCACTCTAGCATTAAATGAAAGAGCCAAAAACCAAGCAGAGATGCTGAGGAATGTCAGTATGAAGACCTGCCTCACTGAGAGGTTCAGCGTGCACAGAGATAGTCTCTGAGCTTGATGGACCCCTTCACATACTAAAAAAAAATAATACATATGTCAAAAATATAAAATGTATTATATAAAATATGTTCGTAGAATTTAAGACATACATATTTGTATGTATGTTTCTCCATTATATATGTGCAAGAAGAAAATATATTCTTTTATATTTTTGACATATGTATTATTTTTTTTTAGTATGTGAAGAGGAGGACCCCACCCACCATGCATGACTACGGCCTCCTTTTCAAAATGGGGCTCACTAAGACTGGGTGCTGCAGAATGAAAGCGGGCATGCCCAAGACTGGCATCCTGATACACAATCTGGGCACGACCTTCATGAAGGACCCCCCGGGCCACCCAAGAGGACGTCCTAGAGGTTCTGAGTGCAGTGGAGGTCCCTTCGGGGAGAAAGCACATCATCTTTGGAGAGCCAAGGAAGCTTACACCGAACATTGCGTGGGACACAAACACCTAAAGTACCAGCAGGTGGCCAACAGTGACGCTGCACAATTTTGAGTTCCCGTGGGACCCGAAAGCTCGTGCTAAAAACAGGAAAATGCGAGTCTGCAAGTTTCTTCCCCAGATTCACTACACTGACGCAAGTTCTTCCCTATGGGAGGATGAGGAGGCGTTGCAAGGGAAAGCAGAGAGAGCTCAATCCAGGACCTCAGCCAGAGCTGTCCCAGCTTCTGTGGCCACTGTCAGGCCCACAGTCACGCCTGGCAGCCCCTCCCATACCAAGAGCAATCAGAGAGAGTTTTCTCATAACATTACTGGACGGAGCAGTTCATGTTCATAGAATCTAGGTAAGACATACATATTTGTGTGTACAGGTCTAAGTTATATATGTGCAAGTGGAAAATGCATTCTTTTATATTTTTGACATATGTATTATTTTTTTTAGTATAAATTTAACTTAGTTTCCAAACCTCCATGTGCATGAGTGATATTAGTCATGCATAGAATGCCTTCAGGGGGGTTTGTAGTAAGGGTTTTGCTGTCTGAGAAAATGAAATGTGAAACATCCATCTAAAGTTGTGTCATCCAGAGAAGGACAGCATGGCATTGCTGTATTCGTGACCTTGGCAACGGAGAAGACATGAGCTTGGAGAAAGTTGGGAAACGATGGAGAAGAAAACAGAGAAGAAAGTTTAAATGATTTTCCACTGTTGGTTTTCCTACCCTTTTGAGTTCCTGTTGTGTAAAATTAAGTGATATGTACATGTATTTGTCAAACTCTCTCAAGAATGTACAAGAAATACATATCAATACATTTAAAAAGTAAAGAAGTAAGCTGAGGCCTTTCAAGATTTGCAAGCCATTCTTATTCTGATCTAAGGCAGGAAGTTTTTTCTCCCGGTCCCGTGGGGGACAGCACGGAGGGAAAGTCTCAAGGAGTCACAGTGATGCAGATGGACCATGGTCATCCCTCCTGATGTGACAGGAACTCAGAAACAAAGGACAATCAGCGGTACCCCCAAATGTGTTCCCACCAGTACAGCCTTCTCCATGCTGGGGACAGCCCAAGACCTATGCAAATTGAGTTTTTGAGCATAAACCTGGGTACCCCACAGGTCCTGAAGATGCATATGTAAATTATACACCCATGGCATCCCATGATTACTCTAAGTAGAATTAATAATTACGGGTTTATGGAAAGTTGGCTGCCCACATAGAGCTAGCAAATTGAATCAGAGCTTCACTTTCTAGTTTTTACACTGGATGAAAAATTATTTTGATCAACCCTGCGCTGCCCACAGAAAATTTTTTAAGTCACATTTTATCTCCTGTCTCTGACCAATTCATGAACAAGTATTTCCTTTAAATCCTGTAGTAAAATGTGTCTACATCTGCTTGGGCTGCCATAACAACACCCCATAGCCAGGTGTTAGGGGATGTTAAACAACAAAAATTTATTTCCCACAGTCTTGGAGGCAGGAAGTCTGAGCTCAGGGGGCCAACACAGTAGGTGCTGGAGAGGGCTCTTCCTGGCTTGTCGAGGGTGACCATCCTGCTGTGTCTTCATATAGCAGAGAAAGGAAGTACTCCCCATCCTTTCTTCTTTAAGGTCACTAATGCCATCATGAGGGCCCCACCCTCATGACCTCATCTAACTCTAATTCTCTCCCAAAGCCCCCATCTCCAAATATCATCCCATTTGGGCTTAGAGCTTCAAGATATGGATTTTGGGGCGAGGGCACCCAAACATTCAGTCCATAACAAATGTACATGTCAACTGTAGCCTAAAATAATATTAAAGCAAGTTTTGAGTATGTTATTTAATGCCCACACTGCTGCTTTTGTGTCCAGGTATCGACATATAAATGTTGTGGTAAAATACCGAAGAATTGCAAAAATAAATATTAATATTTTAGAAGGAAGAGTCAGGTTTCTTGCCCCCTCCTTACTGTGGAAAATGAAGGGAGAAGAATGTGGGAGCTTCCTGGCTTACAAGGACATACTATGTACTGAGATAAGAAACCCCCTTTTACTAAGAGGCTTAAAAGGCATTTTATGATTTAGGCCAAGCATTCAGAGAGATTTTGTAAATACGATTTTTATACTTGTGTGTGATTTACACCAGCTCAAGATGGCCGATTGCATTCATACTTAGCAAGGGCTATTATATTGTAAATAGAAAGGTTTTTGTACTAGATTTTGAATGGAAGGAGGAAGGAGACTTGGACCCCTTCTCTTCCCCACACCTGAGAGGAAGAAGATAAATAACTAGCCAGGAATGTGGGAAAAGAAAGAAAGATTTAAGTAGCCCTTTCCTCTCCCCTTTCTTTCTCCTTAATGGGCGATTTACAAATGCTTATCCTCTGACATCATATAAGCCCCCTCCTTTTCCCCCCAACCTGTATGTGATCAAGTGTACATAACTAGCCTCAGAGCTATATTCGACACTACACAATTTGGGTTAGCTATACCCCGTGTAAGTCATATGCAGCTGGCTCATTAATAAATCTTCTCTTAAAAATTTTTCTCTATTCTGCCTTGGTGTCTCTACATAACCTGTGGATTTAAGGTATGATACTTTACAACAATGTTACCCCCCCAAAAAATAAATTACATTTATTCAGTCTTTCTTATCATGTGATGAACACATGAATAGGAATTATTTCCTATGAGTAAGAATTATTTCCTACTAACAATTTAAAGAAATGATCAAGGATTTGTTTCCCTCATGCGCACCTTCCAACTTCCGCTGCATTTATCTTACTGGGAACCACACAATAGCTTTCTGTTGAAGTAAAATACACAGAGAAAATTACACACATCATTAAGTGCAGGGATTCATGGATTTTCACCAACCAAACCCAAAGCTCAGTAACCAGAACAGAGACTGACAAAATGAAATAGCGCATGACTAAACCCACCCCCGGACGGCCCTGCGCCTTCATTCTCTTCTCAATCACACTTCCTCTCGAGAGCAACTACGACCCCAACATTCAACACCATTAATTAATTTTGCCTGTTTTTGTATTTAATTACCATGAATGCATAATATTTGTCCTTCTGCACCTGGCTTCCCCCCTCCCCCATGACATTTCTGAGATACATTAATGCAGATTGCGTTACAACAGCTGTTTGTTCTCAGTGATGAAATATTTCATTGTATGAAGGTACCCAAAATTATTCATCCCTTTTCCTGTTAGTGGGAAGTTGAATAATTTTTGGTTTGAAGGGTGCTACTACGTACATCATAATACATGTCCTTTGGCGAACACACAAATGTTCTCTTGCATGTCTACTTAGAAGAAACATGTTGACCTGAGGAGCAGGGCGACAGGTCCCCAGTGAGATTATGATTTACAACCGTGTGTGGCACCCTGTCCACGTCCTTGCTAACACTTGGTATATGCTGTTCACTTTCCCCATTCTGATCCATGGGTAGTATTCTCTGACTGCATTTTTAATCTGCACTTCCCTAAAGAATAACAGAGTTATGTGCCTTTTTCATGTTGTGTTCACTGGCCATTTGCTTATCCTCGTTCGTAAAGTGCATGAAGGTTTTCCCCAGTTTCTATTTGGTATGCCCTCTCCCCTCTGCCACCCATTTTTCCCATTTCCTATAGCCATCCAATATTGAAAACCATGGGCACAACCCCATGCCTGCAGGAGGGCCCCTGGGTCCTGACAGGGGAGGAGAAACACGCCTACACCCCAGACAACCCACACAAGTAACGCACTCGTTATATGCTATCTCTTTCACATTCTTGACCCCACTATTATACCCCACCAGATTCTCATCTAAGATTTCTTGGACCATTTCAGCATCTGGCACATAACATGACTTTGAGGTCGCAAAATGCCTACCGATGGACTCCCGGAGACTCATGAAATTTATGCGACTTTTCCCAACATAAAAGCGCTTTGTGAAAAACGTAGCAAAGACTTGGAATTCAGTGTGTCAAACAAGCACAGTGGAAATACCATATAAATGTGACAACATTTACTGCCAGAGGAGCTGTGTACGGCGTCTGTTTACTTGCCATTGTTTATTCCGTTTTATTCCCCAATAAAATGGGTATTATGACATATGTCCTGTGACTCCTGCAGGACTGATACGAGGTATGGTTAATTAACATTTGCCGAAAGCTTAACAGTCCTTAGCCAAAGATATTTTATGGTCCCAAAGCTCCTTTATTTTATCCTGTAATCGCAGAGCAATCTGGTCAGTCTGTTTGCACTGAAAAGCGGAAGGGTGGGGAACTGAAGCCCATAAAAGGCACTGTGAATGCTGCAGCCCTCAGAAGCATTCAGCCTCCAGATTTGAGAGAGAAAGAGAGTCATCCTAATACACATTTTAGAAGTGTGTTTAAAACAGTGATGACTTCTTAGCCTGACCTGTGGTGGCGCAGTGGATAAAGCGTCGACCTGGGAACACTGAGGTCGCCCGTTCAAAACCCTGCACTGGTCTGGTCAAGGCACATATGGGAGTTGATGCTTGCAGCTCCTCCCCCCTTTCTCTCTCTCTCTCTATCTCTCTCTCTCTCTCTCTCTCTATCTCTATCTCTCTCTCACTCTATGTCTCCTCTCTAAAATGAATAAAATAAAATAAATATTTAAAAAAAAAAAACAGTGATGACTTCTGAGTTATGGAATGATTTCCCTCAATTATGGTTCAGATGCAAGCCCACAGGTCAACCACTTTCTCTCACGGAGCTTTTGGAAAACATACTGAAGGAAGGAGCAGTTTCCTGATGGGTTCATTTAATGGTTAATTTAATTTTAAACATGCACATCAGTGCAGCACTGTTTACCAAAATAATAGCCATCACCTCTAACTAGGTGAGTCAGAGGCTTCCTTCTGAATACCATAAAAACTGCAAATTACCTGGTCGAGTTTAAGTACACATGCATACACCTTCACCTGGATCTGGTATAGGTAAGGTCCACACATGTAAACTTGCCAATATCTTTACCAAAATTAGGCCAAGATCTAAACAATACAGTAGAGCATTGACAATAGAGATACTTACATACAGCAAGATCCTTTTCATGGAGTAAAAATACAAGCAGAGTTTTCCCCTAGCAAAAACAAATTCTAGCATCCTCTTGCTTCGTTAATAAATCCAGAGACAGAGATACCGCAAATAATACCTAGTTAATACAATATCGCGTTCTCCAGCGGCTTCCTGATCAAATATAAAATGTTGGAGACGCACGTTTTCATATAACTCAATGGAAGTCAGATAAACCGAAGAGAATGAATCTTTAAAATGACATGCTTATATAAGAGAAAAATAAATAAATTCAGTCAGAACAAAAACAGTGCTTGTTGTGCACAGTTGATCCCGTGAACCAGAAACTAGAAACAGTTCTTTTTGTTGCATGTTTCTGGGAAACATTGATTTAAAATATATATAATTTTTTTAATAACCACAGCCTACGAATTTTAACATTAGGTTATTGCTATGCACATATTAAGTTGAATTCACCATGTTAAGTTGAATATGTGACATCCAAGCGTCAAGGCTTGTGTCTTATAAAGGCCATGAACAGAGGACGCTCTCTGACCTCCAGCTGCTCCCATCCCTGCCTCCAACACAGGCTCTGCTCTGATCACTGTCTCCTGCAGGGGCTCAGCACAGCCCATCTTAAGACTGACCTCACTAGGAACAGACATGGGACTCAGAAACAAAACCTGAATGACTTGCCCTGCTCTACTGTCCATCTCCTGGTTAGAGCCACATGGAAGCCATCAAACCTCCTGATCTGTTATGGAGGAAAATAATAAATAAAAGAATGAAGTCAAGATGCCTGAGGTCCTCTTCCCTGGCAGCTTTTACCTCAAGGACATACTCAGCAGCTATTTTGAACCGAATTCTGTTCCCGTCTCTCAATAGGCTCTTGTCAAATCTCTCTTTCTTCAAGATGCAATTGATAGAGCATTTCTAGCTTTGGCAACCAGGCACGTCTTCGGGAAGCCTTACAAAGCTACGTTCAGCCTTCAATGACCATGGCTGCGGAGAGGGACCTCTAACGCAGCCACTGTCACTGTCCGCTGTTTGCTTCCACGGGCTGGGAATTGGCGCTGGGTGAGAAATCATTCATTCTTCACCGCTAGAATCCACAGAGCTTCTCACTGGTCAGCATGCGGCGTGATACTTCATAAAGAGGAAAGGATAAGTAGCATTTCCCAGTCTGACTGCAGGAACGAGCCTCTCCTTTCAGAGCCTCTTGGCAGAACAGTGATCCGTGGCACATCTTTGGGAAACACTGTTTTAAGCAATTATTCTAAAAACCAAATATACTGAAGTGTCGGCCTCCCTGCTGTTATATTTCTCTTTCACACTCAGCTGGAACATTTAACCACAAAGGCAGGCTTAAGTCGACGCGCTGCTCTCAAGACTGAGAGGTCTGAAACGACTCAACATCACTTCATTGCTCTGCTCTTCCTGGCCGTTCCGAGGGCGCCAGTCCTGACCAGTGGACCTCTGCCACCCTGGTGAGCCAGGCCAGCTGCAGGAATGGTTCCCCACCATGCTGTCCTATACCTCAGAATCACTTTCTGCTAGACTGGGAACCCCTTCCTACCAACTCTATTCCCTGGCCACGAGACAAACTCTGAATCCTCGCTCTGAGTCCTGCCTATCAGAATGCCTATTATCCAAAAAGAAAAGGACAAAAAATAAATGTTAGCAAGAATGTGGAGAAAAGGGAACCCTCATACACTGTTGGTGGGAATACAGATTGGTGAAGCCACTGTGGAAAACAATATGGTAGGTCCTCACACTATTAAAAATAAGAGCTATCATATATGATCCAACAATTCTACTTCTGGGTAGCTAGCCAAAAATAAAAAGTACCAATCTAAAAACATATGCATCACTACATTCACTGCAGTATCTACAACTGCCAAGATAGGGAAGCAGCCCAAGTGTCCATAATGGGTAAATGGCTAAACATGCTCCGTATACAGAGGACTACTACTCAGCCATAAAAAAAGAAAAGATCTTGCCATTTGCCACAACATGAATGGGCCTGGAGAACACAAAGCCAAGTAAAATAAATCTGACAAGAAAGACAACATGGAGTCTGAAACACAAAACAACTCATACTCACAAATACAGGAATAGACTGGAGGCTTCCAGAGGGGAGGGCACTGGCGAGGGCAAAGTGGGTGAAGAAGAACAAGAGATACAAAGTCCCGGATACAAAATGAGTCAGAAGATATTGCACATGGCATGGAGATCTAGTCAACAATGTTTATGATTAACTCAGTCCAATGGTAGATGGTAGCTAGACCTATCGTGGTGATCACGCCACACTGGATGCAAATGTGGCATCTCCATGCTGTACTCCTGGAACTAATAAACACATATGTCAATTATACCACAGCGTTGTAAAAAAAAAAAAATGAGTGTAGGGGAAATGGGGCTCAAAATAGAGTAAAAAATCTTTTTCAAGAATAAAATGTATACTGAAAAACAAACATCTCAAAAATTGTAACAACATGAAACAGTACCCTACTGGTGGTGGCCATCTAAAGTATTTTTCTCAAGACCTTTTTCTATAGTAAGGACAGTATCAAAATTATTTCCCTTTTTTATCCAGTTATACTCCAGTATAATTGATATATTGCACAGTTAATGTACACAATTTTCTAAGTTTGGATATCACTGTAGTATACACTCAATTAAATTATTAGTTTAAAAAAGGCAATTGAAGCCCTGGCTGGTTGGCTCAGTAGAGCATCAGCCTGGCGTGTGGATGTCCTGGGTTCGATTCCCAGCCAGACTCTGTCTGGTCTGCCTCAGAAAGCCCCAAGTTATGTCCACGATACTGCTGTATCTATTAACAGTACCCCCACCCCCTCTTGCTCTCAGAAGTTTTCCAGTTTGGGTTATAACTTACATTGTCACCAATATGGCTCTATTCCTCTCCAGGCTTCTCGACTGCCAATCTCACGAAGAGACATCAGAACTCATGCCTTGCTTTGCCCGCTGTATATAGTCTTTCCTTCTTATGACTTCTTGACTGCCTTTCTCTATTTCCTCCATCCGGGCTCCAGAATGGGTCCCTGAGAACGTAGGACACTCCTAGTTCTTGTATAGAAGCTGTATAATCAACTCCCTAGTTGGAAATAACTATTTCTTAGTTTCACGCAACATGTAGAATTGGTTACCTAACTGGTATTTTAAGGATTTTTATCAGGTTGCATACTTTTAGCATAACCCATGTGAGCTCAGCATTCAGTCACCCTGGGGTGCTAATGGCAGACCAGGACGGGAGGGGAAGGGTTCAGCACCATGTGGGGTCAAGCTGGACCAGGAGGGACGGCTCAAGTAAGAGTCCTATCACCCAGGTATGGTGGTGACAGACAGACGTTCCATCTAAACAGGAGAAAAATAATGGTATTCATTTTGAAATTGCACAAGATGCTACCATGAATAAAACCCTCCTGTATTTAATTAGTTCATTATTTTTTTAATTTTTGAACACAATCTGTTCAGCAGTGATTTCACAGAGAAAACAACAGTTGTCCTGACCAATGGCTCATGAGTAGGAGGTTCTGCTTTTCTGGTGCAAGATGTGAGGAAGAACTTTCAGATTCAGGGAAACAAAGATGAGAGAACATGTGGTCGGGGTAACTGGGAGAAACTCTGCTTCACGAGAACACAGGTGTTACTGAACAGAGTGGCGGGAAATGCCTACACCAGGACACCTTATTACGTTGGACTAAGGATGCCTAACCTGAACACCTTCTGTCGTATAATTGGGGAGATGTAATTTTTTTAAACCTGTCTTGTTAACAATTTAAGTTTCTGATTCAAATAAACACAGACGATACCTCAAAGCG
Organism: Rhynchonycteris naso; assembly: GCA_037038555.1. NCBI lineage: Eukaryota > Metazoa > Chordata > Mammalia > Chiroptera > Emballonuridae > Rhynchonycteris > Rhynchonycteris naso. The sequence goes on along the minus strand of CM072995.1, from coordinate 213,101,039 downwards.
TGTCCATTGTGTCTCAAGAGGATTCTTCAAAGACAGATATCAAAGCGTGTTTTAATAAGAATGATTCCCCCCCAAAAAATCAATTACGGAAATAAATAAAATGTCAATGTACTTTTACCATGGATATTATTTAGAAGAAACATTAACTACCAGAAATGTTCAGGTTCAAAACACGTTGGCCTGAAATGTTAATACATGTTCTTAAATTATTTGGGACAATTTTTTCCCTTCTCATGTCTTCTAACACTGTTGGCCAAGTAAGTTTGTAGAATTTGTGTTATTTGGTTTTGCTCACTTTTAATTAAAAATGGTATTGCCCATGTGGGGTGGCTGGTTACCTTCATGATTGGGAAGGGGCTTGGTTATGCTAATAGATGCTGGATGAGGGGTTATCCCACCGAAAATTTTTCAAAGGAGAAGCTAGGAGGCCATTTTGGAGGAGGAGGAGGAAGAAACTACATTGTTCCAGGGGAGAAGGCCACATGGTTGTAGAGAAGGCAGGCAGCCAAAATGGAGGCATGCAGAGGCGACTAAGTAAGACTAGTGAGCCTTTGATTCTAAGGAAAAAAAAAACAGAGAAAGGCAGTGGCTTTGGGAGCCCTGAATGGAAAGGGAAGTGTTTTCCCACTGTGTGTATTTTCTCGCCCACCGGTTGCGAGTAGGAATAAAGAATGGCCTACCTGTTCCTGGCTCTGTTGTTTCATTACAATCTGCCCGAATTAAAAGGGAACCTTCACAGGCCAGGTGGCTATGATGGTGACTGCAGCTACTGGTTTTACAATCGCAAATGAGAGTAGTATTTTACTGTGCCTTTTTACTTGAAAATGCAAAGCTTACAAATTCTAGTCATAATTGAAGCTGATTCCTGGAACTCGGGACATGGTTTAAAAGTTGCCTAGCATAGTAAAAGCAATCCACAAGAATTGACAGGGTTGGTTGAACTGAACAAGTTTTATATAATGCTGAAGCTCTATAACAGATCCTGTTCCCAGATATACTTTCAGATTTCCTTTAATTCTGACACTTTCTTTACTGTATAAATAGTTACAACATTTATTAATAAGTTTATCAACCCTTTCTTCTATAGCTCAAATATTTCCTGCCATGCAAAGAGAAACTTCTGCCATTCATTAATTATTTAACACCCTGTGCTCTCGTCCAGGTCTATTGTCCCAGTCAACTGATGCTGGTAATACATGCCCCCAAAACGTGCTAGCTGAAGGCTCCAGTGTCATTTTCTCCATCTCTCTCACGGTCCTCACTGAGACCGTGCACATGCTTGCAGTCAGACACTGCCGTAAATGGGCGACATCTCAAAAGCACCTTCACTCCTGTCTGGAGGTGATTCCACCTGCTGGGTGAGGACTTCCCACATGGCCAGGGTCTGCCCCTCGGTTTGGAGGCTGAGTTCCCAATGTCATTGTCTCAAACCCTAACACACATCACCTCATCTGACAGTGACACCAATCTGTTTTTATTACCATGCTGTGAGCTGGGCTTCCCATATTCCTTCCAGAACGAGACAGTGTTAGAAAACGGGAACCCACTTGCTTTTCACCGACACCAGACTTCAGCCCAGATGCAGGACGTGGGGAATGTCACCCTGTGAAAGGGTGCCCGCCCCACAGCCTAGCAGCAAGCTCCCCAGCCGTGGGTCCCCGATCTCCTATTGTACACAGTGTTCTCTTACTGGTGGAGACTTATGTAAGTATTCTTATTAATCTCAATCGGGACCACAGGTTTTTTTGTGGGGTCTTTTTGTCTTTTTTCCTGTAAGGAACCAGATGGTGAATATTCTAGACCCCAGGAAGCCTCCAGTCCAACATTCAAGCCTGCTATTACGGAAAGAAATCATCATGGACAACATGCACATGCACAGGCCTAGGTAGATGGGGCTTGTCACCTGCCAATTCCTCATCTAAACTGTTTATTTAAAAATTGGCAAATGTAGCGATAGGCAGCACACAGAAAATTTTTAGGGATTCTCTTATTTATTACAGTAACTCTTCTATAATTAATCGCCCAGGAGGCTTCACATGAACCATCTTATAGTATGGAGTCATCGGTAATAAACATGACATTAAAATGAGACCCCTGGGTGTCACCTCCTACCAATCTTCAGGAAAAAAAACAGAATAGTATTAGTCATTCTCGACAGAGGTGATTGGTTAACTTTATTTTAAACAACTGTGGGTTACAAAATGGATATCGCGGGTGTTAGCTTTCAGCAACATACTCAATACATTGTCTCCCCGACCCTCTCTTTAAAAATTCATTCAAATTGACTTTGATAAGATGACTCCTGCAAGGATTTCAAACTGTCGAGCGAAATGTAAACGGGGTGGTGAGAAGGATGCAGCACAGACGATCCCATAATGAAGACGGCACCTAGTACGGCATCCAGGGGCCTGTGTCCAGCCAGTGCTTAACATTTCATTAATGATCTGGTGGAGGGCATGTAGCTTTTCCGTTACGGTCACATCCAAGGGTCCGGGGAGGAACAGCACCAACCAGTGAAGAGCGGAATAAACATGGCAAGACTGCATTAAGATAGTTGTGGGGACACCACTATGACATAATGCCAGCTCATCTTTTCTGTGATTACGCTCTTCATGGAGATGAACAGGAAAATGGGGAAGAGAGATTTAAGTGGTGCTCATTAAAAAACAATTTCTACTTCAAGACAGAAATGATTGTGCCCTAGGAAAGCACGTGCATCACTGACTGGGGACACAGGGAAGACGAAGGCATCCAACTCCACAGTCCCTTCATGTCAGGGACAGAGTAATTATGTGACAGACAAGTATAATGTCATTGTACTTTTAAATTACAGCAAAATGCTCACTTGATTTAACTCTCACATGACAAAATGACTATATAGGCCCTGGCCAGTTGGCTCAGTGGTAGAGTGTCAGCCCAGCATGTGGATGTCCCAGGTTCGGTTCCTAGTCAGGGCACACAGGAGAAGTGCCCATCTACTGCTCCACCCCTCCCCCTCTCATCTCTCTCCTCTCTTTCTCTCTCTCTCTTTTTCCATTCTACAGCCATGGCCTAACTAGAGCAAGTTGGCCCCAGACACTGAGGATGGCCTCATGGCCTTCATCTCAGGCACTAAAATAGCTTAGTTGCCGAGCAATGGAGCAATGCCCCAATGGGCAGAGCATCGCCCCCTAGTAGGCTTTCCGGGTGGATCCCAGTCGGGGCACATGTGAGAGTCTGTCTCTCTGCCTCCCTGCTTCTCACTGAATATAAAATAAACAAACATATAGACTGTACAAAGCTCTTAGCCCTGTCTCTTGTTTCTTTGGGGTTTTCTTCATGTTCACTGCTGTCTACTATAAAAAATTCCACAGGCTATTGCATGTGTTGTGTACTAAGCCTCATCAGTCAAAGGCAGATTGCTGGGTGAGAACCACCAGCGTTGCTGGATGTAAATTAAAATTACTCCTATAAATTCACTGCTCAAATTATCTGACAACTACTGTTGTATTAATTTTGTGGCTGAATACATTAAGCCATGGTGAATTCGCTTCCTTGATAACAGGATAATTACTTTAGGTGTTGTTCAGCTTTTGCCACTACACTCAGAGTGGTTCATTTACCATTTGAAGCCTCTTTAAAAGCCAAAGATTTCTCTCCCGTAAGGGGGGCAATTTCACCACACAATGAAATTACAGCTGCTATCATAAAGGCAGAGAGCATCCACTGGACTGAAAACCAGGATGGGCCAGGGGCAAGGCTTATGTTTTAGAATATACTCTTTACATGTTAAAGCTTAGCACTGGAATCTTGAATTTCATGAAAAAGTATAATACCTCCCAAAAAAACAGGTGAGACTTCCAGTTTCCAGTCTGACATATGGAGAACTTGGAAGTTGTTGCTCTCAATCTCAAAACAAACAAAAAACTGGGGAGGGAAGACACTTGAAAATCAACAGCTCCTCTTACATCTATCAGAGAACTCGGGTCACAGGACGACTGCTGTCCCCCAAACCTGGAACAACAGGCCGACACAGAGCATCCCAGCTTATGGTGGAGTCAGTATCCATGGCAACACTGAGAACTATGATGGACAGATTGTTGGAGGTGTAGTGTGGACATGTCTGAGAGTTAAACATTAGGAAGAGACCCAGTTTGGGGGGAGCTCCTACTTTCCTAAGGTTCTTACTGTGGAGACTAGAAGAAAAAATCCCTCTTGCTCCCAAGAGAGGAAGGGGCAAAATTACCACATTGAAGGACACCCAGAGATCTCTGTTCTCCTTCATGAGGCTGGCCCTCAAAGGAACCTATTTTACTGGAGCCTCACCAGCCTTGGGGAAGTAAAATAGCCAAGTCCAGCCCTCTCTAGCCTTCCACAGAGGAGAAAGAAAATAGCCATCTCCAGGTCGTGGAAGCCTTCAGTGTGGGAAACGGAAATACCCAACTCAAGTTCACCACCAGACTGAGACCTAATCAGATAAAATGGTCCCCTCCCACCACATAGCCACATCAGCAGTGCCCCTGTGCACCAGAGCATTAAAGCCAAAGGGACAAGCCTCAGACCCTATATAAACCATCTTCAGGAAAATAACAACAACAAGGAAACAGAGAAGACAAGCAAGGGTGCTCCAGGTAGGCAAAGCCTCTGACGCCACAGCTATGGCAAAGAACACACATGGCCCAGCTTCTAACCACATACACACACCTCACATGGAAGGCTTACAAAGGAGTTGCTGTTACCCAACATTTCCTGTCTGGTTTTCGAGAAAAAAAAAAAATGTCTATGCCAAAACACAGATCTTCAGAGACAGATTAGGAAAGACAGGCAAATATTGAAAGTAGACTTGGATCAGGCAGAGTTTGGAGTGATTGGAAAGGGAAGTGAAGCTCTGTTAAAGGCTCTAATGGAGAAAGTACACACAATGCAGGAGCAGATGGGCAATGTAAGCATGGAGATGGAAACTCAAAGAATCTGAAGAAAACGATGGAACATGAACACCCTGTGCAGGAACGGAGAGTGCCTTGAGGAGCGTCATGAACTGACCCGGCACGGCCCAGGAAAGCATACAGGATTTCACAGGCATGCTAGCAGAATCGTACAGTCACTTCCTACGGTATGTGAACATTCCATGTCTCACCACCCACCGTATTGTACACACCTGAAACAAGTATGTCAGCTGCAATGGAAAACCATTTTAAAATGTAAAAATAAACTTCCAAAACTGAAATGTAAAGAGAAGAGAAAAAGGAAATAGACTATCCAATAGACTGTGGGGCTATTACAAACGATGTCACACACATATGACGGGAATACCGGAATGAGGAAGGAAAGGAACAGAGGAAATATTTAAAGTCATGAAACAAATGAGAGGGACTCTGTGCTCAGGGAGAAAGGCAGAGAGCCTTCCCTTCACCTTTCCCCTTACGGTTCCTCCCAGGAGGCTCCGTCAGAACCCCCGAGGGAATCTAGAAGAACAGGCACTTCAAGTCACCACCTGAAACCCTTAATCTCCTTTGCTTCTCATGTGCCCATTAATACACCAGAGCTCCGCAATATCAACTTGCTGACAACTAGACAATAGGCATCCGTATTCTCCCTGGCATGCATCGATCAACCCTATTATCCTGCAGGAGATTAGCTGCACAGCACTTATTTGTAATACAATGTGCTCATCATAAATTTACATGCTCCCTCTACACAAGGATTAGCAGAGAAAAACACTGTTTGGATCAAGCGGCAACTTTCTTTTATTGGACTCACGTGTGGATACAGCATTTGGGTAACTATTACCTCCTAATTGCGGCGATTATGATGACCGATGACTTTTAATTCAAATGAGGCTTGTATTTCCACAGAACATTTTTAAAAGGCAGGTATTTTTTTGCTTTTTAATAAACTTTTTTTAGAATAGTTTTAGACTCCCCCCCCCAAAAAAAAGGTTAAGATGATGGCATATGAATTAGAAAAGCATAAAAAAATAACCCCTCTGGCGTAAAAGTCTGTGGAAGACACAGTCTCCTCACCAATTTCTAGAAGGTCTCATGTGTATAGCAGGTGTGTCTGAGTGGGTCTCTGGCTCATCTCTGGGCGCTGACCCTTGCCTCCTTACCCACCCTGATGGCTGCTGCCGAGGCCGGGGCAAAGGTGGTCATCCTCACCTTAAGAAAACCTCAAACATGCTGGTTGCATCATAATGTTGATGGATCATCAAAAACCACAGACACCTACTTCTGTGGATTCTAATGTCAATGCTCTCCTCCCACCAAAGTGATGATGGTGCATCAGATGAAATAGTCCACTTAGACTCTGCTCTTTTACTTCAAGATCCTCTCCAGGGGACTCTTGTGAATCCATCACATGTGACAGCAGACAATCTTGAAAAGGCTCCTGTAGTACTGAAAAATGTCCCTTCCCTTGAAGGCGGGATCTTGTCATTGAGTACACACAAAAGTCTACCCATTCCTTTAGAATAAGGAAGCTCCTCCAGGTCTTACTGTAAGTGTCCCTTTGAAGTATCACCTTGAAACAGGCTCAGACTAGGGGAGGGGGAGAAGGTAGGGGACAGGCATACAACCAATATTCTTTCATCTGAGACAAACACATACACACACACACACACACACCATCTCACTCTATCTGAACTAAATTTCACTGTCTTTTCCCACTTCATATCAAATCCTGGCTTGACAAACATGCTCCATTTTTCTTTGCATTTTAAGGCCAACTAATTATAAAGCTTTCGATTGTGCTTATGAATTAAACCAAGCTATAGACATACGAGAAGGTAGCTGTCATCAAATATTTAATACAGTTACAAGAACAGAGCTCTGCTCTCACGTGGCTGCTTCCTCTAGTGGCTGTGTGTGAAGAGTTGGAATTCTAAATGACATGAAAATCCAGAGATAAATCAGCCACAACTTTCTTTCCTTGCTATTTGAATTATAAAGTTCCATAATATCACAGACTGATACGAGGGTGGCTAGAAGTCATTTAAACTGTCTTCCTCGACAGACAAGGAGACCGTGACAGATAAAGTGAGCAGGTGCATATTCAAAGATGTGCGTAAAAAATCGTGTCATGGCCAAATATAAATTATCAAGGAGATGAAATTCATGACTGATCATCATATACTTCATGGAACACCAGACCATTCTGAGAAACTCTGGCATGCCTTAATTCTATTGACTCGCCCTTCATCCCTTCAATGTGAAATGATGTCAACATCTAAAGCTTGTCCCCCTTTCTCTACGAGATGCCGCAACCTCGCTGAGACCTCTCAGGAGGTAACACCATGCTCCATTTTATTTTAGCTTCCATATCGGAACTCCTATAATTCTTTTCCTATAGGAAATACAATTTTACTGCTGCCTGCATCTTCTAAATGAAGCTGTTTAATTTAGAGCCCCAGAATGAGCCCAGTATGCTCACAGCACATTTGTTAAAATTTTCACTATAATGTCTTTGGATATGTATTATATTCGCCTTGTATTCTTTTGATCTGTTGAAAATATTTTGCTTCTTCTAAGAGGCATCAGGGGCATTCATTAAGGATGTAAAATGTACCGTATACCTCAAGTTCTAACATTAAATATAATGGACTAGTGATACGAATAAAAGACTGGAGTAGTGCCTGGTGTTTTATTACCAGTTTTCCATAATGGAATTCAGTTTTCCTTTTCCTGGATCCTTTAATATGCAGCTACCTTTCAACGGGTGGTGGCAATTCCCTGGGGACACGTGAGGACTTTCCAAGGAGTACGTGGAAATGGTCAGTTTTAGGAAAACCCATTTCCAGGTATATCTACCCACATACGCTCAGTCGTAAAATCAGTTTGCCTACATGCTTCCTTGAGGTACAGGCGACTTTCTTATTTCCTGTTCTGTGAAGTGAAGGGCTAACACCAGCCTAATGCGCACAGGCTTCTGAGGCACTGAACAGGAAGGAATTTCAAAAAACAGATTTGTGCTAAATGGAGAGAAAACAAAAGCTTAAAGGAACAGGTGACATCATCTTACAAATCAGGTGTGTCCAGGTGGTCTGCTTTTTAAAATTATCATTATTATTTTCTATTGACTTTTTTTATTTTAGGATACTAAATTTTGTTTGTTAAAACCATAGTTGACACACCAAATATACATATATAATCTAATACCCAGTCTGTGTTCAACTTCTAAAAAAAAATAGTTGAGTAAAATTACTTAAGTGTCTGACCTTTATAGTAATATATATAATGTTGTAGCTTTTAGGACAGAGTCCCTTAATTTTTACACTGTTTTGCTGCTATATGTCCACCTAGTATGTAGACTTAAGAATATACAAGGTTTATTGTACAGTATTATAAACATTATTATTTTTATTTCTATTAGTAGCAAATACTAAAACAAGACTATTCAAACTTAAAAGGTTTTTTTTTCTTTATTAGAAAAGTCTGTGCAGTGTATAGTCACCTGATTTTTTAAGTCACTTTGGAGCAACAAGGCTAGGTAATTACCGTATTTTTCGCTCTGTAAGACGCACTTTTCTTTCCAAAAAGAGTGGATGGGAAAACGCCTGTGCATCTTATGGAGTAAAAAATACAGTATTTTATCAAATATTTTAACACACCATTTGTTTCAGAATATATTTTTTTCTTATTTTTCTCCTTAAAACCCTAGGTGTATCTAATGGTACTGGGTTTTTTTGTTTGTTTTTGCTTTTTTGTAAACCAATCAAAATTATACACATTTTTGTCAAATCAGCAAAAACTGTATTTTTTGGTGTGTCACAGAATTTTTTTTAAAAGCTTTTATTTTTTTATTTTACTTCATTTTTACAGGGACAGAGAGAGAGTCAGAGAGAGGGATAGATAGGGACAGACAGGAAAGGAAGAGGTGCGAAGCATCAATCATCAGTTTTTCGTTGCGACACCTTAGTTGTTCATTGATTGCTTTCTCACATGTGCCTTGACCGCGGGCCTTCAGCAGACCGAGCAACCCCTTGTTGGAGCCAGCAACCTTGGGTGCAAGCTGGCGAGCTTTTGCTCAAGCCAGATGGGCCCCACACTACACTCAAGCTGGCAACCTCGGGGTCTCGAACCTGGGTCTTCCACATCCCAGTCAGATGCTCTATCTACTGCGCCACCAGCTGGTCAGGCACAGAATTTTAATAATTAGTCTATGTGCCACGAGCTGAAACAGGTTGAATATCGTACTGTCTACAGGAAGGCCAATAAACCAATAGGTTCCTAAGTAACATAACTGAGCCTCCCAATTACTGGCTTGGAAAACGCTTCTGGTTTAAACCTTACGTCTTGTCATTGTCCGTATCCCCAGAGCTCCAAGAGGTATGGACCAGTGAGAAGCCCAGTCTTTACACAGTGACTCTATTAAAAGTACTCAAATTGCATTTCAGCAAATAACAGTAAGCATTTTATACTTCCCTCTTTGTTCTTTTCAATTAGAAAAGCCATACAGTGCCTGCACACAATCCTTTTGGACTTCTCACATAACCCATGTGCAACCACAGCTTTAAAAGCAAGTGAGTGAGCAAGCTAGCAAGCAAGGGGATGAGACACACTGCCTAGCTGTGGCCTCCATTTCTTCAATAAATTTTTATTGAATACTTTCTATACACTAGACACTATTCTAGGATTTGGATGCCGGCAGCGACGGCGTATGTCCCTGCATCGGGTCAAGAATTTTCTCGCACAATTCCTTATAAGCATTTGCCATATAAGCAATTTGATTCTACTGTCTGCTTTGCCTTTGTAGCTGGGACATGTCTTACACCACATTTCCCAAGGTATTTGGCCATATATCTTGGGATTTCTAGGTAGAAGAAGGGCCAAGTTCCATTTTAGAAACTGATCTGGGAAACTCATTCTGTACTTTTTCTGTGTTTTAAAATAATTCCCTTTTGGGCTTTATGAAAGACTTAGCACCTTCCTGCTTCAGTTTCCAGAAGTTCAATATATGAAAACACAAATTAAGGACTTGCTATTTACCTGACTTTCTAGATATAAGATACAATTAGAGAATATGTTGAGTAAAGTCATAATTTATCACTTTGATTAAATAATTTATCCAAACCTTGACTTCTAATTTTTCAATCTTGATGGAATTCTCCAGAAAGAAGTCATATGACTTTACAATCATGCACATGTGTGCTCAGAGCCTATGCCTACTTGTATTGAAACTATCTCCAAGATAGTTTTCAAGGTGTGTCTCCCCATGTTCTCAGAGAACTTCTTCCCGTAGGTATCTCGATTATGCAAAGGTCTGACTATAAAAGTGAACGTGAAGAAACCCAGAGAATTAGACACTCTACCGAAGAAACTAACACCAAGCACTGCTCATTGATTATGCATATGCTATTGATTCTGGACGCATAACCCACTTAAGAAAAGAAGCCATCAACACTGGTATAAACACTTTACAAGACCACTGCTTGTCCTCATCACCTGAGCCCAGACATCATGCCAAAAGGAAGGGTGACCTCTTTCCCTGTTATCACATGGAGAACTCTTGGAACAGGCTTAGATCCGAGGAGGAAGGAGGGAGCTATTGGAACAATTGGCTGTGGCATACAAGCAAAGGGCAGAGGATATTAGGAGAAGAAGCTCAGAGAACCTCCAGGAGGGAAGCCGAGAATATGAACCTGAATTGGAGACCCAGCGGCGACAAACTCAAACCAGGAACAGGGACCCCTGCCAAAATACCCATCTATGCATGGAGCTAGAAACAGTCAAGGACAAGTTTTAGATGCAACATGCAGAAGGCTAAGGGCAGGCTTCCCCAGGTCAGTGGAAAACTGGTGTCCTCTTTGGATCTATCCCAATTGTTCATTGTCCATGAGTCCTGCCTCTGGTGTGCAGGTGACTTCTGCTTCAGGACCCTGAGGGTCACTGGGGTGGAGTGGCCTTGGAAACACAGGGATTTCATTCAAGGCCATATTGAAATAGTCAGGATGACCCTGAAATAAGATTCAACCAGCAGGGCACTTTCTTGTCAAAGCAGAAACCAGCACAGGGGTTTGAGCTTGGATGAAGCATGGGCTTATCTCCGCTGGATGTGAGTTGCTGTCTCACACTTTCCATCACAAGAAAAAAATAAAAGAACACACGGATTTCGGAGTGTGTGTGCAGCTCAAGGACCTTTCTTTTGTTACTAAGTTATATCCCCAAAGAACAGCAAGTATAGCCTTGATTTGAAACTAGGACTTTTCAAGTGCTACTTTTTCAAGTACTACTGAACTAAACTGAACTTAAGCAGAGAATCAACTTCACCGCCTGGTTCACTGCCCTGGAAACTGTCCGACCCATATCAGTAAGAGCTGTGCCACACACAACAAGGCACCAGGCAGTGTCTATGCCGGATGTGAGGGTGGAGCTGGAGTTTTTACAACAGAATGTTACTGTTCTACAAAGCACCTATTTGAAAACTTGTACACAAGAAGCCACCAAAGCTTGGAGCAGTTCCCCACTCTTTGTCCAAGTCACCTGGCTAGTCGGTCACAAAACAAGAACCTGGTCCTTCCTTCCCCTCATCATCCAACTGGATGCTTGGAGACAGAAGACACAATATGCTGTGTAAATAAAAGATACCGAGTGTTCCCATGTTAAGTCGTATTTGTAAGTATAAATTTGTTGTCAGGATTAAGAAACTAATATTTAACACTTTAGAGAAATATGACCAAGAATAAAAGCATTTTACACTGAGGCTGAGATAAAAATTGGGGTATCTCTGAAGTCTCATTTCTTTAAAAAAAAAAAAAAAAGGCCCTGGCTGGTTTGCTCAGTGGTAGAATGTCAGCCTGGCATGTGGAAGTCTCAGGTTTTATTCCTAGCCAGGGCACACAGGAGAAGCGCCCATCTGCTTCTCCACTCCTCTCTTTCCTCTTCTTTCTATCCCTCTCTTCCCCTCCCACAGCCATGGCTCAGTTGGAGCAAGCTGGCCCCAGGCACTAAGGATGGCTCCATGGCCTCACCAAGGCACTTAAATAACTCAGTTGCCAAGCAATGGAGCAACGGCCACAGATGGGAAGAGCACTGCCTAATAAGGGGCTTGCTGGATGGATAATGGTCCAGGTTCATGCACAAGTTTGTCTCTCTTCCTGCCTGCTTCTCACTTAAGGAGAAAAAAAGGCAAAAGGGTAAAAATATATAATATGTATATATAATATATATATTACTCCACTCACCCCAATTTAAGTAGGCTATCTTTATTCTGTATTCAGAGTGTAATATTGTTTATCTCCTGTGTTTTTCATATATACATGATTTTGGAGGAAGAAATAAATTGGTAATTATCTTCACTAATGAAATGTGCAATCACTTCAGTTAAATTTTAAACAGGACACAGCCTGCATGCACAAGGCCTCCTGAATAATGCTTGTGAGGTGCAATTTAATGTGTCCTGGCTTGCTTCACGTGTTCTCTCTGTGGTTGACTCTCACTGCACATTTAGGCAATTAGGGAATTTAATTTTCCCTCCTAGTATGTGTATATATTTAATCCCTGTGTTCAGAAAGCTCAGCAAAATAACGACCTAAAAGTCAAATTTTTACCATAAAGGACACAGCACCTTTGATAATTAACGTTCTCAAGATTTCGGTGAAATTCGTTGCTGACAAAGTCAATTTTTGTTTTGCAATAAGTAATGAATCATAATTATCACATGCCTCAGAAAATAATTCCAATAACATTTGAAAAAAGCTAAAGCAATTTCTTCCTGAGGTTCAGTCCAAACCCAGACTAGCAAACTATGTTGATAAATTAATGGAGGAGAGCTTCCACTGAGAACACATTAAAAGCAACCTTGAAAATATCCCTCCATATCTTCTTTCACAATAAGTAACATCGTATATCAACGGATTAGAATATGTTCCTTGTTCAATTTCTTTTTCAACTTTACACACATTGTGTTGGGCTGTGAACGCTGGTAACAATAAAACGAAATCTCTCCTTCTGTGGCATTTTAAACTGGTCTTAGTATCACTTAGAATAAACTTATCTATACATGCAAAATGTTTCTGCAGGTTGACAAAGTTGGCTAACATTCTTTGCATGCCTTCAGGCTAAGTTCTGTCACTTCCCTTTATTACTTGGAAGTTACTTAAAGTAAGCTAATGAGCAGGGAGGTTTGACTATCTGGCAGGCGTCAACTTCATGAGCTGCTATATTAACTTGCCTAATTTTCCCTTTTTCTTCTCTGGTGTTCTCTCTCTAAAAGAGGAGGAACTGAGAGGCTGCTCTGGGCCTCTGACTGAGGTTCACACTCGAGATGCTCATTTCCACTTCCAAAGGAGGAGCAACACCGGTCATCAGCGACATCGGTCAGAATGTCGGTCTGCCTGCCCATTTTTCCCTGCCTTCTGCCATTTTTCACATCCCTAAAAAGTACCTCCTAGAGCAGGGGTTGGGAACCTTTTTAGCTGAAAGAGCTATGAACGCCACATATTTTAAAATGTAATTCCGTGAGAGCCATACAATATGTTTAACACTAAATACAAGTAAATGTGTGCATTTTATGTAAGACCAACACTTTTAAAGTACAATAAGTCTCTAAATTCTTTTCAGTAACCTTGTTATGGAGTTGCTAACTAATGATGAATAAAGTACTTCTTACCATTAACACGAATTCTAGTGCTGCATGGTTTTGCTGATAGCTTTGCAGGCTGGTTGATACGTGGTGAGGTTAAGCTTCATGCAGGCGTTGAGACTTCCATCCATTAAACATGATCATAGGTTGGCCTTTACATTCTTTAGATGTGAGAAAGACTGCTCACATGCATATGTAGAGCCAAATATTGTCAGTACAGCAATACTCACACGCTGCAGTGTGTGGTATGTGACAGGAAGCGCTTTCCAAGTTTTGACAATCAGCTGGTCCGCGGGATGAAGTATTTTCATTTCTCCCCACTTGTGTTTGCTTGCCAACTCTGCTTGCTGTCATGCAAGTCTTTCCAAATCTTCATTCAGTGACTTGAACTTATTCACCCACATGTCTAAGGCATTCAGGTCAGCAGCTTGTAGCTCAAAATCTCTGACGGAGACACCGGGGATGTAAGTCAGGTTGGTGCTGTCCACTGCACACTCGTGGATGGGTGATGAACTTAAAAAGATGAGTGCACTCACGAAATTCTCCAAAGTGCACTTTGAATGACTGCAGGAGATTAGATGTGAAGCCTGCTAGCTGCTGGAGATCAAGATGTTGAGCAGGGTCACTTGCTGTGTATGCATCTTTAAACTCTCCCAGTTTTTCAAAGGGTAGTAAATGACCTGTTTCAATGTCGGTGATAAAAGAGTTCCAGCTTGCTTTCAAATGCAAACACTGCTTGTTGAAGGGATAAGATTGTATTTCCAATGCCTTGCATTTTCACACTGAGCTGGTTCAGAAGTTCAGTCATGTCCACGAGATAGTAGAACTTCAGGAGTCACTCAGTGTTAGCTAACACAGGATACTCGACGTTTTCCATTTCAAGAAAAGTCTGGATTTCGCTCAGACAAGCCGCGAAAAGGCTGAGCATCTTCCCTCTTGACAACCAATGCACATTCCTGTGCAGAAGCAGACCAGGATAATTATTCCCAACTTCATCCAGCAGTGTTCTAAACTGGCAATCATTTAAAGCTCGGACAACAATAAAGTTGACCACTCGAATGATCAGCGACATCACCTCACCACACTGCTCACCACACATCTGAGCACAAAGCGCCTCCTGATGTAGGATGCAGTGAAAACTTAGAATGGGTCTCTTTTCATGTTCATGAAGAAGCATTATAAATCCTGTTTTTCCCCACCACACAAGGAGCACCATCAGTACACACCGAAATAAGTTTATCCATCAGTAGATGTTTTTCTTTAATGAACTCAGTGAAAGACTTGAATAAAACCTCCCCTCTTGTTGTCTCTCTTTCATAGGCAAAACAGCAAGATTTTCTTACGTAGTGTGTCACTGACAGCATACCTTGCAATCACGCTGAACTGAGATAAATGGCTTATGTCTGTTGACTCATCCAAAGTGAGAGAAAAGAATGGTGCTGCATTTATGTCCTTCACTTGTGTTGCCTCAATTTGATTTGCCATCACGATGGTATGATCGTGAACAGTTCTTGCCGACAGAACCATGTCTTTTATTCGTTCAATTATCTTCTCTTTATCCGAAAAGTCATCAATGAGTTCATTGGCAATATCAAGCAGGAATGTTTTTGCATACTCCCCATCTGTGAATGGCTTTCCGGTTCTCACAACTGCTAAAGCACCAGCAAAGCTAGCCGAATTCCAGTCACCTTGCTGGACCCAAACACAGAGTTACTGCTGACCAGCTTGCACTCTGCACAGTAGCTCTTGACATACTTTCTTTCTGCTGTCCCCCGCTAGATATTTTGATGCAAATGTAGCATGGCGTGCGTCAAAGTGCCGCTTTATATTTGACCATTTCATCGATGCAATTTTATCATTGCATATTAGACACACTGCAGAACCGGCTCTCTCCACAAAGACAAATTCCTCTGTCCATTCCTGCAGAAAAGTATAATATTCCTCATCTTTTTTTCTTTTAGCCATCTTCTTTGTCAAAAGGGTTTCTGCAACTAGCTAGCTTACTACTTGATTAAAAGGAGGGAAGTTTACTTCCTGACCTCACAACAACCCGTGTACATTAGACATTATCCAGTAAAAATTTGATGTTGTCCTGGAGGACAGCTGTGATTGGCTCCAGCCACTCACAACAATGAACAGGAGTGGTAGGAAATGAATGGATTATAATACATGAGAATGTTTTATATTTTTAATGTTTTTATCTTTTTAATTAAAGATTTGTCTGCGAGCCAGATGCAGCCATCAAAAGAGTCACATATGGCTCACATGCCATAAGTTCCCAACCCCTGTCCCAGAGTGAGAAAGCACCTCCAATGAGCACAGCGGTGCAGTGTGGCGGTATATGTGGGAGAAACTGATGAAGGAGGGGGAGGATCAGGGGACGATAAGAAGAAGATGGAAAATACACTGACATTTAAATGTTCTTTCCTTTCAAACCATCATCCTCCACCCCTTTCATCCATGCTAAGATGAAGGAGGCAGTGGAGACAACCCTAGCGCACATCTGGGACTTCCTGTGGGCCCTCCAAGGGGTTGACCACCTGCTTCCCCACCACGGGAGTCAGAGGGCAAAGCACAGTGATGGCCAGGGAAGGCAGGGGACAAGGAACCAGGCATGGCAGAGGGGTGTGTCCCAAGCCCCGCCTCTCACAGGGAAGGGCCAGGGAGTCTAGGTTTCATTTGGCTGCTCATCACATGTTCCACGAGCAGGGCCTACGTCGGCAGTGTGACTGCCAGTGATGCACATGTGTGTAGACAGTATATATCCTGCTTGGATGTGATGGGATGGGGAGAAACACAAGAGGATGACTGGTCAGTATACAGACCTACAAATAAGAGAGGGAAAGAGAGAGATAAGAGAGAGATGAGAGGTGAGAGAGACAGATTTTTAAAAATGATCAAAGTACTTAAGAGAATACCTGTGGAAAAAGAAATAAATCCTAATATTTAAAAATAGAAAAAACCATGAACATAACAGCAAAGTTTTTAATCTTCTACATTAGTATATATTTTCATACTTTGTAGCTGAGTGAAGGAAAAACAGGATGCAGAGAGGCACTGGGAGGACCATGAGCCAGGAGCGTGAGTGTGTGTGAGTGTGTGAGTGTGTGTGAGTGTGTGTTGTGATGCAGAATTCAGAATCTGTAGTGTATACTGAGGTCACGGTCTGTTTTCTCGGATCACGTCATGATTGCAACCTATGTTGGAACAACACATGGGCCAGCTCTGTCTGTTAACATAAATTGATTTTTTTGGAATTTTGAAAACTGAAGGCAGGCTGAACCAACCTCTTGGGACCTCCTCCCTTAATTCCTGTGCCCTACTTCCCCAGAAATTATAGCCCATTATTATCTGTTTGCATACTGTCTATTTTTAGTTACATAGGCAAGACACCCTGTGATTTGGATGCCTACAGCTCAAAAAACCAAAACTTGAGCAAAATACAGCAGTCGTGTTAACCACGAGAGCACGGGGTCAGAGGGCAGTAGGTCACTCCCATCAAGGTCTGCAGCAGGTAAGGACTGGGGGGAATACAGGCAGCAGAGAAAGATTCCTCAGCCACCCCCCCAAGTCACTCACCGATCATCTGTGGCCAGGAGTCCACGCTGTGCGGTGGACAGAGCCGGAGCTGTGCAACAGAGCAGACCGGCACTTCAACCCCAGTACCATGGGGACCAGTTAGATGACTCTGAGCGAGTGGCCCGAGACATCTCTGGGCCCCCTCTGCACCTGTACAACAGGCCTACTGACAGGACGGAGACCGGCAAAGCCCCTCTGAGTACCAGGCCATCCTGTCACTCATCCCAACAACCCTGTAAGAATAAAGATGCGCACGAGGCCATCTAAACAAGTTCATGGACGGACAGACGTGGTGCAAAGAGCGGGACCGGAACCTCCCGGCTTCCTATCCGTGGGTGTAGGGCCAGCTGGGGAGATATAGAAGAAGTCTCTCTCCTTCCCACCTTTCTACAGCGCCAAACCCTTCCAGTACCTTCTGCCTGTCAGCCTCTCTCATTAGCCTACCCCTTGCTTGCAGGACAGCCACCAGGGCACAGATCCCTGTCCTTTGTTTCTCAGACCCATCCCGGGCCAATCTCCATACAACAGCCAGCATGGTATTCTGCACAGAAATTCAGGCGTCACAGCCCCCAGTGACATCCCTTCAGAAACTTCCCCTTGTCCCTAGAACAAAGTCCAAAGCTCTCTGTAGGACCTCACCCAGATCCTGTCCTCCCCCCACCCTTCCTAAACTAAAAGCCAGGGATTTTTATTTATATTTATTTTTATTTATTTATTTATTTTGAGAGAGAGAGGCATGAAGAGAGACAGGAACATCAAGCTGCTCCTGTTAGTGCCCTGACTGGGGAATTGAACCGGCAACCCCCACACTCCAGGACGATGCTACAACCAACCCAGCTATCCAGCCAGGGCTTACACGCCAACAATTCTGAACGGATCATTCCCTGACCCTAAAGTTTCATGTGTGCTCCCTCTGCAGGGGCTGTCTGCTCTCCACCTTGCTGAGATAGTACCTGTTTCAGGAGGCGACCTGACTGCAGGAGGTGAGGCGAGGCGCTGGCCCCCAGGGCTGAGGCTGCACCTTCTACCTCCCTGAACCCTCCAACGCACCCAACCCATCCAGTCCATGCCAGGATGTCTTCCGGCTAGAACACAAGCTCCTCTGTTTATCACCAGGTGTCCGGGCATGGCGCATCTAACCGGACATCAAGAGAAAGGAGAGAGCATCACATGCCAGTCATGAACAGGTGTTTCTTCTTCATTCCCCAGTACTTCTGAGGGGAGAAAAGAAAAATTTTTTAAACCACTTCTAATTTGTTCTGTCTTCTGAAAAAGCAACAGGGAAAAGGGAAAATGTTACTTCCTGTGTCTCTGTAATCCCTGCCCGTTGTCAGCGCCACTTTCATGGTGTCCACACAGACAGAACCATTCTGGGCCAGAAGCAAGGATGTTTATTTTTAGCATGCAGAGCTCCTTAGAAGCTGGTGATGAAAAACAAATACGAAGAGAAGTGTCTCAGGGGCTCAAGATCATCCCAGTCGCCTGAGCAGCTGCTGAGAAGGGAGCGCCCACTGTTCCCCCGCCCATACCCAGGCAAAGGAAGAGTCTTCCCTGGAAGCACCTGGAACATGGCACTCCCCGACAGTGGCAGGAAAGAGCCAAGGGCCCCAGGCACCCATGTCCCCTCCAGAACACACACAGAAACATCCCCTTGGAGAAATATTAGACCCGCCTCACCGCTCTCGGGCACATCTTACCCGGCTTGGTCCTCCTTGCTCCCTAAATGCCAGACCCCTTCCCTCCACAGGAAAGCACACAGGAGTCAAGGGCCACCACGGTCACTGTTTCCTTGTGGAGAGGAGGGGAGGAGGCTCTGTGTCTTGTGCAAAACTCACATGTTCCTAATGCATAGCGGTGCCTTTCAAAGACCAGAGGAAGCACCCAAGGGTCTGTGCACAGGCACAGCTGGTGACAGACCCATGCTTGATCCCTGGTCTACATGCTCATTCAGAGACTGGGGTGGGGGGCACACTCGTGCTCTGCTACTTAGCCTGGCCACCACGGCACAGTAGCAGACAGACCCCTTCCCCGCGCCTTCCATTGTCAAGATGCGGCCCCATTCCCAACAGCTCACTCCATGTCCTCTATCTCAAACACCCAACGCTTTAGAAGACATGGAGCCTGAGGCAAAGCACCGATGAGACTAACAAAAACATAATTTGAGAAAAAGAACATCTGTTCATTGAAACATTTGCAGCCTCCCACATCCTCACTGGCCAACCTTCTGACTGTGGGTCTTTTGAGAGGGGCCACATTGGGGTTCTTCTCTTCCACGCCCCCGTCAGGAGGAAGTTTTTACAATATCAATGATGAAAACACAGGTGTGGAAATTTAGGCAGTTGTTCAAATTCAACTCAAGAGGGAAGTCAATCCAAACTACAGCCCTCTCAGCAAATAAGCAGCCAGGTTGAAAAATTACGGATTAGTACAAAGAACACGGAATTTCTATTTCTGAACTAATAATGTTTACTAAGCTATGTTTCCCATTGCTCTGTATTATTAATTTATGCTTTATTTCTTGGGTTACTATGCTCATTAGGCTTTTCTTTATAGATTTTTTAAAGAGCTGATTATATAGTTTTTTCAGTTAATGAGGTCAGTTTGTAATACTAGACTGTAAAGGGCATTTTGAAACCCGTAACAGAAAGAAAATATTTCCTATGTGTGATGACAGTCAAGTAAATCATTTAATGGTTTGATTTGTTGGATAGGATGCCAAGAGTCATCATCAGTCACTTTTTATAGTTGGATAGGCTGCTAAAATATAGAAAGAAATATAACATCAGTTCATTAATGCTCTCTGAGAAAAAGAAATAGTATTTCATTTATTCCTATCAGAGAGTGTAACATTCAGCTAAAATCTGTAGTAAAGTGATTTAGGGAAGGGTTGTGTCTGCCTAAACCACAGTCCCCACCTACGGGCCTTTGAACATGTGAGTTGGGGGTCTGAATCTTCCTTAAAGGGCCCTGTTCTCACGGCCACACAGAAGGGCTCAGGTGTGGGCAGCAGAGTCGAGTTAGGCGTAAGTTAAACTCAGCCAATGAGTTCTCTTGCAAGAACTTGAATACGTTTAAATTGCACGGGCAGGGAATAGTCTGTGGCCGACACGGGCATAGCTGGAGGCTGCAATGCCATCTGGGGTCATGTGACGGGAAAGCAGAGAAAGCTCATCAGCAAAGAGAAAGGGAAAAACAGGGCCAATGTCCCCGGAAAAGCAGACCTGGAGCAAACACTGTCTAAAGGAAAGAGCCAGTTGGGAAGAACAGCTTTCCAGTCCCCAGAACCAGGATATGGGGTACATACACCCGCAAGCCCAATGCATACCCACATCCCTGACCGTTTCAGGACAGACACGCTTGGTTCTGTTGAAGATCTCCTTTTTCTTCCAATAAACTTATTCCCTTTTCATTTAAGTTCAAGTAAATTTCTCTTGCAGGAAAACAACTCCTGCTTAAAACAGCACACACATATCCCCGTGTATTAGAAACACAGACCTTTGCCTTAATTAAGCTCTATTTTGAAAAAATAAATGACACAAAAAGAAAACCTCAAATGATATTCAAATTGGTACCTGCAAGCTATACCAATACCACACAGTAAAAAAAAATTCTTTTAATTTTTTATTTTAATTTATTGTGTTTACATAGATTCAAGTGTCCCACTGAATATATCTCCCCCCACCTCCTTATTCCCCTCGGTCCCTCATGTCCCCTTCCCCCAATTCCTTCCCCACTTCCCTCCAGGATTTGCTTTCCTGCTCTCTCTATAACACAGTGTTATATATATATATATTTTTTTTTTTCACCAATTTCTTTCCCTTCTCTGACCCCATCCTACCATCCGCTTTCCCTCTGTCTGCTTTCCCTCTGGTCCCTTTGATCCCTCCTCTGCCTCTGTTGCATTGCTCAATTCACATTGTTCATTGGATTCCTCAAATGAGTGAGGTCATATGATATTTTTCTTGCTCTGCCTGGCTTATTTCACTTAGCATAATAGTTTCCAGGTCCATCCATATTGTCACAAAAAGTAAGATTTCCTTCTTCCTCATGGCCGGGTAGTATTCTATTGTGTATATGTACCACTGCTTTTTAATCCACTCAACCACTGACGGACACTTGGGCTATTTCCAGATCTTGGCTATTGTAAACAGTGCTGCAATAAACATGGGGGTACATTTCTTCTTTTGAATCAGTGACTTGGAATTCATAGGATATATTCCTAAAAGTAGAATAGCTGGGTCAATGAGCAGTTCCATTTTTAATTTTTTGAGGAATCTCCATACTGTTTTCTACAGTGACTACACCAGTCTGCATTCCCTCCAGCAATGCAGGAGGGTTCCTTTTTTTCCACATCCTCACCAGCACTTATTCTGCGTTGTTTTGCTGATGAGCGCCATTCTGACTTGTGAGAGGTGGTATCTCATTGTGGTTTTAATTTGCATTTCTCTAATGATTAGTGATGTTGAACATTTTCCATCTGCCTATTGTCCATCTGTATGTCCTGTTTGTAGAAGTGTCTATTCATTTCTTTTGCCCATTTTTTGATTGGATTGTTTATCTTTCTGGTGTTGAGTTTTATGAGTTCTTTATAAATTTTGGTTATTAACCCCTTATCAGATGTATTGTCAAATGTGTCCTCCCATTGTGTGGGTTGTCTTTTTATTTTGTTAATGATGTCTTTTGCTGTGCAAAAGCTTTTTAGTTTCATACAGTACCATTTGTTCATCCTGTCCTTTATTTCACTTGCCCGTGGAAATAAATCAGCAAAAATATCGCTACTAGAGATATCGGAGAGCTTACTGCCTCCGATATCTTCCAAGATGTTTACAGTTTCACGACTTACATTTAAGTCTTTTATCCATTTTGAGTTTATTTTTGTGAATGCTTTGAGTTGGTAATCCAATTGCATATTTTTGCAAGTACCTGTCCAATTTTCCCAACACCACTTGTTAAAGAAACTGTCTTTACTCCATTGTATGCTCTTATCTCCTTTGTCAAATATCAATTGTCCATAAAGGTGTGGGTTTATTTCTGGGTTTTATGTTCTGTTGCATTGATCTGTATGCCTATTCTTATGCCAGTACCAAGCTGTTTTAAGTACAATGGCCTTGTAGTATAACTTGATATCAGGAAGTGTGATATCTCTCACTTTATTCTTCTTTTTCAAGATTGCTGAGGCTATTCGTTTTCTTTTTAGGTTCCATATGAATTTTTTGGAATATTTGTTCTATATCTTTGAGGTATGTCTTTGGTATTTTAATAGAAATTGCATTGAATTTATAGATTGCTTTGGGTAATATAGACATTTTAATGATGTTTATTCTTCCTATCCATGAACACAGTATATGCTTCTACTTGTTTGTATCTTTCTTGATTTCCTTTATCAATGTTTTATAATTTTCCCGAGTACAAATCTTTAACCTCTGGTTAAATTTACTCCTAGGTACTTTACTTTCTTTGTTGCAATAGTGAAGGTGATTATTTTCTTAATTTCTCTTTCAGACAGTTCATTGTTGGGAAATAAAAATGCCACTGATTTCTGAATATTGATTTTATATCCTGCCACCCTGCTGAATTCATTGATCAGGTCCAGTAGTTTATTGATTAAGACTTTAGGGTTTTCCATGTACAGTATCATATCATCAGCAAATAATGATAGCTTTACTTCTTCTTTTCCAATTTGGATGCCTTTTATTTCTTCATCTTGTCTGATTGCTGTGGATAGGACTTCCGGAACAATGTTGAATAAGAGTGGTGAAAGGGGTATCCCTGCCTTGTTCCTAATCTTAAGGGGATTGGTTTTAATTTTTGCCCATCGATTATGATGTTGGCTTTGGGTTTGTCCTAGATGGTCTTTATCATGTTGAGGTATGATCCCTGTATCCCCAGTTTGCTGAGAGTTTTGATCATAAATGGGTGCTGGATTTTATTAAATGCTTTTTCTTCATCTATTGATATTATTATGTGAAATTTATCCTTTCTTTTGTTTATGTGTTGAATCACTTTGATTAGCGAATATTGTACCAACCTTGTCTCCCCAGAATAAATCTCACCTGATTGTATGATTTTTTTCATGTATTGCTGGATCTGGTTTGCTAATATTTTGTTGAGAATTTTAGCATCTATATTCATCAGGATATTGGCCTATAGTTTTCTTTCTTTGTGTTGTCTTTACCTGGTTTTGGAATCAGAATATTCCTCACCTCAGAAAAGGAGCTTAGAAGTCTTCCCTCCTCTTGAATTTTTTGAAATAGATTGAGAAGGATAGGAGTTAGTTCTTCTTCAAATATTTGGTAAAATTCGCCTGTTAAGCCATCTGGCCTAGGACTTTTGTTTGTTGAAAGTTTTTTGAAAACTGTTTCAATCTCATTTGATGAAATCAGTCTGTTTAGGTTTTCTGATTCTTCTATACTGATTTTTGAAAGATTATATGTTTCGAGGAATTTGTCTATTTCACCTAGGTTGTCTAATTTTATGGCATACCATTTTTCATAGTATTTTCTTACAATCCTTTGTATTTCTGCTGTGTCAGTTGTTACTTCTTCTCTCTCATTTCTAATTTTATTTATTTGAGTCCTCTCTTTCGTTTCTTGTTAAGTCTGGTAAAAGGTTCATCTATCTGTTAACCTTTTCAGAGAACCAGTTCTTGGTTTAGTTTATCCTCTGTATTGTTTCTTTAACCTCTATGTCATTTATTTCCACTCTGATCTTTATTATTTCCTTCCTTCTACTTCCTCTGGGTTTTACTTGTTGTTCTTTTTTTTTAGTTCTTTTTTTTTAGTTCTTTTGGATGCAGAGTTAAATTGTTTATTGAGTTTTTTCTAGCTTCCTATGATATGCCTGTAGTGCTATGAACTTCCCTCTCAGGGCTGCTTTTGCTGTGTTCCATAAATTTTGAGTTGTATGTTTGTTTTCATTTGTTTCAAGAAATATTTTATTTCTTCCTTGATCTCATTGTTAACCCATTCGTTAGTTAATAATATGCTATTTAGTTTCCAAGTGTTTGAGTGTTTTTTAGTTTTTCTATTGTAGTTGATTTCTAGTTTCATGCCACTGTGATCCAAGAAGATGCCTGATATGATTTCAATCTTATTAAATCTATTGAGACTCGGCAAACAGTAAAAATTTAAAAGTCTATTTCCTTCTGTCTTATTTCTTGTATCACTCATATGAGTTAAACACTGATTAGTGGGTCAGATCATGCCAAGACTCACTGGTACTGTGAATGTAAATCAACTCAATGTGGTGGTAGTGGGGTGGGGGGCGGACTCTGTTCTGTAACCTTGGATGATTTCCATGGTGTAAATATTTCCACTGTGTCCAGCTTCAAGCTGATAACATGGCATAAGGGAACATGAATTGGTCAGAGATATCTCCATCATTAGATCTTGTGAGCCAGGCCATGCCAGCTCTGTCAAACCATGGGGTAGGTTCAAGCAAATAATATAGGTCAAAATGACTAACCTAAAGCTTATTGGTTATCTCAATCCACCTCTCAGATAAGTTGAGTGACTATCCATCCCATGGTCACACAGTTTAAGTGGCAGAGCCTGGGTTCCCATTCTAGTGGCTCAGTGAGACTGATCATCCCTACTAATTAATGTTTTTCATGACATCATATCTTCCATTATCAGGTAAGTCCCACCCCTCAAACTTGCAAACTAAGAACAAGCAAAATAAACAAAATATGTCTAGTACTCAATAGTCAACAAAGTTTTGTGAGATCTCACATCCAAGTCCAACAGAAGTCTACTGGGTTCTGAGGAAATCAATACAGCAAGTCTGAACATATGGTAGCATATCAATTGTTAGTGAATTTAATTCTTCCCCAGTATAATTGACACCCACATCCCTACCACTTCCCTCCATTTTGATAATTTCGTTTCATCATGTAGCTCCTTCACAAAGAATTACCTGGCATTCCAGAATAAATTATTCCCTTCTAAAACCCACACATTTCCAGGAACTATTCCCACACTTCTAAATTTGTACTCGGTCTCTCATTCCCTGCCAAATGTCAACCCACCCACGCATCCTGTTCTAACTGCTCAGTCTGAGTCGTTCCTTGAGGCTAAACAGCACTTCCACAGGTAAAGTGTGGCTGTTACCACAGACTATAGTCATTTTAGGTTTACATAACTCACTTGCCGTTTCATCCTTAAATCTCAGTGTCTAACACAGTGCCTGACGGAGAAGGAGCAATGTGCTCACACTGGTAGGATGGATGGATGGATGGATTGACAGATGGAACAGATAGTGATGCATAAGCCACAGGAGCCACAGAGGGTCCTTTTTAATGGGGGAGAAGTTTTCTGGTGGTTCTGGTGTGAAGGAAGGTGACAGGAATAGCTACTGTCACCTCTTTATCAATGAGTTTGATTAAAATAAAGCGCCATGTGTAAAAACTAACTTTGTCTTTGCGGCCCAAGGAGGTTGCCAAAGACAGAAACTGCTACTGATCTAAAGTGGCCAGAGTTTTGAATTAGTGTGTAGTCTCATGGACAGAGCTTCTCTAGTCTGGGATCGACGACTGGCATAGAGACAGACAGATGCATTGTAATTGCCTGTTTACGACCAAATGTGTGTATCACAACAAACTAAACAGGCATATTCTAGGGGCTTTTTAAGTGACCTCATATGGACCTTCAGGAACTCATCACTTCTCTGATCTGGGCATGTGGATTGTGGACAGCCATATCTCAGGAGTGGGAACCGCGGTCTGCGGAGAAGCAGGTATGAATTGTTTCTGTTTGCATAAAAACGACTTGCTTGGACCATTCTCTGTTGTGTATTAAACGGCCCCTCTGGCTGAACAGACATCCTGGCTGGACCTACCAGCCTGCAGCCTACCCGGGTGAATGGTTGTCAGACAGGAGGGGAAGGGCCGTGTCAGGGTCACATCCGTCTCTGCACCTCTTCCCACCAGCCGCCCCAGCTCCTCCAATAACTTGACCCTTTCCCACAGCAGTCCCTCTGCATTAGTAACTGAGGGGGGGATGAGAATACCCCCACAAGCTGACTGAGTGGCCTGTCGACATATTTAGGTCACCCTCTTTCCCTTTCCCCCATGGCATCCAGAAATATAAAAACAACCCTCGCCTGACCTGTGGTGGCGCAGTGGATAAAGCGTCGACCTGGGAACACCGAGGTCGCCAGTTCAAAACCCTGCACTGGTCTGGTCAAGGCACATATGGGAGTTGATGCTTCCTGCTCCTCCCTCTTTCTCTCTTTCTCTCTCTCTCTCACTCTGTGTCTCCTCTCTAAAATGAATAAAATAAAAATAAATTAAAAAGGCCCCTTCTCGTTTTAAAAAAAAAAAATAACCCTCGCCTGACATTCCCACTGGTAACAATAATGACAGGTCTAAGAATTCATGTGTGCATCTCTCACCTTCCTCTTCCTTCTGGTTCTCTAGCACAGCGAGCATTGCCATCAGCTTCAAGCTTGAGAATTTCCCAGCCCTTCCTCCTAACAACCATCCCCGAGTACTGCTGCTTTTGCCAGAGTACAAGCTCCCTGGTCCCTACTGGGCATGGTGATGACACGCACTGTTGCTGCCTGCAGCCTTGCACCTGGATGTGTGGCAGGTGCATCGGGAACCCTGTTTCCCACATCAGTATATGTGCGTCTCAAGCTCACCTGAGACCAGTGAATTCAGTAGATGGCAAGGTTGTTCACCTGCACCCCCTCTCCTTACTCAGCCCCCTTGATGGTCCCCAGGATGGTTGGAAAGCACAGATGAAGTCCCATGAGAGAATTAAAAAAATATGAGCCTCCAGGACCAGAAACCAGGAAGGGAGCTACCAGGGCTATACCAACCCTGGGAGCCATTCCGCCCCATCAACAGAAGAAGAGAGGTCCCTGTGTGAGAACGACAGTGGCAGTGTTGCCACCGAGGAGGGTGGCATTGGCAAGGATCCTGAGGAGGGCAGCCGGAATGCAGGGAAGGTGACCATCTTGGAAAGTGTGGGGACAGCCCGGTAGGAGTGTCTGTGCTGGTCTGGACGCACTGTGACAGGGTGGTGACGGTGCCAGCATCGGTCTTGGCAGGGTTAGAGCTGGTGGAGAGGGCAGCAGGACAATGTCCTGTGCAGGGATGGAGTCTGTAACAGAGCACTCAGTGCCCTTGCCAGAATGGCAGATTCCCAGGCGGCACTCCACCCACTCTGGGATCCCCCCTGAGACACAGGCAGGCAGCACACGTCCCCAACCCATCGCGACACGTGAGACCAGCAGACCAGATGACAAGAGCCAGTCCGAGATTCAACTACTCAACAACAACCACCACATTCCCAGGGCACAGAGGGGGAGACTTCTTCAAGTGCAGAAGCCAATTAAGACATTGACATAAAACGCAACTTTCACCATGAAGTCGATATGGCGTGCACTCATTACAAGGCAGACACCGGATTTTAACATTTGTAGCTCTGCTAGAAAGATTTAGAGGGCTCCAATAAGACCTTTCCCCCTCCACCGATGGCAGGTGAGAATATTCGACAGGTTCCAGGTTTCTGAAATATCCTTATTCTTTACCTTATCTTTAAGATAATATTCATGAGGTGAAGTTCACAGACCGTTCCCTCCTAAATGGGAAGCCAATTAGCTGCTGATCCCCAAAGTGTAGCATCTAGCCCTGTGATGTCAAAAAAGATTCTCTGAACGGTGTTTATTCTGAATGCCGAAGATAAATCAGAAAAAAGTATGGACTAAAACCTCAAAATTGTCCTCCTGAAGGGTTCTCTTCTTTTTATCAAAAGACAAAGGAGATACACAGGAAAATCAAACTTTGGGGGCGGGGGCAAGAAAAGGCATCTCTGAGGAGTCAAGCACTTCTTGCTGTCTTTTTTTAATGCTGTCAGCATTTTTAAGCAGCTCATTTTCCCTCCGTGGATTTCAAGTCAGCTCATCAGAACTGCAGGAGGATGAGAAGTTGAATAACTTAAGAGAAAAGATCACATCTCCAAAAGAAGGGCTTGGCCTCAATCGGTTTGGCTGTATTTCCCTGCCGTGTGATATTTCAACACAAAACTTAGGTCTCTGGACTCTAGACCATGTGCGTGAGTTTGCACGGAATCCCCAAAATAAACTCAAGAAATTGGTGTGGACACCAAGATTGTATTGTAGCGAGGAAAACAAAACAAAACAACAAAGCAAAAGGAAAAAGCCTTTCATGTAAGGTACAATTCATTTCATATCCATCTTATATTTAAAATAACAGACGACTCTGTCCGTCAGTTGCCACGGTGACCTCCTCCACGCCTCCCTTTCAGGCACCAACACAAGATGGGCTGAACATACCTGTGCCTTCCACTCACTTCAGGATGAAATTTGGAAAAGAGGTTGTTGTTGTTGTCTTCTGGTTTGCATGCTTATCAAAGACCCTGAACTGAACACCACCATGTAAACTGAAAATCCTCCCACAAGTCAATCTGTGAGGTTTCCATTGAAGGAAACTGAGGCACCAGTTCTCCTCCAACAGGCTGGATGGCAGGGAGAGGCTGTCAGTCTTTCCAAAGCCCACCCAACGTTTTTCCTTTATACTGAGGAAATTGGTTACTTACTACCATTGCGATTCTACACACTTCATAAAGTACACTGGGTGTCTCACGCAAGAACTTCAGCTACCAACTCTCATCAACGCAACTAGGTAAAAGGCTTAAAATTCAGAAGCAAAATGTCAGAACTGTATGGTCCATAGAAAATAACAAGTAACTGGTACTTTACCCATTCCCATCATTTAGTGTCACACAGCAATAGGCTAAGAAAGCTCTTAAGGTCCCCTTACAGATAAACAAAAATTCACACATACACAACACACACTCCTATGTCCCTGCAACTACAACACACACTCTTTATCTCTGCAACTCAAGGTTAGCGTATGCACCATTTTTATCTCAAGGGACTTGGGCATCAATGGGGTGATCGTTCCACAGAGCCCTCAGCTGAGCAACAGTCCTGGAACCCTACAAATAGCCTGACAGCAACAGGAACCTCCTTTCGTTGGAGAGGGATTTCCAGAAGTCAGTGACAACAGGCTTGTGAGAAGTTTACTTTTGCCAACTATTTCATCCTGTTGCCTCACTGTAGACACCTGAGAGCCATGTCTCTTACCGGCAAATTTACGTCCGCCCTCCACACCACCATTATTTCATTTATACGAGTTTTGGGACCTGGGTGATTCATTGCAGTGTTGATCTATCAAAAACACATTTGAGAGTTTTTGCAGCGTACTTGGTAGGAGGGTGAAGATTTTTATCCTCCTGCCTCAAACATGCATCAAGGATTAATCACGCAAAATTCCCTGAGTGATTTCCATCCTTGCTTGTTTTTCGTCCGTGTCTGGTAATGCACAGCAGCTCTGCCTGGCCCTATAAACACAAGCCCATCTCCTCAGAGCTGCTGGATTTCGCACCTGCATAGAGGTGGCCACATGGCACCTCCAGGAGTAAGACATACAGGCATGTATGGGCCCAGGAGGAGAAAAGCGCAGAAGAACAGAGGACAAAAGGTGGAAAGGAAGGAAGAGGCTATGGAATGCACAGTAGACCATGACAAGTCCCTCAGGGAAAACTCATGGTTTCTTTTATGATCTTAATTCACAGAGCTTTAAATAATTGACGTTCCTCTCATCTCCATGTTGGGCTTCATTCTGTCAGAGACCGGCTTTATCATGGACACCAAACATACTTCTTTAGATTTGCATGTTGGTACAATTGTAAAAAGCAATGCATACTGACACATAAAAATGTTTGGTTTTCTTTTAACATTCATCTAAATGGTTGTTTACCTCTTCAGACTGGGCACCTGGGGAAGACACCTCGTTCACTGTAACACAGCAAGAGGTATTCAAAATTCTTGCAAATTTGGCATTGCCTTCAAAGCTATGGCACAGTCTATTTAATATCCTCACTGGGAGCCTGTTTCATCTTGTTTTGTTGTTGTTTTTTAACTGTTAAATTCTTCCTCTTTTTTTTTTTTTAATTTTATTTTTTTAATGAAAACATCTCCAGGTTATCTTAACATACAATTGTGTTGCATACCCGTCACCTTCTATCTGGTATTCCCTGTGTCCCTCACCTCCTCCCTATCCCACCCTTCCCTCCCTCCCCCCATCCCATAACCACCACTCTCTTGTCCATGTCTCATAGTCTCACTTTTATGTCCCACTTATGTATGAAATCATGCTGTTCTCAGTTTTTCTTTTTTTCTGATTTACTTATTTCACTTCTTATAATGTTATCAAGGACCATCCATTTTGTTATAAATGATCCGATGTCATCATTTCTTATGGCTGAGTAGTATTCCATAGTATATATGTACCATAGCTTTATAATCCACTCATCTTCTGATGGGACACTTGGGCTGGTTCCAGATCTTCACTATTGTGAACAATGCTGCCAGGAACATGGGGGCGCATTTCTTCTTTTTGAACAGTGCTAAGGTGTTCTTTGGGTATATTCCTATAAGTGGGATAGCTGGGTCAAAAGGCAGTTCGATTTTTAATTTTCTGAGGAATCTCCAAACTGTTTTCCATAGTGGCTGCACCAGTCTGCATTCCCACCAGCAGTGCAGAAGGGTTCCCTTTTCTCTACAACACCACCAGCACTTATTCTGTGTTGTTTTGCTGATGAGTGCCATTCTGACTGGTGTGAGGTGATATCTCATTGTGGTTTTAATTTGCATTTCTCTAATAATTAGTGATGTTGAGCATTTTTTCATATGCCTATTGGCCATCTGTATGTCCTCTTTGGAGAAATTTCTATTCATTTCTTTTGCCCATTTTTTGATTGGATTGTTTGTCTTCCTGTTGTTGAGTTTTATAAGTTCTTTATAAATTTTAGTTATTAACCCCTTATCAGACGTGCTGTTGAATATGTTCTCGCATTGTGTGGTTTGTCTTTTTATTCTGTTCTTATTGTCTTTAGCTGTGCAAAAACTTTTTAGTTTGATATAGTCCCATTTGTTTATCTTGCCTTTTATTTCATTTGCCCGTGGAGATAAATCGGCAAATATATTGCTGCTACAGACATAGGAGAGCTTGCTGCCTATGTTTTCTTCTAAGATGCTTATGGTTTTACGACTTACATTTAAGTCTTTTATCCATTTTGAGTTTGTTTTTGTGAATGGTGAAAGTTGATGGTCTAGTTTCATTTTTTTGCAGATAGATGTCCAATTTTCCCAGCACCATTTGTTAAAGAGGCTGTCTTTACTCCATTGTATGTTCTTTCCTCCTTTGTCAAATATCAGTTGTCCATAAAGCTGCGGGTTTATTTCTGGGTCCTCTAATCTGTTCCATTGATCTATGTGCCTGTTCTTATGCCAGTACCAGGCTGTCTTGAGTATAATGGCCTTATAGTAAACCTTGATATCTGGAAGAGTGATACCTCCTGCTTTATTTTTTCTTTTTAAGATTGCTGAGGCTATTCATGTTCTTTTTTGATTCCATATAAATTTTTGGAATATGCGTCCTATATCTTTGAAGTATGTCATTGGTATTTTAATTGGTATTGCATTGAATTTGTAAATTGCTTTGGGTAATATAGACATTTTAATGATGTTTATTCTTCCTAGCCATGAGCACGGTATATGCTTCCACTTGTTTGTATCTTCCTTGATTTCTTTTACCAATGTTTTATAATTTTCTGAGTACAAGTCCTTAACCTCCTTGGTTAAATTTACTCCTAGGTACTTTATAATCTTGGCTGCAATAGTGAAGGGGATTGTTACCTTAATTTCTTTTGCTGAAAGTTCATTGTTGGTATATAGAACTGCCTCTGATTTCTGAGTATTAATTTTATATCCTGCCACCTTGCTGAATTCATTTATAAGGTCCAGTAGTTTTATGACTGAGACTTTAGGGTTTTCAATATACAATATCATATCATCTGCAAATAGTGACAGTTTTACTTCTTCTTTTCCAATTTGTATGCCTTTTATTTCTTCTTCTTGTCTGATTGCTGTAGCTAGGACTTCCAGAACTATGTTGGATACGAGTGCTGAAAGGGGGCATCCCTGCCTGGTTCCTGATCTTAAGGGGATTGCTTTTAATTTTTGTCCATTTAGTATGATGTTTGCTGTGGGTTTGTCGTAGATGGCCTTTATCATCTTAAGGAATGATCCCTGTATTCCCACTTTACTGAGAGTTTTGAGCATGAATGGGTGCTAGATTTTATCAAATGCCTTTTCTGCATCTATTGAAAGTATCATGTGATTTTTGTCCTTCCTTTTGTTTATGTGATGAATCACATTGATTGATTTGTGAATATTGAACCAGCCTTGCCTCTCCAGAATAAATCCCACTTGATCATTCTGTATGATTTTTTTCATATATTGGTGGATCCGGTTGGCTAATATTTTGTTGAGAATTTTAGCGTCTAAATTCATCAGGGATATAGGCCTATAATTTTCTTTCTTTGTGTTGTCTTAGCCCGGTTTTGGGATAAGAATTATGCTTGCCTCATAAAAGAAGTTTGGAAGTCTTCCTTCCTCTTGAATTTTTTGAAATACCTTGAGGAGGATAGGAGTTAGTTCTTCTTTGAATTTTTGATAGAATTCACTTGTGAAGCCATCAGGCCCAGGACTTTTCATTTTGGGGAGTTTTTTGATAACTGTTTCGATCTCATTTGTTGTAATTGGTCTGTTTAGGTGTTCTGATTCTTCCAGATTGATTTTTGGAAGTTTATATGATTCAAGAAATTTGTCCATTTCACCAAGATTGTCTAATTTTTTGGCATATATTTCTTCATAGTATTTTCTTACAATGCTTTGTATTTCTGTTGTATCAGTTGTTATTTCTCCACTGTCCTTTCTAATTTTATTTATTTGAGTCCTCTCTCTTTTTTTCTTGGTGAGTCTAGTTAAAAGTTCATCAATCTTGTTTACCTTTTCAAAGAACCAGCGTCTGGTTTCATTGATCCTCTGTATTGTTTCCTTAGCCTCTATGTCATTTATTTCTGCTCTGATCTTTATTATTTCCTTCCTTCTACTTGTCTTGGCTTTTATTTGCTGTTGTTTTTCTAGTTCTTTTAGATGCAGGGTCAGGTTGCTTATTTGAGCTTTTTCTAGCTTCTTATGATATGCCTGTAGTGCAATAAACTTCCCTCTCAGAACTGCTTTTGCTGTGTCCCATAAATTTTGAGTTGATGTATGCTCATTATCATTTGTTTCTAGAAACCTTTTTATTTCTTCTTTGATCTCATTGTTAATCCATTCATTATTTAATATCATGCTATTTAGTTTCCAAGTATTGGAGTATTTTTCAGTTTTTCTTTTGTGGTTAATTTGTAGTTTCATGGCATTGTGATCAGAGAAAATGTTTGATATGGTTTCAATCTTCTTCAATTTATTGAGACCATTTTTGTGTCCTAACATGTGGTCTATCCTAGAAAACGTACCATGAGCGCTTGAGAGGAATGTATATTCTACTGCTTTAGGGTGCAAAGTTCTGAAGATATCTATTAAATCGAGTTGATCTAGTGTCTCCTTTAAGTCTGCTGTTTCTTTATTAATTTTCTTTCTTGAGGATGTCTCCAGTGTTGTTAGAGGGGTATTGAAATGCCCTA
Source organism: Rhynchonycteris naso (assembly GCA_037038555.1). Taxonomy (NCBI): domain Eukaryota; kingdom Metazoa; phylum Chordata; class Mammalia; order Chiroptera; family Emballonuridae; genus Rhynchonycteris; species Rhynchonycteris naso. The sequence continues at coordinate 213,067,341 of CM072995.1, read as the reverse complement.
CTATGATAGTATTGCTGTTAATCTCGCCCTTTATATCCATCAAAGTCTGCTTTATGAATGTCGGGGCTCCTATATTTGGTGCATAGATATTTATAATAGTTATATCTTCCTGTTGAATTGTTCCCTTTATCATTATGTAGTGTCCTTCTTTATCTCTTACTACAGCCTTTGTTTTAAAGTCCATTTTGTCAGATATAAGTACTGCTACCCCGGCTTTCTTTTCATTTCCATTTGCCTGAAATATGTTTTTCCATCCTTTTACGTTCAGTCTATGTGTGTCTTTGTTTTAAGGTGTGTCTCTTGTAGACAGCATATGTATGGGTCCTGTTTCTTTATCCATGCAGCTACCCTATGTCTTTTGATTGGATCATTTAATCCATTTACATTTAAGGTTATTATTGGCATGTAGTTGTTTATTGCCATTTTATTCTTTAAAGTTGTATTCTTCTTTTGCTATATTCTTTACTCCCTTTAAAATGTTCACAACAGTCCCCTTAGTATCTCTTGCAGAATTGGTTTGGTTTTTATGAATTTCTTCAGGCTTTCTTTTCCTGGGAAGCTCTTTATTTCTCCTTCAATTTTAAACGTTAGCCTTGCTGGATAAAGTAGTCTTGGTTGTAGGTTTTTGTTCTGCATTACTTTGATTATTTCTTGCCATTCCCTTCTGGCCTCAAGTGTTTCTGTTGAGAAGTCCAATGTCGTCCTTATGGGGGCTCTTTTGTAGGTGATAGCCTTTTTTTTCCCTAGCAGCTTTTAAAATATTTTCTTTATCCATTAGTTTTGGTATTTTAACTATGATGTGTCTTGGTGTAGATCTTTTTGGGTTTCTCTTTAATGGAGTTCTGTGTGCTTCTTGAACGTGTGGAGTGTTTCCCAGCCTTAATTTAGGGAAGTTTTCTGCTATGATTTGATTGAACAAAGTTTCCATTTCCTGTCCTCTCTCCTCTGCTTCAGGTACCCCTATGATGCGAATGTTGTTTCTCTTCAGGTTGTCACAGAGCTCCCTTAGAGTTTCCTCACATTTTTTGAGTCTCTTTTCCTTTTTCTTCTCTGCTTCTGTGCCTTTGTTTATTGTGTCCTCTAACTCGCTTATTCGATCTTCAGCGTGATTCATCCTGCTTTTAATTCCTTCTATTGTGGTCTTCAGTTCTGATACTGTATTTGTCATTTCTGTCTGATTCTTTTTTATTATTTCAATTTCGTTTTTTATACTTGTTATCTCTTTATTTAGGTGTTCATAATGACTATCCATTGTTGCTCTAATTTCTTTGAACATCCTAACTATCATTATTCTAAATTCTGCATCTGGTAATTTGGGTATATCTGGTTCATTCAGGTCCTTTTCTGGGGATTTCTCTTGATTCATTTGGTTTGCATTCCTCTGCCTGCCCATTTTTTCTGTGTATAAGCAAGTTGTGGCCACTGGAGTCCAGTAGGTGTTGCCTTTGTGTTCTTTATGTGTGGTCTGTCTTCAGGCCCCCCACCCCCTCTGCCGCTGCCTAGGGTGGTTGGGTATGGGCGTTGCCAGAGACAGCCCTCTGTGGCTTTTGCTGTGATTTCTGCCTCTCCTCCGCGGGAGGGGCCGTCACTCAAGCCACAAGCCTCAGGACCAAGGATAGAGGTGAGCACCTTTACTCAGCTGCAGACCAGCCTATTTCCGGACTTTCGCCCAGAACCAGCAGTCAGAGCCTGCTCGCTACAGTTTCGCGGGTTAGGCGGGGCTTTTGACATGCTCTCAGCTGTAAGCTTTTGCCCTTCCGGAGCTTTAGCCCTGCCCTCGAGGCCAGGGCCCTTCTGCGCAGGGTCGGAAACCAAGGTTTATTGGGGCGGGCGTGTTTGCTGGCTTCCGCTCAGCTGCGGACTTCCACTCGTCCGGGACTCTACCCCGCCCCCGCGTTCAGAGCCCGCTCGTGCACGTGGGATGGCAAATCGCGGTTTCTCCGGCCGGGCGGGGATATTAGCGTGGTCTCATCTGCGAGCTTCCACTTGTCTCGGGGTCTACCACGTCCCCGCGCCCGCTCCTGCACGCAGAATGGCAAACCTCGGTTTCTCCGGCCGGGCGGGGCTGGTAGCGTGAGCTCAGCCGCAAGCCCCCCACTCGTCCCTGGTCCTAACCTGGTCCCCGCGGTCAGGGCTGGCTTGCGCAGAGTCGCAGAGCAGATTTCTGCCTGTTCCTGGCCTCCCGCTTTGTCCCCGTAAGTGGGATTAAAGGCTGGCCCGCAGCTTCCGGACCACTTTCTCGCGTCCCCTCTGACCCTGCTGGGCTAGACCGAGCTCCCACCCGCTTGGCCTCCGCCCACACCGACAGAACCCCGTTTCAGCGTCCTGCCGCCCACCATGCCCTTCAGCAACCCTCAGCAGAGTAGGATGGGACCTAATACTCCACACTGTAGGCCTGGGAGCTCCCTCACTTGTTTCAAAACTGTCCAAACGCCTCTTCTAGGCTCTGGGACTGTAGGCTGGGGCTTGGTTCCTGGGACCCAGGTCCCTCCCTCTCCGCCAAACTCTCCTCCCGCCACGCAGGTCTCTCCGGGCTGCCGTTTGCTCCGGTGAGCTGGGCAGCCCTCTTCGCATTTTCGCTATTCCTACCAGTCTCAATGTGGTTTCTTCTGTGTTCCTTGGTTGAAGAGTCCAGTTAGTTTTGTTCAAAGTTGGTTTATCCAGGTGATGGTTCTTAAAACTGAGTTGTAATCCACTTTGGTTCTGGGAGTTGGAAGTTGGTATTTCCACCTACTCCATCGCCATCTTCCCAAATCCGCACATCTCGGGTGGGCCAAGCAACCTCCGCGAGGCTCCGTCGCCTGCAGCCAGTCCTCCGCGGCGCCTGCCTTTCATTCACACCCAGCGGCAGATGGTGGCAGCCGCCGGGGCGGGAGCGGAGCGAGGGCGGGATGCGTCAGAGCCTGGAGACGCGCGCCCAGTCCGCTGCCAAATTGAGCGCGGCTGGCCTCCGCTCGGGTTTCTGGGCAGGGCGGCGGCGAGGGAGAGGAGGCTATGCTAATGAGACGTTTCTCCCCACGACTCGGCCACTGCCAGGCTGCCGACCCCCACCCGGCCCGGCAAATTCCCGCCCTCCTCCTGCCTCCGTCCGGACACCCTTCTACGAACCCAGATCCCAAGATGCACCTTCTCCCAGGCTGTCGTCCCAAGGTGCTGGGCTGTGGACTTTCCAGCTGCAGCAGTCTCTTGGCAGAGTCACCCACCCAAACTCCCTGCTCCTGTTGAAATGCTCAGGCCATTAACCCGTGGACTCCAGGTTAAGCAGGGGCGCTGGAAGCCACAAGGTGACCCCTGCCCCGGGTTTCTCTAGGGTGAGCCAGGTGCGCAAGGAAGACGAATTGCAGACTAAGCCTCCACCCTACCCTGGCCTCCTTAGCTAGCCCCCATTTTCTAATTAAGCCCTTAGCTGTGTCCCTCCCGGCCACTCTGACCAAATGATCCTGTTTCATCTTTTAATGTTATCCTGTGAATAAATTTGAAGAACCTATTGGATGATAGGAGTTGAAGTCCCTTAGAAGACTCAATCTGGATCTTTCCAAGAAATGACATATTTAGCTATGTGGGAAGAATATACCAGGGAAAAGCCTGGCGGTATCAAAAGTGAATTAATAGAGAATCCACGTGCCAAAACCTCTTTTGTATGGAGGGAGAGGGAGGCACACAGACAGGTCACCTCAGGAGCACACTGTGGCACAGGGCATGCCTGAGACCCAAGGCTACTCAGCACGGCGTGAAGCTTGTAGCCTCCAGGTGATGGTCTTTGGGGATGCAGGTACTTAAACTGAGACGTAGGGAATGAATAAGAATTAGACAGATGAAAAGGGGCAGAAAGGACATTCCAAGTAGAAAAAAAATTGTATGAATAAAGCAGCCCAATGGGTGGCAAAGCCCATCCTAGAAGCATAACACCATGAAACTCCAACGGGGGTAGAGTGGGAGGGTGGAAATACACGAGAAAAAGGCAGGGGTCATGCTGTGGTGGGTTTTGCAGGGAGGTTTTTCCATCTCTCTTGCTACTGACATGTTTCTAAGGGTGAGCCAGAGAATGCCAAGGTCGGAACTGCGACTAGAACAGCTCACTCAAAGCGGTCACACCCTTGTCTCTGGGCTCTGGGAAGAATGGCACTGACAGATGATGTGAACAACAGCAGTGAGTCCTGAGAGGAATGGACACATGACAATGGTGAGGGTATTAAATGAGCGGGATACAGCCAGGGATTTTACTAGCTGGCGAGGAGGGACAAGAAGACAGTCAGGATCATGTTGCAAATAGAGACCTCTCCAGGGATGCAGTTGCCAAAAGGTGTCCCTCATTCCCTCGTGGAAAAAATATTGGATATGAATACCAGAGTCATGCCCTAGCTCCTTTCAAGATTGTTAATTACATGCATGCAGGTACACGTGTGAGCCCATGCTTTGGTTAACCATGACTTAGCATTTTCAAATCACAATGTTTTGTTTTCACAGCTATAAAATGACTCCTCTTCCGCCTTGGTCGTTTGGCTCAGTGGTAGAGCGTTTGCCCAATGCATAGAAGTCCTGGGTTCGATTCCCGGACAGGGCACACAGAAGAAGTACCTATCTGTTTCTCCAACCTTCCCCCTCTCCTTTCTCTCTATCTCTCTCCCCTCCCACAGGCAAGGCTCCATTGGAGCAAAATGTTGGCCCGGGTGCTGAGGATGGCTTCATGGCCTCCACCTCAGGCACTAGAATAGCTCTGGTCACAACGGAGCAACACCCCAGATGTGCAGAGCATCACCTCCTAGTGGGCATGCCAGTTGAATACTGGTTGGGCGCATGCGGGAGTCTGTCTGCCTGCCTCCCCCGCTTCTCACTTCAGGAAAAAAATGACTCCTCTTCGTACTGGTGTACCTAGTTATAGGAACACCAGGAACACCAGCACAGAACTGTGAGATTCTGACGGCCAAGGAGACTGGCCAGGTAAGTATCCTCACTGTCAGAATGCCAGCCCAGGTTGCCACACTGCCAACAGACTGCACAGGTACCTCACCTGTCCAAGTGTCCTGCAGGTTGTGACAGTCCTCCTCCAAGAAGGAGCAGAGAGCAGAAGCAGGACCCAGCTCTTATTCTTATTCTTGACTTGTTGATGCTGTTGACTTTTATTTACTGATCTGGGTTTTGCCATTATTACATTATTTTAACAGGACCTCTGCACAAAATCCACACCCAGAGCTGTTTCTCTTAAAAGCTTATGTGTCATAGGTAGGAGGGAGCCAAATAACTTCTACCTAAATATAATTTGTTTTAACTCTCCATGTTTTGAATTTACTTAATCAATATTTCTATACATGCTATGACGCTCAAGTTACCAAACCACTTCAGATGTTACCTATATGCACCTTTCAGTGTATCACAGGCTTCCCATAGATTAAAGAGGAGAGTACGGTGGCGACACAGTTTAGATTGAGAGACATTTAATATAAAGGGTTTTTTTAAGTAAATGTCAACTCATCTTTATTCCCATTTATTGAAAGTGCATTACAAAAGCTTTGAGAAGCAGTTTAGCAAAAAGACACAAACACATACACAGAGTTTAGAAGCAATTTTTCAGTTTCACTAAACAAGAAAACAATTCTTACAGGACCAAGAAAGCCAGAAGGACAGACACACACAGCTCAGCATGCTGCTCCGAGTGGGTTCTTTCCCAGCAGTCTCTCTAAAACGTCAGCACAGGCAGGACGGAGGCATGGAATGTGTACTTTGTATGTGCGGTCGGAGATTTCACAAGAATGAAGAAGAATTGACAGACATGTGGAGAAATCTACACAACAAAATGGCCCGGGTAATATAATGGTAACAGTGTCCCATGAGTGAGCTGATCTCAGAGATACTTAGGAGATGTTTAGAACAGAATGATAAAATTCTACATATCAGAACATTAGGTATGTGGCTCGGGCAGTGCTGTGAATAGAGGTTGCAGTGAATCCTCTCCTATCTGACCTCCCACTGATCTTTGTGATGCTTTGAGGAGGCAAAGGGACTTGCTGAAGGGATGCTACTACTAGCAGAGCCAATACATTACATGAATGTCTGTGAGTGGTCACCTCAGTTTGTGATTTTCATGTGCTATTTCATTTTATTCTCCAACCTTAGTATCTCCCCATTTTCCAGGTAAGAACCACAAAAATTTCAGTAACTAGACTCAGTAAATGGTGGAGTCAGGAATCAAAATTAGTCTGAACTGCAACCCCAGCTTCTGGATGCAGTGCAGGGTTCCTGCACTACAGTTGGGCCAAGGCTACGACAGACGAGGGCCACTGAACCCACCCATCCCTGCTGCTGTCAGGATGGCCACCCAGAGCCCAATGCCCCAGCACAGAACCTAGCATATAAGTCCTTCTCCCATTCCTCCAATATTTATTTGGACAAGAAAGTGCAGAAACTCATGTTTCCATCAGTGAAGCTGTTTGAATCTACAGCCCCACCACAGTCTCAAGATGTATCTAGACTGAATTCTTCTGCCCTTAGTTCTATGGAGGAAGAGATGGTGGCCCACCCCCTTCAAGATGAAGTTTGCCTCAGTGGTTCTGCTGTAGGAACCTGTTTACTTGTAAGGCTGACTCCTGGCCACACCCAGGCTCTGGTTCCAGACCCCTCAGGGTGGTTAAGGGACACAGACACAACACACACCCCAGCTGATCCTAATAGGAGTTCTCTCCACACGTGGAAAACCTCACCAAAGGACTGAGCCCACTGGCAGGCAGGTTCGTGGTCTCGCAGCTTCACACAGACAGAAAGGGCAAAGCACCACATGACCATGAATCTGGACCTCGAGCGAGTACACTTTTGCTCCCCAGAACTCCGCTCATTATGCAATATTGGTGAACAGAGTAAAACAGATGATTCAGACACAATGTCATTTGGACACAATGTCAAAGAGCACATCTTGCCTATTGACATAGGTACACAAACCAGAATGAGAAAAATAATTACACTTGACACCACATACACAAGCTCACTGTGAGGTTACCCTTTTATAGTCTAATAAAAACTCTCTCCAGCAAGAAGTAGTTATAAAAATGTCCCAACTTCTCTGCTCCTGTCTCCTTATCTTCAATATGCCATATGGCACTGAGATAAGGAGGAAGAAGCCATGAAGACTCACCTGTCACAGAAAATGGCTGTTCTGCCCCATCCTGCACCTCCCCTCTGGCAGAAACGGAGGCCGTTTCATCAGAAACCATCTAATTTATCAACCCTGCCAGTCACGCAGATTGAAATCGGGTCCTCCATCCATAACGCAAGGAAAATGATTATTAACATCAACATGTATTTTTTATTACTACAGATTCACCATTTGGAGATTCAGAGAGCTGTCTCTGAATTTTAATAAAACATACACATAGCCCACACCTAAATCCTAAGGCAAAGATTGGCTCTAAAGCCCACAGAATGGCTGGAACGGGACCAAAGGGAAAACAGCAGGGCTTGAACATCAAAGCCTTTGCAGTATCTTTTTTTTTTTTTTAATCAGGAAATTGGAATTGAGAACTTCGAAAATGCTATGAAGAGAGTCTTTGGCTGAAGCTAAAAAGAAAAGGGAAAATAACATGGACCCTCCAGGAAGGTAAAAAGGATGCAGGAGTTTCTGAAAAGAAAAAAATCTACAAATAAAACGTTCCCCAAGAGAAAGCATGACATCATGGGAACACTGTAAAATGTGGAGGTCACTTTATTATGTGCATCTGGGATGGAAAAAGGCAAACCTGTCTTCCAGGACCCAGAGATGAGCTTTTGTGAAAGCTCCACACGAACGTTCCCACTCATGTGAAACAAACAAAGGATTATATATAATGCTACTACTTATGCAAATTATTTGACTTTTCACATGAAAGTCAAGTTTCAAATTTAAGGACTAGCACCCTGGTTGGCAAACCATGGCTGGCGAGCCACGTGCGGCTCTTTGGCCCCTTGAGGGTGGCTCTTCCACAAAATACCACATGCAGGTGCGCAGGTACATACGGTGGGGGGGCCTGTTGGTCAGGTGACAGGAGACACGGTGCAGGCGGGCCGCGGGATACACAGCACGTGATTCATGCAAGAGTTGAGTGAGCCAGTCAGGCAGCAGTCTCATTGTGCAGTGGTTAGTGCTAGTTGCATCCACAAATCACACGTGGGTGACAAAAGTACCTACTCGAAGCATCAAGTTACCTGTATTTTTCCAACCAGCTGCAAATCCTACAGGTATTTTTGTCATCAATTTAAGAATTGTAATTATTTTATGTTGGTGGCTGTATTATTATGAAATAAAACATTTTTTTAGGTGCCCTGTCTGACATGGCTACAAAGAAGAAACAAAAAAAAGACAGAAGACAAAAATCGTGAATTTAAAGTTGAATGGACTGAGACTTTCACGTTTATTCAAAACTTGAATGGCCTTCCGACCTACCTTATTTGTCAGGAAAAATTGGCGCATAATAAGAAATCAAATTTGGAGAGACACTTTACAATTAAACACGTGTCACTTCTAAATATCCTGTCAGCGGTGCAAGGAAGAAAGCAGTTGAGGAACTTCAGAAGAGTCAAGTTCTGTATTTAATTACTGGATACAATCTTCCAACAATGTTAATATTGCAAGTTTTGTGATTAGTCAAGAGATTGTTAAGAGAGGAAAACCATATACAGATGGAAAAGTTGCTTTATAAATGCATCTGAAGAGCTATTTCAGGATTTTAAGAACAAAGTAGATATTCTAAAAAAAACTTAGAGTTACCACTGTCTGCTAAAACAGTGAAAGATAGAACAGTCAAAATGTCTTCAAATATAACCAACCAGCAAGTCGAAGATCTTAAATTGGTTTCAGCTTTATCAATAGCAGTTGATGAGTCTTGCGACATAAATGATACAGGGCAAGTTTCACTTTTTGTATGATTTATTTTATCTACAGGTCCTAAAGAAGATCTTTTAGGATTATTGCCACTCAGAGGTCAAACACGTGGAGAGGATATAGCAAATGCTGTAGTTGAGTGCATAGAAAAACACCATATTCCACTCGATAAATTGTCTCAATTTCAACAGATGGGGCAAAAAGTATGACCAGCGTGACAGGGCAACATGTATGACTGGCATAAGAAATGGGTTCGTTGCTATTTTGAAAGAAAAAATTAATCACGAGATACTTACTTACCATTGCATCATTCATCAAGAAGCGCTTTGTGTGCAGATATTTCCAGAAGAAATTTGCAAAGTTATGGAATTGGTGATGAAGATTAAGATTATCAACTTCATTATAGCTAAAGCTCTTAATCATCGCCAATTTAAAGTGTTTTTAGTTGAAATGGAGTGAGTATGCAGATCTTCTGCTGCATAACAAGGTACATTGGTTATCAAGAGGAAATGTTTTGAAACATTTCACTTCCTTATTAACCCTGGCCAGATGGCTCAGTTGATTAGAGTATCGTCCCAAAGCACAGAGGTTGCCGGTTCGATTCCTGGTCAGGACACATACAGGAACAGATTGATGTTCCTGTCTCTCTCTCTCTGAAGTCAAGAAGTAAATATATATATATATATATATATATATATATATATATATATATATATATATATATAAATATATATATATATATATATATATATATATAAAAGAAAGGTCACTTCCTTATTAACAGAAATCAAAGCATTTCTCCTTGAGAAGGGTGTCCACTACGCAGAACTAACACACAATCAGTGGATCCAAACATTTTATTTCATGGTTGACGTACGTCTCATCTAAATCAGCTTAATCCAGTGGTTCTTAACCTTTTTTGAGGTACCGAACCCACCAGTTTCATATGCGCTTTCACTGAACCCTTCTTTAGTGATAAATAAAATATGATTTTTTTTCCAAATTAAATACATAGGTATATGTTTTTTTACTGGTGCACAAAATGAGCCGTGCATGAACATCACCTTGCTTAAAGAACAAAACCAACAAAGTGCATGAACTCACAACAAATTACAGTATTACTTTATTCTGGCCTCCGCGGCAGAGGCTTCTCCAAACCCCTGAGACCAACTCATCGAACCCCTAGGGTTCGATAGAACCCAGGTTAAGAACCACTGGCTTAATAGTAAACTACAAGGGAAAGGAAACACAATTTTTTCGATGTTAGAAGTTATTTCATTCGAAAACAAATTATTTCTTTTTACCCAAGATTTTGAAAGAGAAACTTTGATTCACTTTCCAAGCCTGTTGAAACATTGCCAAGAAAATAATTCTGATATTGACATTTGCTATTTCAAAACAACATTTTTAAATATGAGGGAAGCTTTTCTCAACAGGTTTAAAGAATTTAGAAACAGCAAAGCGATATTAGCCTTTATTAAAAACCTCTTAATGCTACTGCAACAGAATTAATTTTTTTCTCCCTTTAATACTGACATTGGCAACTTTGAAATGCAATTGCTGGATTTAATAAACAAAGAATTGTAGAGCTTGAAATCTGAACGTCTTTGTGCTGATAGAGAAATATTGGAGATAAACAAATGTGAACTTAGTTCACAGCACAAGTGGTCTGCTTTGAATGACCTGGAGAAGGAAGATATGTTGATTTTTAACACCTGGAATAGTACTCCTGACTCATATAATCAGCTGAAAAAACTAGAGTTTGCTGTTCTTTCCTTATTCGGGTCTACATATTCACGCGAACAATCATTTTCAATCATGAACCTTATCAAGAGTAAATTGAGAAGTCATCTTATTGATGAGAACCTGGAATCATGCCAAAAATTAAAAACAACATATAAACCTGACTTAACCAACCTTTTCAAGGAGATGCAAGGTCATTTGTTCACATTAGTGTTTGTCAGTCACTATCATGATTTAATTTTATGGATACCTTACAATTTAATTTTATCTATAAGTGATATTGTTATTAAGTATGATATCAAGTTTTATTCAATTTACCTATAGTTTAACTAAAACTTTAAGTAAAGTTTATTAAGTTAATTTTAGGGACTGTTGTGGAGTGAAAGAAGACGTAGTGTCGAGGATTGAGAAAGGTATGTTGAGATGGTTTGGACATCTGAGAAGTTGACCCACTGTGACTGTGAGTTACCGTGTGATTTTAACAGTCATCTGTACCCTCTGCGCTTCAGAGAGGATGAACCAAAGGAGATAGACAAAACAAGTATACAAGACAAGTGTGGATGGGAAAGTTGGAAGGGGTCGAGCGCAACAAACGTACCTCAATCAGAGTGAGGACGTTTTTAGCAAAGGCTAGCTTAAGAGTACCTTAATTAAGTTAACAACAATGTACCTACCTATATAGTTTAAGTTTAAAAAATTTGGCTCTCAAAAGAAATTTCAGTCATTGTACTGTTGATATTTGGCTCTGTTGACTGAGTTTGCCGACCACTGGACTAGACAATTTCTCCCTTCTGGGGTTGGGGTGAGATAGTAGAAGACCCATAAACTTTACTGGATCAAAACCCCAAAAGACATTTACAAGTTTCTCTGTTACAATGATGCTCCCAGTTCTTCAGGGGACAGCAAGGAAAATGATCAGAAAAATGGAAGAATTCTGGAAAATCACTCTTGGAAGTGGACAGGTTATGGGACCCTAGCTAACACAGTAGAAGGGAAAGAATTCATGTTCACATTTGCATGAGAGCCTATCACAGAGCAAACAGCAGGCCCTGGGAGAAGGAACCGGCAAGCTCCACCTCCATCTGTACTTGACATCGCAGAAGCGCAGAGGGGACAGATGACTGTTAAAATCACACAGTAACTCACAGTCACAGTGGGTCCAACTTCTCAGATGTCCTAACTCAACTCACCTATGTATTCGTGAAGTGGTGCCAGGCAGTAAGGAGGACGAAAGAGAGGCTGGGTGGGAACAGAGGAGTGAACAGTGATGACAACACATGTGTACAAAGGCAGGAACCCCATAAGCCCAGGGGGGAAGGGCTGTGCCCAACAGAGGCCAGGAGCATCCCCCAATAGCAAGACAGGCATGAAGACTAGAAAGGCATTCTGACAGCTGGCAATAGTAGACAGGGAAAGAAAAGAGAAAGGACCCTACTCCAGTCAGAGAGAAGACTGAGTAAAGACAGAGGTAGAAAAAGAGGAATGTTTACAACACAGAGAGTAGGACACTTTGGGACAGGAGAAAAGCGGTTTCATGTGAACAGGGCTGAAAGCCAGCTGTGGCGGCCTTCCATACCACACGGCAGCCAAGGTGCTGAAGGTAAAGCACTGGAAACCTGAAGCACCCTGACTTGGGAGCCGTGTAAGGAGGCTGGGCAGGGGAGGGCGGCAACAAGGACAGAAGGTTCATTCAGGAATCGTGATGGAGTGAGAAAGACCAAGCCCTGATCCCAAATGCAGCTCAGTGAGGTATGATTCAGTAAAATACATTTAACTAGTCAGGGAAAGATTTCTTTTAACGCACTAAATAATTTATCAGGAAGGAGGAGGAGAGAGCACATCTGTCACTGTAATCTTCAAAGATTACCCACTAATTATGAGACCCTGAAAGCTGTAGTGAGAATCAGTCAGAACCTATGCTGAGGCATGCTTTTATATCAACAAAGATGTACTTCTGAACACACACACACACATACACACACACACACATTCCAGCCTCACACCTGGGTTCGGTACAAAGTCTGTGTCCATACATCTGATTTTCCAGGCCACCAGAGAAGTCCATGTCACTGGAAAGCCATTCCTCTACCAGCCGGACACTTTGGAGGCTACCATGGGGTGCTAAGGACACTCCAGGTGGGGACCTCAACAGAGGATCTGCCCAACATCTCAGTGTTGGGCCGCCACAACCTGACTGTGCAGGCGTATCCTCGGGTGTTGGCTAGGTTGGCATATGCTGCTCTGCTAACCTGTAGCCTTACCAACTGGTGACAAAGCATAGTCTACTCAACAAAATGCCAAAAGGATCCCTAGTAAGACCATGCAGTAAACTAGGAAGTGCAAATATGTTCCTTTGCAATAGATGGGCAGAAGAATCGGGGTCTTTTTATTTAAGGCAAATATGACAATTGTTGAACAAATAAGCAATGGTACCATTCACAGGTAGCAATTTAAGACAAAAAATACACAGAAAAATGAGAAGGGAGAGAAGAGCCAAATATATATCAGGGTGAGCAGTAAAGAGCATGACAATATATCGGAAAAAGTCAAGGCAAACATATCACCCATGTCATAAAGAGCATTGTTTCATATTAAAGTGCAATCTATAAAAGTGATGTATTCTGAGTGGCTGTGTATCAGATACTGTTAGCATAAAAGGATATGAGGCAAATGCTTCTAAAAAGCTTATGGAAGCAGAGGCTGGGTGCTCGGAAGGGAAGCAGGACACAGAGGGTTGAACACTATAACTAATCAGTGTGATTTAGTAGTTGCAAAACTGTAAGGTCTAATTTTGAGCCCAACAAGCACTGAGCATACTTCTATTTAAGAGTCTATAAAATTTTCTAAAATAATATTTATGAGCATAATAAAAATACTAGGCTCAAAAAAACTGGAGATAAACCAATGAAACAGAAAAGAGAGCCTAATAAGAATAACACCCTAGCACATAAGTTGTATGACATTAGGGTACAAAGAGGCATCACAAGCCTGGACTTTAAGGAATGCACAATTATTTAATCATGAGGAAAAAATAAAACTGGACTTCAGTTAAGCCCATATATAATAAAAAAAAACACTTGGTTAATGCATTATGATAAAAAGTTACACATAAAACACTAATAGTAAAGATTTGTTAATATTGACATTAGAATGGACACAGAAGTTTCTTTCTACATAAGATAGCTCTCACAAGAATGTCATCAACAAGGTAGAAAGAGCTTGATTCATAGAGTCCTTTCTGTAGAACTGATACATCCACTATTAAAAGGAATTCACTATTCAGAAGTCAGTTATGTTCTATAAACTAACAACAAATTATCAGAAAGAGAAATTAAGAAAACAAGCCCATTTACAATTGCATCAAAAGGAATAAGTAACTAGCAGTAAAAGTTAACCAAGGAGATAAAAGGCCTGTACTCTCAAAACTAAGATACCTAATGAAAGAAAGTAAAGAAGACACAAATTGACAGAAGCATTTACTATGCTCGTGGAAGAATTATGATTAAAAATGTCCATACTACCCAAAGCGGTCTACAGATGCAATGCAGTCCCTATCAAAATACCAATGGCATTTTGCAAAGAACTAGGACAAATAATCATATGTTTATATGGAACCCCAAAAGACCCTGAACAATCAAAGCAGTCCCTAAGAATAGCAAAGTTGGACATATCACGCTACCTACCTGACATCAAAGTATAGTGCAAGGTTATGGTAATCTAAACAGAGTGGTACTGGCTTAAACACACAGATCAATGAACCAGAATGGAAAGCCTAGAGATAAACCATGCTCATAAGGTCAATTAGTCATGACAAAGGAGGCAAGAGCATATAATGGGGTAAAGACAGTATTTTCACTCAATGGTACCAGAAAAATTGAACATGCAAAAAGAAAAAAGGAACTAAACCACTTTCTTACACCATGCACAACATTTAACTGAAAATACATTGAAAACTTATATCAAAGACCTGAAGCCATAAATTTTCTAGAATAAAACACAGGCAGTAAACTCTTTGACCCTGGTCTTAGAGATGTTTGTTGTGTCTCCCATGGCAGAGACAACAACAGCAAAAATAAACAAAGGGAATACACCAAACTCAAAAGCTTTGCTCCATGAAGGAAAATCATTGACAAAATGAGAAGACAACAGATTCTCCTAGCTCATCATGGTTCTACATACCCATTTCCCTGTCCACACAGACCCCCACTGAAACTCTCACAGAAGGAGCACTCGCATCTAACAAATACTGGGTATTTCCAAAAGGACGGCTCAAATGATCTGATGGTTTACTGACAAAACTTCCTTCTGCACATTGGGGTCATAGTCTGAGTTCCACGTGTGGTCCTGCTAAATGTACATGGCTATCTGAGGCTAGAAACGGCAAACATCACAAAGGCCCCCCCCCACCTGTCAAAAGGTACCAGCTCCCCAAAGTGAGTGCCGTGGTTTGGCAAAGAAGTAAAGCTCCCAGCTCTTACCCTTGGAGTTTCGACTAAATGAGGTTCATCTCCAATTTCTTATCCCCTGTTCACCTACAGCTCTGAAACCAAATAAAACAAGACCATAGCACTGATTTCAACTCCTACTCAGCGGTCTAGATGTTCAGGGGGCCACTGACAGCTCAGACACCCCTTTGAAATTGCAGTGAAGCCCTTTTAATCTAAAGGATTGTTCTTTTGAAAGACTGAAATGGAAAAACTCTTTTAAAAATATATCCGATACTAAGAAGGCACCGGAGTAGGCAGATGCACAGACTCCCAGCTCATACCACCAAACTGGATTACAAATTAATTCAGGAACAATCAGCGTGAAAAACCAACTTTGGACTACAAGAACAGGTCTCAAAACCCAAGGAGCAAGTAAGAAGCCACACTGAGCCTGGTAGGGAGCACTAAGGTGCAGTAGGTCTCCCCTGCATCCAGGAATGAAAGAAGCATGAGGCCGAGAGCTCAGAAGGGCTCTCATTCCAAGGAGAAGAGTAGAAAATATTGCACACAGCCACTTGCCTGGGGACCTGGGAATGAGGTGTGCTGAGAGGGCTGGCTTGTCTTCCAAAAGAAAAGTGGAAAGAGAGACAGATGGTGACAAGCAGAAGAATACTTGGGATGACCTGAGAAGCTAACTCATCCAGTGTGGAGGCGGCCATAGCTGGGGAAGGGGTTGATCCCTCCACACAGCACAAGCCTAAAGTGGTTCCGGGTGATCCACCTCCAGAAATCTCTCCAGCTCCAATCAGTGCAACAAGACACAGCTGAAAACAGGAAGTGGGGAAGAAGGGCAGTAACTCAGGTCTCCATGGAGACCTGAGATACACCTCCCCCTACTGAAGCAGAGAGAGCACCCAGCCCCCAGAGAGAAGCTCACAGATCAGGCCTTCAAAGTCTCAGGTTACACCTACCACATTCCTGGATACAGTTTCAAATAAGACCCCTGCTGAGATCAGTAACAAGACTACCACGGAGTTAAAAAAAATACTGAGAGGAAAATAAACAAATCAAGACTTCAAAGTGGCTCTATGAGAAAAGCCAAATCTGACAGTGGATTACAAACAACAGCTGATGCCAACCCAAGAAGACCTAGAAATAACACAACTGAAAATTGGAGGCAGACAACACCAACCCAAGACTCTACCAGCTCTACAAACAATACACTCAAATGAGGAGGGTATACACAGACATAATGGGAAGACAGAGAAGTGCAATCCAAATGAATCAACAAGAGGAACCCCCAGAAAATAAACTGAGTGATATGGAAATAACCAAACTACAGGAAGTAGAGTTTAAAATAATAATTATTAGAATGCTGAAAGACCTTAGAACAACAATGGATGGACACAATGAACATATAAATAGATTACAAGCATCAAAAAGGACATTGAAATAATAAGAACCATTCAAAAATGACAAATACAATATTAGAAATGAAGACTACACTAGAAGCAATTAAAAGCAGGCTGGATAAAGCAAAGGATCGAATCAGCGATTTAGAAGACAAGATAAATGAAAACACAGTGGAGCAGCAAAAGGAAAAGAGGCTAAAAAAATCTGAGGAAACTATAAGAGAGCTCTGTGACAACCTAAAGAGAAACAACATCCGCATCATAGGGGTTCCTGAAGAAGAAGAGAAAGAACAAGGAGTAGAGGCGCTGTTCGATAAAATCATAGCTGAAAACTTCCCTAAATTGATAAAGGAAAAAGTCACACAAATTCAAGAAGCACAGAAAACTCCATTAAAGAGAAACAAAAAAAAATCTACACCAAGACACATCATAATTAAACTACTGAAGCTAAGAGATAAAGAGAAAATATTAAAAGCTGCTAGAGAAAAAAAGGTTATCACCTACAAAGGAGCTGCCATAAGGATGACATCCAACTTCTCAACAGAAACACTTGAGGCCAAAAGGGAATGGCAAGAAATATTCGAAGTAATGCAGAACAAGAACCTACAACCAAAACTTCTTTATCCAGCAAGGCTATTGTTTAAAATTGAAGGAAAAATAAAAAACTTCTCAGACAATAAAAAACAAACAAACTCAAGGAATTCATTACAACCAAACCAATGCTGCAAGAAATGTTAAGGGGCCTGTTGTAAACAGAACAAAAAGGGAAAGGAATACAGTAAAAGAGGAATAAAGTTTTAAAGAATAAAATGGCAATAAACAACTACGTATCAATAATAACCTTAAATGTAAATGAATTAAATGATCCAATCAAAAGACATATGGTGGATAAGAAACCAGGACCCGTACATATGCTGTCTACAGGAGACATACCTCAAAACAAAAGATACACATAGACTGAAGGTAAAAGAATGGAAAAAAATATTTCATGCAAATGGGAATGAAGATAAAGCTGGGGTAGCAATACTTATATCAGACAAAATGGTCTTTAAAACAAAGGCTACAGTAAGAGATAAAGAAGGTCATCCTGAGACTACATCCAGAGAAATCAAATGTTTCTTCACACCCACCCAAAAGCAAATAATTGCCGACATGATCAGGAGGCTGTGGAAAAGGCAGGCGGGACGGAGGGAGGGAGGGAGGGAGGGAAGGAAGGAAGGAAGGAAGGAAGGAAGGAAGGAAGGAAGGAAGGAAGGGAGGGAGGGAGGGAAGGAAAGAAAGAAGGAGGGACAGACGCCCACATCACAGACCCACAGGGAGCAAAGTATGCCAAGTTCTGACGCTGACTAGAAGGGAGCACCTGCCAATCCAGTGCCATGGTAGGGATAAGGCTGCCAAACACATGTTTGTGGGGCCCAGACAAATCGATGATGCCAGATGTTGTGGCGTGGTGTTAGCGGCGGCTGGCCCAGATGGCACATGGGACTGGCAGGCGGGAGCCCGGGACGTTATCTGTGGTCAGAAACAGAAAATGCAAGGTGGCTAATGGCTCCCGTGATCAAACAGAACGAGAATAGCTATGACTGACCTACCTCTGTGAGATGCTGGGGACACCAAGCAGGCAAGGCCCTGACTGCTCCTGATCCAGGCCACATCTCAGGGCTGTACCTGCCATGAGTGACCCAAACAAAGGAGGGAAACTCCCGGACAAGGAGGGGTTTTTTTACAGCTTATTACAAAAGCGGTAGGTTCCCCAAAACTCAGTGTTCCTCAACCACGATGCAAAGCCACAGTGAGCCGAGCATCCATCTGGGCTGTACTGTATGTGTCACTTCTGTAGTACCAGGGGTCAAGGTCACTCTACATGAATATATTAATGCTCTTGCTGTGTCACAATCCATAAAGTCTTTGCTCTCTGACCTGGTGTTGTACTTTTTCCTCCCAGCATCCATGACATAGGAACAGACTAAAGCATTACCTTGTAAGTGGGGAGAGGGCAAATTGCAAATCCAACATCTTGGAAAATTTAAATTTTAAGTTTCTGACTAACTATAAAGATTTCAAAAACCTAGAATAAAGAAACAATATGGAAAATCCTCCTTCTCTGCTCAATTTTGTAATAAAAAAAAGTTAAAAGAGTGCTACAGGACTTTTCCATTTTAACCATACCCTTTGTTTCATTTCCCCTCTCACATCCTCTATAGAAACTGTGACTGTGATAAGTCTTTAAAAGTAAAATCAAACCTAAGTCAGAACCCAGAAGACTTTCTTGCTCTGAATTTACGGGGGAGGAGGAATGAATTGGGGGCCACACTAGAATCTATGTAAACGTAATAAATTAAAATCAATTAAAAAAGAAAAGGATACCTGAAAACAGGTTGGTTACTAAACTGAAACTCGAGAGGCTGGTACCAAGGTAAATTAGACATGTAGTTCTTTATTTATTTTTTTATATATATATTTTATTATTAATTCTAATGGGGTGACACCAATAAATCAGGGTACATATGTACAATGAAAATATCTCCAGGTTATCTTATCATTCAATTGTGTTGCATACCCGTCACCAAAAGTCAAATAGTCCCCTGTCACCTTCTATCTGGTTTTCCCTGTGCCCCTCCCCTCCTCCCTATCCCACTCTTCCCTCCCTCCCCCTATCCCATAACCACCACCCTCTTGACCATGTCTCATATTCTCACTTTTATGTCCCACCTATGTATGTAATCATGCTGTTCTCAGTTTTTCTTTTTTTCTGATTTACTTATTTCACTCCGTATAATGTTATCAAGGTACATCCATTTTGTTATAAATGATCCGATGTCATCGTTTCTTATGGCTGATTAGTATTACATAGTATATATGTACCATAGCTTTTTAATCCACTCGTCTTCTGACGGACACTTGGGCTGGTTCCAGATCTTCGCTATTATGAACAATGCTGCCACAAACATGGGAGCGCATTTCTTCTTTTCAAACAGTGCTATGGTGTTCTTAGGGTATATTCCTATAAGTGGGAGAGCTGGGATAAAAGGCAGTTCTATTTTTAATTTTCTGAGGAATCTCCAAACTGTTTTCCACAGTGGCTGCACCAGTCTGCATTCCCACCAGCAGTGCAGAAGGGTTCCCTTCTCTCCACATCCTCGCCAGCACTTATTCTGTGTTGTTTTGCTGATGAGTGCCATTCTGACTGGTGTGAGGTGATATCACATTGTGTTTTAATTTGAATTTCTCTAATGATTAGTGATGTTGAGCATTTTTTCATATGCCTATTGGCCATCTGTATGTCCTCTTTGGAGAAATTTCTATTCATTTCTTTTGCCCATTTTTTGATTGGGTTGTTTGTCTTCCTGTTGTTGAGTTTTATAAGTTCTTTATAAATTTTAGTTATTAACGCCTTATCAGATGTGCTGTCGAATATGTTCTCGCATTGTGTGGTTTGTCTTTTTATTCTGTTCCTATTGTCTTTAGCTGTGCAAAAACTTTTTAGTTTGATATAGTCCCATTTGTTTATCTTGCCTTTTATTTCATTTGCCCGTGGAGATAAATCGGCAAATATATTGCTGCTACAGATGTCGGAGAGTTTGCGGCCTATGTTTTCTTCTAAGATGCTTATGGTTTCACGGCTTATGTTTAAGTCTTTTATCCATTTTGAATTTGTTTTTGTGAACGGTGTAAGTTGATGGTCTAGTTTCATTTTTTTGCAGGTAGATGTCTAGTTTTCCCAACACCATTTGTTAAAGAGGCTGTCTTTACTCCATTGTATGTTCTTTCCTCCTTTGTC
Organism: Rhynchonycteris naso; assembly: GCA_037038555.1. Lineage (NCBI taxonomy): Eukaryota > Metazoa > Chordata > Mammalia > Chiroptera > Emballonuridae > Rhynchonycteris > Rhynchonycteris naso. The sequence continues at coordinate 213,047,130 of CM072995.1, read as the reverse complement.
AAATATCAGTTGTCCATAAAGCGGCGGGTTTATTTCTGGGTCCTCTGTTCTGTTCCATTGATCTATGTGCCTGTTCTTATGCCAGTACCAGGCTGTCTTGAGTATAATGGCCTTATAGTAAACCTTGATATCTAGAAGAGTGATACCTCCTGCTTTATTTTTCCTTTTTAAGATTGCTGAGGCTCTTCGTGTTCTTTTTTGGTTCCATATAAATTTTTGGAAGATGTATTCTATATCTTTGAAGTATGTCATTGGTATTTTAATTGGTATTGCATTGAATTTATAAATTGCTTTGGGTAATATAGACATTTTAATGATGTTTATTCTTCCTAGCCATGAGCACGGTATATGCTTCCACTTGTTTGTATCTTCCTTGATTTCTTTTATCAATGTTTTATAATTTTCCGAGTACAAGTCCTTAACCTCCTTGGTTAAATTTACTCCTAGGTACTTTATTTTTTTGGCTGCAATAGTGAAGGGGATTGATTCGTTAATTTCTTTTGCTGAAAGTTCATTGTTGGTATATAGAAATGCCTCTGATTTTTGAGTATTAATTTTATATCCTGCCACCTTACTAAATTCATTTATAAGGTCCAGTAGTTTTTTGACTGAGGCTTTAGGGTTTTCAATATACAATATCATATCATCTGCAAATAGTGACAGTTTTACTTCTTCTTTTACAATTTGGATGCCTTTTATTTCTTCTTCTTGTCTGATTGCTGTAGCTAGGACTTCCAGAACTATGTTGAATACGAGTGCTGAAAGGGGGCATCCCTGCCTGGTTCCTGATCTTAAGGGGATTGCTTTTAATTTTTGTCCATTTAGTATGATGTTTGCTGTCGGTTTATCGTAGATGGCCTTTATCATGTTAAGGAATGATCCCTGTATTCCCCCTTCACTGAGAGTTTTGAGCATGAATGGGTGCTGGATTTTATCAAATGCCTTTTCTGCATCTATTGAAATTATCATGTGATTTTTGTCCTTCCTTTCGTTTATGTGATGAATCACATTGATTGATTTGCGAATATTGAACCAGCCTTGCCTCTCCAGAATAAATCCCACTTGATCATGGTGTATGATTTTTTCATATATTGCTGGATCCTGTTGGCTAATATTTTGTTGAGAATTTTATCGTCTACATTCATCAGGGCTATAGGCCTATAATTTTCTTTCTTTGTGTTGTCTTAGCCCGGTTTTGGGATCAGAATTATGCTCGCCTCATAAAAGGAGTTTGGAAGTCTTCCTTCCTCTTGAATTTTTTGAAATAGCTTGAGGAGGATAGGAGTTAGTTCATCTTTGAATTTTTGATAGAATTCACTTGTGAAGCCGTCAGGCAAAGGACTTTTCTTTTTTGGAGTTTTTTGATAACTGTTTTGATCTCATTTATTGTAATTGGTCTGTTTAGGTGTTCTAATTCTTCCAGATTGATTTTTGGAAGGTTATATTATTCAAGAAATTTGTCCATTTCACCAAGATTGTCCAATTTTTTGGCATATATTTCTTCATAGTATTTTCTTACAATGCTTTGTATTTCTGTTGTGTCAGTTGTTATTTCTCCACTGTCCTTTCTTAATTTTATTTATTTGAGTCCTCTCTCTTTTTTTCTTGGTGAGTCTAGTTAAAGGTTCATCAATCTTGTTTACCTTTTCAAAGAACCAGCGTCTGGTTTCATTGATCCTCTGTATTGTTTCCTTAGCTTCTATGTCATTTATTTCTGCTCTGATCTTTATTATTTCCTTCCTTCTACTTGTCTTGGCTTTTATTTGCTGTTGTTTTTCTAGTTCTTTTAGATTCAGGGTCAGGTTGCTTATTTGAGCTTTTTCGAGCTTCCTATGATATGCCTGTAGTGCAATAAACTTCCCTCTCAGAACTGCTTTTCTGTGTCTCATAAATTTTGAGTTGATGTATGCTCATTATCATTTGTTTCTAGAAACTTTTTTATTTCTTCTTTGATCTCATTGTTAATCCATTCACTATTTAATAACATGCTATTTAGTTTCCAAGTGTTTAAGTATTTTTCAGTTTTTCTTTTGTGGTTCATTTCTAGTTTCATGGCATTGTGATCAGAGAAAATGCATGATATGATTTCAATCTTCTTAAATTTATTGAGACCATTTTTGTGTCCTAACATGTGGTCTATCCTAGAAAACATACCATGAGCACTTGAGAAGAATGTATCTTCTACTACTTTAGGGTGAAAAGTTCTGAAGATATCTATTAAATCGAGTTGATCTAGTGTCTCCTTTAAGTCTGCTGTTTCTTTATTAATTTTCTTTCTTGAGAATCTATCCAGTGTTGTTAGAGGGGTATTGAAATCCCCTACTATGATAGTATTGCTGTTAATATCGCCCTTTATATCCATCAAGGTCTGCTTTATGTATGTCGGGGTTCCTATATTTGGTGCATAGATATTTATAATAGTTAAATCTTCCTGTTGAATTGTTCCCTTAATCATTATGTAGTGTCCTTCTTTATCTCTTACTACAGCCTTTGTTTTAAAGTCCATTTTGTCCGATATAAGTAATGCTACCCCGGCTTTTTTTTCATTTCCATTTGCATGAAATATTTTTTCCATCCTTTTACCTTCAGTCTATGTGCATCTTTTGATTTAAGGTGTGTCTCTTGTAGACAGCATATGTATGGGTTCTGTTTCTTTATCCATGCAGCTACCCTATGTCTTTTGATTGGATCATTTAATCCATTTACATTTAAGGTTATTATTGATATATAGTTGTTTATTGCCATTTTATTATTTAAAGCTGTATTCTTCTTTTGCTCTATTCTTTCCTCCCTTTAAAATATTCACAAGAGGCCCCTTAGTATCTCTTGCAGAATTGGGTTGGTTTTTATGAATTCCTTCAGGCTTTCTTTTTCTCGGAAGCTCTTTATTTCTCCTTCAATTTTAAACGTTAGCCTTGCTGGATAAAGTAGTCTTGGTTGTAGGTTCTTGTTCTGCATTACTTTGATTATATCTTGCCATTTCCTTCTGGCCTCAAGTGTTTCTGTTGAGAAGTCTGATGTCATCCTTATGGGGGCTCCTTTGTAGGTGATAGCCTTTTTTTCTCTAGCAGCTTTTAAGAATTTTTCTTTATCCATTAGCTTTGGTATTTTAACTATGATGTGTCTTGGTGTAGATCTTTTTGGGTTTCTCTTTAATGGAGTTCTGTGTGCTTCTTGAACGTGTGGAGTGTTTCCCAGCCTTAATTTAGGAAAGTTTTCTGCTATGATTTGATTGAACAAAGTTTCCGTTTCCTGTCCTCTCTCCTCTTCTTCAGGAACCCCTATGATGCGAATGTTGTTTCTCTTCATGTTGTCACAGAGCTCCCTTAGAGTTTCCTCACATTTTTTGAGTCTTATTTCCTTTTTCTTCTCTGCTTCTGTGTCTTTGTTTATTTTGTCCTCCACCTCGCTTATTCAATCCTCAGCGTGATTCATCCTGCTTTTAATTCCTTCCATTGTGGTCTTCAGTTCTGATACTGTATTTGTCATTCCTGTCTGATTCTTTTTTATTATTTCAATTTCGTTTTTTATACTTGTTATCTCTTTATTTAGGTGTTCATAATGACTATCCATTGTTGCTCTAATTTCTTTGAACATCCTAACTATCATTATTCTAAATTCTGCATCTGGTAATTTGGTTATATCTGGTTCATTCAGGTCCTTCTCTGGGGATTTCTCTTGATTCATTTGATTTGCATTCCTCTGCCTGCCTATTTTGTCTGTGTATTAGCAAGTTTTGTCCATGGAGTCCAGTAGGTGTTGCCTTTGTGTTCTCTAGGTGTGGTCTGTCTGCAGGCCCCCCACCCCCTTTGCCACTGCCTAGGGTGGTTGGGTATGAGTGTTGCCAGCGCCGGCCCACTGTGGTTTTTGCTGTGATTTCTGCCTCTCCTCCGCGGGAGGGGCTGTCACTCAAGCCACAAGCCTTTGCACCAAGGTTAGAGGTGAGCACTTTTGCTCAGCTGCTGACCCAGCCTATTTCCGGACTTCCACCCGGAACCCACAGTCAGAGCCTGATCGCCACGGTTTTGCGGGTTGGGCGGGGCTTTTGACGTGCTCTCAGCTGTGAGCCTTTGCCTGTCCGTAGTTTTAGCCCCGCCTTCGAGGCCTGGGCCCTTCTGTGCAGGGTCGCAAACCCAGATTTATTGGGCCGGGCGTGTTTGCTGGCTTCCGCTCAGCTGCGGACTTCCGCTCGTCCCGGACTCTACCCCGCCCCCGCGTTCAGAGCCCGCTCGTGCACGTAGGAATGCAATCCGCGGTTTCTCCGGCCGGGCGGGGATAGTAGCGTGGGCTCAGCTGCAACCTTCCACTTGTCTCAGGGTCTACCCTGTTCCCATGCTCGGAGCTCGCTCACGCACATATAATGGCAAACCGCTGTTTCTCCGGCCCGGGGGGGGGGGGGGTTGGTAGCGTGAGCTCAGCCGTGAGCCCCTGCCCGTCCCTGGTCCTAGCCCAGTCCCCACGGTCAGGGCCGGCTTGCGCAGGGTCGCAGAGCGGATTTCTGCCCGTTCCTGTCCTCCCGCTTTGTCCCCATAGGTAGGATTAAAGGCAGGCCCGCAGCTTCCGGACTGCTTTCGCGCGTCCCCTCCGACCCTGCTGGGCTAGACCGAGCTCACTCCGGCTGGCCTCCGCCCACACCGACAGAACCCCGTTTCAGCGTCCTGCCGCCCCAAACCCTTCAGCAACTCTCAGCATAGTAGGAAGGGACCTAATACTCCACACTGTAGGCCTGGGAGCTCCCTCACTTGTTTCACAGCTCTAAACTGTCCAAACGCCTCTTCTAGGCTCTGGGACTGTAGGCTGGGGCTTGGTTCCTGGGACCCAGGTCCCTCCCTCTCCGCCAAACTTTCCTCCCATTACGCGGGTCTCTCCGGGCTGCCATTTGCTCCGGGGAGCTGGGCAGCCCTCTTTGCGTTTTTGCTATTCCTACCAGTCTCAATGTGGCTTCTTCTGTGTTCCTTGGTTGAAGAGTCCACTTAGTTTACTTTATAGTTCCAGATGATGGTTCTTTAAATTGAGTTATAATCCACTTTGGTTCTGGGAGTTGGAAGTTGGTACGTCCGCCTACTCCATCGCCATCTTGCTTCTCCCGACATGTAGTTCTTTAAAGGAGTCACTGTTTTAATTTCAAAATTGGATCACAAATGACTCTGAACCCAAAGAATTTATAAGAAAATTATGTAAATGCATAACTTGTATTGCAAACTGCTACTAGAATAACGGACAATTATAAAGCATTTATAAACACTTTGTCTATAAAAAATTAAATTAATCACTAATAATAATTTAATATTTAAAAATCAATTTTGTTAAAAATCATTGCTTTCTTTTCTAAGGATCTTGAAAGATATGTGAGGACCAGGACCCCAAATTTGATATCTTACTAGATAAATACTGACATAAGTTTTCAAACATAAAGTTTTTGAGAAACTAGCATAAAACACATCTTAAAATTTTATTCTTAAAATGTACAAAATTTTATAGAAGATGTAAAAGTTTTAAATTTATGAAAGAGGTACACAGTTAAACAAAAAGGCAGGAAAATAGTAAACAATACTGTGGGAAATGGTTATTTAAAATAATTACTTAGAAGTATTTTTGTAATGGCATCATTTACCTTTTTAAACAAAAATCTTCATTGTGAAAATGAATGTAATTATTCTTATGATGGGTACATAAGTTGTTTTCTTCAAGAAAGAACAAAGTTAACAAATATAGCTTTGAAATCAGAAGTCTTAAGATGAACAGTTGTTTGTTACATATTTTCTTTCCCCAATTGGATTTACCACATAGCATGACATTTTTTTAATGGGAGGAGTGAAGGAAGAAACTATGAAGTTTAATAATACAGAAACATTTTATCAACCTAACTTGTAGCCACTGCTTTGATTTTTGGGTTATCTCAGGGCCAATAAGCATACTCTCTAGTGCATGAAACAAAACTAGAAGATAGCCTTAGGGGGAAAAAAGTAAAATCAAGCCTAAGTCAGAACCCTGAAGACTTTCTTGCTCTGAATTTATGTGAATTGGAAGTGGGAGAGTGGGGGGGGGGGTCTACACAACACTCCCAAAGTTTAAATGTCTACGCTAAGGAAATCACTTAAGCTGGGAAAATGATTCTCAGGGCCATGGGGAAGCTTCAGAGGTGGAAGTGTCAGAGTAAAAAAATATCAAGAAGACTGTGTGTAAAAAAGCAGGATTGGGACAGGAAAACAGGAGGCAGGACACTTATAGAAGGCAAACAGGAAGGTGACCCTTCCTCAGCAGGTGTGCCTGAGGCCAAATGTTCCATAAAAGAAGTCCTGCAGAAAAGAATGTGTTGATGAGAGCTTTAGCCCAAAGGGGACTACAAATGCCTGGGGAAGCATTAGAATTCAGAGAGAGAGAAAGTGTTTGTGTTTTAGCATTACGTGAATGGCCACTGTTTCAGCTCATTGATTTAATCAATGAAGAGCTGGGAAGCTTTTACTGCAGGGCAGGACCTGCGTGAAGACTGGTGGTCATCCAAATGGGGCCACCACCTGCCTTTGCAAAGAACATGTCAAGTCAGCACAGCCACAGGGAGGGGTGTAACCTAGGCAAGCCGTCAGAGCTGAGGGGCTGTGGCAGAGGCAACGTGGCGAGCATGCCTGTAAGGTTGTCTGCCCCTTTGCGGCAAGCGTTTGCTGACCTGAGCTCTTGAGGATGGACACACCGGGAGGGGCAACCGTAGGTTTTACCCCTATTCATATGGAAAATAATAGAACAGTTCATCAATAATGACACGAGGAGAAACTCTTATGTTTTGTGATCTCACAACTGCAAACCGACATTTGCCCCACAGGGTACGGTACAAGTAAGACAAGTTACCCCCTTCTTCGTGCTGTCCCTCTGGTGGGTGCAGACAATGAACAGGTATGTTTTGCAACAGGTGATGTGGTTTCTGATACTAGGAGGTGCTATGAAGAAAGAATAGATGTAGTGTCATGGCAAAGAGTGTTTTCATATTCACGTCCAGGTTTTTGCTTTCTCATACAGTTATTTTAAGGTGATTTGTGCTAGAATCTCACTTTTAAAAGGGTAAGTCTCAAAGGAGAATGCTTTTTCTTTCTATGTGTGACTTGTTCTATGCATGGTCCCTCTGTTAAACCAGATTAGTATGTTGTGCGCTACCTGAGAGGGAAAATATCGAAGTCCAAATTTCTATCCAACGCTGAATGACTTTCTCAAGGTCCCCTCCCTAGTTATACACTTGAACGTCGTCTTTTACACAAATGGCTGGCTCATGACAGGTGAGAATTTAAGGGAAGAAATCCATAAAAAAATAAAAGTGTACCACAGAATTTTGCAAATGAGGAAGCTAAGAGATGTGTGGCTGGGAGTAGACCAGAAGTTCCCCTACCTTCCTCTCCATTCTGCTGTGACCTAAATTTTCTCCAAAATATTATTTAAAAGCTACAAAAAAAAAGTCCATTTTGTTGGACTTTTTGTTAGAGAAAGAAGTCATCAAACCCCACGAATGCTAGGCTGACCCAGTTCCCCAGACTCACTCAGTGACACAAGCAGACCTGTCCCAGAGGCCTGTCACCCGATTCCTGTCAGTGTAGCCACACAGGCATGTGTGGCTCTTGGGTCAGCTCTTGGAGATGTGTTTGAGGGATGGTTAAAGCCTTTTAAACTGTAAATATGGGAACAGAACACAACTAAGCAATGACATAAAAACCCTCACCATTATGCCTGCAGACAGAGTGTTAACCTGGCATGCTGAGGTCCCAGGTTGGAAATCCGAGTTCACTGGTTGGAGCACAGGCTGACCAGCTTGAGCACAGAGTCACAAACATGATCCCATGGATACTGGCTTGAGCAAGGGGTCACTGGCTCAGCAGGAGATCCCCCCAGTCAAGGTACAAGAGAAGCAATTGATGAACAACTAAAAGTGACACAACTACAAGTTGATTCTTCTTATCTCTGTCCCTTCCTGTCTCTATCAAAAAAATAAATCCTCGCTATCATAGCAGAATCCCCCATAAGTATATAAAAATAGTTTTTTGTTAATCTCCAACAATAAAAACGTTGGTCACCAAAACAGAAGCTCTGAAAAGATTGGGTCAAACACATTAAAGACAGAGACAGCACAAAATAGTTAATTGTGTGTCTTGGAACATAAAAATGTGATACTTGAAGTTGTTTATACTTTTTTATAGCGCTGTTTCTTTTCCTTACCAGACTTCATACTCAGCGACTAAAGGGCTCATTTATCCACTGACCTCTGGACCTCATACTCCATAATAAAAACAAGGAGAAGAGCTCACATAAATGAAAAGCCCTGAATGCTGCACCAAGTTTCTTGTGGGAAAGTAATTCCATATTATAATACTGTTTTCTGGTGAAAGCATCACGGCTGGTCCAACGCCCATGTGCCTCCAGGTGATGGGCAAACAAGTTATCATTCACAGTCCACGAGGATTGCAGCTAGTTAGTTACATATTCCACTCTGGGCCCTTGATACTGCTTGAAGGTTCAGATCCGTGGCTTTTCACAATGGCTGTTTTGCAGGAAAACAGTCGCAACACTTGTTATCAATCGCAATGCTAAGCCCTGTGTGTCTGAAACACTCTTTAATAATGCATTGCTTCCTAATGATTTTACCAACAAGACAGGAATTGATGAATTTCAAGTCAGGTCTGGACCAGTGCCATCCGCAAGTCGGTATTGAACATGGCACTGGAGAAGGGCTGGACTCATTAATGGTCCAGGCAAGTCTCTCATTAGGTGGAGAATAAAGGCTTTGGTAGTAATTTCTAAGGCAGGTTGAAAATATCACTTCCAAAAGCAAATTTTTCCACCAAAATGGTACCCAGTTTGCTGTCTTATTAAGCACATTCAAAATTAGCTATTTGGTGCCCCGGTTCACGATCACAGAAATTGCCAATTGTTAACAGTAAACATTAGCTGTAGAGGATCGTGACCACTTATGGAACACATGACCCATTATGATAATGTGCCATCCACTGTGTCATGCACTGGCAGTAAAGGCTATTAGGAAACAGATCAATACTTTCATTATTAAACACTGGAAAGGAAAGGTAAGAGAAATAACATTGCACATAATTGGTTTCCAATGGAAAACCCTACTGTAAAACAAGGCTGAAAATTTGTTTGAGAAGTCTGATACTTTTCAAAGCAATTTACTAACCTTCTACTTTTCTTATCACAGGTGCTCAAATGGAAAAGCTCACAACAGGGCTCCTCATTCAGTCTGCTTTCCTTGTAACAGTTCATAGTCATGATGAAGACAACTGTTACAGTTACAAGTTACATTCTTCATCTCTACAGAGCAATCACTTGGAGTCCAGTTACTTTGCTACAATATTGTTTCCTGAGATGGGGGAAAAAAATCTTTTCCCTGCACTTTTAGATACTGTATATCCATGTACCTACAATTTCAGAATAAAAATAATTGCACCATACAAAATCTATTACTGTATACTACTTATTTTTGTACCACTTAAGGAGGAATGTTAGGCTAAAATGCATTTTCTTCCCATTATTCATTCTGTCTGGAACCTGGGAGATCAACAAGCATCTCCTTCCTTCCTTCCATCTCTCTCCGTGTCCTGAGGGACAGTGAGAGACAGCAGCACAATCACCCATCCCAGGAATACAAATGTGTCTTCTATTTCAGCCCAAAGGAAGGGCTGGCAACTGAACGGATTGTAAATAATTTCCTGTTCCATATTCCACCGAGTTCAATTTGAACCTGCTCATAGTGAATCCGATAATGTATTTTCTAATTTAGGTCACCATTTCTCTGAGCATAGATTAGATCCAAAAGTGAGGGCAGATATCGTTAAAGTTGGTTTTTAACCTTCCCCTGCTCATCATACTTTGCCTTAGTGCAGATAAGGAATGCAAAATGTGTCCCATGGCACCTGCAGGAGACCTTGAGGAAGCCACAGTAATGTCAAGCTTCCGTACACTCTCCAAATAATGGAGGGAAAGAGCAATGAGAGCGAGGAGAGGGGAACACAGAGTGGAAGGGCAAGGCACACCGAAGCCGACTCAAGGTGAGGAGCCCCAGTGAGGAGGGCTACAGCATTCCCTGTTTTCATAATGAACACAGCTGTGCTGTCATCTGATTTTTATTCTAATGATATCATTTACCTATGCCTTGAATAGTAAAAAGAAAAAAAATGAGCCAAATATAAAATTATTGATCACTTATAAATCATTTCCACTTGGGAGTTCATTTCTTGACTCGTTTTTTTGTTTTGTTTTGTTTCTAAATAGAACTATGCATTGATTAATGAACACCAAAGCATGGAAGGACAGCCAGAAAAAAAACAGAGTGAAAAGTGAAACCTTTTACACCCTAATCCAGGGGCATTCAACATGAGTATTCCCCAAGGGGTCCATACAACTTCTGACATGGAGGCTCCATCCCAGCCTAACAATTAAATCAGAAACCCTGGGGACAGGCCAAGAAAACAGTATCCCTTTATTTCTTTAGGAGCCGGGGCTGAGAATCACCAGTGACACCCAGCTGCGTCACACCGATGTCTTCCTTGGGCACGTGTGTGAGGTCCAGTCTCAGCGAGTGGTCATGATGAAGTGAGTATATCACACAGGCAACATGCCTGCACGGCGCTTCCTGGGACGTGCCGGACACTCAGCTCATGTGAACTCATTAGCATTACCACCTGGCCATTAAACAGGGGTCGGACGAATGGATGGATGAACGAGAGAAAAAGTGATGTTTCTTAGTAAAGGCTTTTTAGCTGTATAGGGTTCTCCCATCCAAAAATCTGAGTCCTGCAGGGCCACGTTCTCTCACAGTTTACAAGGGAAAGGGTAATCCTTGACGGCTGAGGCACAGCAAGGAACCAGGGACATCCAACAGGGAAGTGTCAAAGATAAACTGCCTGCATTTCCCTGTTTGGCATGCGCCCACCCTGCAGGTGTCTGGACTGACGCCCAGACATTCCTGAAGTATTGCTCCAACAGCCTCACTTTCGGAGCCTGAGAAACAGAGCCCAGAGGCCTGGAGAGACTGGGAAAAGGCAGTAACAGAATTGTAATGCTCACACCCCCAACATTACTCCTCCTCGCCTCTTAAACACCCACACTGTACAAGGTAAAGACACACAAAAACATTTATGCCGTCTACTCACTATCCAACAAATAAATTACAGAGACAACTTGTTCACCTCATGGACCTGTTTCTGGTCAGGAAGACGATGGGAAAGAAAGAGAAACTGGTCATTTTCAAGTTACTCATTGGCCACTCAAAATATTTCAGCCATTCAGTGATGAGCCTTTAATAGAAGTGGTGCCATTGGTGTCAGAAGTCCTCAGGATTAGAGTCTATCCTGGACATCTAATTACTTAACTCTAAACCAGTGGTTCTTAACCTGGGTTCTATCGAACCCTAGGGGTTCAATGAGTCGGTCTCAGGGGTTCGGAGAAGCCTCTGCCATGGAGGCCAGAATAAAGTAATACCGTAATTTGTTGTGAGTTCATTCACTTTGTTGGTTTTGTTCTTTGAGCAAGGTGATGTTCATGCACGGCTCATTTTGTGCACCAGTAAAAAAACATATACCTATGTCTTGAATTTGGAAAAAAAATTATATTTTATTTATCACTAAAGAAGTGTTCAGTGAATGCGCATATGAAACTGGTGGGTTCGGTACCTCAAAAAAGGTTAAGAACCACTGTTCTAAACAGAGGAGCGGCCTGGCGGGGGCGGGGGGCTCCACGTATCACAATGGTCATGTCTCTGCAGTCAAGGAATAGCCAAAAGTGTATGGAAAACGGATGCTAATGCTTATGCACCTCAAAGCGCTTCAGGGAGATTCCGATTTTAAACCCACTGTCGCACTCCTGAAATTCTCCTTTCTGCCCCAGTCACTGTTCTCCTGTCCTAGGACTCTTCTATCTGCTCCAACCCGTCCCGCCGACTCTGGCCAGGGTCCTGGTTCCCCTGTCTGAATCACCAGTACAGATGGACCCAGCCCCCCGCTGCTTTCAGCTTTGCCCATATTTCTCTATCATTGGCAGCCCAAGTTCTCTAACTAAACAGAGCCCAGCAGCTGACCAGCCAGCGGGGATTCTTCCCCCTAAGTGATCTGAAAAGCTGGGGAAGAAGTAATATTAAAAAAAAAAAAAAAAAAAAAAAAGCCTGACCTATGGTGGCGCAGTGGATAAAGCATCGACCTGGGAACACTGAGGTCGCCAGTTCAAAACCCTGCACTGGTTCGGTCAAGGCACATATGGGAGTTGATGCTTCCAGCTCCTCCCCCCTTTCTCTCTCTCTCTCTCTCTCTCTCTCTCTGTCTCCTCTCTAAAATGAAAAATTTAGATAAACGGTTGCTATCCGTGCAATAACACATGTACCCAAACACTAATAAGAGTTTCAAAAGTTTCAAGATTTCCCTTCAAGTTTATCAACTGAATTGCTAGAGGCCTTTGGAAGGCCATAAATCAAGTTTCACATTGGTTATAATCAGATAAATGTTTTCTTTCTTTTTTTTTTTTTTTTTTTTGGCTTAATATTTTAGAATTTTCTTCTCTAACAACAGCAGCTTTTTTCTGTCTAACTTTCAGATGGCACCTCACACAGTGCCGAGTGTGAGAGAGTGGCAGGGACATTTATATAAAGCATATGCTCTCTCACTCCTCTTCCTGAAACTCTTCTGTGACTTCCTGAATTTTTACTGTAATAACTTATCCTCTCTTCGTGGAAATAATTAACTTATCCAAGCTTTCACTTCTGAATTTTTTCAAGTCATCACTTCCTTTCCTCTCCACGTTTTGGAAATGAAGAGTGTGGGAGGTGTGAAATCACTCCTCCTTCTTTCCTTCTCCCCCAGGGTTTATTTTCAGTGCTTGGCTCCGTCTTCCAGAATAGCTGGTCTATTTGTGCTCATTAGCCAACTCCTGGCTGCTTGGCCAGGAGTTCCCTGCGGCTGAGCAGGAACCAATCTGCTCACCTGGCACACCTGGTTCTCATCCTTCCTGTCTGCCACCTCTCTGGTCTTGGGGACAGAGGAAGACAAAAGGCAGATGACAGAAGAGAGAGATCCAAGAACATGGTTGCACCTTAAGGCTCTCGCACTAAGCAAAATAAGTCAGACAGAAAAAGTGAAACACCGCATATAATGTCACTCACAGGTGGGATATAAAACTGGAAGCAACAAATGCACAAACAAGACAAACAGAAACTCCTAGACATGGATGGCAGTATGGTGTTTACCAGTGGGAAGGGGAGAGGTGGTCATGAAGGGTGGAGGGTCAAATATATGGTGACGGAAGACGACTTTGGGAGGTGGGCACACAATGCAATATACAGATGATGTGTCACAGAATGGATAGTGAAACCTAAATAATTTTATTAGCCAACGTCACCCCAATCAATTTAATTAAAGAAAAGAAAAGAAGAAATGACAGGCTCTTTTCCTCCTGACGTCTTGCAGTACGAAGTCGCATCATAACACTCACAGCACGTTGCTGGCCTTATGAAAAACCCGAGAGGGTCCCAGGGCTTATAAACCAGCCCAGGAGAATGTCAGATGCACGGGGTGCCGGAAGCAGAGCAGGTTCCAGTCTTTGAATCCCAAATGAACTGCTTTTAATTTCCCTAAGTTGAGGCTTGTTCCATGCAGGGTCCAATTTTTCATCTTATCCTAAAAGGTTCTGCTTAGACTTCATAGTGACACTCGCGAGCAAGTGACCACTGTAGCCAGTCGGTTGGCCCCAAGTGCCATACGACTGTGGCTGACCGCACTGTGCAAGGAAGACATGGCCATGCAAATGGAAACACTAGCTAGCATTCAGAGCAGAGCTTAGTTCTGAGCATCATTCCCACACCCTTTCCTTCTCAGTGCCACACAAACACCCGTAACTGCAGTAAGGGCCTCGTATTGTTACCATACAAGAGTGCAGGAAATAGCAGGGCATCCCTCCCAGCTAAAGACCAAGACTCCAGTGTCTTGGCACATGGCACTAGGCAACACCTCTGCCCAAAGGGAATGGGGGGGTTTGTTTTACTGCCTCGCTGTGTTTTGAGCCACACTGCTTTACACGGCAAAGGAAGTAGAGCCCCATGCAGAGATAAGATCCACCCACATCCATGATTAGTCCGTACTGGGGTGGGGGGTTGGGAGCCCTGAGACAGGGGAGCCCCATTGGAAAGACAGTCTCAGGAAGTGGAAGTACACCATGATCATAAACCAGAGTTGGTGGGGTGACTGGGGGCCGAGGAGAACAGTATTTCCAGGCACAGAGCGCCTCTGAAATGGGAGCCTGTCCTGGCTCAATGCCAACCACAAGAGGTGGTGGGCTTCTAGGTCAATCAAGACTTGAAGCAGATAGAGTTGTGCCACCACAGACACCTCGGGGATGCATGCCATCCTGCTGAAGGACCCCACCACATAGAGGAAGTCCATGCTTATCTGACTTCAAAGACACTGTTCAGCATGCCCGGCACCATGAGGGTTCAGAGCAAAACCATTGAGGAAGAACAGCTGGGAAGTTATTTTGAAGGTGGAGAGAAGCAGTTACAGAGCACCCCAAGAAACAGGTGGGGTTCGAAACAACACAGGAGGATGGAGAGATGAGCGCATGAGGTTCATGTACAGCCTGTCACATGCAAGGAACTCGAAGAAACACTAATGTACCTTTGACAGCATGGGTTGCCAGACCACAGGAAGCATTTGTGCACCTGGTGGGATGGACAGCCCATCACGGAGGGAGCCTAACCTTTGAGCTGGATGCAGAGCTGGAGACAGATTTCTGGTTTTCTCCTCTGGGGAAGGGTTGACTAGGTTGTGTTTGGAAAGAGATGCACAGAGATACTTGGGGGCCAGGGGAGAGGACTGTCTTAGGGACAGACTGGCAATCACAGACATCGGTTCCCATGCCAAGGTTCATGCCTTGCCAAGGAGTCAATTTCTACCCTCCTGGACAGGCCCTGTAATGGACTCCTGGGCAGGGGGATGTGAGCAGAAGTGACGTACACAGCTTCTTCACCTGGCTCCCGAAAACCTAGTGCAGTCCCCCTGTTGCCACCTCAAAGTCATTTATCAAAGCTGACAGGTGTTCTATCAGCCCACATCCCCGAATACTCCATAAAAGAGAATTAGCCTCTCTTCTCGCCGACACCAGGACAATTTATATGAGCAAGAAATAAATGTCACCTGTGTTCAGACAGACAGTGAGATGTGAGGGTTCATCTATTACGGTGGCTAATATCACAAAAAACATTCCCTTATCCCTGAGTGTTCTAAATTACCCGTTTAATTCCAAAAGTGATGAGATTACACCCTATCCTATGTGAGGAACACATATATCACATTAAATTATAAATGACTAGTGATAAGCCATAGAAGGCAAAACTTTCCTAAATTTCAGATACATAAGCCAAGTAGAAATTATATATCCAGCGTGCCAGCAGGCTAGAGGTTCTCCGACTAAATACCTTTAAGAGGTTAGATTTTTTTAGACCTATTCAAATAAAAGCAGCCATAAGGCAGACAGTAAGGGAACTTGGCACAGGCCATGTGTGGAGAGAAAGTCTCACCTGAGAACGCCTCATGACAAGTCTAACCGCACAGCAGATGCAGGGTCGGCATTGATGTCATTTTTGTGGCCTGAGAAACCTCAGTGGAGGATTAGGTTAGACGAGTATCCGTTGTGCTGCCACTAGATACGTGGCAGAGACAAACACATGTACTCCCCAGGGCAGTTACCTCCACCCTGGCCCTCAAAGTATCCCCACAGGTGACCTCTCGGCCATCACATGATGAGCATACCATGAAAATGAAAAACCACAGCGGGAAACAACAGAGTGAGCAAAACTCTGCAACAGTAGAGCAGGGTCCCCAAAACTGCAGGTGTTTAAATCACCAGAGACAGAATGTAAAATGTAGGCAGTCCCCCGGGTTACAAATGAGATAGGTTCTGCAGGTTTGTTCTTGAGTTGAATTTGTGTGTAAGTTGGAACAGGTACATTTACCTATTAAATGCAACTTAGAAAGATATTTGTCTTAACATAGTATTGTTCTAGAATACTGGGTCACTACTGGCAGTTAGCAGGTCCGCATGCATGCACGCGCGCGCGCGCACACACACACACACACACACACACAAAGGTGTCTTTCACCCTAACTGAAAGTCTGTGAATGGGTGTGCAATCCCTAGTTTTCTATAGGGCCCTCTCCTCCTAATGGTTATATCCTGATCCAAACATTGATGCTGCCTTGCTGGACATGAGTTTTTCACTCCTGTTCTACAAAAGCATTCTTACCTACTGAGAGACGCTAATGCCTATCACAGTACCAACTCATGCTTTAGAGTGTGCCTTTTAAATTTTTCCAATTGATTTCAGAGAGAGAGAGACAGAGAGAGAAGTATCAACTCATTGTTCCATCGAGTTGTGGACTCACTGCAGGGATCAAACCTGCAGCCTTGGCATGCCAGGCCAACACTTTATCTACTGAACCACCCAGCCAGGGCTCAACAGCCACCGTGGTCATTGTTGTGATTATGGAATACTCAGGGCACCTTTCCTTTGCCCTAAATAGCAGCACAGCAAGTCAGACATCCCCTTTAACAGCCCATAAGCACAACTCATGCAGTGAAGAACTGGGGTGCCACTCAAGCTGCCGCCCCCAGCCCTGTTGGCAGAGGGAGCGGCAATAGGGCTCCAGAAGAAACACATGGGCTTGGGTGCTCATCAGCGAGTGCGAGCTCGGCCCAGGATGCTCTGAAACCTCCCCCAGACCACGCGGAGGAGCTAAGCTCAACACATGTTCTCGGAGGGGGAGCAAGGAGACAATGGGCATGGCAGCACCCACATACTAGCATGAGCCACTGGCCCTTAAACAGCATCCCCAACTCTGCCCCATGGGGAAGAGGAAAGAAAGCCCTACAGTCCAGTGAATTTGGTGACGCATCCCAAAACACACTGTGCCCCAAATGCATAACCCGAGAGGAGTCCACACAGGATATGTGCAAGTTGGCTCTGTCTCAAGACATTATTTGTCTTGTGCTCATGTGTTTGTTTGCTTTCGAAGGACTGTCTTGCTCCCTTACCTCCCCAACAGGTGCTCAAAAGAATATGGAGTGTTGTAAGTCAGCTTGGCGGTCACCCTCGTCATGACCTTCACTATACCTGCTGACATTCTGTTTTTGTTCCCCAGCCAGATGTCACGTATAATGGAGTACATGCTCTCATTATGGGCATTTGTGTCTGGGAATGCCAACATAATTCAATGAACTGTCTGGTATTTTGAAGAAAGGACTTCATTTTCTGTAAATTATTCAAATTTTCCATCAGCCACTTATGAGGCAGGGCATTGGCTGCCTACTTTATCTCCCCTCGGGCCACCCCAGATGCAGTGCTCAATTATACTAAACACAGGATAGAGTTCTGTTCACGTCCACCAAAACGGATCGGGAGGGAGGAGGACGAGGCTGTTTTGCTACGGTCCTGAACGACATTCATTTTGCCAGTGCAAGTTCTAATCCCAGATCTCAAGTTCCAGATGGGTACTGTTAGAGTCTCCAACCATCTGACCTCACCAGGAAACCCCGCTTGGATTTCACTGTGCATATCCAGTCACAGAAATCTCACGACACAGAAGGAAAAACTGTAACTTACTCCAATGAAGCATTTGCCTTCATCATTGTTTGAGAACTGTTCTTTTTAAGGCAACTAATGACCTTCATTTCGCCAACTCCAGTAGTCAACTACCTGTCCTCCCCTTGTGGGACATCTTGCATTCTCTGTGCACCTGTGTCACTGCATTTTCCCAAACTTTCTCGGAGCCCAGTTGGTGTCCAGTGCCTGGTCTTCCTTGCTGATGCCTCCGGTGCCAGCATGGTGTCACTACCCACTGCTCTACTTGGCCTTCGTCATTCTTTCTAGTCTCCCTAAGCAAGCTCACCCCATCATGAGCTGCAAATGGCGTCCAGATTTTGAGGAGCTCCTGTTCCAAACATTCAGCCTCAGTCACTCCCTCAAGGTCTACACGCAAACATCCCACTACGCAACATTGCCACTTCAATGCCTAACATGTATCTCCAACATATCGTGTGTAAGAATTTTTGATTTTCCAAGCTGAAGTCACTCTTTCCCTGGCTTAGTCATCTCAGCAGATGACCCCATTATCTACCCTGCTGCTCAGGCAGAAACCTTGGAGTCATCCTTAATTCCTCTATTTCCCCTCATGCTCCCACATCCACCCTGCTAATCATGCTGATTCCAGCAAAAATAACCCCCAAAATCTGACCAATCCTCACCATCTTTATTGCTACAGTTTCAACTCAAGATATCATCATCTCTGACATAAACTAACAGCCTTCTGCTGAGGTCTGCTTCCACTCTCCGCTTCCAGAGGTTCATTACCCATGCCAGAGCCAAATGGTCCTGATAAAGCAGAAGCCAGCTTCCACCATTCCCCTGCTCATAACAATCTGACACAGCTTCCCGAGCCAGCAAAGTCAAATCCAAGGTCACACATGACCTGACACTAACTCTCTAACTCTAAAGTGATCTCTCCCCTCCAAACACACACACACACACACACACTTTGTTCATGACGCCCGGTCCACAGAGAACATCTTTTCCACCTTCAAACCACCACATCATCCCCACCCATGAGCTCCACCTTTTCTGTCCCCTGCCTGGATCAGTCTTCCCCATACCTCTCTGTCATCATTCTGAACTCAGCTCAAATGTCACTTCCAAGGGAAGCCTTCCGGCACCAGCCTAGGTGAAGTACTCCTGGCTTTTCCAGCCTGACTTCACCATTTTTCTTCTTTGAAGTTTTCAAACCCTTAAAGCAGCAATTTTCAATGGGTGTGTCACAAGAATTTTTAAAGCATGCAACACCTATTTAGTATGGGGTGGAAGCACTAACCTCTTTCCCCTTAGATTGCCAAGTAAAATGACAATAACAAACACAACGATAGCTGTCTGATATGAATGAACCAAAATTAGACGTATTCTTTGATCAGATCAGCAAAAGAATATATCTTTTGGTTTGGCACAGAATTTTAGGAATTAGTTTATGTGTGCCATGAGGTAAAAAAAAAAAAAAAAAAAAAAAAGGTTGAAAATCACTGCCTTAAAGTTTGCTGTTTGTTCATTTGTTTATGTATTTATCGCCTATATTCCCCACGCAAGGGGGCCATCATCAACAGGACTTTATTATTTTTGTTGTTGTTTTTTTTTTTACATTAAATGCATTACCAGTTAATAGAAAAGTACCCAACAAAAAGTCTATGTGCTCCGCAAATAAATCAATGAAGAAACATCTGAAAATGTTTCTAAGCGCCAATGTTCAATTTAGCACAAGTAGAATATTAGCAAATTGTAATGCCTTCTGTAATCCTAGAAAGCAGAAATGTGCTAGAACATAGAGAAACCCTAAAGCGGCATTGGTTCCATGTAAGAAAAAGTGTACTTAGGTGCCCAGTAACAAGTGACCGCTTTTCAGCTGTTAGCGGTCACGTCTTCAACAAACAGCCTTTGCTTATTTGGGACAAGATATAAAGAAGCTAAGTGTCCACAGGCACCAGGAACGTTATTTGTGTCTTTCTAAGGCTGCAATGTCCTCTACTCGCAGGCCCACCCAGAACTGTCTTCTCACTCCACGGTGTGGTCTGTGGGCATCTCGTGTGATTAAAATCCTCAAGAACATCAACATTTCCACCAAAGGACACTTCTGGTTTTCGGGTCACCTGATGTGGTGTGTGAAGGTGCCCCGGTCAGGGCTCATTCCTGCAGTCCTTGGGGAGCGAGTAGGAAGGCACAACCCAGAAGCATCACCCACACAGCACCACAGATAAGCCCGGAATTTGGCCGGGCCACCTATCTGCTGCACTTCAGCCTGGGCAAGTCACTATACTGCCTAGAGCCCCTTTGCTTCTTCAAACCGGGGTTAAGACTAGTAACAGCTCACAGGGTTGTTGTCAGGACTAGAGAGATAATAGACCTGGGAGAGAGACAGTTCTCAAAAAAAAAGAAAAACTGAGCTGGGGTCACAGGGAAAGAAGGGGCTGAGGCCGCCAGGCAGCCAGCCAGAGTTAGTGCTGGCTGTCATGACCGGAGGGACTCCTCCATGGCAGGGGCTAGGGAGTCCATGCCACGGTCACAAACACACCCCCTAGCCAGTGTTCCCATGCAAATGAAAGTCCGCTGATGTAATGCGCTCCTGGGAGATCCTGAGCGTCTCAGGGAGCCAGAGAGCATCTTCCTACGGCTGCTTCTGGTGGCAACAGGGTCATGGGGTCATTCCAACTCATCCTTCTGTATGCAGAAGTGGTGTCAGCGGGGACAGCGGGCGGCAGTCTCCGATCATGGGGGCACAGACATGACACTGTATCCTTAACCTGTGTCCCAGGCCTGACCCTCGTCCCTGCCACCCTCCCTAGTGTCACAAGAACCAAGTCCTCTGTGAGAAGGCCCCTCTCTGTCTAAAGCACCCATGTTCTGTCCTGTGACCTCTATGGAAATCAGAGTGATGTACACATCATCACAAAGAGCATTGTGTGTGGGTCATGATGACGCCTCTGGCTGGCACTGCTCAAACTCTTTGCACAGGTTGACTTACTATTAATTCTTCTAAGAACCCTGTCAGGTAGACCCTGCATCACCCTGGCTTTGCAAGTAAAGAAACTGAAAAATGAACACATTGTGTAACTTTCCCCCAAATTAAGTAGATACCACCCTGACAGCCTGATCCCGGTGGCACACTCTTCATTATTTCTCACAAATACGACAGGCAAGTTGTCACCCAGTTTAGAACAGCATAGTCTTCTTCCACTTAACTCGTTCGAACCACAGATAAAGAAAGTGACACGGAGGTCGCTCTAGTACGAGTCCTGGGCACTATTTAAAGCCATGCCCCTTACTTTAGATAGGGGGAAACTGAGGCTCTGAGCACTTCTATGACATAACTAAGCTCACACCATTGGTAAATAAGATCAATGAATAGAATACATGTTTTTAACCCCAAATGCAAGATCTCATGATGCTGATGGGTTTTTCTTCCTGATTTCTAACATATCCAAAAATGTCCGATGACTGCTGAAATACCTGGGGACGTGTTCAGCCTCAGAAGTCAGCAAAATCCTGGGAAACCTCTGTAGAGTTGGTGTTCAGTTGATAAAGGAAGACAAGGACTGTATATAGAACAGAAATTAAAAGATTCTAATTAGTATGTCAAAACTCACTCCTTACCAGTGATGTTCTATTTTAAAACAGCATAAAGAAAATGTTGACCTGAAGCTACGAGTAACATAACTTTCATAATTAGATCATTTCCACTTCAATTTTCTGCCGCTCCGTATGGCAAAAATCACGAGAAATCTCAAAGAGTTAATGAAGTGCTGTATTTTTAAAGCAACGTGGCATGCATTTTTCACCTCTGATAATTAGCAAGATGTGGAAAACTTGAACACCCACGAGTGGAAAGTGCTACTGGGCATTCCTGTTCCCAAATTTCTTGGGTTTCAGTGATAATTAGAATACAAAACCAGATTAACATTTTCATCTTAACCTTAGAACAAAAATATGGAAAATAATTATATCAAGCACACAGATTTTTTTTCATGACATGATAAAAGATTATCATTGCTGCATTACAGAAATGACCTTCAAGTAATCTGAGTTTTGAAAGTGCTTTTAAAAATAAAACCAGGAACTGACTTTGTATGTGTATTGTGGGGGGGGGGGGTAGTATTTGTGTTGTGCATACTTTTTAAATTTATTTGCCCAACTTTAATCTCTTGGATTGAAATTCCAAATCCCTGATAATTAAGAGAGAGAATCTGCAACGAGATAAACGTTTCATCTCTCTGCCAGGTTCCCCAAGCAGCAATCCGGCAGGGCAGCAACAATCAGCGAAAATGGTGTCTCCGCATCCCGTAACAGTAATAAATATGCCAGCATGTGCTAATTCCCCGGGAGTAAATAAAACCCTAAGTGTTCCCACTGTCTCAAGTGCACCCTCCTCCAGAAACCCACCCCCAGTCTGAGCAGCCCAGCTGGAGCTCACCGAGCAAGGCTGCAGGTGAAAGGGGGGGAGTGGGGGTGCAGATTCCCAAAATGCTCCTGAAGAGGTGGGCTCCCCAAACTCGTCACCAGTCTACAGAATACGGGTCATCAGGCCATGTGGACGACCCTCTCCACCAGGCTGTTTGGTTTAGTGTGAAGTAAACTGACTAGGTTTTTAGACAAGTGTCTGAGTTTAAGAAAAATCACCTATTTCCGGTGGAGATGGGAAGCTATGGCATCAGGAGTATGACTCTGAGAACAGCCCCAACATGTTCATCAGTAAGTGTATTTTTGTTAACTGCATGTAAATCTCACCTTTAAAAAGAAGAAAACTGTTTCTTTATAAATCTGTTTATTAAGTAACGTTCAACTTTTTGTATTTTAACAACTTAACAGTAAATTTAACTACTGTAGCTCTGATGAATGAGAGATTAACCATGATATCCCAAACAAAAGTCAAAAACAACACAAGTGTTTCTGTACTGATACGTGCAGCATAATGAAGAGGAAACGCCAGATCTTCCATGGGGCCGATGGGGATGCTGAGGACCCCTGGTACACCTCAGAGTCCCGAAATACCTGAAAAACCTAGATTTGCTGGAACAACTAGTGGTGTGTTGTTTTGTTTTGTTTTTCTTTAAAGCAACAATTAAGGAAGGAAACACTCAAATCATCCCCAGAAACTAAATCAAAATGAGACAACTCCCAACCCAGAGCATCATCTGGTCCTCGGC
The DNA here is from genome assembly GCA_037038555.1 of Rhynchonycteris naso. NCBI lineage: Eukaryota > Metazoa > Chordata > Mammalia > Chiroptera > Emballonuridae > Rhynchonycteris > Rhynchonycteris naso. Next base: position 213,024,360 of record CM072995.1, on the reverse strand, counting down.
TTTTTCTTCTGCTGTCCAGAGAACGAGAGGCCCCTGGGCTGGCGCGGTCGCATTTCCAAGGAGTAAGAACACAACACTGCATGAAACCCTGCTTGGGAACAGTCTTCTGCCCTATTTCATGTCTCGGCGGATAAACAGCAGAGAGTGCCACCACACGGCTGCCCACAGTTGCTCCCTGACCACACTGGCTCTGCTCTACAGCAGTCTTCCCTCTCTAAACAACAGTCCTCACTGTTAGGAATGGTGTGACCTGCCAGAAAAGGACAAGAACCCCACAAATTCACTCCTAGGTGGGCTACAAAAGAGCAACAAATGCACAAACAAAAACTCACAGCCCTGGCCGGTTGGCTCAGCGGTAGAGCGTAGGCCCAGCATGTGGAAGTCCTGGGTTTGATTCCCGGTCAGGACACACAGGAGAAGCACCGATCTGCTTCTCCACCCTTCCTTTCTCCTCTCTGTCTCTCTCTTCCCCTCCTGCAGCCAAGGCTCCGTTGGAGCAAAGTTGGCCTGGGCGCTGAGGACGGCTCCATGGCCTCCACCTCAGGTGCTAGAATGGCTCCTGCTGCAATGGAGCAATGCCCCAGATGGGCAGAGCATCGCCCCCTGATGGGCATGCTGGCTGGATCCCGGTCAGGTATATGTGGGAATCTGTCTCCCTGCTACCCGCTTCTCACTTCAGAAAAATACAAAAATAAAACAAAGACGCAGACAATGGCGTGTATTTTTCAGAGGGAAGGGGGCCAAATCTGTGATGATGGAAGCAGACTAGACTTCTGGTGGTGGGCACACATGTGGCCGACAGAGAGGATGAGGAGAGAGGACGAACCACAGAATTGCACACCTGAGCTCCAAGACCACAGGAGCCCTTTATTCAAGACCGCGCCTCTCCGTATCTCTTTATCCAGCTGCTGCATTGCCACTGATAAGAAACTTCCATCGTATAAAGAAAAGAGTGGCTGAATATTCCATTGATTCATTGTTCATCAGAGCACACTGTAGAGTCATTCCAAAAGCTGGACAAGAAATAACCAAATTTGATCTTTCTGCAGATTTGGGGAAGTTGCAAAAAACACAAAGACGTCATGTCATTAAGACCCTGTGCTTTGGTTCCTAAGGCTGTTGAATGCCGCCCAGAAACTAATTGTCCCGAGGGCTTAATAATGGGGTAGATGTGCAAGGAAGGAGAGAGGCGGGTGTGAGTGTTCTTACGTCACCAGGTGAATGCAGGGGACAGCCGGATGGAAGAGATGCACAGGGCAAGGTTTCCGAATGGAGGTGGATGTGCTACCAAACAAGGTATAATGGCACATACATAAGACACATCAAGTACAGTCAAATTCCTCTCATCAGCTGTTTTCTGAGAAACTGGGTCAAGATCTAGGAGCATAAAGGGAGAACTTTATAGGACACACTCTGAGAAGGAGCCAGACAAGATTCTTTTCTGACCCACCCAACTCAGTTGGACGTTGCAAAATGAGGCTTCCACATCTCACTGGTGAAAAATCAGCTACACCAGCCCACCAGATGGGTCAGCTACTTCCAAAAACCAGGCAGCCACGACGATGCCAGCAGCTGAGGTGAAGAGTTTGGGTCCTTCTGCAAAATTTCCTTAGTGTCCGAGTTTACACAAAGCTGCTCTATTCAGAGAGGCCCATGTCACCTTGGAGCACTGTGTCCCTGGGAACTAACAAATTCCATTCTCTGTGGAAATGGTTCTCAAGAATGGAGACTGGGCTTAGGCTTGAGAGAGAGACTCTCTTAAATTCCACTGAAGCGTCTGCACACCCTTCCAGTGTGGGAGGGAACTCCCAGACTGTTGCTGGAATTGTTAGTATTAATAATGATCTAGTTAATGACTTTACTGTTCCTATTTAATGTTAATAGGTTCATTTAGCATTCAATGTGCTGAGAACTTGCAGAGTTAAATTGTTAACTAAATCATTTTTATTTTGTTGGAAAGGGGTTCTTCCATTGCTGTTGCTATGTGTTCCTGGTGCAGAGTCTCCATATAGGGGATCAACATAAAGTGTATTAGCTCTGGCTTACAGTTTAAGTCTGAAGTTACCTTTATAATAAGGACTACTTGATATTTCTGTAATTACATCTGATGCTGCTATTCCTTCCTAACTAATTCCAGTCTCTTGCTACACAGATGTCTTTGGATAAGTGGCCCTGGTTGTAAAGAGCCACATCTCCCAACTGTGGCCCTTGGCCCTAGGTCAGTGGTCGGCAAACCACGGCTTGCGAGCCATATGCAGCACTTTGGCCCCTTGAGTGTGGCTCAAAGACCAGCTTAGGAGTATCCTAATTAAGTTAATAACAATATACCTACCTAATAGTGTAAGTTTAAAAACTTTGGCTCTCAAAAGAAATTTCAATTGTTGTACTGTTGATATTTGGCTCTGTTGACCAATGAGTTTGCCAACCACTGCCCTAGGTCACTAGTTACAAAAGGGGAGACTTGTTCAAAATGATTTGGGTGGATCTGACCCACACCGAATGTTGAGAGCTAGTCTTTGCACTGTGTCATTACTCAGTTGAAAGACTTCCTTGGCCTCCTTTTCCCATGGTGCGGGCATCCTCAAATGTTACCAGGCGCACACATGAGAAGACATTCCCTCCCCTTCACCACGGTGCTCCACTGCTTAGAAAAAATACATATCTGAGTACTAATTATATCATTTTCCCCCCATACTATGACATTAAAGCACATATAAAACAAAAAGAAAAAGAACACGTATCAATCCAAACTTGTCACATTTAACGCTGCGCTGCATTTTATCCTGTCTGGATCTAATAAAGTCTCGGATTGGAGGCTTGGTTCTACGGAAACGGCACCTGAAAGAGAGGCAACTCTTACCGCTTGTTCAATGTCTTGACAGGATGGCTCGGTTCCTGAGAGTTCTCTCAAATAAGGAGACACAGACCTAACATCGTCAAGTGACAGTTTTATCCCTGAGGGACTTTGCATGGAGATCCCAGGCGACTTATAGCTCGCTCTTATTCTGCTACCCAGTTAGTTTCAGCTAAGACTGCTGCCTGCTCCTGTATTCGTAAATCTAATGTTATGTTTCCAATTACTGAGCTTAAAAACATAATCCAGGTATAATCCCCAAAATTCTATTTAAAAGGTATTATCACAGTACTGTCTATTGTCAACTGCTATAAATTTGTTCTTAGGGCTTTTCAAACTGTTTTGAATACGTATATTTCTCTCTGAATCACTTTGGAGTGTAACATATGACTCCTGTACGTTGCCTCCACAAAACCACCTGTGAACATATAAAAAGCTCTACCATTTGGACAAGACTTAATGTAAGTCCTGTTTACTTCTTACATTGCTGAGGATTATTCCCTTAATGCTAAATACAACACTGTAGGACTAGATAATCTAAATCCACTAAAAGCCTTACTTAAACACAATGGCTTAAAATGAATACAGTACATACCTTATAGTTGCCTACCTGCTTAAGAATTTTCCTCCTAATGTCCTATGTTCAAACCAAAGAAGGTGATCAAAGCATCTCCCAAGTGTAATAATTGTAGAGGAAGTTATGGGAAGCCAAAGGAAAGGATTTGGATGTATAAGCAAATCCCAAAATGCATACTTGTCATATGTTTCTGCTGCCTTGTTTAATATATAGTGTTTCCTTTATTCCTCCTGCCTTAATGCCCCATGCCTATTTTAGGCTGGGACCTGCTCCTAATTTAGATGAATTTACCTCTGCCACCCAGCATAGTGTATCCCAAGGTTCTCTTCACCACACCATGGCTGCAGAGCTCCAGGGAAAGGCACCCTGGGTTCATCTCTCCAGTTTAAAGAAAACAGAAGCTCCATCTCCATACCTGCTGCAGATGGCTTTACCAGTTTATCTCAATCGTTATCAGCTAGAAGCAGTGCTCATTGGGACTTGGACTCTAGCTGCAAAGTGTGGAAATGTGACCACAACTCCAGTGTCCTGTGGAATTTTCCTGAATATGTGTGATTCCTGCTCCTTGGGACAGTTCTCAGACTGAAGTGGGGTTGGGTTACATTTACTAATAATATGAAGCAATGATGGTGTCAACATGGACTTGGTGAAATTACATTAACATGTTTAGGACATTTAAGACTATAAGAATTTTATTTTAGATCCTGTTGTATTAGTTAAGACTTTGCTTGATAATCTAATCACTTAATTGTATTAGGACACTTGTTATAGTATCTGTTAGCATTAGCCATTTCAATTTTGTTGTTTATTTTATGGTTTTCCAGTCTGCCTCCAAATCAGAACATGGGAATTCATATGTGTATGAATCGCAGCACACAATCTGAAGTTTAAAACAATAAAATAAAATAAAATAAAATGGGGGATATGTTGGGGACCGAATAAATAAACAGGGTATTTTTGCAATCTGGTCAGAGGTGCTGGACCCAAACCCCACCTCATTTGCCTAGTTAACAGAGAGCTACACCTCATTCTCATTTGTCTCACCCATGTTCTTTGGAGGAGGCTGAAAGCTAGTTTCTTATTAATGTAAAGTAGATTTGGACGGTATGGTGCAGGTTGTCTTTTAGTTGCCTTGGAAACTTAATTGAATTGCTGATGGACCACATTTTTTTCTATGAATAAAACTAGATGTGCTCTGGGAGCAGGGGGGTCACGGCTAAGGAACAGTGGAGACTGTTCGCCGTGGCGTCCTCTCGAACCCTATATCTATATAAATAGATAGATATAGATATATATGTTTATAATTTATTTAAGTCCATCGAAGACATCGTAATAGACATGTGTGTCTGGGATTCTACACCCTTCTCTTCTTAGTGAGATACATCCACCTCTTCCATAGCATCCCCACCCTCACTGCCTTTGACCTCTGCATTGAAAGTTCCCCTATCACCTTCCACCAAAAGGAAAAAAAGCTTTCTCTGCTATCAGTCTTCTTAAACCACACTCAACTACCATGTTTCATATGCTATGATTTACTACCCTCTTTTTCAAACATGTAACTTACATGACCCTACATATGATGTCCCTGAATCTTTGCTGACAACCCTCCTTCACTGTCCCACAGACTGACAAAGGAAGTTGCTAACACGATCCCGGGCCCAGGACCTCCCGTCCCTGACCCAGTTCATCGTCCAGGACTACGGCTGAGCTACGCTGCCAACCACACGACTCTCTCCATCTCTTCATCTTCCTTGTCTGGACCTTAAACTAGATGTCTGTCCACCTCTACCCTTGTGCTGTGAGCTCCTGAAGGACAGAGCTCTGCCCACCTGACAGGCAGGAAATTAACAATGTTGTATCCGTGATTTGGCATCAGATAAGCTCCAATACCCTGGAGGCACTCGCTCGTCTCCCTGCCTGCCTGGAGGCTGAATCTTCCTTACCTCCAACCTTCCCCACCAGGTCTTAAATTCAGTTATCAAGGAATGTGAGATCAATGGGTTGTGTCACCAAGAGAAGGCACTAATAACGGCACCAAATGGCACCAATAAGGGAAAGCATATACGTGGCACTTGGACTCAGAGGACAAAGCCCTTGTAAGGCTAAAACTTAATGTTTCAATCCACTTTCCTGTTCTGCAAAGGAGAGAGAGGAGAATAGCACTGGAAGCTTAGCAATACAAAAATGCTTTGAATAATGACTATGCTCAGGGATCATAAAAAACAAACAAGAGTTACGTGAATGTGCCAAGAATTCCACGTTTACATGATGCCACGGCAGTCACACTTGACCCTCCTTTCTTCCTGCCAAGAAGCAGTGAGCATCTCAGAAGAGACCACTCCCTCGGGCCTGCGCAGAGCACCTGCTCTAGTGGGGAGCTAGCTCCCATGCACCTGCCCCAGGCAACACCGGAGGATGTGCTGATGAGCACAGATGTTCTCTCTGCTAAACAAACCCCAGTGAAGGGGGCATTCTGGCCTGAGTGTGACAGACTGCGACCACACAGTGCTGGCTGCAAACTTCCAGAAGCAAGTTTGATGTCCAGCCCTTACTGAAGGCCAACTGGCATGTAGAGGAAGTACAGAATCTTAAGCAAGCCTCCCAGAGAAGGAGGCGGAGGCTGCAGACCATGACCCCTGAGTCCTCTCAGCTTTCAAAATAGATGCCCTAAAACCTCAGGAAGCTGGAAGCCTGAGACTGGTGAAGGGGTGAGGGAATGGGGGTATAGGGAGGAGGTCATGTGCACACACGACAAAAATATAAGGCAGGACGTGATCACCCTACCAGAGTTACAGCATTAAGCGTGCTCTCCAATTCTGCAGCTAAGACGCTTCTGTGAACTTTAAGATGGAAAGGATTCTTGCCTACAATACTGTTAATTCAGACTTGTGTCATAATGGCTGTAACACAGCAGCAACCTCCATACACTGCATGTTTTACCCAGTACCCACTACCATGCTAACTCTTTAAATGGCTTTTTATTGGACACTAGAAAATCTACTTCTGAGAAAGTAGAGTCTGTTCATTAATGAGTGACTACACACTACTTTGCTGCTGATCACCTTCTCTGACCTGTGCCCCCCCCTTGGGGCCACAAGGTGTCAGAGATCTTAGCTAAGGACTTAAGGCAATGGGCCTCTCACTCTAGTGTTCTAGGTTCACAAAGTGAATTCATATACTGCACCTTTGTCTTCACAACAATAAGGTAGGCAAGACAGGTATATGTGGGCTAACAAAATCAATTGCAGCCTGACCAGGCGGTGGCACAGTGGATAGAGCATCGAACTGGGATGCGTAGGACCCAGGTTTGAGACCCCGAGCTCACCAGCTTGAGTTCAGCCCCATCTGGCTTGAGCAAAAACTCTCCAACTTGGACCCAAGGTCGCTGGCTCCAGCAAAGGGTTGCTGGGTCTGCTGAAGGCCCGCGGTCAAGGCACGTGTGAGAAAGCAATCAATGAACAACTAAGGTGTTGCAACGGCAATGAAAAACTGATTGATGCTTCTCATCTCTCTCCGTTCCTGTCTGTCTGTCCCTATCTATCCCTCTCTCTGACTCTCTCTCTGTCCCTGTAAAAAAAAAAAAAAAAAATCAATTGCATACAATCAGAAACTCTCCAGAAATATTTTACAAAGAACATTTAAGTTCCCCAAGGAGGCCTTTTTTGAAATAAAAGAGGGGAAATATAAAAGTCCAAAATCTAAAAGGGCAAGTTAGATTACGAATCTTTATATGATAAGATAGATTATCAAATGACAGCACCACAGCCTTGCTAAGTTTTACAAACATTATCTCCTTTGGGTCTCATCACTGACCCACAATTTACAGACAAACAGGAAGTAATCTTGTGCTTAAAGCAGTCATTTTTGTTCTCATTCTCTTTGGAAAAGAAAAGAAAAACAACACTATTCATAAACTCTGTTTTGTCATGATTTCCCGCTCCTGAAAAAGCTTTCCTCTGCTCAACTATTTGTTCCACCTCATTCCTAAGGGGTTGCAAACCAGACTCAACAACACCTCACCTCCCCTGCATCACCAGGCCACTCAGATGTGTTACGCTTTACTATCATTGCACTCTGATAATGTCTATGTGTCTTCTTGATAACACACTGAACACCTATCATTATTATCTCCAGTCTGAGACCTTGCCTTTTCGAGTCAGGGCCCGTAACCAACGTATAAGGAATCCCCAGATACTGAGTGATACAAAATAAAACTCTGAGTATCCAACGCAGAGGAAAGGAAAGGGAACACAATTGAAAGTGAAAAGTGGACATGTAGCCAGAAAGCTGACAGCCTTTAATAACGTCCCAAATGAAACAGAACTTTTAATTTCTACCACCAGGGAAGCTCAGGAATTTTACCATCTTTAGTAAGCACACTGGGGGGTTCTTCAGCATGCCAGGGTTTGAGAGCCACCGGCTCAGGACGAGACCCTGTACACACCTCCAGGGACTGAGCACACAGTGTCCTCCAGAAGAAAGCTGTTTTCTATAACCCGCAGGGAGCTGAGCTAAATATATTCTGAGGGAGGGAATAACTTGAGGGAAAGAAATGTCTTAGGCAAATTAATGTAGGGAAAAACCAAACACCACGGGAGATGACAGGCCAGGACTGAGAAGCAGAAATGCACTTGGAACCGGCTGTTCTGCCTACGGGACTCCGACCTGCATCTAACCAGCCGAAATGTGCCACCAATTGGTGCAATCTGTAGTGCGAAAAGCTAACGGTATTTTAATACTTTTAAAGTTGGGAGTATGGAGAGTGACAGCCCTCGGGCCAAAACTGTCACTTTCCCCCTAATTTCATGAATAAAATTTTATTGGAATGCGGTATAGTGGATAGAACTGAATCCCCAGAAAACGGTACGGTTCAGCCCTACACTCCAGTGCCTGTGAATGTGACCTTATTTGGAAGAGAGATCTTCACAGATATGATCAAGTAAAGATGAGGACATGCTGGATTAGGGTGGGCCCCTGTCTATTGACTGCTGTCTTATAAGATAGATTATCAAATGACAGCCCCACAGCCTTGCCAAGTTTTACAAACATTATCTCTGACAACAGAGGTGGACCCTGGAGTAGTCACACAGCCACAAGTCAAGGGGTACCCGACACTGCCAACCACCACCGGAAGCTAGCACGGACCAGGGAACAAACCCTTTCCCTCGGGAAGTAGAGTAAGAGTTAAACTTGCCAACATGTTGATATAGCAGGTCCCCCGTCCAAAACTGTCAGAGGACAAATTCCAGTCTGTGGCCCTGGGTCATAGTAGCACTGGGAAACTAAGCCAGGCCACCCCACCCACTGGTCACTGTGGTCTGTGGCCGCTCTCCTGCCACAGTAACAAAGCTGAATGATTGCAATAGAGACTCTCTCTGACCCAAGGAGGTCTGAAACAGTTATTATTGGCCCTTTACAGAACACCCCTGTGGAATACCTGAAAACCACAAAATGTTTTTAACGGAGCAGATGCTGGATACAAAATTCGCTTCAGCAGGGCAGTACATGCTTTCTCTATTTGCTGACCACCATCAACCAGGTTTCAGTAATAACTGTACCACTGGGGAATTAATTTGTGTCCAATAAATGAAATTATGTGTCCAACAGTGACAATATTTTTATATAAAATAATCACCTCAGTGTTACATTTTCTTTAAAATCAGCTGGAAACCTTAAATCAAAGTATCTAATACATGAAGCATCAGAAATTTTCAGCTTTTAAACCTTTTAGTTAATTATAATTCTTGACAATAAAGCTTACATACTGTAAGGATCTGAATTGGCCCTATGCAGTCAAATAAGGGCTAAAAAACTAAATGATAGGAGCTCAAATAAGGAGCAAAATTTAATTCATAAATGGTGCTTTAGATTATTTCACATTGTGGAAAGAACCTTTTAATAAACATCCTATTTTAAAAATTTTATTCTGAACCTATGGCCAATGTTAGACTTAAAATTTTGCAATGTTCATTTAAATTTGGAATAACTTTAAATCAGAGATCCCTTTTAAAACAAGATATTTTGTAAACACAAATAAAAAATATATAAATATGTTGGAGGCAAAATGATGTCATCAGTAAAAATATTTTGGCTAAAAAAATCATACACATTAATATAAGTCTAGTTGATAATTCTCCTCCTTAAGCAGCATTTGAGCTTCCTCAACACCGATAGAACTCACTCAGTCGAAAATATTACCATCTAAACATAACAGAATTGAAGGTGTCAATCTAAAATTTACTAACCTTAAAATGCAACCCAATTTTATGAGAAAACAAGCTAAGAAAACTATGATAGGGAAAAAGATCACATTTCTTAGATATTATACCATTGACACATAAGACACAGCTTCATCAAAATCTAAAAATATGATTAAGATAAATATATACCAAGAATAAATTTTATGCTTATGTTAGTTTCAAGATGTTGATTATGAAAATAAACTTTATTTTCCTGTATACAAATATACTTTTATTTTCTTTAATTTTTTTATTTAATTGTGTTTACATAGATTCTAGGGTCACCTCAAATGCATTCCCCCTCCCCGATATTCCCCTAACATCTCGCTTGCCCCCCTCCCTGCAATGTCCTCCCCTCTTCCCTTCTGGTTTATCCCATCCTATCATCCCCTTATATACTTTTATTTATTTATTTTTGTTTTTTTCTTATTTACTTTTTTTTAATTTAATTATTTGTGTTTACATAGATTCTAGGGTAACCCCAAGTGCATCCCCACTCCCCTATATTCCCCTCAACATCTCCCTTGCCCACCCCTACCACGCCCTCCCCTCTTCCCTTAGGTTTATCACATCCTATCATCCCCTTTCCCTCTGTCCTCTTCTCCTCTGGTCCCTTTGATCCCTCCTCTGTCTCAATTCTGTTCCTCAGTTCTCATTGTTCCTTGGATTTCTCAAATGAGTAAGGTCATATGATATTTTTCTTTTTCTGCCTGGCTTATTTCACTCAACATAATAGTTTCCAAGTCCCTCCATATTTTTGCAAAAGGTAATATTTCCTTCTTTTTCATAGCCCCATAGTATTCCATTGTATATGTACCTCAGTTTTTTTAATCCACTCGTCCACTGACGGACACTTGGGCTGTTTCCATATCTTTGCTATTGTGAACAATGCTGCCATAAACATGGGGGTGCATTTATTTTTTTAGTCAGTGATATAGTGTCCTTGGGATATATTCCTATAAGTGGGATGGCTGGGTCAAGGGGCAGTTCCATTTCTAAGTTTTTGAGGAATCTCCATACTGTTTTCCACAGTGGCTGCACTTCGTTCATCTTGTCCTCTAACTTGCTGATTCGATCCTCAGCTTCATCCATCCTGCTTTTAATTCCTTCCATTGTGTTCTTCATTTGATATTGTATTTGTCATCTCTGACTGATTCTTTTTAATATTTCAATGTCCTTTTTTATACTTGCTATCTCTTTATTTAGGTGTTCATAATGACCATCCATTTTTGTTCTAAGATCCCTAAGCATCCTAACAATCATTATTTTAAACTCTGCATCTGGTAATTTGGTTATTTCCATATCACTCAGTTCATTTTCTGAAGGTTTCTCTTGTGGTTTCATTTGAATTGCACTTCTCTGTCTTCTTATTATGTCTATGTGTTTGGGTGTGTTGTTTGTAGAGCTGGTTGAGTCTAGGCTTGGTGCTGTTTGCCTCCAATTTTCAGTTGTGTTATTTCTAGGTCTTCTTGGATTGGCATCAGCTATTGTTTGTAATCCACTGTCAGATTTGGCTTTTCTAGTAGAGCCGCTTTGGAGTATTGATTTGTTTGTTTTCTTCTCAGTTTTCTCAACTCGGTGGTAGTTTTTTTTACTGATCTCAGCAGGGGGCTTATTTTAAACTGTATTCAGGAATGTGGTGGGTGTAAAATGAGACTCCAAAGGCCTGATCTGCCAGTTACTCTCTCTGGGGGCAAGTTACTTTCTCTGCCTCAGTAGGGGGAGGTGTATCTCAATCTCCATGGAGACCTGAGTTACTGCCCCTCCTCCCCACTTCTTGTTTTCAGTTGTGTCTTGTTGCGGTGATTGGAGCTGGAGAGATATCTTGAGATGGGTGACCTGGAACCAATTTAGTCTTGTGTTCTGTGGAAGGATCAACCCCTCCCCCAACTATGGCTGCCTCCAGCACTGGATGAGTCAGCTTCTCAAGTCATCCCATGCATTCCTCTGCCCATCCCTGTCTCTCTCTCCCCCCTTTCCTTTTGGAAAACAAGCCAGCTCTTTCAACACACCTCACTCACAGGTCCCCAGGCAAGTGGCTGTGAGTGATATTTTCTACTATTTTCCTTGAAATGAGAATCCTTCTGGGCTCTCAGCCTCACCCCCACCCCCCACGTTCCTGTAAGCAGGGTAGACCCACCACTCAGTGGGCCCCTTCTTTGCTCCTTGGTGTTTGAGAGCTGTACTTGTAGTCCAGAGTTGGGTTTTCATGCTGATTGTTCCTAAATTACTTTGCAATCCAGTTTGGTGGTGTGAGCTGGGAGTCTGTGCATCTACCTACTCCGCTGCCATCTTCAGGTCTCTCCCCCTTATATACTTTTAGAACTTTACTTTTGAACATGGTTTTTGAAAAGAACTATCATAGGTCCACCAATATAATGATTTTTAATTAACAAATTAAGTTACCTAAGTTTAATTCTTTTTTAGGGCTCACTTGACTGTTAACAGGAACTGTTGGGGACCGAATAAATAAACAGGGTATTTTTGCAATCTGGATAGAGGTGCTGAGCCCAACTCCCACCTCACCTGCCTAGTTAACAAAGAGCTACACCTGATTCTTGTTTGTCTTATCTATGTTCTCTGGAAGAAGCTGGAAGTTCATTTTTTATTAGTGTAAAAAGTTGGATTTGAATGGTATAGTGTGGGTTGTCTGTGAGTTGCCTTAGAAACTTAATTGAATGGACCACATTTTTTCCATGTGGATGCACTTTTGGGAGCAGTTATGTTACGGCTGAGGAACAGTAGAGACTGCCATGGTGTCCTCCCGAACCCGTGTGTGTGTGTGTGTGTGTGTGTGTATGTATATATATATTTAAGTCCCTATCATTTATTTCAATTCCATACCTCTTCCCATTCGGGACCCCGGTATAGACTTGTCATGGCTAGACCACGACAAGGAACCTTCTGAATATTTCCACTAACGATCAGTCCCAGAATTATTCCAGAAAGTCATTATTTTAATGTTTCAGCCCATCCATTCTGAGGATTTCAAAGAATAAATTAAATAAACACTGTTTATTTCACCAAGCTTCAAAATCTATCACCCATTACTTCTTGACTTGGGTACTTGATATTTTAAGGGAAATATCTGAATCCCGTACTCAACTAAATTGTCTGAGAGAGAGGTCAACACATCCTGCCAAGGCTTCTAAACAAATAATTAAGGATATATTTATCTCAACAAGACCAGGTGCAGTGGATCCTACAAATACACTAATTTACCTGATTTCTAATATAAGAAACCATTACCAGGCTCAAATCTGCTTTCTGCTTGGTCTAACCCCACATTTCCGGGAATGAACACTGCATGAGCCCAATCAAAGGATACTTATTAAACTCTAGATTGAAGCCTTATTCAGAAAGAATATTTGAATAGAAAGGCACACTCAGCCATTCTGGGAAGAATATTTAAGTCTGCCAAACACAAATACAGTAAAATTTAGTTCAGCTGAGTAAACTTGAGTTTTAAAAAAAGAATATAGGAACCCACCAACAGGTAACTAAGTAAAAAGGAAAAGCATAATAAAATAAAATTTAAAGAGAAAGTAGTATCCACATACCTCTTAATGGAGAAGCTACATTTTTGTACATATTATGTGTTCTACTACATTCTGCTTATCTTTTATTGCAAAATGAATAATTATAAAACCTAGAGACTTCATCTTTTTGTTGTATCTCATTGTCCAGTCGGATAAGAATTTGGGCACAGTTCACATCAATAATGTGATTACTGTTCCATGTGGAGATGAGAGGTCACTCAGTAGTACTCAGCCAGGTGATGGGCATTCAAGAGGGCTGAAGACATATTCACTCACATGTCTGGCAGCTGGACAGATGTTGAGGAGACTGGGCTCGGTTTGGATCATTTACCTAAGTATCTATGCATGTTCTCTCTAGTAATGAAGGTCTCAGGGACCTTCAATGAATGGAAGGATTTCTTATGTTGTAGCTCAGGGCTCCCAGGGGCTGTTTCTAGAGGCCCAAGCAACACTGAGGTCCATGTCTATGCCTAGCTTGCTACATTTTTTGCTCTGAATGGATGTTGACCTACAACAAAAGCTATTCCTGCGTCTACTGGGCATAGACGACCTTTCTCATTCTTTGGACATGATGCATTACATTGATTCTATTTCTAACATCAAGTTCATATAAAATTCCATAACAAAACCCAAGAAGATCATGATCTATTTTTACATCCTGTTAAAAGAGCGTATGGACTCAAATTCTGTATTTCACTCAGGACTTTTGCCTCTTATGTTCCTAAAGGTTTGGTCTGTAGCTTTCCTGCTTTCTCATATCTCGGTCAGATTTTGCTAAGAACTAATTTAGCCCTTGGTGGGTAGGGAGGAAGGAGAATTGGGTTTACTCCTCTTTCCCCATTCCTTCCTTCCTTCTTTACCCCATCCCTTCCTGTATCTGAACACTGTGGGACAAAGAGAGCACCAGGAAAGCACCCATGACAGCTTCAAGGAGGGGCTCAGAGTCTGAGCAGGGGTAAGAGGGTGTCCACAGAGCAGAGACCGAACTGTAGAATACCATAAGTGGGGTGAAGCACACAGAAGAGAGCATTGGAAAGAGAGAAGACTACATGGAAGACAGAATGAGTGAGCTCAAAGACAGGATTCTAGAAATGATTCAGGTGGAAAAAGAGGATTAAGTATTTTTAGAAAAATTAAAGAACTCTACAAGAACTGACTACTTTAGAAAGAGCAATATAAAAATAATGAGTATCTTATAAGGAAAAAATAAAAGATGGATAAGGGAACAGAGGATGTATTCAAAGAAATAATTGGGAGAACACTTCCCAAACTCAGGGAAGAACTGAACAATCAAGTACAAGAAGCTAATCATCTTCACCTAATTATCTCAACACAAAAAGACCTTCTTCAAGACATGTTCTATCAAAGCTGTCAAAACTTAATGATAAAGAAAATATTCTCAAGGTAGCCAGGGAAAGAAAGACAGTGACCTATAAAACAAACTCTATCAGATCATTAGATTTCTCAGCATATACCACATAGGCCAAGATAGGGTGGGACAATATCTTCAAAGTCCTGAAAGAAGAAAGCCATCAGCCAAGAAAAGTATATCCAGAAAAGTTATCCTGTATATAAGAAATAAAGCTGTTCCCAAACAGGAAAAAAAAATAATAATAATAAAAACAGAGGGAATTTACTACCACAGGACCTGCGTCACAAGAAATATCTAAAGGAATGCTCCTACCTGAAACAGAAGGACAAAAGTATATAAACCTTTGAGTAAGGTGACACTTTGAGGGGGAGGGGTGCTGGCCCTGCACCAAAAATTTTCAGACACCAGCAGGGTGTCTGAGATTTCAGTTCAATGCTGACACTATTGAATGGGAGATAGCGTCAGATCCCACAGGTTAAGGATTCAGGCATACAGGACTGTACACACACACACACACACACACACACACACACACACACACACCAGACATAAGCTCCTAACCATTGGCCACCGACTGGAAATTCCAACACCTCCTCCAACTCAGAATGCCAATCACAAGTGTAGGTTGTCACCTGTACTTCTAACTAATGGGATATAAGTCACAGGTTCCCATAACCCCCTCTCTTGAGTTCCACTGTTTTGCTAGAATGGCTTCCAGAACTCAGAGAAACATGTTACATATTAGATCACTGGTTTCTTACAAAACGGTCTAACTTGGGAATAGTCGGATGGAACAGATGCCCAGGGCCCAGTCTGGGGACAGGCTGGAAGCGGCCACGCTCCTCCCAGCATGTCTTTCTCCCCATCTCTCCTTGTGGTCATCGAGTCATTCTCTAGTCCAGCGATTTCCAACCAAGTTTTTTTTTTTAACACACCATATCTGACTAGTCAGGAGCACTGACCTCTTTCTCCTCCAATTGTCAAATAAAAAAATGACAACAGCCACCCAACAATAACCATCTAATGTGAAATGAATAAAAATTACACCTACTTTATTTTTTTGCTCAGATGGGCAAAAACTAAAATATATTTTTTGGTGTGTTGCAGAATTTTAGTCATTAGTTTACGTGCGCCATGAGGCGAAAAGAGCTGAAAGTCGCTGCTCTGGTCCATCAGCGTCATCATGTGACAATGCCTCCCAGGGCAAGGTTGCTGGGGGTGGGGGCAGCCCTGGGAGCCATCATGCCCTGGAAGCAGGCACGGTCAGTTGTGGCAAGCATTCAGTGTCACTGGGCTAAGACACAACATGATTCTCCTGATCTGAACCTCTTTTGAGATGCAACTGCAATGTTGGATTTCATTTTCTCATTACATTACCCACTTATTTATCCTTCTACCCATAATTCTTATTTTTCCTTTCCCCCATTCACGCCCAAACTTTCCTACCTTTGGAGAGGACGTCAGGTTCAGCCACGGTGCTGGTCTCAGCCCTGGTCTGGCACGTGCCTCCCCCTCGGTCCCCTCCTGTCAGACAGAGCAGGGTCCTGCATGGGTACGGACCTAGCGGACAGTCCTGACCACTGGGAAACAGTGGCAATCACCATCAGCCCAGCTCTGCCTTTAGGAATTGTGACAGAAAGATTAAAATTACAGCTACAGGGGGTTTTTTTTCATTGAAATTATTGGGGTGACACTGGTTAACAAAGTTATACAGGTATCAGCTGCCTAATTCTACAACTCATCACTGTAGACCAAGTCAAGTCTTCATCCATCACCCTTTATTCCCTCTCCACTTCCCCCTTGCAATCACCACACTGTTTCCCAAGTCCATCAGTTTTTATTTCCTTTTGCACTTTCTGCTCAATTCCTCCATGCCCCCCACCCATTTCCCAACCTCCCTCACCCAGTCCCCCTCCCCCAGCAGCTGTCGCCAGCTACCTATGAGACCCTTAAGTTTCTGGCTTAGGGACCTGCCCTCTGCAGCCCTCCTGGTTGCAGCACTGGTCCTGTGACAGGGGCATCAAGTAAACACATGCAGGTGACACAGGGAAGAAGGAACCCCTCTCCTACCCCACTCCTTTTCCCCAATCCACCAGAAAAAGAAACAGAGAAATCTACCTTTAGCACTACTCACATTCACACTGAGTGTGAGCACATACCCATGAAGGCATGTAAGCCAGCCCTTCATTCTTTTGTCTCCCCCCATTTCGACAACCAATGCTTCTATTGCCCACGCCAGGTCCCCACTAGCCCTGTTTCTCAGGAGGCTCTCTTTGCCCTCTGGCAGACATCGGGCAGACCAGTCTGCTCCTTGGTCTGAAGAAACAATGCTTGGCCATCAGAGTTGGTGTGGTCCCCTTTGTCCAGGTCCTTTCCTGACACCCCAAGCCTCTGCACCGCCCAATGCAGAGTCTGTGTCCATTCCCACTGACCCATCTGCAGCCCACAGGGCCACCAGCACCAGCCTGACAGGTCACCATGCCCAGAGCCCTCCCCGCAGGGAATCTGCCACATGGCCAGCCACTGGAGTCTCTGTGTCTCATCACCAGATAGGCCATCTTGGCTGCCATTCTGTGCCTCAGGGGATGCGAGGGAACTATGTCTAGATGCAGCCCCTCTCGACACTGTCAGAGTGCCCCTGTGTCCACTCATTTCCTGGACCCAGGTGTCCACCACAGGGAGCACCCAGAGACATCTGCTTGCCAATGCCAATCACCCTCATGGACATCTAAAAGGTCCTCATAACTGTCAACAGGGCCATGCCCTATGCAGACACCCCTTGAACATGTCAAGTTTCTGCAACATCCGTCTACATGCAGAACCGAGGTGCCTGCCGCTGCCCACGAGTCAGCAGAAACCCAAACACAAGGCCTTTAACCGCTGTCCGATTCTTCCATCACGGCCAGAAAAGCAGCGTGTGACTCGCCCTGATGAGCTGACCTGTTCTTATCTTCTTCAGAGTCTTCCCACCCACTGGTGTTAACACAGCAGCTTTGAACAGGATGCTGTCAGCTTACACCTGGGCACTGCTGTCCACAGACTGAACGACTCTTTGCCGGCGAGCCAGGAGCTGCTGATAGGGCCCTGTCTAAGCAACAGCGTGTCCAGCACTTCCTATCTGCGTTCCAGGCTCAGACCTGAAGGACAGGGTTCCCTGACTCTCCCATATCTCTTCTTTTTCTTTTCTTTTTCCTCCTCCTCCTTGCGTGCCCCAGCAGCATGGTCTCAGAGAAACTGTGCACATTTCTCTGGAACTCCTCTGAGCACCACATGCCCAGCCGCATTTCAGTTCTCCGCTTCAAGTCCCAGTGGTTGTCACAGGCCCGTGCCATGAGCCCCTGTCTGTGCCATGGCAGAAAGACTCTGTCCCTACCAGCACCCCCAGTTTCTGCACTGCACCTGCAGGGGCTCGGGCCACCCTGCTGCTCCCCAATTTGCACAGCCTTAATTAACACAGCATGAAGGACGGGTTTACATGTCTCCTGTTTCTACAACGTGACATCAGATACAATTTTTATCCCCATAATCAGGTAAAAGACAGGCATGTGTTTCCCCCAATGCCTGATATTTTGTTTTCTGGGTAAGTTTTTCTTTGGCTTCTTTCATTTTTAGAAAATTAAATTTAATGAGGTGACATTGATCAATAAGAGTACACAGGTTTTAGTTAACATTTCTATAAGATTTGAACTGTTGATTATGTTGTATACCCATCACCCAGTCAGTTCATTTTCCATCACCTTATATTTGTCCCTCTTTATACCCTTTCTCCCACTCCACCCATCCCTTACCTTTGGTAACCACTTCAATCTTATCTACATCCGTATCAGTTTTATATTCTACCTATAGTGAAATCATACACTTCTTAACTTTTTCTGATTTACTTATTTCACTCAGAATAAGGTTCTCAAGGTCTACCCATGTTGTTGTAAATGTCACTATGTCATCATTTCTTATGACTGAGTAGTATTCCATTATATATATATGTACCACATCTTTATCCAATCCTTTGTTGAGGGACACATTGGTTGTTTCCATGTCTTGGCCACTGTGAATAATGCTGCAGTGAACATGGGGCTGCATGTGTCTTTACGTACCAGTGTTTTGAGTTTTGGGGGTAGAGGGATTGCTGAGTCATATGGTAGTTATATTTATAATTTTTGAGGAACCACCATACTTTCTTCCATAGTGGTTGTACTACTTTACATTTCCACCAATAGTGGATGAGGGTTCCTTTTTCTCCACAGCCTCTCCAACACTTGTTATTACCTGTCTTGTTGATAATAACCAATCTACATGGTGTAAGGTGGTATCTCATTGCAGTTTTGATTTGCAGTCCTCGAATGGCTAGTGAAGATGAGCATCTTTTCATATATCTCTTGGCCATTTGTATGTCCTCTTGGGAGAGTGTCTATTCAGGTCCTGTATCCATTTTTCAATTGTATTGTTTGCTTATTTGTTGCTGAGCTTTGTAAGTTCCTTATATATTACGGATATTAACCCCTTTTCAGAGCTGTTGTTTGCAAATATCATGTCCCATTAGTTGGCTGCCTATTTGTTTTGTTGTCAGTTTCTTTTGCTGTGTAGAAGCTTTTTAGTTTGATGTAGTCCCATTCATTTATTTTTGCCCTTATATTCCTTGCCTTTGGGGTCAAATTTATAAATTGTTCTCTATGGCCAAGATCCATGAGCTTAGTACCTCTGTTTTCTTCTATGTAATTTAATGTTTCAGGCCTGTTTATTTAGGTCTTTAATCCATTTTGAATTTATTTGTGCAGGGGGACTAACTGTAGTCTAGTTTCATTCTTTTGTATGTGGTTTTTCAGTTTTCCCAGCACCATTTATTGAAGAGGCTTTCATTTCTCTATGGTGTGTTTTTGGCTCCTCTGTTGAAGATGATTTGTCCATATATATGTGGTTTTATTTCTGGGTCCTAAGTTCTGTTCCATTGGTCTGTATGACTGTTTTTCTGCCAATACCATGCTGTTTTGAGTATCATGGCTGTCTAGTATAATTTGAAGTCAGGTAGTATGATACCTCTGGTTTCATTCTTTTTCCTCAGGATTGCTTTGATTATTCGAGGTTTTTTATGGTTCCATCCAAACCTGGTAATTTTCTGTTCTATTTCTTTAAAGAATGGCATTGGAATTTTGATGGGAATTGCATTAAATTTGTATATTGTTTTGGGTAATATGGCCATTTTAACTATGTTGATTCTTCCAATCCATGAATATGGAATATTTTTCCATTTCATTGTGTCTTTTTCAATTTCTTTCAATAATGTTTTATAGTTTTCAGTATAGGTCCTTCACATTCTATGTTAAGGTTATTCTTAAGTACTTTATTTATTTATTTGCAATTGTAAAAGGAATTGATTTTTTAGTTCATTTTCCAAAGTTCATTGTTGGCATATAGAAAAGCAGTAGACTTTTATATATTGATTTTGTATCCTATAACTATATTGGTTTATTATTTCTAATAGTTTTTGGTGGAGTCTGGATTTTCTATATGCAGGATCGTGTCATCTGCAAAAACTGATACCTTTACTTCTTCTTTCTTGATATAGACGCCTTTTATTTCTTTCCCTCTTTTTTTAACAGGAGTAGAGATAGTCAGAGAGAGGGATAGATAGGGACAGACAGACAGGAACAGAAAGAAATGAGAAGCATCAATCATCAGGTTTTCATTGTGACACCTTAGTTGTTCATTGATTGCTTTCTCATATGTGCCTTGACTGCGGTCCTTCAGCAGACCGAGTAACCCCTTGCTCAAGCCAGCAACCTTGGGTCCAAGAAGCTCATGAGCTTTTTTTTTTCTTTTTGCTCAAGCCGGATGAGCCTGCGCTCATGCTGGTGACCTCAGGGTCTCGAACCTGTGTCCTCCTCATCCCAGTCTGACACTCTATCCACTGCACCACTGCCTGGTCAGGTTATTTATTTCTTTTGCCTGATAACTCTGGCTAAAACTTCCAGGACTATGTTGAATAAGAGCGGAGAAAAATGGGCAACCTTGTCTTGTTCCTGATTTTAAAGAAAAAGCCTTCATTTTTTCACCGTTTAGTATGATATTAGCTGATGGTTTGTCATATATGGCCTTTATTATGTTAAGGTACATTCCTTCTACTCCAATTTTATAGTGTTTTAAACATAAAAGGATGTTGTATCTTATCAAACACCATTTCAGATGTATACATCTATTGATAGGATCATATGGTTTTTGTTCTTTGTTTTGTTTATGTGGTCTATTATGTTGATCAATTTCCATATATTGAACCATCCTTGTTCTCCTGGAATGAATTCTACTTGATTGTGATGTATTATTTTTTAATGTGCTGTTGTATTCAATTTGCTAGTATTTTGGTTAGGATTTTTACATCTGCATTCATTAGAAATATTGGTCTGTAGTTTTCTATTTTTGTGTTGTCCTTGTCAGGTTTTGGTATAAGGGTTGTGTTGGTCTCATATAATGTGTTAAAGAGTATTTCTTTTACTTCTATTTTCTGGAAGATTTTCTGAAAATAGGTACTAAATCTTCTTTGAATGTTTGGTAGAATTCACTAGTGTAACCATCTGGTCCTGGACTTTTGTTTTTGAGGAGGTTTTTGATAGTTGTTTCTATTTCCTCCCTGCTTATAGATCTACTTAGGTTTTCCACTTCTTCATGGCTCAATTGTTTTGTTTTGTTTTAGAAAATTAAACTTAATGGATGACATTGATCAATGAGAGTACACATTTAATTATGCCCATTTCAAATGTACCAATTCTTCTACCAATGTTTTGCTGCATTCCATCAACTCTTACTGTCCTCTGTTAGGATTGAATGAACAAGTTTGGGTGTCAGAGTTCATGGGAATCTCATACCATTGTGGGGCTTTCTCTTGTCCACCCTGACCATTGTACCCACTGATCGGTGCAAAAGGACCTTTCGTGAACTGCACTCAATTAACTGGACTCGCTGCTGCACCAGGCAATGGCTGGGCAGGTTTCTCATTGCAGGTTTTGACTTCTGGCTTTTTAAATTCCACCAAACCAGGGTCAATAAACCAGACTTGCCTGGAGCCCTCGATTGTTGGGGGAGGAGTATGGGATCCCTCTGACCTGCTTTACCTTAGATAGTGCTGTATTAAAACCATTAGGGCCATCAATGTCCACTTGGCACAGACAGGGGTGCATGGACATCTCCCCTTCTCAGAGTAAACAGACCTCTCGATGGCTTTTCCTCAGTCCACTGGGCTGGCTGTTCCCTTGGAATAACCCTCTTGGCATCTGGATGGCATACAACCATCTGTGATGGTCCCTGAAGGAGCTGTGGGACTAACCCACCAGGGCTCCTCCACTCTGCACCATTCAAAACCAGAGACACAGCCCCCAAGTTAGGTGCTCTTGAAATCCATTTCAGTCGAGGCTCCATGACGAGCTGATACTGGCCCACAATGCACAACTGTCATACCGTGCCCTCTGCTTTCAATCGTTTCTTGGTACTTGCCCTTATGGCACACTGACTATCTTTTTCTTAGTGACCAGAGGGCTTAGAAGTACTTTCTGTTCTCCCTGCATAATGTTTCCCATGGGGTGAGCTTTCTTTTCTTTTTTATTTTTAAGTTGATTTATTGCTTTCAGGGAGAGAGAAGAGAGACAGAGAATGGTGGTGGGGAAGGAGTAGGAAGCATCAACTGGTAGTTGTTGTTTGTCACATGTGCCTTGACCAGGCAAGTCCAGGGCTTCGAACTGATGACCTCAGCACTCCAGGTCAAGGCTTTACCCACTGTGCTACCATATTTTGCCTTTTTTGTTGTTGTTGCTAGTTTGCATTTCCTATGTATCTCATGAACCAGTTCCCCAGGACCTAAATCCATCTCTGAATTCCACTGGTAACTTTTATCTTTGTAACTGAGTACACTGTGGGTGACCATATGGCCCCCCAGAAATCAAAGGCTCCTCCACACTCACCCTTTCATCTTCTTTCTTCCAAAACCACATGTTTCCATGAGCCAGGGCCATTCTAGCAAATCCCACTTCACCTGACACCAGGTAAATGGGTCTCCAGACCCAATTCCACCATCGGGTATGGGGGTTGTCCAAACCACCAAACATTTCTCAGATACCAGCAGGGTATCTGAGAATTCATCTCAAGTCTGACATTGTCTACCAGAGACAGTATCAGATCCCAAGGTTACTAAGCATTCAGTTCTACAAGACTACCCCCCAACTAAATATACATGTACACATACACACATCAGATACAAGATACAAGCCCAGGTGACCTGTGCTTCTGACCAACTGGTCACAGGTTGGAGGTTCCAACAATCTCCTCCCCTAGAAAGTTGGAAAAATAAGAAATATGTGGAGAATAAACAGCTTACTAAAAATTGGGTCAATGAAGAAATAAAAAGATCCTTACAGACATGAAAATACAACATACTATAATTGTTGGGATGCAGCAAAAGCAGTACTAAGAGGAAGGTTTATAACAATACAAACCTACCTGAAGAAACAAGAATAGTCTCAAATAAAAAAATTTAAAGTGCACTCAAGGAACTAGGAAACAAACAAACAAAAAGCCCAAAGTTAGGCAAAGGAAGGAAAAAAAGATAAAACATAAATTAAATAGAGAATAAAGACAATAGAAAAATAAGAAAAAGAGCTGGTTCTTTGAAAAAAAATAAAATGAACAAATTAAGTTACTTAATTTTAATTATTTTAGAACTAAGAAAAGACTCAAATGAATCAGAAATGGAAGAAGGTACAAAGCATATCACCACAATACTAAGGCTTATACAAGAATACTAGAAAAGGCTAAATGCCATCACATTGGACAACCTAGAAGAAATGGACAAATTCTCAGAAGCATAGAACCTTTTCAGACTGAATCATGAACAGTTAGAAAACCTGAGTAGATCAATTACTAGTAAGAACACTGAAATAGTAATCAAAATCCTCCCCAAAAGATAAAAATCCAAGACCAGATGGCTTCACTGGAGAATTCTGTCAAACATACAAAGATTTAAAACCTATTGTCCCCAAACTGTTCCACCAAGGTTCACTGACCAATATATACAATAGTCAAAGCATCTCTGGTCCCTTGGGACTGTGGTATCAGACGCAGACTCAGTCCTCTGATGAACAGTCTGGAGGCATCTTTAACACTCTGGTCTCCTCCACTCTCAAGTCTCAGAGGCAGGGAAGACTCAGCCCGTCCATCACCCACCTTGACTCTTTTTTTGAAAGAAAGATAGAGGGAGAGACGGTCAGACAGACAGGAAGGGAGAGAGATAAAAAGCATCAACTGATAGTGGTAGCACCTTAGTTGTTCATTGATTGCTTTCTCATATGTGCCTTGACTGGGGTACTCCAGTTGAGCCAGTGACCCCTTGGTCAAGCCAGTACCTTGGGCTTCAAGCCAGTAACCTTTGGTTTCAAACTAGCAACTATGAAGTCATGTCTATGATCCCACACTTAAGCCAATGACCCTATGCTCAAGCTGGTGAGCCCAAGCTCTAGCCGGTGACCTCAGGATTTCGAACCTGGGTCCTGAGCGTCCCAGGCCAAGGCTCTATCCACTGCACCACCACCTGGTCAGGCACACCTTGGCCTCTTAAAGCCATGGAAATTATGGAATTCCAGAGTTCTTCACAACCAAGGGCTTCAGAGCTCCAGAAGCGTGGTTAGTGCTCTGGAAAAAAAACTCTGCCCAAGTGTTCTCTAAGAGCCTGACTCACATAGGAACCCGGCTGCCCATGGGTCCTAGTAGCCATTGAGACCAAGGGAGGTGTGAAGTTAAGAGTTGGAAGGTAAGTGGACCTGAGCCTAATGAGAATCATCTAGGGTCCTCAACTTTGCCCCTTGTCACTCAAGTCTCTGGATCAAAACTCACTGCCTTTATGACACTCCCTGATCTTCCGTCTGAAAGTAGCTCCTCTACCTCTCTCACATGCTGCATAATGACCCTGTTTTTCTCCTTTGTAGTACTTAACATGCTTCTGTGAGTTTGTCTATTGTCCATTTCCTATTGGACTGTATAGTCCATAAAACAGCAAACCTGTCTGGCTCAATGCCTTAAACTATATAACGTATGCTTCAAAAATACTAAAAAGTTTGATGAGTGTACCTCCCTCATGCTTTCTACCTCTGTGGCCCTAAACACCTAGATTAGTAAAGTGCTTTTAATTAAAAGTTTATATCTTCATTAAATTTTTCCTTAGAGCAGCGATTTTCAACATTTTTCATCCAACATTACACATCAACTAACTACTAAAATTCTGCAGAACACCCAAAAATATACTTTTTGCCGAACTGACAAAAATAGGTATAATTTTGATTCATTTACACCAGATGGCTATTGTTGTGTTAGCTGTTATTTACTCATTTATTTGACAATCTGGGGGGAAAGAGGTTCGTGCCCAACTAAATAGGTACTGCATGTTTTAAAAATTCTGCAGTGCTGAAAATTCCACTGAAAATCTCTGCCTTAGGAGTATAAAGTTAGATATTTTAACAATTTTTTATTCCAGATGCCCAGTTTCTTGATTTAATTGTATATAGTTAGCCAAAGTCATCGTTCACAATGCGTCCCTCTCTTCCTCACTTCCCGTCGTGAAAGCTCTCCTCTGAATCAGTTTTGATTAAATTACATCTCCAAGCATTTTCTTTAGCTAGGGACTCATGACATATTCTAAATCCATGCTGCCTGTCCAGAAATGTTACTGATTTAACTTAGGTGAAAGATGGCCGACATGCAGATAAGACTTTTGGATTTCTGACCTCTGTTGAGTCTGTACCTGTGTTTCCATTGCCCTCTAACTTCCCATGTTGCAGATGAAAAAGCCAATCCCAGGGCTAGACTAATTGTAACTTCCTCTGCAAATCATACACTTTTTTCTCTTTAAAAGAGTAGATGTAACCTTTTCCTTTAGCCTTGAAATTCAGGAACTTCACATGGAACAAACGGACACTCTTATTATATATAAAAGCCCTCATGAGCATAGACAATGATATCAAACAGCACACTAGGTGAGCCACAGGCCTGGCCGAGCAGGGTGTGGGGAAGGTGCTCCCATTGTAACACAATCACTCAGATTCACTGAGATCAGGGGTGTGCCCATCAGCACTTATCATGATGGGAAACTCACTGAATACAAGTATATAATAATGCACAGTGGGACAATTTAACTGCAAGTCAATTTATGGTTCTGAATCAACTGCACCAGCTCTGGGCAACAACGTTCATTCATGTGCAAAAGCAGTTCAAGGATAAATTTTAAACTGTACTAAGAATGGGAGATAAAAAGTAGTGGAAACTGTGGCCTGAAATTATCTACAGTTTTTTCCTGATGACTGCCTTCAGTTTTGATTACCTCACAAATCATAAAGGATGTGACAAAACATTTTCTCAAACAGGCAGTCAAACCTATCTGGATATCGTGGTGTTCAGCATTTTAAAATACTAAAAATAATAGAGGTACTTAGTTAAGAAATAAAAGAAATCTGAGATGACAAGGTAGATTCATAAATTCTTCCAGTTAACAATAAGGGTTCTCTCACTGAACATAAATTGTACAATGCCTTTGAAAACCAAAATCTTCCTATAAATCATCCTTTATATTTACCATAGAAAAAGATTAAACACCTGTAATTATATCATATAGTGTCCTTAAGGAGCCATACCTAGTTGCTACAGCATCAGTTTTCAAAGCACTTCAATGGGTAATAAGTTACAAATGCAGTTATCTTTCTGATGAGCATGATGAAGCATAAACTGTAACCCCAAAATTGTGCTCCCCCCAAATTTCACTGACATATACACATTTGAACTACACCATATCTTCTAATGACCTTGATTTACAGAGAAAATCCCTTACGATTCACAAAATTATAAGTACATTCCATAACATTGACTCCGTGGTTTCCATGTAAGTCACTAAACTCGTTGTGCCACCTAATAACACATTTACTTGGTTTTTGTCACTTGTATTAAAAATGGGAACCTTCTGACATGAGTATTATAGGCCTTATCCTCTTCCCACATTGTGGGAGATGGACTGTGGGCTGGCAGGGTCATTGTAGCCTAAGGCTTAGTTTGGGACTGAGCCTTTCCCACTCTCTTAATACTAAGCTCATTTAATACTAAGATCTTTTCAACACTAAACTTTTCTCCACACCCTTCACTGTTGCACGATGTAGAGTGGTGCACTCTTATGAAGAATACAATTTATGCCTTAGATGAGTGGCTTTGTATCCCTATTTTTATACTGGATTAAAGGCTTTGTCTATGCTATATAATAAAGCAAAGACTAGGGGCTCTCTCTCTCTGATATTGCCATCAGCATTGAAGAGGCCTCCTGATCCCATTCTCTTTTCTCGGTGAGTCTGTTTTCTTAATTCTGCACCATTCTCCCTCAGGACTTGGAATTACTAGCCATGCTGGTCCGTGGCAAGTGGCGCCCAACATGGGGCCTGGGTACAATAAACTAAACTAAAGGTAGGTGACGGAACTCCCCACGTGTGCACAGTGAGTAAAGAAAGCTTTCGGGGAGAGTATAGTCAAGAGTAATAAATTATGGGACAGTTAGGGTCAAAAGTAAGGGATCTTCTTGTAGAAATGTTTCCATATGAGGATGAATTGCTGTCTGAAGAGTATCAGAGTGAGCCAGGAACGAAGGGTATGAATATGAGAACTTAGAGTCTGAGGATGACTCAGGATAAAAATTTTGCAGCTATGGCTGTCTTAACCGTGGGGCCTTTGCCACCCTCAGCTCCTTCCTATGTTCAACCCTCTGCTCCTCCCATAACTTTACAGGGCTGATTCCAGAGTCTATAGCTCAAAACCTGGGAAAAACCCTGCTCCAACAATCTATAGACCAGGCTCAAAATTTAGGGGAAACAATAAATGGCCTTACCTGTTTTCCTGTTGTAGAAAGACAGGACAATAAGGGGAAACTATGCAAGAGCATGAACCTGTACCTTTTAAAACTCTAAAAGAAATTAAACTTGCTTGTGCTCAGTATGGGTCTACTGCCCCTTTTACACTTGGTTTATTAGATACTATTAGTGCAAAGATTCTTTCCCCAAATGACCGGAAGGCTATTGCTCCTGCCTATATCTCCAGGGATGATTATTTGCTGTGGAAGTCAAATTTACATGAAAAGGCCATAGAGCAGGTTGAGAAAAATCAGCAAGAGAAGATTGCTGTTACTATAGATATGTTAACTGGAGAAGGACAATATGCCCATATGGAAACTCAATTAGAGTATCAACTAACTACTTATAATATAATTACTCAGATAGGAACAAATGCATGAAAATGCCTGCCTACTTCAGGGGCCAAAACGGAAGAATTTGGTAAAATTAAACAAGGCACAGATGAGCAATTTCAAGAATTTTTTCACGGCTAATTCAAGCAGTTGAAAAAATAGTAGAAGATAGAAATGTAGAAAAGATTTTTATAAAGCAGTTAGCGTATGAAAAGGTTAATTCGGCTTGTCAGGCGGCACTTCGCCCTAACCGCAAGAAGGTATATATAGAGGACTATATCAAAATATGCGCAAGGAGGACTGCAAGATAGCAATGGAGAAGGCGGATGTACCAACTTCCAACTCCCAGAACCAAAGTGGATTATATCTTAATTTTAAGAACCATCATCTGGATAAACCAACTTTGAACTAAATTAAGTGGACTCTTCAACAAAGGAACACTGAAGAAGCCACATTGAGACTGGTAGGAAAAGCGAAAACGTGAAGAGGGCTGCCCAGCTACTCGGAGCAAATGGCAGCCCAGAGAGACCCGCGTGGCGGGAGGAGAGTTTGGCGGAGAGGGAGGGACCTGGGTCCCAGGAACCAAGCCCCAACCTGCACTCCCAGAGCCTAGAAGAGGCGTTTGGACAGTATTGAGCTGTGAAACAAGTGAGGATGCTGTTTGTGAGAAAGAAACAGTTTTCTCAGACCCAAGATTCTTCTTAAACAGACAGCACAGAAAACCTCTCTCACAACCACTCACCCGGGGATCCGGGGAACAGGGACAGAGGAGAGGACCAGAGCAGCGGGAAGAGAGTATGGACTGAAGGCACAGGGAAAAACACTCTGAGGGACAGCCACCCTAACCCTTGGGCTAAGTCACTTCCCTAATCAAAAACGAGTATTTCCCCAGGAACTAGCAATACCAGCAAAGAAAGACAGGACACCAGCCAAACAAGCTCTCCCACGGCACTTAGAGCAGAGCTGCTTAGATGGAAAGAGCTTCCAGGACTACTGTATGGAGTGTTAGGGTATAAGCTGCACTGTACCCACCCACACTGCAGAAGGCTTGCTGGAGGGACGGGGGCAGCGGGACACTGAAATGTGGTTCTGTCGGCACGGGCGGAGGCCCTGCCGGTGTGAGCTTGATCTAGCCCAGCAGGGGTAGAGGTGATGCGCGAAAGCTGTCCGGCAGCTGCGGGTCCACCTGCAGCCCACGTGAACGGGGAAAAGCGTGAGGCCAGGAACAAGCAGAGATCTGCTCTGCGACCCTGCGCAAGCCGGCCCTGACCACAGGGGCAGGGCTAGGACCAGGGACAGTCAGAGGCTTGCAGCTGAGCGCACGCCAGCAGCCCCACCTGGCCGGAGAAACCATGGTTTGCCATCCTGCGTGTGTGAGTTGGCTCTGAACACGGGGGCAGGGCTAGAGCCCTAAATGAGCGGAGGCTTGCAGCTGAGCACACGCCAGCAGCCATGCCCGGCCCAATAAACCACGGTTGGAGATCCTGAGCAGGCGGGCCCTGGCCTCGGGGGCAAGACTAAAGCTCCGGATGGGTGGAGGCTCACAGCTGAGTGCACGTCAGCAGCCCCCTCCAACCCAAGAAACTGAGGTGAGCAGTCTGTGACCACGGGGGCTGGGTGAAAGCCCAGGAACACACTGGGTCTGCAGCTGAACAAAAGTGCTCAGCTCTACCCTTGGTGCTGAGGCTTGTGGCTTGAGTGCAGTGTGCAACCTAACCTGTGGGGGCGAGGCAATGGCCCAGGCAGGCTGAGGCTTGTAGATCCGGGCACCAAAACACAGCCCCTCCCGTTGAGGAGAGGCAGAAATCATAGCAACAGCCGCAGTGGGCCGGTGATGGCAACGCCCATAAAGAACGGCCCAGGAAACAGCAGAGGGAGTGGCGGGCCAGAAGACAGACCACACCTAGAGAACACAAAGCCAACACCCATTGGACTCCAGTGGCAACAACCTTCTTATACACAGACAAAATGGGCAGGCAGAGAAATGCAACCCAAATGAATCAAGAGAAATCCCCAAAGAAGGACCTGAATGAACCAGATATAACTAAAATACCAGATGCAAAATTAAAACAATGATAGTTAGGATGTTCAAAGAAATTAGAGCAACAATGGATAGTCACTACAAACACCTAAATAAAGAGATAACAAGTATAAAAACAAAATTGAAATAATAAAAAAGAATCAGACAGAAATAACAAATACAGTATCAGAACTGAAGACCACAATGGAAGGAATTAAAAGCAGGATGGATGATGCTGAGGATCGAATCAGCGAGTTAGATGACACAATAAACAAAGGCACAGAAGCAGAGCAGAAAAAAAGAAAAGAGACTAAAAAAATGTGAGGAAACTCTAAGGGAGCTCAGTGACAACATGAAGAGAAATAACATTCGCATCATAGGGGTTCCTGAAGAAGAGGAAAGAGAACAAGAAAAAGAAACTTTGTTCAATAAAATCATAGTGAAAACTTCCCTAAATTAAGGCTGAGAAACATTTCACATATTCAAGAAGCACAGAGAACTCCATTAAAGAGAAACCCAAAGATATCGACACTAAGACACATCATAGTTAAAATACCAAAGCTAAGGAATAAAGAGAAAATTTTAAAAGCTGCTAGAAAACAAAAGGCTATCACTTACAAAGGAGCCCCCATAAGGAAGACATCGGACTTCTCAACAGAAACACTTGAGGCCAGAAGGGAATGGCAAGATATATTCAAAGTAATGCAGAACAAGAACCTACAACCAAGACTACTCTATCCAGCAAGGCTAATGTTTAAAATTGAAGGAGAAATAAAGAGCTTCCCAGAAAAAGAAAGCCTCAAGGAATTCATTAAAACCAAACCAATTCTGCAAGAGATACTAAGGGGCCTGTTGTGAACAGTTTAAAGAAGGATGAAAGAATAGAGCAAAAGAATACAGCTTTAAAGAATAAAATAGCAATAAACAACTATATATCAATAATAACCTTAAATGTAAATGGATTAAATGATCCAATCAAAAGACATAGGGTAGCTGCGTGGATAAAGAAACAGGACCCATACATATTCTGTCCACAAGAGACACACCTTAAAACAAAAGATGCACATAAACTGAAGGTAAAAGGATGGAAAAAAATATTTCATGCAAATGGTAATGAAAAAAAAGCCAAGTAGCAATACTTATATCTTACAAAATGGACTTTAAAACAAAAGCTGTAGTAAGAGATAAAGAAGGACAGTACATGATAAAGGAAACAATTCAACAGAAAGATATAACTATTATAAATATCTACACACAAAACATAGGAGCCCCGACATACATAAAGCAGATTTTTATGGATATAAAGGGCGAGATTAACAGCAATACTATCATAGTAGAGGATTTCAATACCCCACTAACAACACTGGAGACATCCTCAAGAAAGAAAATTAATAAACAAACAGCAGACTTAAAGGATACACTAAATCAACTCGATTTAATAGATATATTTAGAACTTTTCACCCTAAACTAGTAGAATATACATTCTTCTCAAGTGCTCATGGTACATTTTCTTGGATAGCCAACATGTTAGGACACAAAAATGGTCTCAATAAATTTAAGAAGATTGAAATCATATCAAGCATTTTCTCTGATCACAATGCCATGAAACTAGAAATTAACCACAAAAGAAAAACTGAAAAATTCTCAAACACTTGGAAAATAAATAGCATGTTATTAAATAATGAATGGGTTAACAATGAGATCAAAGAAGAAATAAAAAGTTTCTAGGAACAAATAATAATGAGCATATATCAACTCAAAATTTATGGGACACAGTAAAAGCAGTACTGCAAGGGAAGTTCATTGTACTACAGGCATACAATTAAGAAGCTAGAAAAAGCTCAAATAAGCAACCTGACCCAGCATCCAAAATAACTAGAAAAACAACAGCAAATAAAGCCCAAAACCAGTCGAAGGAAGGAAATAATAAAGATCAGAGCAGAAATAAATGACATAGAGGCTAAGGAAACAATACAGAGGATCAATGAAACCATGAGCTGGTTCTTTGAAAAGGTAAACAAAATTGATGAACCGTTAACTAGATTCACCAGGAAAAAAAAGAGAGGACTCAAGTAAATAAAATTAGAAATGAGAGTGAAAAAATAACAACTGACATAACGAAAATACAAAGTTTTATAAGAAAATACTATGAAGAACTCTATGCCAAAAAATTAGACAACCTAGGGGAAATGGACAAATTTCTTGAATCATATAATCTTCCAAAAATCAATCTGGAAGAATCAGAACACCTAAACAAAGGAATTACAAAACATGAGATCGAAACAGTCGTCACAAAGCTCCCCCCCAGAAAAACCCTGGGCCTGATGGCTTCACAAGTGAATTCTACCAAAAATTCAAAGAGGAACTAACTTCTATCCTTCTCAAGCTATTTCAAAAAATTCAAGAGGAAGGAAGACTTCCAAACTCCTTTTATGAGGTGAGCATAATTCTGATTCCAAAACTGGGTAAAGACAACACAAAGAAAGAAAATTATAGGCCTATATCCCTGATGAATTTAGATACTAAAATTCTCAACAAAATATTAGCCAATGGATACAGCAATATATGAAAAAAATCATACACCATGATCAAGTGGGATTTATTCCGGAGAGGCAAGGCTGGTTCAATATTAACAAATCAATCAATGTAATTCATCACATAAACAAAAGGAAGGTAAAAAATCACATGATAATTTCAATAGATGCAGAAAAAGCATTTGATAAAATCCAGCACCCATTCATGCTCAAAACTCTCAGTAAACTGGGAATACAGGGAACATTCCTTAACATGATAAAGGCCATCTATGACAAACCCCCAGCAAACATTATACTAAATGGACAAAAATTAAAAGCAATGTCCTTAAGATCAGGAACCAGGCAGGAGTGGCCCCTTTCACCACTCTTATTTAACATAGTTCTAGAAGTCTTAGCCACAGCAATCAGACAAGAAGAAGAAATAAAAGGCACCCAAATTGGAAAAGAAGAAATAAAACTGTCATTATTTGCAGATGATATGATATTGTATATAGAAAACCCTAAAGTCTCAGTCAAAAAACTACTGGACCTAATAAATGAATTCAGCAAGGTGGCAGGATATAAAATTAATACTCCGAAATCAGATGCATTTCTATATACCAACAATGAACTGTCAGCAAAAGAAATTAAAGAAACAATCAGAAAAATAAAGTACCTAGGAGTAAATTTAACCAAGGACATTAACAACTTGTACTTGGAAAATTATAATACTTTGATAAAAGAAATCAAGAAAGATACAAACAAGTGGAAGCATATACCGTGCTCATGGCTAGAAAGAATAAACATCATTAAAATGTCTATATTACCCAAAGCAATTTATAAATTCAATGCAATACCAATTAAAATACCAATGACATACTTCAAAGATATAGAACACATATTCCAAAAATTTATATGGAACCAAAAAAGAACACGAATAGCCTCAGCAATCTTAAAAAGAAAAAACAAAGCAGGAGGTGTCAGTCTTCCAGATATTAAGGTTTACTACAAGGCCACTGTACTCAAGACAGCCTGGTACTGGCATAAGAACAGGCACATAGATCAATGGAACAGAACAGAGAACCCAGAAATAAACCCACAGCTTTATGGACAACTGATATTTGACAAAGGAGGAAAGAACATACAATGGAGTAAAGACAGCCTCTTTAACAAATGGTGTTGGGAAAATTGGACATCTACCTGCAAAAAAATGAAACTAGACCATCAACTTACACCATTCACAAAAACAAACTCAAAATGGATAAAAGACTTAAATGTAAGCCGTGAAACCATAAACATCTTAGAAGAAAACATAGGCAGCAAGCTCTCCGACATCTGTAGCAGCGGTATATTTGCCGATTTATCTTCATGGGCAACTGAAATAAAAGGCAAGATAAACAAATGGGACTATATCAAACTAAAAAGTTTTTGCACAGCTAAAGACAATAGGAACAGAATAAAAAGACAAACCACACAATGGGAGAACATATTTGACAGCACATCTGATAAGGGGTTAATAACTAAAATTTATAAAGAACTTATAAAAAGCAACACCAGGAAGACAAACAACCCAATCAAAAAATGGGCAAAAGAAATGAATAGAAATTTCTCCAAAGAGGACATACAGATGGCCAATAGGCATATGAAAAAATGCTCAACATCACTAATCATTAGAGAAATGCAAATTAAAACCACAATGAGATATCACCTCACACCAGTCAGAATGGCACTTATCAGCAAAACAACACAGAATAAGTGCTGGCGAGGATGTGGAGAAAAGGGAACCCTTCTGCACTGCTGGTGGGAATGCAGACTGGTGCAGCCACTGTGGAAAACAGTTTGGAGATTCCTCAGAAAATTAAAAATCGAACTGCCTTTTGACCCAGCTATCCCACTTTTAGGAATATACCCTAAGAACACCATAGCACTGTTCGAAAAGAAGAAATGCGCCCCCATGTTCGTGGCAGCATTGTTCACAATAGCGAAGATCTGGAACCAGCCCAAGTGTCCGTCAGAAGACGAGTGGATTAAAAAGCTATGGTACATATATACTATGGAATACTACTCAGCCATAAGAAACGATGACATCGGATCATTTATAACAAAATGGATGTACCTTGATAACATTATACGGAGTGAAATAAGTAAATCAGAAAAAAAGAAAAACTGAGAACAGCACGATTACATACATAGGTGGGACATGAAAGTGAGGGTATGAGACATGGACAAGAGAGTGGTGGTTATGGGATGGGGGGAGGGAGGGAAGAATGGGATAGGGAGGAGGGGAGGGACGCAGGGAAAACCAGATTGAAGGTGACAGAGGACAATTTGACTTTTGGTGATGGGTATGCAACACAATTGAATGATAAGATAACCTGGAGATGTTTTCATTGTACATATGTACCCTGATTTATTGATGTCACCCCATTAGAATTAATAATAATAAAATATATATTAAAAAAAAAAAAAAAAAAAAAGAAAGATACAAACAAGTGGAAGCATATACCGTGCTCATGGCTAGAAAGAATAAACATCATTAAAATGTCTATATTACCCAAAGCAATTTATAAATTCAATGCAATACCAATTAAAATACCAATGACATACTTCAAAGATATAGAACACATATTCCAAAAATTTATATGGAACCAAAAAAGAACACGAATAGCCTCAGCAATCTTAAAAAGAAAAAACAAAGCAGGAGGTGTCAGTCTTCCAGATATTAAGGTTTACTACAAGGCCACTGTACTCAAGACAGCCTGGTACTGGCATAAGAACAGGCACATAGATCAATGGAACAGAACAGAGAACCCAGAAATAAACCCACAGCTTTATGGACAACTGATATTTGACAAAGGAGGAAAGAACATACAATGGAGTAAAGACAGCCTCTTTAACAAATGCTGTTGGGAAAATTGGACATCTACCTGCAAAAAAATGAAACTAGACCATCAACTTACACCATTCACAAAAACAAACTCAAAATGAATAAAAGACTTCAATGTAAGCCATGAAACCATAAGCATCTTAGAAGAAAATACAGGCAGCAAGCTCTCTGACATCTGTAGCAGCAATATATTTGCCGATTTATCCCCATAAGCAAATGAAATAAAAGGAAGGATAAACAAATGGGACTATATCAAACTAAAAAGTTTTTGCACAGCTAAAAACAATAAGAACAGAATAAAAAGACAAACCACACAATGGGAGAACATATTTGACAACACATCTGATAAGGGGTTAATAACCAAAATTTATAAAGAACTTATAAAACTCAACACCAGGGCCTGACCTGTGGTGGCACAGTGGATAAAGCGTCGACCTGCGAACACTGAGGTCGCCAGTTCAAAACCCTGCACTGGTCTGGTCAAGGCACATATGGGAGTTGAGGTTCCAGCTCCTCCCCTCTTTCCCTCTCTCTCTCTCTCTCTCACTCTGTGTCTCCTCTCTAAAATGAATAAAATAAAAAAAATTTTTAAAAAACAAAATAAAACAAAACTCAACACCAGGAAGACAAACTATCCAATTAAAAAATGGGCAAAAGAAATGAATAGAAATTTCTCCAAGAGGACATACAGATGGCCTATAGGCATATGAAAAAATGCTCAACATAACTAATCATTAGAGAAATGCAAATTAAAACCACAATGAGATATCACCTCACACCAGTCAGAATGGCGCTCATCAGCAAAACAACACAGAATAAGTGCTGGTGAGGATGTGGAGAAAAGGGAACCCTCCTGCACTGCTGGTGGGAATGCAGACTGGTGCAGCCACTGTGGAAAACAGTATGAAGATTCTTCAAAAAATTAAAAATCGACCTGCCTTTTGACCCAGCTATCCCACTTTTAGGAATATACCTTAAGAACACCATAGCACTGTTCGAAAAGAAGAAATGTGCCCCCATGTTCGTGGCAGCATTGTTCACAATAGCAGAGATCTGTAAATAGCCCAAGTGTCCGTCAGAGGGCGAGTGGATTAAAAAGCTTTGCTACATATATACTATGGAATACTACTCAGCCATAAGAAATGATGACATCGGATCATTTACAACTAAATGCATGAACCTTGATAACATTATACGGAGTGAAATAAGTAAAACAGAAAAATAACTGAGAACTGCATGATTTCATACATAGGTGGGACATAAAAGTGAGACTATGAGACATGGACAAGGGTGTGGTGGTTATGGGGTGATGGCAGGGAAGAGAGGGAGGAAGAGGGGGAAAGGAGGGTCACAAAGAATACCAGATAGAAGGTGACAGAGGACAATCTGACTTTGGGTGATGGGTATGCAACATAATTAAATGACAAGATAACCTGGAGATGTTTTCTTTGAACTTATGTACCCGGATTTATTAGTGTCACCACATTAAAATTAATAAAAAAAATTTATAAAAAAACAACTACAATTATTTAAAAGTGATGTTTGTAAAACATTAATTGCCTTGTGGTTATGTTCAATCCAAGAGTTGTTGTCCTTTAACTCCAATTTTGAAAACCAGTGCATGACATTAACTGTAACAAAAAGAAATTAAAATTGCATAAAAATTAGAGCATACAACCAAAAAGGGATTTCAGATTTGGAATCAGTGATGCAGAAGTATATAGAAACAGTTCTGAAACCTCAAGCAACAGAAAATTAAAATAAGATTGTTCCCTAGTGTTATAGATCCTGTTATATTGGCTAAGAATTGCTTAAAGCACTGGTTCTTAACCTGGGTTCTATCGAACCCTAGGGGTTCGATGAGTCGGTCTCAGGGGTTCGGAGAAGCCTCTGCCGTGGAGGCCAGAGTAAAGTAATAGCGTAATTTGTTGTGAGTTCATGCACTTTGTTGGTTTTGTTCTTTGAGCAAGGTGATGTTCATGCACGGCTCATTTTGTGCACCAGTAAAAAAACATTCCTATGTCTTGAATTTGGAAAAAAAAAATCATATTTTATTTATCACTAAAGAAGGGTTTGGTGAATGCGCATATGAAACTGGTGGGTTCGGTACCTCAAAAGGGTTAAGAACCACTGGCTTAAAGGTTTTATCCCTGTAATGTATTAAGTCACTTGTTTCAGTATCTGTTAACATTGGCTATGCTAATTTTCTGTTTATTCTGTATTTTTCCTATCTGCCTCTGTATTAGAATCTGGGAAATCAGACAAGTGCAAATCTCAGCACCTGAGCTAAATTTAAAAATATAAAAAAGGGGTATATGTGGGATGTGGGCTGTGGGCTGGCAGGGTCATTGTAGCCTAAGGCTTGGTTTGGGACCGAGCCTTTCCCACTCTCTTAATACTAAGCTCTTTTAATACTAAGATCTTTTCAACACTAAGCTTTTCTCCACACCCTTGATACTGCATGATATAGGGTGGTACACTCTTAGGAGGAATACAATTTATACCTCAGATGAGTGGCTTTGTATCCCTATTTGTATATTGGATTAAAGGCTTTAATTGTCTATGCTATATAATAAAGCAAAGACCAGGGGTTCACTCTCGCTGATATTGCCATCAGCACTGAAGAGGCCTCCTGATCCCATCCTCTTTTCTTGGTGAGTCTGTTTTCTTAATTCTGCACCATTCTCCCTCAGGACCTGGAATTATTAGCCGCGCTGGTCCACGGCACCACATCTCAAGCATTCTAATGGCTTGTCTTTACTTTCCTACAGAAATGCACTTTTAAAAAAAATGTATTATCTGTGACTCAATCACAATTACTTTTTTATTAATCCATTACCAAGAAAAAGGGAAAAGAAAAGAATACGGGGCTGGGCTCTAAGTTCCACTAAGTAGGGACAGAAGGCAGGTTCCTGTTAGCGGAGACATTTGAGGCGGGGTGAGAAAGACAACCACCTGTTGACTTACTGCCCTCTCCTTACCCCACCCGGCCTTGTCACCTCCTTCAGTGGTTCCCACAGTTCCTTTCCTAACAGGTTTAGACACAGAGAAGTCCTAAACAAATCAGGGGACGCGCACATACCTTTTAACAAGTAATAAAAACGCTTCTGAGAAATAAAAACGGCAGGTGCACCTCAAGCCCCCCCCCACTCCTCTGCAGTTACAAGATAAGAAAAGAAGAAAACTACTAGAAGCCTCAAGAACTATCCACCAGATAATTATGATACAAGTGTATAAACAGGGTCACTTTCAATAACCATTTACTCAAGTGCAATATCCCTCCCAGGAAACACTTCATGAATAGCAGATAATGAATTGTTGAGAAAAACGTTTCCGACGGGCCCAGAGTATCGGCCATCAGTACTTGAGTTCCCTGCCTCTTGAGAAGCAGCAGTTGACTGAGAAATTCTGGCTGATAGAACTCCCGGCCTGCAGGGGACCAGGGAGGAAGATCTGGAATGATGAACTCTTCCGGACCCTGACTTGTACGGGGGAGGAATGCTTTCTAAAACGTCATTGGAAAGGCTCCCCGGACTTTCAGTATTATGATAAACTACAAATACTAGGGGGACAAAAGAAAACCAAACTTATACCAGCCAACTGAAATAGCTAAGATACTAGGTAAAATATTTAAAACACGCTTTATAAAAAGCATGGCTGAGCTGGCAGAAAGAAAAAAAATCTTTAACCACCAGAAATAAAGTCTAGCACGGAGGTCAGTATGCCAGAGTGACAATGGATCACACAGGCTCTGCCAATCTGGGGTCCCAGACCTCCCCCACAACCGCCCCAGGGACCGCGAGGGCCGAGCAAGCCTGGGGCTCACCCAAAGGGGGTCACTTCACAGGAGACTGTCTAGTTTCTCTGGAGGAGCTGGATTCCCAAAGGTCACTCATCCCTCGCCCTAAGTTCACACACAAAATAGAAAGAGATGTCCTTGTGTCCTATCGCTAATGTAACAAGTTACACACAAACTTAGTGGCTTACAGCACAGATTCATCTTCTTACAAGTTAGGGAGTCAGAAAGTTGGAATCACAGTGCTGGTGGGACCTAGTTCCCTTTGAAGGTGTCAAGCGGACCTGTCTCCTCACCTTCTCTGAGTTACAGAGACCGGCCAGTCTCTTGCCTCCGGGCTGCAGACGCACACCCTGGAACCTACTTGCCTCACAGTCTCACCTCCTGACCTGACCGGCCCTTTTTGAACCAGGTGTCACACCATATTAGACAGTCAATAGGAAAAGCTTCTTTTGTCACCAACTTTGTGGGGTTTGCCTTTATAAAAAAAAACCGTTGTTTGTTCTTTCCTGAGTGCAGTTGCTACCTGAACCTGTGTCTCTTACATTGCAATCCCTTTGCTCAGATAAATGCTTTTTATTCTTTATTACAGCCTAACCACCCACCCCCACCTTTTTTTTTTTTTTTTGGTTGATATTACACAATGGGGAAACTGAAGGGCATTACAGAAAAAAATATATCGTAAGTGTTCAGATTAAAAAAGATTATCGCCTAGTAACAACCATTAGATTGACTTCTCCAAAATAATAAAGGACATAAATCAGTAGAAGTATCTTAATGTGCTAATAAAGTGGCTACTTAGAATTCCATTACCAATGGGATTAATATTTAAGAATGAGAAAAGTGAAGACATTTTCAGATAAATAAAAATTGATAGTTTATCACCAACATATTCTTACTGAAAGAATTTCTAAAGGATACACTTAAGGAAAATGGCCCTAGATGAAACATTTGAACTGTAGAGAGGAATGGAAGCAAAAGATACACACACACACACACACACACACATGTATGTATGTATATATGTTAAACCTAAACTACCACTGAGTATATAAGACAATAATAATGTCTAATTTGGGATGAGTGGGTCAGAATAGACCTAAAATATTGGGGGAACAGTGTAACATTGGAAATGAATGCTCCGAGCTAGCACCTTCTAAGGCCCTTGATTTGGAGGAAGATCAATATTGATTAACTTAGATTTTGTTAAATATGCACGCTGAAGTAATTATGGAAAACCCCTTTGAAACAGACACATGTTATATAATCACCAAGTGGCAGCAAAAACGTGGAATGAGATTGAAAGAGAAAAACCCCATTCAGCAAAAATTCAAAAAGAGAGAAGTGAGCTAAACAGAAACCCTGTCAGAGGGTAGAACTTAAATCATTAACATTAATCATGACAACTATAAACGAACTTGTATTTGGACTTCAGCTCTGTAGGTGAATGGCAGAAATTGTCATATACATTAGAGAGTAATATCCACCCAGAGATGGCATTCCAAATATTTGTTGGGTAGGATAGTACGGGTACTGACCAATCAGAATGGGACTGCCAACTGCATGGGACCACACTGACCAAACAGCAGCCCTAGTCCAGCCACAGACCTTTTCCTAAGATACATCTAAAACACACGGGCGTGTAAATGTTAAAACTCAAGTAGAGGACAAACCACACAAAAGAAAGTCGTTAAATGAAATTGGTATCAGATAAAAGACAACTGCAGACAGAAGAGCATCACCAGAGCAGGTCAGTCACCACACAACTATGAAAAGGACCTGTG
The DNA here is from genome assembly GCA_037038555.1 of Rhynchonycteris naso. Taxonomy (NCBI): domain Eukaryota; kingdom Metazoa; phylum Chordata; class Mammalia; order Chiroptera; family Emballonuridae; genus Rhynchonycteris; species Rhynchonycteris naso. Next base: position 212,983,532 of record CM072995.1, on the reverse strand, counting down.
TGTGCATGCACCTTTTCCTTTGAATTCTTGCTCTTCGTGGCAATAGAGCCATTCTTGCGCAGGTCCTGCTGCGGTAGGCAGATCAGCCACACGCATCTGGGGTTTGGGAAGACTTCCCTACCAATCTGTTGATGTATCCAGGGGTGTTTCACTTATCATTTTTACCATCCTTATTCATTCAGCATGCTCGTGCCGCACTCATTCTAAAACGGCCATTGCCCACTTCACTTTAGATCAGATCACCTTGCCAACAGTTGTAGCATCTTATGGGGCCCTTGCCACATCTCTGTCTCTGTGGGGTCGCACGCCAATCCGTAGGAGCTGCACTTTCCATTGGAATGTCTTCCTGTGCCGAGACCTGAGGCATACTGCGCCTGCAAGCCCTGGGTCCCACCCAATCAGGGGTCTCAAGACTCCGTCCGCCATTCACGTCTCTCACCCAGTGAGGAGAGACATGTCATGCTCCACTCTTCGTGGGGCAGATAGCTAAAAATGAACTGCCACCCAAGAACTGGAAGGGAAAGAACTCATTCTACTTCTGGTCTCAATAAAGAGGAAGAATGCCTCATGTGGGTACCAGTGGTTACCCCCTGTATTTTACTGCAATGCAAGCAGCCGAGCCTGGAGTCGTTAACGCAAGAACAGGAGAGGAGTAACCCCCTGCCCTGTTACTGCCTTTCAGATCCTGTGGGTCTGGAGGTATATGCGGGAAGTCCCACAGGTTTAGGAGGCCATGCCAGTGCTCAGTGTTGGGGAGCTCCAGGACCACTGAATTCCTCCAGGGCTCGTGTCAATCACAATCACATGTTACATGTTAACCACCGAAAGGGCAAATTGTTTTCTCACATATGACAAGGTAGGAAATGTTAGCTTCTAGAATGATGATGCTCTTTGACAAACTCCATTAAGATTATTTTTATTTGTAAACAATTAATTCCTCCACTTTATGCGGATGCATATTCGAGAAAGCCAGGGGAAGGTACCAATTATTCTAGAGTGACAGAGTACACCAGGGGTCATCTGGGAACGGGGTCAGGGCAGATAGAGGCAGACAGAAGGGGGACTGCAAAGGGTCACACTTCAGGAAACTCTTAAGGGTGACGTCCATTTTCCTAGTTGTGGTGATGGTTTCACAGATGGACTCGTGTCAAAACTTTTCCAATGTTACACTAAATGTATGTTGTTGGGGACCAAAATATAAACAGGGTATTTTTACAATCTGGATATCTTGGGGACAGAGGTGCTGGGCCTAATCCCCCACATCAACTGCCTAGTTAACAAAGAGCTACACCTGATTCTCTTTTGTCCCACCCATGTTCTCTGGAAGAGGCTGGAAGCTAGTCTCTTATTGGTGTAAAGTTAGATTTGAATGGTATGGTGGGGGTTGTCTTTGAGTTGTCTTGGAAATAATTGAATTACTAATGGACCACGTTTTTTCCCTGAATTAAGATGGATGTGCCTTTGGGAGCAACCATGTTACAGCTCAGGAACAGTAGAGACTGTTCACCGTGCCATCCTCCCGAACCCATCTGTACGTATATATGTTTAAGTCTCTGTCTATCATTTATTCAATTTCATACCTTTTCCCGTTCGAAACCCCATAATAGACTCATTGCAGCTGGACCGCAACAGTATGCAATTTATTCTACGTCAGTTAGAACTCAAATCTTTCAAGGGGGGAGGATGGGGGGAGATGCAAAAATTAGAAACGAGACACTTTGCAAACCCCCCCCCAATAAAATAATATCAGACAACCGCCGCCGAAAGCAGGCTATGGGCACCTGGAACTGCTCCATCTCAGCGTCACTAAAGGTAAGATGGCCAGGCACATGGCCCCTTTGCAAAACACTCAGGACCACCCTTGGCCAAAAAACTGGAACTTAAACATAATCCAGCTTCTTATCTAGAGCTAACTCCCACAGGCTTCTCCTTTTCTCCTTTTTTCTCACAAGTCAATAAAACAGGGAAGCCGAGGGACAAGTCCAGACTGTGGAACATTCTGCAAGATGACTGACCCAGTTTCTGCGCAAACCAAGAAGAGGCTCAAGGGGAAAACGTCGGTTCCAGATTAAAAAACAAAAGAAAAGGCTAAAGGGATTAAAGCTGAATGCAACCTGCAGAATTTAAGTGAAGGCAGTATTTCCCCAGTCTTGGGGCCCCTGGGAAAACCTGGTTATGGACTAGGTATCAGATCTTGCCTACGAGCTATGGCTAGCTTTGTTAGATGTGCCATCATCCCATCATGGCATGTAGGAAAGTATCCTGACTTAGATTCATTTTTAAAGACAGGAGCGCAAATACCATGATGTCTGGAATTTTCCCGTAACACACTTCAAAGACTTTCTTTTAAAGGTAGATAAAATAAATGTGTCTGATGGGTATGAATTTCACTTTATACTAATATTAGTTCTGTGCATGTTTCAAAATGTTTAAAAACAGTTTTAGTAAAGTCAATTTCTTCATGAAACAGAATACACAATATTATGAAATTATCTGAATTCTCACAAAAAAAATATAAATACATAGCTATATATACATATAAGCCACCTAAATTCTTATGTTGAAATTTTGACTTACAAGTAAGGGAAGAATACTTGAATTATCCTTATATCCAGTTGCTGTTCTCATCTGAGAGTATTTACAGTGTGATCATGGGAGTCGATACAGACTTCTAAAAGATCAGTGACCATTGTCTGTAACAAGCAGCCTATGGTTCAACCAACATATTCTCATGTATGTCAACAGTAACATCTGCTCTCCTTTTTTTAAAATTCCTATTGCATGCCAGGCAGTGAACTAGGCACCTCACAAATATTATTTCCAATTCATCCTACAATCTTAAAAGGTCATTATCATCAAGACGTTGCAGAAGAGAAAACTGAGGTCTGGATTGCAACTTGCCCAAGGTCACATTCCCAGGTCTTTCTTAATATGAAAACCAGGGACTTCCAACCAGCAACCAAGTCACAGTTCTCCCAGACTTGATCTCCTACAAATGTACACACACGTGCTGATTATGCAGATTCTACCCTGACTCTTGCCAAAATAAACAAACAGTGACGACCAGTGTGAAGAAGGTTGTCACATTGTGAAGGATATGCAAAGAGCTCGGCGCATTCTGACACCCTTCCAACTTTGCCCAAATAAACAGTGAGGTGTCCCTGTCGCCCGACCTGCCCGGATTCAAACTCCAGCTCTGCTACGTTACAACCTAGTGACCTTGGGCAACTCAGCACCTCCGGGTCGGTTTGGACACCACTGAAATCTGAACACTGATACCATTAAATGGCTGTTGCAGAAATGATGGCAAACAATGGAACATGAGAAGCTCCTAATTAGTGCTGGTGGCACCACTGGATTCTAACCGAGAGCACCCTTCTCTCACCCACCTCACCATGTGTGTGGAAGAAGACAATTCCAATCACAGCTATTACTGGAACGCTAACCCTTACTTCCTTTAGCAGAAAGGACAATCTATCACCTAACATACTGCTTTTCTGAACCCAAAGCATGATTGCCTAAATCCACATAAAATTCTGTTTTAGCTTTAAAGTGACGCATAAGTCAGGGTTCTACTGCCGTTCTCAGCTGGCAATGGGCAGTAGCGTTTATCTTTAAAAAGGTCTCCTAAAAGCGGCTCTAGGGGAACCTGCTCCGTCTGTGGGGTTGCAATCTTGGCTTGTCCCCCTCCCCACCACCAAACACTTGGGCTAAGTCACTGAGTCTAGACAGCGAGTCCTAGCAGGCAAAATAAATAAACAGAAAAACTTCACAACCATCTGTAGGAAGAGTCATTTAAAATGAAAGTCTTTTTTATGATGTTGTTACCTAGGATTGCATCAAGTTCTGGTATCTAAGGTTTTAAGCTATACATACTCCTGCCAACATGCCCAGGCGTGTGAGTTAATATTCAAGATCAATATTTTTCCCTGGAAATAAAATAAACCCTGAGGACAGAGAAAGACACACTCTACTTTGTCAGATCCAGAAAGAAAATTAAAATACATTTCCGTAGGACAGAAAAAAATCTTTGTGCTTTACCAGTAACCCACTAGGAAGCTGAATTGGGCCAAAGAGTTCAAAAAATTACTTTTAAGTGGATCTAGGGCAGTGGCTCTTAACCTGGGTTCTATCGAACCCTAGGGGTTCGATGAGTTGGTCTTAGGGGTTCGGAGAAGCCTCTGCCGCGGAGGCTAGAATAAAGTAATACCGTAATTTGTTGTGAGTTCATGCACTTTGTTGGTTTTGTTCTTTGAGCAAGGTGATGATCATGCACAGCTCATTTTGTGCACCAGTAAAAAAACATATACCGATGTCTTGAATTTGGAAAAAAAAATCATATTTTATTTATCACTAAAGAAGGGTTCGGTGAATGCGCATATGAAACTGGTGGGTTTGGTACCTCAAAAAAGGTTAAGAACCACTGATCTAGGGCATCTCTCTCTCCCGGTATTTGAAGAAGTACTCCTGTTCAAAAGATACATGTTCTGCTTCTAATTTGTTGCCATTTGAATGTCAACCTCTGGACAGCATGAAATGGATCAGCTCACAGGAAACTGAGCGTGGGAGAAATCACCGCATCTGAAACACAAAGTGACACCTCCTTTTCTTTGCAAAGTCCCCATTCTTGCTGTCACATTCGGAACAGCAGAGGGGAAGGGAGCTTCACACTCCCACTCTCAGTAAAAGCTTCTACAATCCGCAGGCGGGCGGAAGTCAGCCTCAGCATAGGGAAGGCCCGCTCCACGCGGAGGAAATCTTCCGTGTTCCTTCAGGGCTGCCGGAGAGATTCGAATACACTGGGTGGCTCTAACAGCTGCCAATGTTTACGCTGGAAGTTGTTGCTCACCAGAGATTGGGGCAAATCGAGAAAATAGGAAAACTTCCTGAACTGCAGACAAAGGGTAGGATAAAGAGTTCATGGCCCCAAGATGAACTGAAATACCTCAGGTTTTTTATAGACTTGCAAAATAAATATAAAAATAGTAATATGAACCTTAGATATTTAGGGTGTGGGGCAAAAGTAGGTTTACAGTTGTGAGTATGCGAAACACAGTTTATTCTTGCCTTATTATTAATTATCGTATTAGTTTTCATAAGGACAACTGTAAAGCTAATTTTGCCCCACCCTGTATAGAGTAGAGAACAATAAAAACACAAGACAAAGTGCAGAAATGTTTTCAGGGGCAAGTTTTTGTAAATCACAGTAAGGTGGAGAAAGGGAACTCAAATGACAATCATTTATGCATTCCTCTCCGGAAGAGTGACTGTCGACCTGTGTTCATGGAAAAACCATAACAAGCGGTTATTAGAACTGGTGACTCTCGACATCCAGCCTCAGAGGTTCCGACTTTGCAGGTCACAGGCAGGACCTGGGGCATATAAATTTTTAATAAGTGTGCCAAGTAATTACAATACACCTGGTCTGAAAATTGTATTTCAGACACACTCCAGTAAAGGAGGGAATGGAGGGACATGACTCTCAGAGAACCTAGAATACAGATAAAACCCAAAATGTCAAATACACACAGAAGGGCTTCCACAGGCCGTGGCTGTCCCCTAAATCCAACTGCAGCTGCAAGTCTAGGAAGGGGACTGGGAAGCAAGACTCAGAGCATCCTCTCCACTTCCCAAAGCACGGGGACCCACGCTGACCTGCACCAGCAGCTTTTCTGGACCCAACAAACATGGCTTTGAAGAGACAGGACAGGACGCCTTAGATGAGCTAGATCTGAAAAAAGTAGTAGCTTCTCAGGGGCTGGGGGGCAAAGGGCTGGGGGGCTGGGAGGAGACGTCAAGTTCAACAAATTCATGGCAAAAACGCCAGGTGAGAAGCATCCTTCTAATCTACAACATGGTGTCGGCCCCATCCTGCAACATTCGGTCCAGGAAGTGCCCTCCTCTTTCAAAGATGAGTTGTCACCAGAAACCTTTCACCACAGAGCAGATAAAAAAAAATTGCCACCAAACCTCCCACCATGAGTATTTGGAATGAATCCAGAAGAGCAATCGCCTCTCTAAGATAAGGGCACAGCGCAGAGAGGAAGGAGCTCACGGTGGGGCAGAGGGAGAATCCACGTGAGAGGAACCACAACCAGCAGAGTTAGAGACCGGGGCAGAAGGGCAGGGACAAGAACAGGGAGAGAAGCAAAAGCTTGACTCAAAGAATCAGAGAGCCCTGGCCATTTGGCTCAGCGGTAGAGCGTTGTCCCGGCGTTTGGAAGTCCCGAGTTCGATTCTCGGCCAGGGCACACAGGAAAAACATCCATCTGCTTCTCTACTCTTCCCCCTATCCTTCCTCTGTCTCTCTTCCCCTTCTGCACCTAATGCTCCATTGGAGCAAAGTTGGCCCGGGCGCTGAGGATGGCTCTGTGGCCTCCAACTCAGGTGCTAGAATGGCTCCAGCCACAACAAAGCAATGCCCCAGATGGGCAGAGCATTGCCCCCTGGTGGGTATGCCGGGTGGATCCCAGTCAGGCTAATGCAGGAGTCTGTCTCTCTGCCTCCCCACTTCTTACTTCAGAAAAATACAAAAAAAAAAAACAAAACAAAGAATCAGAGAGAATGGAAACAAGCAAAAATACAAAAGAAAATGATACAAAGAGAAAGGAAGAAGTGATGAAGATGCTTTATATAAATTAGAACTAGAGCAACAGTGGTGGGGGGGTATGCCTAACTTGCTGCTCAAAGGGGGAAACAAGCAATGGAGCAGAACAGTTAATAGAGACATAAGAAAAAATGTTCCTAAAATAAGAAGGAAAAAAAAAGCCTAGAATGTTTTCTAAAAGGGTCCATCATGTCCCAAGGAAAACCAGGTCACAATGGGAGCAGCCTGGAGAAGTTTGCATACTTCAATGATAACAAACACCACTGGAGCAGCCTAGCAAAGAATGACCAAGTTATCCATGAGGATAATAAGTAAAATTGAACAGGCCTTGATCTTCTCCAGACAAACTACTCCAGTGAATTCCCACGTCCAGCATGATAGCTGTGTCTCTCTGTCTTCCAAGTGTCCTGTGCACGCTTCTCGCTGGCAGAATCAAAGCAGAACCCTGCTGGCCAGGGAAGCTGGCAGATACAGCCTCTCTATAATGCAGGCAGCATGCAAAGGAGCAAAAATGGTATGCCCACGAGGAACCCAGGAGAACCAGGTAGGCGACTCAGATAAACACTCCAGGTCTCAAGAAGTTTTCTTTCTCTAACTGTGTCTTCTAATCAACTAAACTACCATCATCAACTGACAATGAGTTTGTATAGCTACATCTTTTCAATCATATGCCACTTAATCATTCAACTCATAAATTCCTGTTTAAGGTTCATTACAAGCTAAGCAATATCGATAAAAACATCGGTGACACGGTCATCATTCTGAAACACTCAGGAAGTAACTACTGCAGTGATCAAGTGGAACAGGGAAAGGGGGCATCGTGTAGCAGCTACACCCTTCCCTGCAACCACTCCTCTGTCCCCAACACTGGCTGGAACCTCGGGTAAACCCCAGAATCATCAGGATGAACACATGAATAGCAGAAAGCTACATCTAATCCCAACGACATTCCCAGGTCAATAATTACACTTTCCTGTCTCACGTCAGACTTCTGCCCAAAGCCACCTGGTTCCACCCACTTTGAGCCAGAAGACAACAATAGACGACAGTGTCTCCATTCCCCAGCCCTGGGCTGCTTCCCTTTCACAGGTCAGGCCCACCTGTGGTTTCTGACCCTCAGGGTTAGTGTAGGGGGGCTGGGAGTGGGGATTTGGGGGCACAGGAGATGGCTTGCCTGGCACTATCAGGGTCGGGAAGTAGCTTCTGGCTTAGATGGCATTTACAGCTACCATCACAAGGGTTTCCGCATCTGCTTTTCCATTAACATAAGTGACCCCCATCTGGCCAGGTGCTAACGGAATCCTTCACCTTGTACCCCTGCTCCTCACAGCCAGTGCTCCGAGACAGCATCCTTCATAAATGACCCTAGCCCAACATCCCCACCATGCACGAGTGTCCCCATTGTAGCAGCGGGCCTGCATATCTCCTATCACACTGGTCTCGCATACACTCTCTCCATTCATTTCATCCTCGCCATGACTACGGGGGTGGGGGGTCCTCATGTAAAGAACAGCATCCTGAGGGTGGAGAATTCAGCTTACACACAGCAATCAGCAAAAGAAAAAGTGTCTAGCTCTGACTCGGGAGTCCATGGGTTTGACCACTCCCCTCTATTAAAGGGAAAGCCAAGTTCTAAACAGCAGGACCAGACTCTCTTTAAGTACATAAAAGCAGCTGGGAAGCATGTAGACCTGCATATGACGTCCATACAAGATGAGAGAGAGACATACAATTGAGACAATTAGTGCCTATGATGGAAAAAGAATATATTTCACACTGACTACTGACCCTTCGGATAAAGCCACACTCAGCCTACTGGGCAAGTGGGCAGAATAGGCCTCAACTACCCCCTCACCCCGTCATGAGAGGACTGCAGTTTAACTCTGGAGGGAGCTGTCCATCACAGCCATAAGCCCACAGGGCCACAACCAGTCTCTGCGGTACCGCGTCCCTCCTGGGCCGCTATGCAACCTCGCTTCTGGTCCCTTCTCACTGACATTTCCTCCCACCCCAGCCATCTCCCCTACATCCTACCACCTGGCTCAGACTGCCTGTCACCTTTCTCGGGAGCCCATTCCCTCCACACGATGTCTGTGTTCAGCCCTCTCCTCCCCTGCCCCAACTGCTCAACCCAATCACACCTCTAATTTCCTTTTCCCTTCAACCCTACGAGTTCAGAGCCGACTCTCCACCCGTCTGTGCTGTAATAACAGCGCAGAGCAGAAAGAAAGGTAACTGAAGCTGGGAAGAGAGGAGGCGACCCAGACCCCAGCACAGGAATGCAGGGCCCACAAGCAGTTAGTAAGAGCCCGAGAAGACCCACTCAGGACCTGGTGTGTCAAGCAGACACCACAATTCCCTGAGTTTTCATCATACCAGAGGCAAAGTTACCCTGAACACTGGATGTAGCTGCCTTCCCAATGCTTAGACAAAAAGACCAGCCTCTCAGAACTCCTGGGTTGCATCTACACAGACAGGACAAAAAAATCAACCTCTCCAACTCAATGACCTGCATCATGCATCACATGCAACACACACACACACACACACACACACACACACACACACACGGTATTTGCCTTTTTTTGTTGTTGTTGTTAAAACATGGACAAGTTCTGGGAAAATTTTTATAGGAAATTATGACTTGTTTACTGCTGCTTGAAACAGGGAGCATCTTGTCATGCCTTCTTCCAGAAAAACCCTCTTGAGAGTCTCTGGAAATTGGCTTCTGTTTCAAAAACATCCCTCTGAGATGCTCCATCCCCAAAGCCACCCCCACCCCCAGGATCCTTTGTAACAGTTCAGGCCGCAAGCCTAGCCATGGTTGCCAACTCGAGACACACTTCGGTTGCTTGGATTTGCACGGTCACGTCAGGAACTCTGTCCCCTGAAGACGCTTTTATTAGGGCAACACTAAGAATGTTTCCTTTTGGTGCAGACTTGCTCCTTGAGGCTGCCATCAGAAAGGAGGCCACCTAGCTGCCCTACTGAGTGCCACCAACCCCCCACCCCCACCCCACGGCCCCACAAGCAGAAGTGACTCAGCACCCAGCAGGGACCAAACCAGTCCTGAAATGTTTTCCGAGGCCAGTGCCAGGATCCACACTCCCTGCAGACAGATAAGCACATTCCAGCCCCACTGTGCAGCCAAGTAGTTAACACGTGCTCTGCATCAGGCACGTGGTGATTCGCTTTCCAAACAATAAGTTGCACTGGCTCTGTCGTAAGTAAGGCACACGCTAAAATAAACTGACACGATCACCTTCATCGTCCCACGTGGGGTAAATATTGGTCGCTGCCTCCCCACAGCCCTAACAATGAGCAGTGCCAATTTAGCAGAGAGACTCAGCTTCCCATTATGCTATGTCGCTACCATTTCTTGGGCTCTAAGTAGGAGAACAACAAAGAAAACATACACCCATATATTCCTGTCAGTCTGGGATAATGATCCTTTGCCTTTATAAGGCACAGCACACCCTGAATTGCTCAAATGCTAAGAATGCTCTGGAATATATCAGTTCTCACTGTGGTTCTTAAGCCACACCATGCACTGCCCCTCTATCATTGGCTACTCAAGCCAGTCTATGTGATAAAATTCTCGCCAGTGTGACGTAACTCAGACATGAGATGTGGGCAAGTGAGTCAAACACCCAAATAAATGAAGTCATTATGAACACCTTTAGATTTTAAGTGAGTTTCACAAACATCCATCAATCTCCATCCTATGAAAAAGTGGTCATTTAAAAAAAATAACAATGTACGGCAACCAAGAAGAAAGCAGTATGCCATTAACAGAAGTGCAAAAGGAAAAGAGAAAAAGTGTGAGCAGAAAAAAAAATCTTATGTTTCTAATACTTAGCTATTGTACTGGTGTCAGGTGTACACGTAACATACACGGAAGGAGATTAATGTATTTGGCGGTTACTACAGTCCATTAATGTTACCGAGTAAGGAATGGGGTAAATGCCCTTCAAGTTGTCCATCTGGCTACAGAGACTATAACCATGACTTTAAATAAAGGACAACCTACAAAATACATCCTGAGGATCTCTTACAGGATACAATTAGGTATTTTTATCTACTTGCTTTACTCTTAATTTATAATGTGATGATCTAAGTCGCTAACGAGCCTTTAGACCACACTAAGCACATCCACTTCCACAGCAAAAGGAGCGCCCTGATGGCATCCCTCCCTAGAAGGCCTCCCGGCATAAACAAAGAAAGCTGGACCACTGCTCCGGCTCCTAGCAACTCTCAGAAAATCACTTTGTGAGAAGAGAGACCCTTCCATCTTACAGACAGGAGCTTCTCGGTCAGCCTGCGTGCCCAAAGGAAGTGTCCACGGTCACACGAGCTCGTTTACAAGTACTTCGGGTGGTGAACCCAACTGCCCAATGAGCATTTCTGATCCTCTCCTCCCCAACCCAAATTCCCCACCACAGGCTGCATGAAGGTAACTGCGCTTAGAGAAAAATCAAAGACCTGACCCTAAAACCCTGCTCCCAACCCCTTTATTACAGGACTTACTGTAACCACCTTACTACCTAACCATGATGGCCTGACTCACATTTCTGAACTCAGGGTTTTCATTCATTGAGAAAACTCAAAGATAAACCAATGGCACAGACAGGAAATGTTAAGTCATCAAACCCAGGTTAAGTGTCCCGAGGATAGAGCTAGTCTAGCCTTTCTACTTCCCTCTGCATTGCTGAAGGAAACGTGAAATTGCTGATACCTGTTCTCAAATACCACACTGTGAGGGCAGAGCTTTGGGAGGAATGAGGGAGAGGCTGTACCAAATGCTTTCTCCCCCGCACCTTAGGTCAACCGTGACTGTCCCTTCACTTGTGGTCATGGACAGCAACCACAGACCCACAACACAACGAGAGCCCACAGTAGTCTTCAGTAACAAGCATCAACTCAGCACTTACTCGCCGGTCTCAGGCAGCAAATGTGAGGCACACGGTAGGTGGAGGGTGGGTCAGTGAGCACACTTACCTTTGGATGCTTCGGAAGAGCTGCAAGAAGTGGTGACTCTTCAAAAACAAAAAATTAAAAATCACATCATTAAAGTAGCACATTAAAAATGTAAGTAACTACTGTGACATCCAAAGTTACTATACATTTTAACTATCCAGTAAAATACTGCTCGGAGTAACAATTTATATCGCTACGCAGACACCTGTCTATAGTCTTTAAAACAACTTTCCTGACACATCCTAAAACAGAGGTCCCCAAACTATGGCCTGTGGGCCAAATTGCAGCCCCCTGAGGCCATTTATCCAGCCCCGCCGCACTTCCGGAAGGGGCACCTCTTTCATCGGCGGTCAGTGTATCGAGTACTGTATGTGGCGGCCCTCCAATGGTCTGAGGGACAGTGAACTGGCCCCCTGTGTAAAAAGTTTGGGGACCCCTGTCCTAAAACAATTTGTTTTATTAACTTTGAGCTTCTCAGCCCTGCGCTCTGTTCTGCTCCAATAAGGTGGACAGTAAATACAACTGGAGCCTTAAAAATCTTATTTTTCCCTTGATTACATTAGTCCCCAACCAGAGACAATACAAATGGTAATTACCTAAACTTAATCCAAACTCTAAGGGTCATCACCTGTGAATCCCATACCCACTAAGTTATTTCCAAAACTGAGGGCAAATGAGAGTTAAATACCCAAGTGGAACTAGAAATGACCCCCAGCAAAGAGCTGGATACAATGGAAAACCAGAGCCCACCCCACTATTCGATATCGTTCTAGTAAGAAATGAGACAATATAGCCCCTCCAGGGTCAGCACTCGAGGTGGAAGACATTAACATACTACAGAGGAGCATTCTGATAGGTAGGAGAGAAAAACCAATCAGGTCATTTTGTTCAAAGAAGTTATGGGAAGCAGTCTATTCCTGTGGCTTTCCCAAGGAAGTCTGAAATGTAAGAATGGCCCCTTCATTTAGGTACTTCCCAACATATTTAAGGAGCATGTAAAGTAATGCCCTAAGGAGGCTTTGAACATGTTTCCTTTTTAAACTAAGTATTTTGCTTTCACCTTTGTATTTACTGTCTGACCTTCCCTGGTCAGAGAAAAGGTTTGCTGACCATGGTCCCAAGCTAAAGCTGAAGACTGTTTAAGACAGTCGTTCTTAACCTTTTTTGAGGTACCGAACCCACCAGTTTCATATGCGCATTCACCGAACCCTTCTTTAGTGATAAATAAAATATGATTTTTTTTTTCCAAATTCAAGACATAGGTATATGTTTTTTTACTGGTGCACAAAATGAGCTGTGCATGAACACCTTGCTCAAAGAACAAAACCAACAAAGTGCATGAGCTCACAACAAATTACAGTATTACTTTATTCTGCCCTCCGCCACAGAGGCTTCTCCTAACCCCTGAGACCGACTCATCGAACCCCTAGGGTTCGATAGAACCCAGGTTAAGAACCAATGGTTTAAGATTTTCCCTATTTCACAGCCTTGGTTACATTTTTGGCTTGCCCTGTTATTAGATCCTCAAAGTCTGAGCCAGGAGTCCCCAAACTTTTTACACAGGGGGCAGGTTCACTGTCCCCTCAGACCATTGGACGGCCACCACATACAGTACTCCATATACTGACCACCAATGAAAGAGGTGCCCATTCCGGAAGTGTGGCGGGGCTGGATAAATGGCCTCAGGGGGCTGCAATTTGGCCCGCGGCCGTAGTTTGGGGACCTCTGGTCTGAGCATTTAAATTCTGCAGCTGAAAGACACTGCTTACTGAGAATCAGTAATCTCCAATTAGCGCTCGTAAATTCATGCATTGCTGAGAGAAAGAAAAACAATACATGCACACCCAGCCCCTTCTCTCCTGCAGTGTAAACCTACCTTCCAGGTTGTCCTGTAATGTAGGTCCCGGTGGGCTTGTACAAGAAAGGCTTGCGATCGCCTCGGAGCTGCCCCAGCTAGCTGTTCCCAATCACCTAACAGAGCAAATGATTAGACCATCAGGCATTCTGAAGTCTAATTTTTCCATGTAGCTGGTAAATAAAGCTGAGATGTAGGCACTAACCCCTCATGAAGAACAGAGACCAGTCCACGTCTCTCCCCAGCAAAAAGCAGGTTTCTAAGTCAACAAGTCCTTAGAAAACAACGGCCCAGCAGGAAACCCAGGACGAAGCCTCTCGGGGACGCAGGTGGTACATCAGGGAAGAAAATGAGGAGCCTCTCATCTTCCCATTCACTCTCCACCCCGCTTCTGTGCAGGTGAGAAACTCCTGCACCTGTCCGCACTCCGTCTTTCTACTACCTCCCCCCCTTTCTTTCTTCTTTTCCGCCTTTTCTCTTTCCTCATCTCCTGGAAAAACAGAATTGTATGATCAAGCAGAAAAGAAACAGAAAGCCATAGGGAGAGAAAATAATTTAGTTCCTTCTCTGCTCGTACCCTGGCCCCACCCCGTCACCAAGGCTGACACTACCATTATATTTTGCTTTGAGATGAATTACAAATGCCATGTGAAATAACATCACAGAGAGCAGCAGCAGTATGTCCTAGAGAGAGAGAGAGAGAGAGAGACTTCTGCCACATGCCCATGCCGTCTCACCAACACGCAGCCTACAGGCCAAGGCAGAGAGCAATTAGGGCCACAGTAAAAGGAAACTACTCTGTTTTCAAACAGGCAGGCTAATAAATAATGGAAATCTACAGCTGAAGGGTGCTATCAGTAGGCACATTAGTTTGGGTCTGGGCAGGAAGAAACAAGGAGAAAAGGACGCAGGACACAGATGTCGGGACACTAGGGGACTGTGGAGAATGCAGCGGAGCCGTTGGGGAATAGGACCTTTCCTTCCCTCTGGCAGCCCGTCGGTCTTCAGGGACCCTTGGAGGGATCCCCTCCACAGACCAAAGGACACAGAAGCTGGCTAGTCACAGCCATGGAGGGAAGAGAAGTAGAAATAGAATCTTGAAGACCCAAAGGACACAAATAAGAGGAGAAAACTTTGAAGCGAAAAGACCTGAGGCTCTTCGTGCCACGTCTCATTTCGCCGATCCCTCTGCAGCACGGTGGCCCCAATTAAAAGCCGTGATTAAAAGGGAACCCGAGAGGCAGAGGGAACAGGGGAGGAGGCAGGGAGCAATGAGGGGACACACAGAGGCGAGAAGAAGCCGGCTGGGAGCAGTGGCTTTGGGAAAGTAATAGAGATAAAAACCATGGGGGGTGGGGGACAAGGACCCAGGACAAAGGGAACTGAGGGGCAAGTGTGCAGAATTCATTTGGGAGGAAGCCAGGAAGAGAGAGAAGCCGAGACAAAAGGACAGGGACGTTCACCACATACCTGTCTGACCACAATACTGCACAGCAGACACGAAAAGAGTAATATTCAATGTAAATGGAGTGGAAAGGCTTTAAAAAAGAAGAGAGCTACTAAAAGCAGGGAACTACAAGACACTTGTTTGTCTTTCAGGTAACACCAGAAGTTTGAAACCACTGTGAAACTGCGTATGGCTGTGTTGTTTTAAAATCACTGAATTCGAGAAGAGGAAGAAATGCTGATTTTTGGAATGCAGGTCTGGATGGAAGGAGGGAATTAGGATGAGGCTGACATGTGGGGTGTGGCTATAAAGTTCTGGGGGACTCAGGAAGAGAGAGGTCTTTCAACATGACTGGTTGTTCATGTCCAGCGACAGGGACAAGAGTCATCGTTGAGATGTCGAGGACAGCGTCCCTTTAATATGCTCTGGGGTAGAAAGCCTGGCCCTGCCATCTCCAGCCAGAGAGGATGAGGAGTTGCACTGTCTACGCTACTCTGGGCCCAGAACAAAGTAGGAGCTCATCAAATATGTACGGTGGGATGAACTCCTCTCTCTTATTAATGCTGTACAATAAATATGGGAGTTGAAGGACATTTGACATTCCTTGTAAGAAGCAGCTAGATCTTTCTGAAGCCGCAACCAAAAACGCGATGAGCCAAGGAGTCCCTGAGGAAGGGCGTCCGCTGCATCTGGGATGGGACCTGGGCACGGTGTCACCTCGTCTCATCTTTTCTGCACACCTGCAAAGACGGGCACTGCTCTCTCCAGCCAACAGCCTCGGAAACTAGGGCCCGGAGAGCCACAGAGCACAGGCAGCCTGGGGGCCTGTACACCAGCTTCACTTGGCCCTCGGGGTCAACACCAAACTTCCCTCCTAGTCACTGGCTGGAAAGGTACCTTGCCTGGTGAGAGAGGATAGAAACTTGACACAGGAAAAGCCACTAGAGTCAGCACAGTGCTTCCGCAGAGTTGTGTGTCTCTGGACTGCGGACACACGACCCCCCGAGCTCTCACCCTGACAGCCACGCCACCAGGAGGTACCACCCTCTCATTTCCTCCTGAGGTGAGAAACCAAGTCTCTCCTTGAGCCTCCACACCCCCCTCTCCTGAGCTTAGTTTAGCTTCAAGAGCACACTCTCCAGCACTATTCTGGTCCGAATTCCGGGCAACTTCGACACCCACAAAAATGGTACATCTGCCTCAAGCTATCATTTCAGTTCCCCAGCCGCCCCTCTCCCAGGGACCCTGCTGTTCATGCTTCACACGTTCAGGCCCTCCAGTGTCTGCCCTCTCTCTCTGTGACCAGAGAAGAACCAGATAGACAGAGACAGAGAGGGAGGGAGAGAGAACGGGGAGCTGCTCGCTCACTCTGGAAGGCTAGCATCCTCCCATCCTCCTGTCCAACGCTGGACACAAAGTCCCCAGGGCAGGCAGTTACAAGGGAAGCTGGAGACAAAGGGGAGAAAAACAAAGAGAAGTCAGAACACAGGAGGATGGGCTGGAGGCCACGCCAGTCTCTCCCACCTTCGATTTTGGGACCATGGGAGGACCCTGTGGGAGACGCTGGCGTCCTTCCTCACGGAGCCAGCACATACCGGACCCAGGCACTGGAGACATTGGGGTTGGCTCTGGGGTAGTGAGGTGGCAGGTCTGGTGACAGGGACAAAAAGGGCAAGCAAGCTGGCAACATTGTGTGCAAACCACCACAGGAGCACCCAACTCGCCCCCTGAGCAGGAATCTAGATGGCTGTGGCCCGCCTCCCCTTTAAATGGTCACAGCCTTGCTGCTGATCTGGAAGGGGCTGCAGCTAGGCCAGACCAGCCCATCGAGCACCCCCGGCCCCTGCCCAAGTTCAAGTCCAGCCCGCTGGCCACCAGCTCCTCCCATTCTGGCTCATCCCAGCCCCCAAACATCCAGCCATCTGTGCATCCCTGCTAGGCCACAGGGTCACTGCCCGCTCAGCCCCCTGACACCCAGTTTATTTTTGGGATGACTCCCCTGCAGACATGCCCCTTTCCTTTCCTCTCGGCCTGCACATGCTCACCTGCAGGAACTCTGGCCCAGGGTCAAAGCCTGCTCTGCCCCGCTCACGGCCGGTACCTGCGCTGCTCAACGTTGCTGCCAAAGCCCCACCAGCTCTCACTGTCCACCTCAAGTGCCTTCCGTGCCCTGAGACACTTGTCCATGCACCATGTCACACCTCAAAATGCAAACACGCCCCCCGCCTCTCACACCCGTTTGCACCATAATCTAAAAAAAATGAAGACCACTGAAAGGGAGTGACGAAACCATATAGGCACACCCCAGAGGCTCCGGGGGTTCACTTGCGGACCTCCAAGTCGTCATCATTTTGTTGGAGCAGGGGCTTGCCTTTGGTTTAGAAGGGAGGGAGGGAGGGAGGGAAGAAAGGAATAAAGGAAGGAAGAAAGAGAGAGAAAGAGGGAGGGAGGGAGGGAGGGAGGGAGGGAGGGAGGGAGGGAGGGAGGGAGGGAGGGAGAGAGAAAGAAAGAAAGGAAGGAAGGAAGGAAGGAAGGAAGGAAGGAAGGAAGGAAGGAAGGAAGGAAGGAAAGAAAGAGAAACTACAACACCTGTGAAGCACAATAAGACATTATCAACTTGCTATTGTGTCAGTATCGACTGGCTATTTTGCATCAGCCACAGACATGGTGATTTGGGCTGGGCTCACTTCTCTAACCTCAGTTCTCTCATAGGTGGGCCTCCATACCCATGGTGGGGAGGGCAAAGGTTTCTGGGGCTTCTCCCCATGGAAATTCATCTTCCACCAGCAATTCTAGCAGGAGAACAAAGCTTGGAGACATCTCTAGGGCTCAGGTTAGAACCCACACAACGTCCTATAGCACAGAGCAGCCAGGTCCCAGTCAGAGGGTTGTGCAGGCAGACCCCGCCTCCTGATGAGAGGACAATTTGTGACCACACTGACTCTCTCCCATGCTGCATTATTACTCATCAGAGGCCAATGTGTCACAAGTAGGAACAGAAAGAAAAAGAAATAACCATATCCGTGTTATAGCTAGTTTATCAACATTCTTATTTCAATCCAGCTGTGGTACATAATGCAATGGAATATTACTCGACCATAAAATAAAGAATAAAATTTTTTGTTTTGTAACAGCCTCGATGGACCCAGAGGGTATTATGCTAAGTGAAATAAGTCAGACAGAAAAAGACAAATACTATATGATTTCACTTACATGGGGAATTTAAAGAACACACTAAACAACAACAAAAAAATAGAAACAGACTCATAGATACAGAGAATGGACTGACAGCTGTCAGAGGGGTAGAAAGGCAGGGTGGGAAAGGTGAAGGGGTCAGAAGTACAAATGGGCTATTACAGAATAGTCACAGAGATCTGGCCTGCAGCGCAGAGAATACAGTCCATAGTATCATGTAGCCGTGTATGGAGCCAAGTGGGTACTTGAACCATCGGCGGAGGGGGAGACACTCTGTAGAGTATGTGACTGTCTAACCACTATGACAGACATCTGATACAAATACAGAATGAAACTAAATGCAAACTACAACTGAAAGGTGTTTTTAAAAGACCTATTCAGTATTTGTGCTATTGTTTCTTACTTTAAATGCTGACTGAGTCACCCACTCTGTGTTCGCCAGTAGGGGTCAGCACACGATGGATGGCCCACGGGCCAGACAAAGACTGTAAATGGCGTTTGTTGTAAGCGAAGCTTTATGAAATGCAGCCTTGCTTAGCCATTCCTGAACATCTGTGGCTGTGTTCACGCTATCACAGGGGCATAGAGCGGCTGAAACAGAGATGGTGTGGCCCACGAGACCAAAAATATTCATTATCTGGCCTTTTATGGAAAAAAATTTGCCAACTCCTGCTCAATGGTGTCATCTGTCCAGCTCTGAAGTAAGCCTATTGATCCCACAGAAATCTAGTAGCCCTAATGTCTATAACCACACTCCCATAGTTTGAGAGAGCCACCTGCACTGAGCCTCCCCTAAGACTCAACCTCTCCATGTTACCAGACATTTCTCTGGTTGGCTCTTCAGTAAAATGTGAGTTTCTCGTGACAACAACACCACAAACCACTCACCAAGAAGGCTCTGGTCCAGCCACCTCCTCCATTCTAAACCTGAGTGACACACAGGACCGTCATCAGCGATGGCAAACCACAAATCAAACACGAAGGAGCAACACCTACACATGGGTCTTCAGCAGATTGTACTCAGGGTTGTCAGGGGAAATCACTATAAGGCTGATTCTCAGGCCCCACCCATCAGGGCTTATAATTCAGTCAGTTTGAGAAATGGCCCAGAAGCCTGCATCTTCAACAGGCACTCCATTGATGGTGATACTGGTGGTCTAGAGGGCTCACTGTGAGAAACTCTGAATCCAACAGGGTGAGGAATCAGAAATAAGCAGGGCTTAGCCTGCCCTGCAGTGGTGCAGTGGATAAAGCGTCGACCTGGAATGCTGAGGTCGCTGGTTTAAAACCCCAGGCTTGCCTGGTCAAGGCACATGCAAGAAGCAACTAACTTTGCTTTAAGGGACAGCCACCCTAAACCCTAGGCTGAATCACTCCACAAATCTGAAACAATATTTCCCCTGGAACCAGCAAAGGGAAGGAGGCTCCCCTGCGGCAATTAGAGCACAGTCGCTTAGAAGGAAGGAGCTTTCAGGACTACAGTATGAAGTGTTAGGGTCTGAGCTGCAGTGTCCCCACCCACACTGCTGAGGGCTTGGTGGAGAGCGGGTGGCAGTGGGACGGGGAAGCGCAATTACATCAGTGGGGCCAGAGGCTGAGCTGGCTGCCGTGTGCTCGGTCTAGCCCAGCGGGGGCAAAGGGGATGCGCGAAAGTGGTCCAGCAGCTGCAGGCCCTCCTGCAACTCCACCTGTGGGGGAAAAGTGGGAGCCCGGAATAGGCAGACATCCGCCGCTGGGCAGGGGTGAGCAGGCAAGCAGCCTCACCTGGCCTCTGAGGCTTGAAGTCCTGCACAAACCAGCTTTGCCTGCGGAAGTGGGGTGGAAGGCTGGGCTCACAGTTGAGCATGCACCAGCAGCCCGGTGAGGAGCCAAGATTTGCGGGGGCGGGGTGGAAAACTGGGTCACGGCTGAGCGCATAGCAGCAACCCTGCCCAGCCGAGGAGCCAAGGTTGGTGGGGATGGAGTGGAAGCCTGACTTGCAGCTGAGCGCGACCCAGAGATGAAAAAAAGTGCTCACCCCTGTCCTTGGTAACCCAGCTTGTGGCCCGAGTGTGGTGAACAATCTCACCCATGGGAGAGGGGCAAAGGCTGAGACCAGCTGAGGCTTATAGAGCCTGGCACGAGAACACAGCCCCTCCTGTGGAGGCGAGGCAGAGACCGCAGCAGCAGCCGAAACACCCGGCACCGGTAACACCCACACCCAACCACCCTAAGCAGCGGCAGAGGGGGTGGAGGGCCTGCAGACAGATCACACCAAGAGAACACACAGGCAACATCCATCAGATTCCAGTAGCCAAACTCTTCTTACACACAGACAAAATGGGCAGGCAGAGGAATGCAACCCAAATGAATCAAGACAAATCTCCAGAGAAGGACCTGAATGAATCAGATATAACCAAACTACCTGATGCGGAGTTTAAAATAATGATAGTTAGGATGTTCAAAAAGCTTAGAGCAAAATTGGATAGTCATTACGAACACATAAATAAAGAGAAAGCAAGTATAAAAAAGGAGATTGAAATAATAAAAAAAAAATCACACAGAAATGAAAAATACAGTATCAGAACTAAAGACCAAAATGGAAGAAATTCAAAGCAGGACGGATAAAGCAGAGGATCGAATCAGCAAGTTAGAGGACACAATAAACAAAGGCACAGAAGCAGAGCAGAAAAAAAAAAAGAGACTCAAAAAATCTGAGAAAACTCTAAGGGAGCTCTATGAAAACATGAAGAGAAATAACATCCACATCATAAGGGTTCCTGAAGAAGAAGAGAAGAAACAAGGGATAGAAACTTTGTTCAATCAAATCATAGCTAAAAACTTCCCTAAATTAAGACTGGAAAATGTTTCACATGTTCAAGAAGCACAGAAAACTCCATTAAAGAGAAACACAAAGAAATCTACACCAAGACACATCATAGTTAAAAGACCAAAGCTAAGGGATAAAGAGAAAATTTTAAAAGGTGCTAGAGAAAGAAAGGCTATCACCTACAAAGGAGGCCCCATAAGGATGACATCGACTTCTCAACACTTGAGGCCAGAAGGGAATGGCAAGATATATTCAAAGCAATGAAGAACAAGAACCTACAACCAAGACTACTCTATCCAGCAAGGCTAACGTTTAAAATTGGATGAGAAATAAAGAGCTCCCCAGACCAAAAAAAAAAAAGGAAGAAATTCACTAAAACCAAACCAATTCTTCAAGAGATGCTAAGGGGCCTGTGGTGAACAGTTCAAAGGTAGGAAAGAATATAGCAAGGAAGAATACAACTTTAAAGAATGAAATGGCAATAAATAACTACACATCAATAATAACCTTAAATGTAAATGGATTAAATTATCCAATCAAAAGACATAGGGTAGCTATGTGGATAAAGAAACAGGACCCATACATATGATGTCTACAAGAGACACACCTTAAAACAAAAGATGCGCATAGACTGAAGGTGAAAGGATGGAAAAAATTATTCATGCAAATGGAAATGAAAAAAAAGCCAGAGTAGCAATACTTATATCTGACAAAATGGACTTTAAAACAAAGGCTGTAGTAAGAGATAAGGAAGAACACTACATAATGATAAAGGGAACAATTCAACAGGAACATATAACCATTATAAATATCTACGCACCAAACGTAGGAGCCCCGACATACATAAAGCAGACTTTGATGAATATAAAGGGCGAGATCAATACCCCACTAACAACACTGAATAGACCCTCAAGAAAGAAAATTAGCAAAGAAATAGCAGACTTAAAGGATACACTAGATCAACTCGATTTAATAAATATATTCAGAACTTTTCACCTTAAAGCAGTAGAATATACATTCTTTTCAAGTGCTCATGGTACATTCTCTAGGATAGATAACATGTTAGGACACAAAAGTGGTCTCAACAAATTTAAGAAGACTGAAATCATATCAAGCATTTTCTCTGATCACAATGCCATGAAACTAGAAATTAACCACAAAAGAAAAACTGAAAAATACTCAAACACTTGGAAACTAAATAGCATGTTATTAAATAATGAATGGCTTAACAATGAGATCAAAGAAGAAATAAAAAAGTTTCTAGAAACCAATGATAATGAGCATACATCAACTCAAAATTTATGGGACCCAGCAAAAGCAGTACTGAGAGGGAAGTTCATAGCAGTACAGCATACCATGAGAAGCTAGAAAAAGCTCAAGTAGCAACCTGACCCTGCATCTAAAAGAACTAGAAAAACAACAGCAAATAAAGCCCGGGACCAGTAGAAGGAAGGAAATAATAAAGATCAGAGCAGAAATAAATGACATAGAGGCTAAGGAAACAATGCAGACATCAATGAAACCAGGAGCTGGTTCTTTGAAAAGGTAAACAAGATTGATGAACCTTTAACTAGACTCATCAAAAAAAAAAAGAGAGAGGACTCAAATAAAATTAGAAATGACAGGGGAGAAATAATAATTGACACAACAGAAATACAAAGCATTGTAAGAAAATATTATGAAGAACTCTATGCCAAAATATTAGACAACCTAGGTGAAATGGACAAATTTCTTGAATCATACAATCTTCCAAAAATCAATCTGGAAGAATCAAAACACCTAAACAGACCAATTACAACAAATGAGATTGAAACAGTTATCAAAAAACTCCCAAAAAAGCAAAGTCCTGGGCCTGACCTGTGGTGGCGCAGTTGATAAAGCATCGATCTGGGAACACTGAGGTCGCCAGTTCAAAACCCTGCAATGGTGTGGTCAAGGCACATATGGGAGTTGATGCTTCCAGCTCCTCCCCCCTTTCTCTCTCTCTCTCTCTCTCTCTCTCTCTCTCTCTCTCTCTCTGTCTCGTCTCTAAAATGAATAAAATAAAAAAATAAAAAATAAAAAAAAAAGAAAAGTCCTGGGCCTAATGGCTTTCCAAATGAATTCTACCAAAATTCAAAGAAGAACTAACTCCTATCCTCCTCAAGCTATTTCAAGAAATTCAAGAGGAAGAAAGACTTCCAAACTCCTTTTATGAGGCGAGCATAATTCTGATGCCAAAACCAGGCAAACACAACACAAAGAAAGAAAATTATAGGCCAATATCACTGATGAATTTAGATGCTAAAATTTTCAACAAAATATTAGCCAACTGGATCCAGCAATATATGAAAAAATTCATACACCATGATCAAGTCGGATTTATTCTGGAGAGGCAAGACTGGTTCAATATTCTCAAATCACTCAATGTGATTCATCACATAAACTAAAGGAAGGACAAAAATCACTTGATAATTTCAATAGTTGCAGAAAAAGCATTTGATAAAATCCAGCACCCACTCATGCTCAAACCTCTCAGTAAAGTGGGAATACAGGGATCATTCCTTAACATGATAAAGGCCATCTATTGACAAACCCACAGCAAACATCATACAAAATGGACAAAAATTAAAAGCAATCCCCTTAAGATTAGGAACCAGGCAGGGGAGCCCCCTTTCACTACTCTTATTCAACATAGTGCTGGAAATCCTAGCTACAGCAATCAGACAAGAAGAAATAAAAGGCATCCAAATTGGAAAAGAAGTAAAACTGTCATTATTTGCAGATGATATGATATTGTATATAGAAAACCCTAAAATACGAGTCACAAAACTACTGGACTTGATAAATAAATTCAGCAAATTGCCTGGATATAAAATTAATACTCAGAAATCAGAGGCATTTTTATATACCAACAATCAACTGTCAGCAAAAGAAATCAAAGAAACAATCCCCTTCACTATTGCAACAAAAAAATAAAGTACCTGCCTGACCAGGAGGTGGCACAGTGGATAGAGCGTCAGACTGGGATGCGGAGGACTCAGATTCGAGACACCAAAGTTGCCAGCTTGAGCGCGGGCTCATCTGGCTTGACAAAAAAGTTCATCAGCTTGGACCCAAGGTTGCTGGCTTGAGCAAGGGGTTGCTCGGTCTGCTAAAGGCCTGTGGACAAGGCACATGTGAGAAAGCAATCAATGAACAACTAAAGTGTCGCAACAAAAAACTGATCATTGATGCTTCTCATCTCTCTCTGTTCCTGTCTGTCTGTCCCTATCTATCCCTCTCGCTGACTCTCTCTCGGTCCCTGTAATAAATAAATAAATAAATAAATAAATAAATAAGTAGATTTAAAAACAAAAAATAAAGTAACTAGGAGTAAATTTAACCAAGGAGGTTAACGACTTGTACTTGGAAAATTATAAAACATTGATAAAAGAAATCAAGGAAGATACAAACAAGTGGAAGCATGTACCATGCTCATGGTTAGAAAGAATAAACATCATTAAAATGTTTATATTACCCAAAGTAATTTATACATTCAATGCAATACCAATTAAAATACCAATGACATACTTCAAAGATATAGAACAAATATTCCAAAATTTTATATGGAATAAAAAAGAACACGAATGGCCTCAGCAATCCTAAAAAGAAAAAATAAAGCAGGAGGTATCACTCTTCCGGATATCAAGGTATACTACAAGGCCTTTATACTCAAGACAGCCTGATACTGGCATAAGAACAGGCACATAGATCAATGGAACAGAACAGAGAACCCAGAAATAAACATACACCTTTATGGACAACTGATATTTGAAAAAGGAGGAAAGAACATACAATGGAGTAAAGACAGCCTCTTTAACAAATGGTGTTGGGAAAATTGGACATCTACCTGCCAAAAGATGAAACTAGACCATCAACTTACACCATTCACAAAAACAAACTCTAAATGCATAAAAGACTTAAATGTAAGCCGTGAAACCATAAGCATATTAGAAGAAAACATAGGCAGCAAGCTTTCCGACATCTGTAGCAGCAATATATTTGCCGATTTATCTCCACGGGCAAATGAAATAAAAGGCAAGATAAACAAATGGGACTATATCAAACTAAAAAATTTTTGCCTAGCTAAAGACAGTAAGAACAGAATAAAAAGACAAACCACACAATGGGAGAACATATTCAACAGCAAGTCTGATAAGGGGTTAATAACCAAAATTTATAAAGAATTTATAAAACTCAATACCAGGAAGACAAACAATCCAATCAAAAATGGGCAAAGAAATGAATAGAAATTTCTCCAAAGAGGACATACAGGTGGCCAATAGGCATATGAAAAAATGCTCAACATCACTAATCATTAGAGAAATGCAAATTAAAACCATAATGAGATATCACCTCACACCGGTCAGAATGGCGCTCATCAGCAAAACAACACAGAGTAAGTGCTGGCGAGGATATGGAGAAAAGGGAACCCTCCTGCACTGCTGGTGGGAATGCAGACTGGTGCAGCCACTGTGGAAAACAGTATGGAGATTCCTCAGAAAGTTAAAAATCGAACTGCCTTGCCTGACCTGTGGTGGCACAGTGGATAAAGCGTCGACCTGGGAACACTGAGGTCGCCAGTTCAAAACCCTGCCTTGGTTCGGTCAAGGCACATATGGGAGTTGATGCTTCCAACTCCTCCCCCCTTTCTCTCTTTCTCTCTCTCTCTCACTCTGTGTCTCCTCTCTAAAATGAATAAAATAAAAATAAAATAAATTAAAAAAATATCGAACTGCCTTTTGACCCAGCTATCCCACTTTTAGGAATATACCCTAAGAACACCGTAGCACATTCGAAAAGAAGAAATGCGCCCCCATGTTCGTGGCAGCTTTGTTCACAATAGCAAAGATCTGGAAACAGCCCAAGTGTCCGTCAGAGGATGAGTGGATTAAAAAGCTTTGGTACATATATACTATGGAATACTACTCAGCCATTCTAAGAAATGATGACATCGGATCATTTGTAACAACATGGATGGACCTGATCACATCATACTGAGTGAAATAAGTAAATCAGAAAAAACTAAGAACTATATCAGTCCATACATAGATGGGGCATAAAAATGAGACTCAGTGACATGGACAAAAGTGTACTGGCTACCCAGGGGGAGTGGGAAGTAAAGGAGGGTATAGGTTGAGGGGAGGGTCACAAATAAAACCAGATAGAAGGTGACAGAGGACAATTTGACTTTGGGTGATGGGTATGCAATATAATCAAATGTCAAAATAACCTGGAAATATTTTCTCTGAACATATGTGCCCTGATTTATCAATGTCACACTATTGAAATTAATTTTAAAAAATTTAAAAAAAGAGGAAAAAAAGAAATAAATTTGGCTTAGCTGACCATTGCTTTCACTCCCTTATTTTTGAGAAAATAATACAGTATCCCCATAGATTACAAGGTGAATAATCAGCAATCCTTTCCTTCAAAAGCAACTCTTCCTGGAGTTCAACAGAATGCCATTGTCAGGCATCCTGGATTCTAGTCCAAAAGGTTACTTTGTCCCCAACTCCCTGATGCTCTTCCTGACAACAGGATTACATCTTTCTTTTAACTGCATTTTGAAGTTACCAAAACTATTGGACCTTATTTGTCACTGTGGGAGACAGTCTGCTACCCTCCTCTCTCCTTAGAACCCTGTCCCAACAGCACTTGCTGGGATTTTTCTCAGCAAAAACACGCAATGGAATGGAATAAGAACTGCAGTTAAAAGACCTGGGTGTAGCTCACCTAACGTGTGTATGCAGTTTCCAAGCAAAATCCTCCTCGTAACATGACAGGCTTATACTAACTCCTCTCGGCTGTACCTTACGAATTTGACAGTCTGTGATTCCGTCTTCTTCACCTTTACATCAGGGGCTTAAACATCAATTTTGAGTGTTTGCATGTGCTGCAATTTTTATTGGGGCATATAAGTGCATTCAAAACGTTCTATAGCCACAAATATTGTACCTATCTTTAGTAGGTGCCTAGATAAAAAATAATAATAGTAATAGGCAACTATAA
This sequence comes from Rhynchonycteris naso, assembly GCA_037038555.1. NCBI lineage: Eukaryota > Metazoa > Chordata > Mammalia > Chiroptera > Emballonuridae > Rhynchonycteris > Rhynchonycteris naso. The sequence continues at coordinate 212,956,609 of CM072995.1, read as the reverse complement.
GTTGGCACTCAGGAAAAATGGTATTCTTTTCTCCCTTTTAAATCCATGAATACAGGGCAAGTTACATTTCTTTACAATTTCAGTTTTATATGACTGTTCCATTGAAATGTAACCAGTGAAATCTGATGATGGCTTAGACTACTGCTTTACCTGTGAATAACGGAGATGTGCCAGCCCACTGAATTCTCATTCCATGTTGACTACCTTGCTACTCTCATAAATAATGTTCAGGCAGAGCTATATGCAAGGAAATGAAGAATTCTGTACATTCCTTCAGACAGCATAGATCTGGAAATGCCCCCAAATTATTCTCCTTTTTTCATTATATTGCATTTATATAGCACCTTAAATGTAACCGCAAATCCTTAACAATGGGGTGTGGGACACAACCCTGCCGGAACAGGACTCAGAGCAGGAGGAAAAACGGCGCTGATGATTTCACAGCAAAGTTGGTTCCTTTTCTTTCCTATGTGTATATCCTTATACACATGGTCAACACGGAAGCCACCAATGTCAGGCAAAGGTCAGAGACACAGCAGTGATGGGCTGTGACACAGTGATGAATTACCACCATGTCAGGGGCCATGGGCTTATGAGCCGGGGTCCTTGGGCAAATCTAACAGCAGCAGTAGAAGCCGTTTATAAATGGCTTTTTAGGTCCTAGGCACTATCCCCACTGGTTTACACACACTGTATTTTAGTTAAACACAAGATCTCGATGAGGAAAGTCCTGGGTCCCAGCTTCAGCGATTTGGAAATTTGGTGTTGGAGCAGAGGGCTGTGGTCACAGCAACATTGTAGGAAAGACGCAGAACCCAAAAGCATGACTGTGAGCTCATGTCCGCCTTCATCACTCAAGCAAGTGAGGACTTTCTTCTTCTTCTTCTAGGACATTTGCTTCCCGCTCTCCCAGGTATAAGTGGGTCTGTTTTTTATGTCCTGGGTATTGATAACGTGATGCGCTAATTTCTGAAAATGAATCCAGCTACCTCCTTATGGCACGCTCCCTTTTCTGCACACATATCCTATTTTAATAAAGAGCATGAAGTGGCTGGGGAGGCCCTGTCTTCTTTCCTGTCACCACTCTCCTCTGTCCCTTCTGAGTGTGGCAGGGGGTCCTGAAGGTCATGTCCCCATTACAGCTTTTCCACCTCCTCTTTCTCTCGTAAAAAAAAAAAAAAAAAAAACAACAACAACAAAGAAAAAACTGAAAGGAAGAAAAGCCATTTCTAGTTTCCTCCACTAAACCATACATTCATTATCCTGCCTGAATTTATTTGGGACAAAGAATATAACTGAAAGTTACAAACGATAGAATTTCTGAACCATCAAGAAACGAAAGGACTTGTCGGTGACTCAACAGCTCTCTTCCGAATGTGAGGACTGACGGACGAACATGAGGACAAACAAACGTGCTACATCCACCCACCTCACCGTGTCCTTCCTTGCTGGTAGTGTTGCTCTGTCCCATACCAGAGGGGAGGAGCTGGCGGGTGCAGTTGGAGACCAGGTTTTCTTCAGAGTAGGAAAAAAAGGAAAAACCCATAACACACATTCAGAAAGCTTTAAAAAATGTAAAAACAGTAATATCTGATTTTCATGGCTCACAAACTCTCTGAACATTGATTTCAAGCAGATATATATATTTCAGCAAACTGCCAGATGGATCTTTTGAGCCAGAGATATCGAGTAATGAGAAAAACAAGGGGAAAAAACACACCACATTCTTAGAGACTCTTTCTAATGGAAACCCCAGTTTTGATAACCCCACTACCTGTTCTAGATCATTAAGCTGAAGGAGGCTATGAATAGGAAGGGGGCAGAGGAGAGATGATGCTAATAACATCAGGAAGAGAGCCACATCAAGCTTTTTAGTTTACCCAGAAAAAACATCTTCTTCAAGTACCAGTCAACCAAGATTTACTGGATTAATAAAATCACCTTCAGATCATCAAGGACCAGAAAGATGCAGGAGAGGCAGACGGACGGACAAGACTGTTTTTAAGGTCTGGAACAAAAGGACAAAGCAATCTAGGAGGAAGACAATGCCAGGCCTCCCGCCCTCTGTGGCTGCAGCACTGACGTTAACCTCATCCTTCACCGGGCAAATCGGCGCTGAATACCAATACCTCATAATCATCTAAGAGCCACAGCCTAACAGGGCAGGGTGTCCACAGAGTATTCCAGGAGATTTAGTGTCCCCTGCAACTAAACAAAGCAACAGAGATGACTGCATAGTTAACGTCTGAACTATACCTCCTCCATAATGATTGCTGCTCAGGAGATGAGTGATGGATGGCGGGCGGCGGAATTTACCATTTTTCAAACGTGCGTCTCCCTCTTGAGCACGAGAATAATGATGGTCCCTGAGAGTCATGCAGATTGCCCAATCTATCAGCATTTTTCTCCGGGTTTGACGTTCATCCCTTGGCGTACGATTGCTTTTGAAACACTGGCAGCAGAGTGGGAAATGTTCCTTGATTCCCCAAGTGATCTTCATTTGTGACTGATAAGCAAATGCCATTTTCCCTATTACCCTAACCAGGCAGGGGAACCCCCGACTCCATGCATTACAAGCTTAATAAACACAGGGGACGTGATTCCACTGAGACAACCATCCTACTCCAGGAGGGAAGGGGGGCAGCTCGGTGAGCAGCCTGTTTCCATCAGCACCTTGGGAGAAAGCTACTGGACACCCTCTCTGAGTGTTAAATGTGCACTGCAGCCCTGGCTGGTTGGCTCAGTGATAGGGCGTCAGCCTAGCATGTGGAAGTGCCAGGTTTGATTCCTGGTCAAGGCACATAGGAGAAGCGCCCATCTGCTTCACCACCACCCCCCTCCTCCTTCTGTCTCTCTCCCCTCTCCAGCCATGGCTCGACTGGTTTGAGCAAGTTGGTCCCGGGTACTGAGGATGACTCTGTGGCTTCCCTGTCAGGTGCTAAAAATAGCTCAGCTGCTGAGCAATGAAGCAATGGCCCCAGATGGGCAGAGCATCGTCCCCTAGTGATTTTATCAAGTGGATTCTGGTCAGGATGCATGCAGGAGTCTATCTCTCTGCCTCCCCTCCTCTCAATAATTAAAAAATAAAAAGTAAACTGCATTCTAATGCTAGGGCCTATTCTCTCTATGGCAAAATGACATTAAGCACCAATTCTGAGTGGTAATTTTGTACTAATTTAAAGAGGCCTGAATGAATGATCAGGGCCTTTGAGATTCCCCCTTCTATCTGCTTTTAGCCAATGTGCCAAACCAGTCAGTTTTGCACAATGGGAAGTTTGTCTGCTTAGGGTGCTTACTGTTTATCACTGACTACGGAAGGAAATTCTTAAGAGTTTTGCAAGAGGAATGTCAGCCTCCCCCATCTGTGAAACATCCTTCTTCCATCTTAATGTCTTATTTTGGTCTGGGTTATTTTAAATGACAATAAAGCAAAAAGAGGGAATTCATGAGAAGCCCAGCCTTAGGCATATTTCACACCATAATTTCTCTCTCTCTCTCTCTTTCTTTTCTGGCAAGGAAAATTTATGTGACATCATGACAGCTCCCTTGAGTCTCTCACTGGTCCACAGCACAGAAGAAAATGCATAGGATCAGTGATTTGGTATTCTTAGGATATATTCCTAATAGTGGGATGACTGAGTCAAAAGGCAGTTCCATTTTTAATTTTTTGAGGAGTCTCCATACTGTTTTCCACAGAGGCTGGAGCAGTTGGCATTCCCACCACCAATGCAGGAGAAATGCACCCACATGTTTATGGCAGCACTGTTTATAATAGCCAAGATCTGGAAACAGCCCAAGTGTCCATCAGTGGATGAGTGGATTAAAAAGCAGCGGTACATATACACAATGGAATACTATGCGGCCGTGAAAAAGAAAAATCTTACCTTTTTGTGACAACATGGACCTGGAAACTATTATGCTAAGTGAAATAAGCCAGGCAGAGAAAGAAACCATATCATATGACCTCATTCATTTGAGGAATCCAATGAACAATGTGAACTGAGCAATGGAACAGAGGCAAAGGCAGGATCAAAGAAACCAGAGGGAAAGTGGACAGAGGAAAAGGGGATGAGAGGATGGGATCAGAGAGGAGAAAGAGATTGGTGAAATTATATGTGTATATATATATATATATATATATAACACAGCGTTATAGAGAGCAGGGAAGCAAATTCTGGAGGGAAGGGGAAAGAGTGTTGGGGGAGGGGGGCAAGAGGGATGTTGAAGGGAACACGGGGGTTGGGGAGATATATTCGGGGGGATCCTTAAAACTATGTAAACACAATAAATTAAAATCAATTTAAAAAAGAAAATGCATAGGAAACAATTTTATCTGACATGAAATCTCCACAAATTAAACCATTTTGCTGAAAAATATCTGTGTGCACATAAGGCAACGGCCTTTGGAAATAATAATCAGTGTGTTGAAAGAGGGTGTCTAACTCAGGATGCAAAAAAATCTCCCCATTTTTGGTGCAGTTTTTGGCCAACACAGTCTCAGATTGGCACCTACATGCCCAGTATATACCTGATTTCATCATGTCCTACTGGGGCCGTGACTTATCATTAGAAAAACTTCCTCACTCTGAAATTCAATTTGTTCTGTTTGGGTGATGCTGTAGTTTTTAGAAAACTCGTCCACACCTACGCCTAAAAGAAAAGATTAAAATGTATAAAGCCCGATAGTTGGCTAAGTGAAATTAAGTCAGACAAAAAAAAAAAAAATACTGTCTGACTTCACTTCTATGTGGAATCTAAAGGGCAAAAGTAAAGGAACGAAAGAGAACATTCGGACAGTTGACAGAGAGGGTTGGGGTCTCAATGGAAAAGCTGAAGTACAAGTTGCTGGTTACAAAAACAGTTGCCGGGACATAAAGGGCAGCACAGGGAATACAGTCAGTGCCATTGTAATTACTATGCATGGTGCCAGGTGGGCATTGGAAATATCAGGGGACACTTTGTAAAGCACATGATTGCCTGACTGCTCTGCTGGACACCTGACACCGATACAAAATAACATTGAATGTAAACTGTCACTGAAAAGGATTTTAAGGAGGGGAGCAAGATGGCGATGGAGTAAGTGATGTACCAACTTCCAACTCCCAGAACCAAAGGGGATTATAACTTGATTTTAAGAAACATCATCTGGATAAACCAACGTTGAACTGGACTGAGACGACTCTTCAACCGGGGAACACTGAAGAAGCAACATTGAGACTGGTAGGAAAAGCAAAAACGTGGAAAGGACTGCCCAGCTCCCCGGAGCGAAAGACAGCCTGGAGAGACTCATGTGGCAGGAAGAGAGGCTAGTGGAGAGGGAGGGACCTGGGTCCCAGGAACAAAGCCCCAGCCTACAGCGCCAGGGCCTAGAATAGGCGTATGGACAGTATTTAGCTGTGAAACAGGTTAAAATACTGTTTGTGAGTAAGAGACAGTTGTCTCAGACCCAGGATACTTCTTAAAGGGACGGCACAGAAAACCTCTCTCATAACCACTCACCCGGGACTCCGGGAGACAGGGAGAGAGGAGAGGACCGGAGCAGCGGGAAGAGAGTGCAGTCTGGAAGGCACAGGGAGAAAAGCTTTGAGGGACAGCCACCCTAAAACCTGGGTTGAGTCACTCCACAAATCTAAAACAATATTTCCCCTGGAACCAGCAAGGGGAAGCAGGACACCAGCCAAAGAGGCTCCCCTGCGGCAATCAGAGCACAGTCACTTAGGAGGAAGGAGCTTTCAGGACTACTGTATGAGGGTTAGGGTCTGAGCTACAGCGCCCCACCCACACTGCTGAGGGCTTGCTGGAGGGCGAGCGGCGGCAAAACGTAGAAGCACGGTTCCATCGGCAGGGCAGAGGCCAAGCCGGCTGGCGTGAGCTTGGTCTAGCCCAGCGGGGGCAAAGAGGACATGTGAAAGTGGTCTGGCAGCTGCAGGCCCACCTGCGACCCCACCTGTAGGGGAAAAGTGGGAGCCCAAAACAGGCAGAGATCCACTGCTGGGCCGGGGCAAGTGGGCACGCAGCTTCACCAGGCCTCTGAGGTTTGAAGCCCTACACAAACCGGCTTTGCCTACAGAAGTGGGGCAAAAGCCTGGGCTTGCATTTGAGCACGAACCAGCAGCTGGGCGAGGAGCCTAGGTTGGCGGGGGTGGGGTGGGAGCCCGGCTCGCGACTGAGTGCGACCCGCAGCTAAGCAAAAGTGCTCACCCTTACCCTTGGTACCCAGGGTTGTGGCCCGAGTGTGGTGCGTAATCCCACCCAGGGGAGAGGGGCAAAGGACAAGACCGGCTGAGGATTATAGAACCTCGCAAGAGAAAATAGCCCCTCCTGCGGAGGCGAGGAGGAGACCGCAGCAAAAACCACAGCAGCCAGCAACAGAAGCACCCACACCCAACAGCCCTAGGCACTGGCAGAGGGGGTAGAGGGTCTACGGACAGATCACACCTAGGGAACACAAAGGCAACATCCATCAAACTCCAATAGCCAAACCCAACTTTTTTTTTTTCATTTTTTTTTTTTTCTTTACAGGGACAGAGAGAGAGTCAGAGAGAGGGATAGATAGGGACAAAGAGACAGGAACAGAGAGAGGCGAGAAGCATCAATCATTAGTTTTTCATTTCCGTCACAACACCTTAGTTGTTCATTGATTGCTTTCTCACATTTGCCTTGACCAGGGGCCTTCATCAGACCGAGAAACATCATGCTGGACCCAGCGACCTTGGGTCCAAGCTGACGAGCTTTTGCTCAAGCCAGATGAGTCCGCGCTCAAGGTGCCGAGCTCGGGGTCTCAAACCTGGGTCTTCTGCATCCCAGTCCAACATTCTATCCACTACGCCACCGCCTGGTTAGGCGCCAAACCCTTCTTACACACAGACAAACTGGGCAGGCAGAGGAATGCAACCTAAATGAATCGAGAGAAATCCCCAAAGAAGGACCTGATTGAATCAGATATAACCAAACTACCTGATGCACAGTTTAAAGTAATGATAGTTAGGATGTTCAAAGAGCTTAGAGCAACAATGGATAGTCATTATGAACACCTAAATAAAGAGATAGCAAGTTAAAAAAGGAAATTGAAGTAATAAAAAAGAATCAGACAGAAATGACAAATACAGTATCAGAACTGAAGACCAAAATAGAAGGAATTCAAAGCAGGATGGATGAAGCTGAGGATCGAATCAGTGAGTTAGAGGACAAAATAAACAAAGGCACAGAAGCAGAGCAGAAAAAGGAAAAGAGACTCAAAAAATCTGAGGAAACTCTAAGGGAGCAGTGAAAACATGAAGAGAAATAACATCTGCATCATAGGGTTTCCCAAAGAGAAAGAGAAAGAACAAGAGATAGAAACTTTGTTCAATCAAATCATAGCTGAAAACTTCCCTAAATTGAGACTGGAAAATGTATCACACATGTAAGAAGCACAGAGAACTCCATTAAAGAGAAACACAAAGAAATCTACACCAAGACACATCATAGTTAAAATACCAAAGCTAATGGATAAAGAGAAAATTTTAAAAGTTGCTAGAGAAAAAAAGGCTATTACCTACAAAGGAGCCCCCATAAGGATAACATCAGACTTCTCAACACTTGAGGCCAGAAGGGAATGGCAAGATATATTCAGAGTAATGCAGAACAAGAACCTACAACCAAGACTACTTTATCCAGCAAGGCTAACATTTAAAATAGAAGGAGAAATAAAGAGCTTCCCAGAAAAAGAAAGCCTGAAGGAATTTATAAAAACCAAACCAATTCTTCAAGAGATACTAAGGGGCCTGTTGTGAACAGTTTAAAGGGCGGAAAGAATAGAGCAAAAGAAGAATACAGCTTTAAAGAATAAAATGGCAATAAACAACTACATATCAATAATAACCTTAAATGTAAATGGATTAAAGGATCTAATCAAAAGACATAGAGTAGCTGCATGGATAAAGAAACAGGACCCATACATATGCTGTCTACAAGAGACACACCTTAAAACAAAAGATGCACATAGACTGAAGGTAAAAGGATGGAAAAAAATATCTCATGCAAATGGAAATGAAAAAAAAGCAGGGGTAGCAATACTTATATCTGACAAAATGGACTTTAAAACAAAGGCTATAGTAAGAGATAAAGAAGGACACTACATAATGATAAAGGAAACAATTCAACAGGAAGATATAACTATTATAAATATCTATGCACCAAATATAGGAGCCCCAACATACATAAAGCAGACTTTGGTGGATATAAAAGGCGAGATTAACAGCAATACTATCATAGTAGGGGATTTCAATACCCCTCTAACAACACTGGATAGATCCTCAAGAAAGAAAATTAATAAAGAAACAGTAGACTTAAAGGATACACTAGATCAACTTGATTTAATAGATATCTTCAGAACATTTCACCCTAAAGTAGTAGAATATACATTCTTCTCATGCGCTCATGGTATGTTTTCTGGGATAGACCACATGTTAGGACACAAAAATGGTCACAATAAACATAAGAAGATTGAAATCATATCAAGCATTTTCTCTGATCACAATGCCATGAAACTACAAATTAACCACAAAAGAAAAACTGAAAAATACTCAAACACTTGGAAACTAAATAGCATGTTATTAAATAATGAATGGATTAACAATGAGATCAAAGAAGAAATAAAAAAGTTTCTAGAAACAAATGATAATGAACATACATCAACTCAAAATTTATGGGACACAGCAAAAGCAGTTCTGAGAGGAAAGTTTATTGCACTACAGGCATATCATAAGAAGCTAGAAAAAGCTCAAATAAGCAACCTGACCCTACATCTAAAAGAACTAGAAAAACAACAACAAATAAAACCCAAGACAAGTAGAAGGAAATAATAATCATCAGAGCAGAAATAAATGACATAGAGGTGAAGGAAACAATACAGAGGATCAATGAAACCAGAAGCTGGTTCTTTGAAAAGGTAAACAAGATTGATGAACTTTTAACTAGACTCACCAAGAAAAAAAGAGAGAGGACTCAAATAAATAAAATTAGAAAGGACAGTGGAGAAATATCAACTGACACAACAGAAATACAAAGCATTGAAAGAAAATACTATAAATAACTATATGCCAAAAAATTAGACAATCTTGGTGAAATGGACAAATTTCTTGAATAATATAAACTTCCAAAAATCAATCTGGAAGAATCAGAACACCTAAACAGACCAATTACAACAAATGAGATCGAAACAGTTATCAAAAAACTCCCAAAAAAGAAAAGTCCTGGGCCTGATGGCTTCACAAGTGAATTCTATCAGAAATTCAAAGAAGAACTAACTCCTATCCTCCTCAAGCTATTTCAAAAAATTCAAGAGGAAGGAAGACTTCCAAACTTCTTTTATGAGGCGAGCATAATTCTGATCCCAAAACCGGGCAAAGACAACACAAAGAAAGAAAATTATAGGCCTATATCCCTGATGAATTCAGACGCTAAAATTCTCAACAAAATATTAGCCAACCGGATCCAGTAATATATGAAAAAAATCATACACCATGATCAAGTGGGATTTATTCTGGAGAGGCAAGGCTGGTTCAATATTCGCAAATCAATCAATGTGATTCATCACATAAACAAAAGAAAGGACAAAAATCACATGATAATTTCAATAGATGCAGAAAAGGCATTTGATAAAATCCAGCACCCATTCATGTTCAAAACTCTCAGTAAAGTGGGAATACAGGGATCATTCCTTAACATGATAAAGGCCATCTACGATAAACCGACAGAAAACATCATACTAAATGAACAAAGATTAAAAGCAATCCCCTTAAGATCAGAAACCAGGCAGGGATGCCCCCTTTCACCACTCTTATTCAACATAGTTCTGGAAGTCCTAGCTACAGCAATCAGACAAGAAGAAGAAATAAAATGCATCCAAATTGGAAAAGAAGAAGTAAAACTGTCACTATTTGCAGATGATATGATATTGTATATTGAAAACCCTAAAGTCTCAGTCAAAAAACTACTGGACCTTATAAATGAATTCAGCAAGGTGGCAGGATATAAAATGAATACTCAAAAATCAGAGGCATTTCTATATACCAACAATGAACTGTCAGCAAAAGAAATTAAGGAAACAATCCCCTTCACTATTGCAGCATAAAAAATAAAGTACCTAGGAGTAAATTTAACCAAGGAGGTTAAGGACTTGTACTCGGAAAATTATAGAACATTGATAAAAGAAATCAAGGAAGATACAAACAAGTGGAAGCATATACCGTGCTCATGGTTAGGAAGAATAAACATCATTAAAATGTCTATACTACCCAAAGCAATTTATAAATTTAATGCAATACCAATTAAAATACCAATGACATACTTCAAAGATATAGAACACATATCCCAAAAATTTTTATGGAACCAAAATAGAACAAGAATAGCCTCAGCAATCTTAAAAAGAAAAATAAAACAGGAGGTATACCTCAAGGCCATTGTACTTAAGACAGCCTGGTACTGGCATAAGAACAGGCACATAGATCAATGGAACAGATCAGAGGACCCAGAAATAAACACACACCTTTATAGACAACTGATATTTGAAAAAGGAGGTATGAGCATACAATGGAGTAAAGACAGCCTCTTTAACAAATGGTGTTGGGAAAATTGGACATCTTTCTGCAAAAAAGTGAAACTAGACCATCACCTTACACCATTCACAAAAACAAACTCTAAATGGATAAAAGACTTAAATGTAAGCCGTGAAACCATAAGCATCTTAGAGGAAAACATAGTCAGTAAGCTCTCCGACTCAGTGCAGCAATATATTTGCCAATTTATCTCCACGGGCAAATGAAATAAAAGGCAAGATAAACAAATGGGACTATATCAAACTAAAAAGTTTTTGCACAGCTAAAGACAATAAGAACAGAATAAAAAGACAAACCACACAATGGGAGAACATATTCGACAACATGTCTGATAAGGGGTTAATAACTAAAATTTATAAAGAACTGATAAAACTCAACACCAGGAAGACAAACAAAAAAATGGGCAAAGAAATTAATAGAAATTTCTCCAAAGAGGACATACAGATGGCCAATAGGCATATGAAAAAATGCTCAACATCACTAATCATTAGAGAAATGCAAATTAAAACCACAATGAGATACCACCTCACACCAGTCAGAATGGCACTCATCAGCAAAACAACACAGAACAAGTGCTGGCGAGAATGTGGAGAAAAGGGAATCCTCCTGCACTGCTGCTGGGAATGCAGACTGGTGCAGCCACTATGGAAAACATTATGGAGATTCCTCAAAAAGTTAAAAATCGAACTGCCTTTTGACCCAGCTATCCCACTTATAGGAATATACCGTAAGAACACCATAGCACTGTTCGAAAAGAATAAATGTGCCCCCATGTTCGTGGCAGCTTTGTTCACAATAGTGAAGATCTGGAAACAGCCCAAGTGTCCGTCAGAGGACGAGTGGATTAAAAAGCTTTGGTACCTATATACTATGGAATAGTACTCAGACATTAAGAAATGATGACATCGGATCATTTACAACAAAATGGATGGACCTTTATAACATTATACTGAGTGAAGTAAGTAAATCAGAAAAAAATTAAGGACTCATATATGAGTCCATACATAGATGGGACATACAAATGAGACTCAGAGACATGGACAAGAGTGTACTGGCTACCCAAGGGGAGGGGGAGGGGAGGGAGGAGGCAGCGCGAGGAAAGGGGCACAAATAAAACCAGATAGAAGGTGACAGAGGGCAATCTGACTTTGGGTGATGGGTATGCAACATATTTGAATGAGAAGATAACCTGGATTTGTTTTCTTTGAACTATATACCCTGATTTATTAATGTCACCCCATTAAAATTAATTTAAAAAAATTTTAAAAAGGATTTTAAATAAAACATTTCAAAAGAACAGTATAATAATATAAGTAATGTAAAAATGAAGAAAAGGTTATCCCAAAATGTAATGTAGAAAATACCATTTTGTCATCCTTTTGGATGCCCTTCGGTGTGTTCATGAGTAATTAATCACACATTTGCTGCACACAAATCACACGTGTCAGGCCCTTCCTTACACACATTTCTGAGGCCGTGAACTTCACGGACTTCCATGGGGTACGTCTGTGCGGCGAGAAAACCTGGAGGAAGAGAGGCATTTTTAGGGGAGTCAGGGCAGACCTTCCAGGGGAACCACTCTGCACACCTTGCTCCTCCAGCCTCTGGAATGTTTGATCCAGGCAAAATCTCCTTGGAAGGAACCAAAGAGACACTCCCTATAGTAAGAATACTTGGGGCTTCTACCTGAATCGACACTTTCAGAATAGCTGTTCTGTGATCTCGAATAAACCCTCGCTGCCTCTTGCTTTAGCTTTTTGTTTTTATATTTTTGGTTACCAACCACAGTTTCAGGGGCAAGGCTTCCACGGTAAACTCTGGCTGATTCTGCATGCCCTTCACTCTCGCCCGTTGCTGGGTAACCCCCAGCCTCCTCCCATCTCTGCTCCGAACTGAACCAGATACAGAAGCCATTTTCTTTTGATCAACTTCCACCAACAAAACCATTTTACTGAACATTCGGCAGACAGAGAGGCTTTACATCCAAGAACACAAAGCACTGCACACTGAGCGGGAGACACCCCCACGAGCAAGCTGCAGCCTGGACACATGCCCTCACGCCTCTGGGGACAGGGGCGCTTTCTTCTTCCACATTCCCGACCATTTCTTTCAGAATGCTTTAACTTCCTTTTTCTTCCTTCAGACCGCTCGCTGAAAGGTCTTATTCCCCTCCTACAAGTAAATAGTCAAGATATTTTCAGCACAAAGGACAGTTCTTGTCCAAGGGAAGTGGGATGTCTACTGTTAAGGCCAATGTCACTTCCCATATTTATCTGTTGGATCTCAATGGCTGCTTGTTCTGAGAAGAATGGGAATTGTTATCATTCCCACATCACATGCAGGAAACCAAGTTTCAGATAAACAAAGTTAACTGCCACACAGCTTAGCAGGGTCAACACCAGAGCCCAGCTCACTAGTGCTTAGGACCCCCACTTTCTTCCAAGCCAATTTTCCTGCTCCTCAATCAACTGGCCCTCTCTCCTCTCCCTCTAACAAAGATTGGAAGGCCTCAAGAAATCAGTAATTTGTATGTCATGTGATTAAGAAGGGTAGCAAAGACACTTTAGCTCAGTGGTCCCCAGAGTGGTGTTACTGAGTCTGTAGCGTCAGCCTCTCCTGGGGACTTATAAAAGATTCACATTCATCTATTGATGGGCACTTAGGTCACCTCCGTATCCTGGCTGTTGTAAATAATGCTGCAGTGAACATAGGGAAACAGATATTTTTTCAAATTAGTGTTTGTGTTTTCTTCCAATAAACATCCAGAAGTGGAATTGTTGGATCAAACGGTAAACCTATTTTTAGTTTTTGAGAAATCTCACTATTTTCCATTGGTAGATGAATGGATAAAAAAAGATGTCTCTCTCTCTCTCTCTCTCTCTCTCTCTCACACACACACACACACATACACACACACACACTGGAATATTACACAGCAATGAAAAAGGAATGAAACCTTACCATTTGCAAAAATACTCATGGACCTAGAGGGTATTATGCTAAATGAAATAAGTATGAGAAAGACAATACTGTATGGTTTCACTTATATGTGGAATCTGAAAAGGTTTTTAAATAAAAACAAAGCAAATTAACAAAACAAAATCAGACTTATAGAAACAGAAACCAAAGAAATGGTTGCCAAATGGGGGGCAGGGTGGGGCGATGGGAGAAATACATGAAGGGAAACATAGTAATATTGTGATAGATTTGCACGGAGACAGATGATTACTAGACTCAGTGGGGTGATGACATTGTAAGGCAGGAGTCCCCAAACTACGGCCTGCGGGCAGCATGCAGCCCCCTGAGGCCATTTATCCGGCCCCCACTGCACTTCCGGAAGGGGCACCTCTTTCATTGGTGGTCAGTGAGAGGAGCACAGGATGCATCCGCACCCATAGTTCCCATTGAAATACTGGTCAGTTTGTTGATTTAACTTTACTTGTTCTTTATTTTAAATATTGTATTTGTTTCCATTTTGGTTTTTTACTTTAAAATAAGATATGTGCAGTGTGCATAAGAATTTGTTCATTGTTTTTTTTATAGTCCAGCCCTCCAATGGTCTGAGGGACAGTGAACTGGCCCCCGGTGTAAAAAGTTTGGGAACCCCTGTTGTAAGGTATAAAAGTGCTGATTCACTGTATTGTGCTCCTGAAACTAACCAACAGCAGACTGTATACCAACTATGTTTAAATTAAAAATAAGGAATGCACATTTGTGAGCCTACCTCAGACCAACTGAATGAGATCGTCCGGTCGGGGTCCAGCACGCTGGGTCTGATCAGTCCTTCCAGGTGGTTCTGAGCACGCTAAAATTGGAGAACAAACCAATTTCCTCTTCTGATGAAGCAGAGAACCTGCTTCCCAGACACCTTGAGGGCTCGTTGTTTCCAGGTTTGGTCCATGGACAGATCCCACTCATGACACTCCACACTCTTTCGTCCTCAACTGTCCCGCTGCAGAAATATGTGGTGACTCCAAAAGATAGTGTGATGAAGAAGGTGGAGTCCCAGGACAAAAAGAAGCCAGAAGGAAAGCCACCAGCATATCAGGAATGGCCCATTTATGCAAAGCCAGCTGAGGCCGGACATTCATGTTAGAGCTGAGAGCATCACCCCAACTCACACGGGCAAGTGCTGTTCTGGGTGGGCATGTGTTGCAGGTGGGCATGCGCCCTAGGATTCTGAGAGAGAAAAGAAGATATGTGGGAGGTAGAGCTACCTACACAAGCCCAATGGGCTTGTTTCCTGAGGAAAGAGATCAGAGAAGAAAGCCCCTGAGTTCTAGAAGAGAGACCAAGTCATCAAAAGGGTTCTCGCGTGCTATTGGTGGGGAGTGGGCAGGTTGCGAGTGAGGGCAGGAGGGAGGAAGAGAGACACAGAAAGAGAAGCGTCAAGGTTAAAGTCATAGTCGCCCTGCACCATCTCCCATTCCATTTTGGATCCTGTCAATTCCATAGGTGCCCATCCACCTACAATGCATATGTGGAGATAAAATTCTTTAAAATCCATAAACAGTTGCATTTGGGGCTGCTCTGGACACCAACGACCCTTGGGGTCAGTCCTCTCATTTTACAGAGATGTCATCGGGTTTTCAGTGGCAGAACCTAGCCAAGAACTCCGCTCTCCCAGCTTCAAGCCAGGAAATCCCTTCTCTCATCTAACATTTAAAAACTCCAAAGCACTTTCTTGTAAATATTCTTTCCCTCTTATATTTCATACCCAGAACTGACTGTGAGGGTTTAAGTACACTGAACTTGGCTTGACTGTCAATATTTTAAGAATTCTGAAAGCTTTATTGACTGGCTCTCTACAATAATAGGGAATTCATTTGTCCACGAGAAGCTCAAGGTAGAGAAAATGACTCCCAAACTCTCTTTTTTCATGTCGAAATGTGCATGGCAGGGACAGCACTGAGAGATGGGAAGGCCCCGGGGCCTAATGGGATGCTCACCGAGACCTATTGATTCGGATGAAGCACGCTGATTGGCCAGCAGGCACTACCGCGTGTAATATCTAGCCAAAGGAAAAAGTATGGCAGCAGATAAAAGATGTCAGCAATGTCACCAGCTGTGATCACAAACTTCCAAAAGGGACTGTGATAGTCAGTGGAGCAGCTCGTTAATGTTAGCTCCCAGGAATATACTGTCAGGTGTTTATCTCGGTGAGACCCAAGACCACATCACAGATCTTTCCGTGAGAGATGCGTGCAGTTCTAACATGTAGGTTTGCCTGGGTGTGTTTGTTCCCTTGTTTTTTAAAACATATAGTCACTTATGTGTTATTATGTACTGTCAACAGAAGAAAAGTTGAAGACACAGACAGTTCTAGGCAATCCTTTACTATGGTAAGGCTTGATGCTATCAGTCACATAGGGTTTCAACTCCACAAGGGTCTGAATGGATCAAGTTAAACAGACCATGTATTTGAATAACAGCAGAGCACATGAACATGAGTTAGACCGCCCGTGTTCAAACCTTCCTGTTGATAATTAATGGTGGAGTCTTTGGTAAAGTTACAGCATCTCTTTGCTCCTCTGTTTCTTTAACTATAGGATGGGGGTAATTAATAGCACCTATTTCATAGGATTAAATAAGTTTGTCCTTTTTAGGTGCATAGAACAGCAACCTAATGAGTGACATGAAAATGTTTGTTTGAAACAACAGTAACTTACATTCACACAGGTGGGTCAACCTGGGGACGCGACACACCAGACTTCATGACCATTTAATGCTTCTGGGCCGACAGTGTTCCAGAGTGAGGTGACTCAGACTACCACCAGGTAAAAAGACAAAAATAGGCCATATGATTTGTCAAAACAAAAAAAAGTGGCTGAATATATTAGAGAAGTCTTTACATCCTACTAACCCCCTCAAGTAAACCTTTGAAAACCAAAATAAATAGTAATAATAATAATAATATCACTTCTTTTTTCATACATGGAAGAACAGAAAATACAAGAAAAATCAATTATCCTTTATCAGCCGAGAGAGTTACCCTTGGGTAGCCGATCCCTGCCTCCTGGACAGCTCCCCCAACCAACAATTGTATATTCAGGAGTGCAGACTGATTAGCATGAGCCAACATGAATAAAACTACCACCAGGTAAAAAGACAGTGCAGACTGATTAGCATGAGCCATCGTGAATAAAAGGATAAGCATCACGAAGGTGAGAAGCCACACGGTGACCCCCAAAAGGATGGCTTCCCAGATGAACTGTAATCTCCATTGATTCTCCCTCCCTCATCCCTCAGTCGGGATGGCCACTCAAACGCTGACCGCACACAATTTTTATGTAGTGCTCAATGCTCCTGAAGGACGTGAGGAGTAATCAGAGCTAAATAGGGTGATACGAAAATAGCAGTCGAAAAGATATACTGCAGGAAGTCAATAAATGGGGAAATAATATCTACAAGGAGGAATGAGAAGGTATTTAGAGGTGGTCTAAAACAAAAACCACTCCCCGAGTGGAAAGGAAAACAACAGCTACCATCCAGAAGAGCCGCAGGGTGTGCAGTCCGGTGCAAAGGGCAGAGGCGGGGCTCCTCCTTGTTCACAGTGCACTGGAAATTCCAAGGTGCCAAGGGAGGGTGGGCATTCAGCCACGCCCGCGGCCTTTGGGTGCGGGCCAGGTGGGTGCACAGGTCTTGTTAGGAAGGCATGAGCTCAGAAGTAAAATGAGAACGAATAAAGGTGAGCACGTGAATTCAGATAAGAATCAAGGGAGACTTAAAGGAATGGGAAGGGTGATGTTGGGAGACATCATGAAATAAGGAGGAGCAGGGTTTAAAGATGGCAGCGTGAACAGGTCAGGAAGACCACAGTGAGAGGCAAGCCTGAGTCAACCCCAGCTGCGAAAGGCACCAGAGAACTAGGGACCCACAGAAGCAGGGCCAGAGTTGGGTCTGCTTAGCAACCAACCAAGAGGTTGGTACCATACGCCTTCACTCCAAGAACATGATGACCCCAGCTTCCCAAGGAGCCCGGTTAGTAGCTGGGGGAGTAGGGGCTGCGCAATGAGCAGAGAATGGCGTCGGGAACAAGTCTCTCCGAGTCCTGCAAGCTGGGGAGCATCAAAATGTGGGTCAAGCTATTTTCAGAATAAAAAGGAAGGGTGTCACACAATGGAAACCACACGATCACTGCTAGCTTTTCAAGAGATGACAGAGATGAGGCACTTCAGCTCGAACCGATGAAACTGCTCATTATGAAATGCTGCTTTGTAATGCACAGAAATCAGGAAGTTAGGTGGCTGTTACAGAAATGACAGCTGAGATGGACGGGCAGCCACTACCACAGCCGGAAAGAACACAGATCAGATTTAAAAGCTGAGTTAGTTCAAATTTGCATTGTGGATAATAATCCCAATAATCAACTGCTGGCTAAAGTCTATGCTCTGATGGTTAGAAAAATCAGTGTCCACATGTGTATCAAACGAGTTGAACCATTTCAAGTCCTTTACCTTGAGAAATTATACTTGCACCCCAATAATGCTGCAATCGCTCAAAAAAAATGTTTAACATCGCCTCTTTTCATGGATTATTTTTAACCTCCTAGAGTTCTGAATTGTTCTTTTTTTTTAATATATATATTTTATTATTATTAATTCTAATGGGGTGACACTAATAAATCAGGGTACATATGTAGAATGAAAACATCTCCAGGTTATCTTATCATTCAATTGTGTTGCATACCCATCACCAAAAGTCAAATTGTCCTCTGTCACCTTCGATCTGGTTTTCCCTGTGTCCCTCCCCTCCTCCCTATCCCACTCTTCCCTCCCTCCCCCCACCCCATAACCACCACTCTCTTGTCCATGTCTCATATTCTCACTTTTATGTCCCACCTATGTATGGAATCATGCTGTTCTCAGTTTTTCTTTTTTTCTGATTTACTTATTTCACTCCGTATAATGTTATCAAGGTACATCCATTTTGTTATAAATGATCCGATGTCATCGTTTCTTATGGCTGAGTAGTATTCCATAGTATATATGTACCATAGCTTTTTAATCCACTCGTCTTCTGACGGACACTTGGGCTGGTTCCAGATCTTCGCTATTGTGAACAATGCTGCCACGAACATGGGGGCGCATTTCTTCTTTTCGAACAGTGTTATGGTGTTCTTAGGGTATATTCCTAAAAGTGGGATAGCTGGGTCAAAAGGCAATTCGATTTTTAATTTTCTGAGGAATCTCCAAACTGTTTTCCACAGTGGCTGCACCAGTCTGCATTCCCACCAGCAATGCAGAGGGGTTCCCTTTTCTCCACATCCTCGCCAGCACTTATTCTGTGTTGTTTTGCTGATGAGTGCCATTCTGACTGGTGTGAGGTGATATCTCATTGTGGTTTTAATTTGCATTTCTCTAATGATTAGTGATGTTGAGCATTTTTTCATATGCCTATTGGCCACCTGTATGTCCTCTTTGGAGAAATTTCTATTCATTTCTTTGCCCATTTTTGATTGGATTGTTTGTCTTCCTGGTATTGAGTTTTATAAATTCTTTATAAATTTTGGTTATTAACCCCTTATCAGACTTGCTGTCGAATATGTTCTCCCATTGTGTGGTTTGTCTTTTTATTCTGTTCTTACTGTCTTTAGCTAGGTAAAAATTTTTTAGTTTGATATAGTCCCATTTGTTTATCTTGCCTTTTATTTCATTTGCCCGTGGAGATAAATCGGCAAATATATTGCTGCTACAGATGTCGGAGAGCTTGCTGCCTATGTTTTCTTCTAATATGCTTATGGTTTCACGGCTTACATTTAAGTCTTTTATGCATTTAGAGTTTGTTTTTGTGAATGGTGTAAGTTGATGGTCTAGTTTCATCTTTTGGCAGGTAGATGTCCAATTTTCCCAACACCATTTGTTAAAGAGGCTGTCTTTACTCCATTGTATGTTCTTTCCTCCTTTGTCAAATATCAGTTGTCCATAAAGCTGTGGGTTTATTTCTGGGTCCTCCGTTCAGTTCCATTGATCTATGTGCTTGTTCTTATGCTAGTACCAGGTTGTCTTGAGTATAATGGCCTTATAGTAAACCTTGATATCTGGAAGAGTGATAACTCCTGCTTTATTTTTTCTTTTTAAGATTGCTGAGGCTATTCATGTTCTTTTTTGGTTCCATATAAATTTTTGGAATATGTGTTCTATATCTTTGAAGTATGTCATTGGTATCTTAATTGGTATTGCATTGAATTTATAAATTGCTTTGGGTAATATAGACATTTTAATGATGTTTATTCTTCCTAGCCATGATATGGTATATGCTTCCACTTGTTTGTATCTTCCTTGATTTCTTTTATCAATGTTCTATAATTTTCCGAGTACAAGTCCTTAACCTCCTTGGTTAAATTTACTCCTAGGTACTTTATTTTTTATGCTGCAATAGTGAAGGGGATTGTTTCCTTAATTTCTTTTGCTGACAGTTCATTGTTGGTATATAGAAATGCTTCTGATTTCTGAGTATTAATTTTATATCCTGCCACCTTGCTGAATTCATTTATAAGGTCCAGTAGTTTTTTGACTGAGACTTTAGGGTTTTCAATATGCAATATCATATCATCTGCAAATAGTGACAGTTTTACTTCTTCTTTTCCAATTTGGATGCATTTTATTTCTTCTTCTTGTCTGATTGCTGTAGCTAGGACTTCCAGAACTATGTTGAATAAGAGTGGTGAAAGGGGGCATCCCTGCCTGGTTCCTGATCTTAAGGGGATTGCTTTTAATCTTTGTTCATTTAGTATGATGTTTGCTGTCGGTTTATCGTAGATGGCCTTTATCATGTTAAGGAATGATCCCTGTATTCCCAATTTACTGAGAGTTTTGAACATAAATGGGTGCTGGATTTTATCAAATGCCTTTTCTGCATCTATTGAAATTATCATGTGATTTTTGTCCTTCCTTTTGTTTATGTGATGAATCACATTGATTGATTTGCGAATATTGAACCAGCCTTGCCTCTCCAGAATAAATCCCACTTGATCGTGGTGTATGATTTTTTTCATATATTGCTGGATCCGGTTGGCTAATATTTTGTTGAGAATTTTAGCGTCTAAATTCATCAGGGATATAGGCCTATAATTTTCTTTCTTTGTGTTGTCTTTGCCCGGTTTTAGGATGAGAATTATGCTTGCCTCATAAAAGAAGTTTGGAAGTCTTCCTTCCTCTTGAATTTTTTGAAATAGCTTTAGGAGGATAGGAGTTAGTTCTTCTTTGAATTTTTGATAGAATTCACTTGTGAAGCCATCAGGCCCAGGACTTTTCTTTTTTGGGAGTTTTTTGATAACTGTTTCGATCTCATTTGTAGTAATTGGTCTGTTTAGGTGTTCTGATTCTTCCAGATTGATTTTTGGAAGGTTATATGATTCAAGAAATTTGTCCATTTCACCAAGATTGTCTAATTTTTTGGCATATATTTCTTCATAGTATTTTCTTACAATGCTTTGTATTTCTGTTGTGTCAGTTATTATTTCTCCACTGTCTTTTCTAATTTTATTTATTTGAGTCCTCTCTCTTTTTTTCTTGGTGAGTCCAGTTAAAGGTTCATCAATCTTGTTTACCTTTTCAAAGAACCAGCTTCTGGTTTCATTGATCCTCTGTATTGTTTCCTTAGCCTCTATGTCATTTATTTCTGATCTGATCTTTATTATTTCCTTCCTTCTACTTGTCTTGGGTTTTATTTGTTGTTGTTTTTCTAGTTCTTTTAGATGCAGGGTCAGGTTGCTTATTTGAGCTTTTTCTAGCTTCTTATGATATGCCTGTAGTGCAATAAACTTCCCTCTCAGAACTGCTTTTGCCATGTCCCATAAATTTTGAGTTGATGTATGCTCATTATCATTTGTTTCTAGAAACTTTTTTATTTCTTCTCTGATCTCATTGTTAATCCATTCATTATTTAATAACATGCTATTTAGTTTCCAAGTGTTTGAGTATTTTTCAGCTTTTCTTTTCTGGTTAATTTGTAGTTTCATGGCATTGTGATCAGAGAAAATGCTTGATATGATTTCAATCTTCTTATGTTTATTGAGACCATTTTTGTGTCCTAACATGTGGTCTATCCTAGAAAACGTACCATGAGCGCTTGAGAAGAATGTATATTCTACTGCTTTAGGGTGAAAAGTTCTGAAGATATCTATTAAATCAAGTTGATCTAGTGTCTCCTTTAAGTCTGCTGTTTCTTTATTAATTTTCTTTCTTGAGGATCTATCCAGTGTTGATAGAGGGGTATTGAAATCCCCTACTATGATAGTATTGCTGTTAATCTCGCCCTTTATATCCATCAAAGTCTGCTTTATGTATGTCGGGGCTCCTATATTTGGTGCATAGATGTTTATAATAGTTATATCTTCCTGTTGAATTGTTCCCTTTATCATTATGTAGTGTCCTCCTTTATCTCTTACTACTGCCTTTGTTTTAAAGTCCATTTTGTCAGATATAAGTATTGCTACCCCTGCTTTTTTTTCATTTCCATTTGCATGAAATATTTTTTTCCATCCTTTTACCTTCAGTCTATGAGCATCTTTTTTTTTAAGGTGTGTCTCTTGTAGACAGCATATGTATGGGTCCTGTTACTTTATCCATGCAGCTACCCTATGTCTTTTGATTGGATCATTTAATCCATTTACATTTTAGGTTATTATTGATATGTAGTTGTTTATTGCCATTTTATTCTTTAAAGCTGTATTCTTATGCTCTATTCATTTCTCCCTTTAAACTGTTCACAAGAGGCCCCTTAGTATCTCTTGCAGAATTGGTTTGGTTTTTATGAATTCCTTGAGGCTTTCTTTTTCTGGGAAGCTCTTTATTGCTCCTTCAATTTTAAACGTTAGCCTCGCTGGATAAAGTAGTCTTGGTTGTAGGTTCTTATTCTGCATTACTTTGATTATATCTTGCCATTCCCTTCTGGCCTCAAGTGTTTCTGTTGAGAAGTCTGATGTCATCCTTATGGGGGCTCCTTTGTAGGTGATAGCCTTTTTTTCTCTAGCAACTTTTAAAATTTTTTCTTTATCCATTAGCTTTGGTATTTTAATATGATGTGTCTTGGTGTAGATCTTTTTGGGTTTCTCTTTAATGGAGTTCTGTGTGCTTCTTGAATGTGTGAAGTGTTTCCCAGCCTTAATTTAGGAACGTTTTCTGCTATGATTTGATTGAACAAAGTTTCCATTTCCTGTCCTCTCTCCTCTTCTTCAGGCACCCCTATGATGCGAATGTTGTTTCTCTTCATGTTGTCACAAAACTCCTTTATAGTTTCCTCACATTTTTTAAGTCTCTTTTCCTTTTTCTTCTCTGCTTCTGTGCCTTTGTTTATTGTGTCCTCTAACTCGCTTATTCGATCCTCAGCGTGATTCATCCTGCTTTTAATTCCTTCCATTGTGGTCTTCAGTTCTGATACTGTATTTGTCATTTTTGTCTGATTCTTTTTTATTATTTCAATTTCGTTTTTTATACTTGTTATCTCTTTATTTAGGTGTTCATAATGACTATCCATTGTTGCTCTAATTTCTTTGAACATCCTAACTATCATTATTCTAAATTCTGCTTCTGATAATTTGGTTATATCTGGTTCATTCAGGTCCTTCTCTGGGGATTTCTCTTGATTCATTTGGTTTGCATTCCTCTGCCTGCCCATTTTATCTGTATAAGCAAGTTGTGGCCACTGGAGCCCAGTAGGTATTGCCTTTGTGTTCTCTAGGTGTGGTCTTTTTGCAGGCCCCTCACCCCTCTGCCGGTGCCTAGGGTGGTTGGGTATGAGCGTTACCAGCGCCGGCCCACTGTGGCTTTTGCTGTGATTTCTGCCTCTCCTCCGTGGGAGGGGCTGTCACTGAAGCCACAAGTCTTAGCACCAAGGGTAGAGGTGAGCACCTTTGCTCAGCTGCGGACCCAGCCTATTTCTGGACTTCCGCCCAGAACCCTCAGTCAGAGCCTGCTCGCCACAGTTTCGTGGGATGGGCGGGGCTTTTGACGTGCTCTCAGCTGTGAGCGTTTGCCCTTCTGGAGATTTAGCCCCGCCCTCGAGGCTAGGGCCCTTCTGCACGGATTCGCAAACCCAGGTTTATTGGGGCGGGCGTGTTTGCTGGCTTCCGCTCAGCTGCGTACTTCTGCTCGTCCCGGACTCTACCCTGCCCCCGCGTTCGGAGCCCGCTCGTGCACGTATGAATGCAATCCGCGGTTTCTCTGGCCGGGCGTGGATAGTAGCGTGAGCTCGGCTGCGAGCTTCCACTTGTCTCGGGGTCTAGCCCGTTCCCGCGCTCGGAGCCCGCTCGCACACGTATAATGGCCAACCGCGGTTTCTCCAGCCTGGGCGCGGGGGCTGGTAGCGTGAGCTCAGTTGCAAGCCGCTGCCCGTCCCTGGTCCTAGCCCGGTCCCCAGTGGTCAGGGCCGGCCTGCGCAGGGTCGTAGAGCAGATTTCTGCCCGTTCCTGGCCTCCCACTTTGTCCCCGTAAGTGGGGTTAAAGGCGGGCCTGCAGCTGCCGGTCCACTTTCGCGCGTCCCCTCTGACCCTCTGGGCTAGACCGAGCTCCCACTGGCTTGGCCTCTGCCCATGCTGACAGAACCGCGTTTCAGCGTCCTGTCGCCCCAAACCCTTAAGCAGCCCTCAGCAGAGTAGGAAGGGACCTAATACTCCACACTGTAGGCCTGGGAGCTCCCTCACTTGTTTCACAGCTCAAAACTGTCCAAACGCCTCTTCTAGGTTCTGGAACTGTAGGCTGGGGCTTGGTTCCTGGGACCCAGGTCCCTCCCTCTCCGCCAAACTTTCCTCCCGCCCCGCGGGTCTCTCCAGGCTGCCGTTTGCTCCGGGGAGCTGGGCAGCCCTCTTCGCGTTTTCGCTTTTCCTACCAGTCTCAATGTGGCTTCTTCTGTGTTCCTTCGTTGAAGAGTCCACTTAGTTTAGTTCATAGTTGGTTTATCCAGATGATGGTTCTTAAAATTGAGTTATAATCCACTTTGCTTCTGGGAGTCGGAAGTTGGTAAGTCCGCCTACTCCGTCGCCATCTTGCTTCCCTCTGAATTGTTCTTTTTTTAATTAGAATCTGGAGAGTAAGCTGTCGGCTCAGAGAGGAATGCAAACTGCGAGTTCACTAATGTGAATCAGAAGTGATGAGACAATTTTGGAGTGGGCAGACAGATTACCTGGCTCCCGTGCTCATAATACATAAATCTATAGAATTACAAATATTGGGAACTGGAATCAACCTCAAAGACTATGTAATCTAGCCTATAGCTTACTGTTAAACAAATGGAGAAACTGAGGCCCCAAAACACCTGTCTGAGGGTTCACATCTGGTTCAGAGGGAGGCCTGACTGCAACGTTTTTTTTGTAGGTGAGATAGTAAGGCAGACTCCCACATGCACCCCTAACAGGATCCACCTGGCAACCCCATCTGAGGCAGAAGTTCAAGTGCCAACCTATTTTTAGTGCCTTAGGTGGACGCTTGGACCAATGGAGCTAATCTCAGTGCTCAGGATCACACTAGAACCAATGGAGCCACTGGCTACAGGAAGAGAAGAGAGAGAGAAGGAGGAGGAGGGGGAGAGAAGTGGATGGCAACTTCTCCTATGTGCCCTGACCGGAAATCAAACCCAGGATGTCCATTCACTGGGCTGACACTCTATACCCTGAGCCATGGGCCAGACTACAACTTAACTCACCTGACTACAACTTAACTCATTTTTTTCCTATCTAGTTGTCTTCCTGCACCACTGGGAACCATTTGACGAGACAGAGTGACCTTCTAGAAAGTCACTGAGAACCACAGTTATCATCTACAAACATGCTGAATCACTACCAGTGCTGCAAGGCAAGTCAGTCAGTGCCAGTTGCCATAGCAATAACGCTCATCCTCACAGCCTGGTGACGGCAAAAACATAGGGCAGCTGGAACACGCTTAGTGAAACAGCATTCTAAAAGTGGCTGGCTTACCTGGTTCACCCATTCTGTGTTGGAGAATGCTGACTGCAATTGTGATCTAAGTTCGGTTAAGTCCAGATGTCTGTAATTAATGGTTTTCAGGAGAAATTCTCTTTCTTGAAACTAGAGGAAAAAAGTATATTTAAAATATCAAGATTGAGTGACAATAACTGAACCCAACATTATGAAATCAAAATTTTTAAAAATTTATAGTGTGTACATTAGCACAATTACACACACCACAAAAATAAATATAATAAACTAAGAGTGAAATTCTAATAGTAAATCCCCTTGCTAAGAATTAATGGAAACTTGGTCCCTAGCCAATTGGCTCAATGGTAGAGTGTCAGCCCAGTGTGTGGATGTCCTGGGTTCAATTCCCAGTCAGGGCACACAGGAGAAACGTCCATCTGCTTCTCTACCCTGCCCCCTCTCACTTTTCTTTCTCTCTCCCTTACAGCCCTTCTACAGCCATGACACAATTGGAGCTTGTTGGACCCAGGCACTGAGGATGGCTCCATGGCCTCTGCCTTAGGCACTAAGAAGAGCTCAGTTGCTGAGCAACAGAGCAACATTCCAAATGGGCAGAGCAACGCCCCCTAGTGGGCTTGCCAGGTGGATCCCAGTCAGGGCACATGCGGGAGTCTATTTCTCTGCCTCCCCTCCTCTCACTAAAAAAATTAAAATAAAGAAAAATAAAAGTTCTATCTCAAGATCTAGAGAGCTAAACAATCAGGACCTATGTTTCCACTGTGCCATGGCAGAGGCACATGATGCCCTGAGGAGAGGCACACAGCAGTAGAGGAAGGGGAAAAGGAATCTCTAATGTCCCTGTTCCTTCCCATCTCTGAAGGGCTCCAAAGCAAATCCGTGAGGGTGGATGACACAACTCCAGACGAGTCAAGGAAATGTCTGACTTCTATGCCCGTTGAATCAGACCATGAACTTGGAAATGTCTTAACAGTTCTAGGAGGCCGACACATACTACAGTGTGTCCGTAAAGTCATGGTGCACTTTTGACCTGTGACGGGTCAAAAGCACACCATGACTTTACGGACACACTGTATTTCTTAGATGCCAGCAGAACCCACTTTATTTGGCATGAAGTACAAATAGCTATCCATTTTTTGCCATTAGCCGCCTACTTAACGTTATTGCCGCTGATAGTTTTCAAATGCTCCAGGTGAAGGCTATTGAGTTGTAATTTTATTTTGGCAGCATCTTAAAAATGTTACTTTGCCCATCTGTGGCCACATTCCACAAACCATTCAGCATAGGCCACACTTCCCCGAGATAGATGGAGACTCCCTGTGCTCATCAAAGTCGTTAAAGGCTCTCAAGGATGCACGTTCTCCAACGCCAGGCCGGCTCACTGTGATTTTGCAGCTGTTTTACTTAAATGACGTACATGTCATGACTAAGTGAACTAGATCACACAGTAGTTGGTCCCCACTGCAGAGAGAAACAAATGTTAAGTTTTCATAGCAGAATCCTTTCTTCCCTCCAATGGCCAAAGAAGTAAAGAATAAAAGTAGTTTCCAATATTATATACGCTGATTAAAATGTAATTATTGCTAACGAAATGGGACATATTTCTATCGTTTGGTTGGTTCCGATAGGTTTTATTTTTACTCAGGAGGCAAAGATCTGTCATGATTCTCTGGGCTCAACAATGACAAAAGGAGACTGGTTTTCCAACTAACCTGCAGAAGTGCATAAAACAAAAGATATCTGTGCACACCGAGTGTTGTTTGCCTTTAAAAAAAAAATCACAGGTGCTTCAGTGTCCTCCCAACTGTGAATCAAGTCCCTTCCTTAACTGTGTAAACATGCTCCATGCTCGGTGACCCAGTCAGGCAATTGGTATTTAGCTGCCAGGTATGATGCTAGAAGATTTCATCAGATGCCCTTGAACCACCTTTATTTAACTTGATCTCCTGGTCTCTGGGACAGGGAGTTCTCCTTGTGGAACCATAATCTTAGTAGCAAGGACAAAGGTCCAATTTTTTTCTGGGCATATCTATGCAACCAATTTACTTTCTGTTATTAACAGGCTACTCCTTGTTGGCTTTCTGGCCTACTAATGGCCTTCCTCACATGGTGCATTTATAATTTTGATTAGCCTTGAACCCAGATGGCCACTCTGTGACACACAATTAAACTTTATTAATTTGGATAAACTGTTTCAGGTTTCACCCTCATTCAGATGTATAATTAAGAGTGCACTTTGGCCCTTTAGGAGAAAATATTTTATAAGTACCTCCACCTCTGACCTATATCACAATGGTATTTTTTTTTACAAATTAGTTTAAAAGAATAGACAACTTCTCAAGTAGCCAGTCCCCTTGCGCACAAAATGAGATCACTGGGGAGACTTCTAAAATACAGGTTTCCCACCTTTTGTCCCAAATATACAGAATTAGAATGAAAATTTTAAGTTGATAAGTGTAAATGTTCCCTGGTACATGTTATAATGAATCAAGATTGGGCACTACTGGACTAATTTTTTTAATTCCCTTGTTAGTCTATATCAGTGGTAGTCAACCTGGTCCCTACCGCCCACTAATGGGCGTTCCAGCTTTCTTGGTGGGTGGTAGCGGAGCAACCAAAGTATAAATAAAAAGATACATTTAAGAAGAGGGAAGATGGCGATGGAGTAGGTGGAAGTACCAACTTCCAACTCCCAGAACCAAAGTGGATTATAACTCAATTTTAAGAACCATCATCTGGATAAACCAACTTTGAACTAAACTAAGTGGACTCTTCAACCAAGGAACACTGCAGAAGCCACAATGAGACTGGTAGGAATAGCGAAAACGCGAAGAGGGCTGCCCAGCTCCCCGGAGCAAACTGCAGCCTGGAGAGACCCGCGTGGCAGGAGGAGAGTTTGGCAGAGAGGGAGGGACCTGGGTCCCAGGAACCAAGCCACAGCCTGCAGTCCCAGGGCCTAGAAGAGGCATTTGGACAGTACTGAGCTGTGAAGCAAGTGAGGATACTGTTTGTGAAAAAGAGATAGTTTTCTCAGACCCAAAAATCTTTTTAAAGGGACAGCGCAGAAAACCTCTCTCCCAACCACGCACCCGGGGCTCCAGGGAACTGGGACAGAGGAGAGGAACAGAGCAGCAGGAACAAAGAGTGGACTGAAGGCACGGAGACACTCTGAGGGACAGCCACCCCTACCCCTGGGCTAAGCCACTTCCCTAATCGAAAAACGAATATATCCCCTGGAACTAGCAATACCAGTAAAGGGAGACAGGACACCAGCCAAACAAGCTCTCCCGCAGCAATCAGAGCAGAGCTGCTCAGAGGGAGGGAGCTCCCAGGCCTACAGTGTGGAGACTTAGGGCACTTCTATCTCCCTGAGGGTTGCTGAAGGGTGTGGTTGTGGCAAGACGCTGAACCGCGGTCCTGTCAGTGTGGGCGGAGGCGTAACCGGTGTGAGCTCGGTCTACCCCAGCAGGGGCAGAGAGGACGCGCAAAAGCGGTCCTTTAGCTGCGGGCCGCCGGCAATCCCACCTGTAGGGAAAAAAAACGGGAAAAGATCTGCTCTGCGACCCTGCACAAGCCGGCCCTGACCGCGGGGACGGGGCTAAGACAAGGGACAGGCGAGGGGCTCACGGCTGAGCTCACGCTGCCAACCCCGCCGGGACAGAGAAACTGCGGTATGCCATTCTGTGTGCCCGAGTGGGGGGCTCCTAATGCAGGGGCGAGGGAGACACCGAGACCAGCGGAAGTTCGTGGCTGAGCTCACGCTGCTAACCCCGCCTGGCTGGAAACCGCGGATTACCATCCTACATGCCCAAGCTGGCTCCGAACGTGGGGGCGGGGTAGGATCCGGAACAATCAGAAGCTAGCAGTTGAGCTCACGCCAGCAAACACGCCAGGCCCAATAAACTGCGGTTTCCGGGTTTCCGACCCTGCGGAGGAGGGCCCTGGCCTCCAGCGCAGGGATAAATTCTGGACAGGCAAAGGCTCACAGCTGAGAGCACGTCAAAAGCCCAGCTCAACCCGCGAAACTGTGGCAAGCAGGTTCAGACTGCGGGGGCAGGGCGTAAGCCTTCCGGAAACAGGCTGAGTCCACAGCTGAGCAAAGGTGCTCACCTCTGCCCTGGGTGCTGAGGCTAGTGGCTTGAGTGACAGCCCCTCCCGCGGAGGGGAGGCAGAAATCACAGCAACAGCTGCAGTGAGCCAGCACTGGCAACACCCATACCCAACCATCTTAGGCAGCGGAGGAGGGGGTGGCAGGCCTGCAGACAGAACACACCTAGAGAACACGAAAGCAACAACTGCTGGACTCCAGTGGCCACAACTTGCTTATACCAGATAAAATGGGCAGGCAGAGGAATGAAAACCAAATGAATCAAGAAAAATACCCAGAGAAGGACCTGAATGAACCAGATATAACCAAATTACCAAAAGCAGAATTTAGAATAATGATAGTTATGATGTGCAAAGAAATTAGAGCAACAATGGATAGTCACTATGAACACCTAAATAAAGAGATAACAAGTATAAAAAACGAAATTGAATTATTAAAAAGAATCAAACAGAAATGACAAATACAGTATCAGAACTAAAGACCACAATGGAAGGAATTAAAAGCAGGATGAATCACGCTGAGGATCGAATCAGCGAGTTAGAGGACACAATAAACAAAGTTACAGAAGCAGAGAAGAAAAAGGAAAAGAGACTTAAAAAATGTGAGGAAACTATAAGGGAGCTCTGTGACAACATGAAGAAAAACAACTTTCGCATCATAGGGTTGCCCGAAGAAGAGGACAGAGGACAAGAAATGAAAACTTTGTTCAATCAAATCATAGCAGAAAACTTACCTAAATTAAGGCTGGGAAACATTCCACACATTCAAGAAGCACACAGAACTCCATTAAAGAGAAACCCAAAAAAAATCTAACATCATAGTTAAAATACTAAAGCTAATGAATAAAGAAAAAATTTTAGAAGCTGCTAGAGAAAAAAAGGCTATCACCTACAAAGGAGCCCCCATAAGGATGACAACAGACTTCTCAACAGAAACACTTGAGGCCAAAAGGGAATGGCAAGATATAATCAAAGTAATGCAGAACAAGAACCTACAACCAAGACTACTCTATCCAGCAGGCTAACTTTTAAAATTGAAGGAAAAATAAAGAGCTTCTCAGACAAAGAAAGCCTCAAGGAATTCATTAAAACCAAACCAATTCTGCAAGAGATTCTAAGGGGCCTGTTGTGAACAGTTCAAAGGGAGAAAAGAATATGGTAAAAAAATTTTAAAAAATACAGCTTTAAAGAACAAAATGGCAATAAACAACTACATATCAATAATAACCTTAAATGTAAATGGTATAAATGATCCAATCAAAAGACATAGGGTAGCTGCATGGATAAAGAAACAGGACCCATACATATGCTGTTTACAAGAGACACACCTTAAAACAAAAGATGCACATAAACTGAAGGTAAAAGGATGGAAAAAAATATTTCATGCAAATGGAAATGAAAAATAAGCCGGGGTAGCAGTACTTATATCTGACATAGTGGACTTTAAAAAAAAGGTTGTAGTAAGAGATAAAGAAGGACATACATAATGATAAAGGGAACAATTCAACAGAAAGATATAACTATTATAAATATCTACGCACCAAATATAGGAGCCCCGACATACATAAAGCAGACTTTGATGGATATAATGGGCAAGATTAACAGCAATACTATTAAAGTAGGGGATTTCAATACCCCACTAACAACACTGGATAGATCCACAAGAAAGAAAATTAATAAAGAAACAGCAGACTTAAAGGAGACACTAGATCAACTTGATTTAATAGATATCTTCAGAACTTTTCACCCTAAAGCAGTAGAATATACATTCTTCTCGAGCACTCATGGTACGTTTTCTAGGATAGACCACATGTTAGGACACAAAAATGGTTTCAATAAATTTAAGAATATTGAAACCATATCAAGCATTTTCTCTGATCACAATGCCATGAAACTACAAATTAACCACAAAAAAAAAAACTGAAAAATACTCAAACACTTGGAAACTAAATAGCATGGTATTAAATAATGAATGGATTAAAAATGAGATCAAAGAAGAAATAAAAAAGTTTCTAGAAACAAATGATAATGAGCATACGTCAACTCAAAATTTATGGGACACAGCAAAAGCAGTACTGAGAGGGAAGTTCATTGCACTACAGGCATATCATAAGAAGCTAGAAAAAGTTCAAATAAGCAACCTGACCCAGCAGCTAAAGAATTAGAAAAACAACAACAAATAAAACCCAGGACAAGTAGAAGGAAGGAAATAATAAAGGTCAGAGCAGAAATAAATGACATAGAGGTGAAGGAAACAATACAGAGGATCAATGAAACCAGAAGCTGGTTCTTTGAAAAGGTAAACAAGGTTGATGAACCTTTAACTAGACTCACCAAGAAAAAAAGAGAGAGGTCTCAAATAAATAAAATTAGAAAGGACAGTGGAAAAATCACAACTGATACAACAGAGATACAAAGCATTGTAAGAAAATACTATGAAGAACTCTATGCCAAAAAATTAGACAATCTAGATGAAATGGACAAATTTCTTGAATCATATAATCTTTCAAAAATCAATCTGGAAGAATCAGAACACCTAAACAGACCAATTACAACAAATGAGATCGAAACAGTTATCAAAAAACTTCCAAAAAAGAAAAGTCCTGGGCCTGATGGCTTCACAAGTGAATTCTATCAGAAATTCAAAGAACTAACTCCTATCCTCCTCAAGCTATTTCAAAAAATTCAAGAGGAAGGAAGACTTCCAAATTCCTTTTATGAGGCAAGCATAATACTGATCCCAAAACCGGGCAAAGACAACACAAAGAGAGAAAATTATACACCTATATCCCTGATGAATTTAGACGCTAAAATTCTCAACAAAATATTAGCCAACCGGATCCAGTAATATATGAAAAAACTCAAACACCATGATCAAGTGGGATTTATTCTGGAGAGGCAAGGCTGGTTCAATATTCGCAAATCAATCAATGTGATTCATCACATAAACTAAAGCAAGGACAAAAATCACATGATAATTTCAATAGATGCAGAAAAGGCATTTGATAAAATCCAGCACCCATTCATGCTCAAAACTCTCAGTAAAGTGGGAATACAAGGAACATTCCTTAACATAATAAAGGCCATCTACGATAAACCCACAGCAAACATCATACAAAATGGACAAAAATTAAAAGCAATCCCCTTAAGATCAGGAACCAGGCAGGGTTGCCCACTTTCACCACTTTTATTCAGCATAGTTCTGGAAGTCCTAGCTACAGCAATCAGACAAGAAGAAGGAATAAAAGGCATCCAAATTGGAAAAGAAAAAGTAAAACTGTCACTATTTGCAGATGATATGATATTGTATATTGAAAACCCTAAAGTCTCAGTCAAAAAACTACTGGACCTTATAAATGAATTCAGCAAGGTGGCAGGATATAAAATTAATACTCAGAAATCAGAGGCATTTCTATATACAAACAATGAACTGTCAGCAAAAGAAATTAAGGAAACAATCCCCTTCACTATTGCAGCAAAAAATATAAAATAACTAGGAGTAAATTTAACCAAGGAGGTTAAGGACTTTTATTCGGAAAATTATAAAACATTGATAAAAGAAATCAAGGAAGATACAAACAAGTGGAAGCATATACCATGCTCATGGCTAGGAAGAATAAACATCATTTAAATGTCTATACTACCCAAAGCAATTTATAAATTCAATGCAATACCAATTAAAATACCAATGACATACTTCAAAGATATAGAAAACATATTCCAAAAATTTATATGGAACCAAAAAAGAACACGAAGAGCCTCAGCAATCTTAAAAAGAAAAAATAAAGCAGGAGGTATCACTCTTCTGGATATCAAGGTTTACTACAAGGCCATTATACTCAAGACAGACTGGTACTGGCATAAGAACAGGCACATTGATCAATGGAACAGAACAGATAACCCAGAAATAAACCCGCAGCTTTATGGACAATTAATATTTGACAAAGGAGGAAAGAACATACAATGGAGTAAAGACAGCCTCTTTAACGAATGGTGTTGGGAAAATTGGACATCTACCTGCAAAAAAATGAAACTAGACCATCAACTTACACCATGCACAAAAACAAATTCAAAATGAATAAAAGACTTAAACATAAGCCATGAAACTATAAGCATCTTAGAAGAAAACATAGGCAGCAAACTTTCCGACATCTGTAGCAGCAATATATTTGCCGATTTATCTCCACCGGCAAATGAAATAAAAGACAAGATAAACAAATGGGACTATATCAAACTAAAAAGTTTTTGTACAGCTAAAGACAATAAGAACAGAACAAAAAGACAAACCACACAATGGGAGAACATATTCGACAGCACGTCGGATATGGGGTTAATAACCAAAATTTGTAAAGAACTTATAAAACTCAACACCAGGAAGACAAACAATCCAATCAAAAAATGGGCAAAAGAAATGAATAGAAATTTCTCCAAAGAAGACATACAGATGGCCAAAAGACATATGAAAAAATGCTCAACATCACTAATCATTAGAGAAATGCAAATTAAAACCACAATGAGATATCACCTCACACCAGTCAGAGTGGCACTCATCAGCAAAACAACAGAATAAGTGCTGGCGAGGATGTGGAGAAAAGGGAACCCTTCTGCACTTCTGGTGGGAATGCAGACTGGTGCAGCCACTGTGGAAAACAGTTTGAAGATTCCTCAGAAAATTAAAAGTCAAACTGCCTTTTGACCCGGCTACCCCACTTTTAGGAATATACCCTAAGAACACCATAACACTGTTCGAAAAGAAGAAATGCGCCCCCATGTTCGTGGCAGCGTTGTTCACAATAGCGAAGATCTGGAAACAGCCCAAGTGTCCGTCAGAAGATGAGTGTATTAAAAAGCTTTGGTACATATATACTATGGAACACTATTCAGCCATAAGAAATGATGACATCGGATCATTTACAACAAAATGGATGTACCTTGATAACATTATACGGAGTGAAATAAGTGAATCAGAAAAAAAACAAAAAACTGAGAACAGCATGATTTCATACATAGGTGGGACATAAAAGTGAGACTATGAGAAATGGACAAGAGTGTGGTGGTTACGGGATGGGGGTAATGTGGGATAGGGAGAAGGGGAGGTGTACAGGGAAATCCAGATAGAAGGTGACAGAGGACAATTTGACTTTGGGTAATGGGTATGCAGCACAATTGAATGATAAGATAATCTGGAGATGTTTTCATTGTACATATGTACCCTGATTTATTGGTGTCACCCCATTGAAGTTAATAAAAAAAAGATAGATTTAACTATAGTAAGTTGTTTTATAAAGATTTATTCTGCCAAACTTAGCGAAAATCCGACATAAAGTACTTGGTAAGTAATTACTATTATATGCTTTAACTTGCTGTAACTCTGCTTTATAAATTTTATAAAGTTACTTCCCTATTTTATAAATCACCATTACTGTGGAACTGGTGGACGGTTAGAAAATTATACTAACAGAGTACAAAAGTGGGTGGTAGGTATTAAAAGGTTGACTACCCCTGGTCTATATAGACCAAGTTATGCTGTGGCAACAGATTACTCAAAATCTCAGCAATTTACCAAAAAAAAAAAGAGTCTACTTCTTATTCATTGTACATGTTCACTGTAGTTCACCTGAGGCTCTGTTCCACACCCATCAAATTCATGGAGAAGCTTCACCTGGAACTCTGCTTACTGCCTTATGGCAAAGGTTTTCCATAAGTCTTTTCTGGATGAGCCAGCTCAGAAAGCCTTTGTTGGGAGGTAATAGATGTCACTTCTGCACACATTTCTTGGACCAAAGTACATCTGTCACATGGCCATTCCTGAGTTCAACAGAGTAGGGCTGCACAATCTTCCCACAGGGAGAGGATGTGATTGGTAGTGGACAATGACATTCCTGACCACTGGTCCTTCCCACTCTAAAAGCTGTATAATAAAAACCATTACAAATGATTGTTGACAAACATTAAAAGTGATGTTGATTATAAAATTTCTAGCCTATGAAATGTCTCCTGTAACAGTTTGCTGGCTGGGGGTTATTAATTAGGGTTCTGTGGAAAACAGGCCCCACGACAAGGACCAGGGGGAGAGGTTATTCAGAAGGTAAATGCAGGATGAGAGGAAGTTGGGATGTCAGACGAGGAAGGGAGAAGAGCCAATAAAAGGTGAGAGAGGCTGAATCTTGCTGTAGACCATCTGAGAGATCCCATGAGACACACATGGGACCCTCCCAGCAGAGGGCAGGGAGGCTGGGGCATTGGTCCACCACACCAACCTCCATGGTCAAAAGTCACCTCCCAGAGGGTCAGCTTCCGCAAACTATCTGGTCTAGCTTTTACAGCTGATCAAACTCTAGGTGCACTGGAGAGAGCCCTCAGGCAGAGAAAGGGGGAGAGGCAGGTACCAAAGGTGACAACCCGCTAGGGGTGTGGGGTTGTCTGAGGATACAAGGAAACTCAGGTGGCTGAGGGGACATGAGTGGCCCATCAACAGCATCTGCCAGCTCTGCTTCAGAGTCAACCCCATTAGTTACCGGACATTCTATCAGACCCTTCATTTCTGTAAGTCAGTGGGACCCGTCCCATAGTGGTCCAAACGGATAATGTCTTTCCCTGTTCAGTTTTAGCACTTAACAACGCCTGAGTTGTCACCTCAGGTATACACTCAGATTCAAGACGAGGGACTACCCGCACTGCATGTTGAAAAAGACACAAGGTAAGGGTTGGTGTACGGGGACCGGTCAAGGGCAGCTGACCTGGGTGAAGAGGAGACAGAGAACATTTGTGACACCTCTGGTATTCTTTTACTTAGCACAATAGTGGGCAAAAAAGCAATGCTCAGGAAACATTACTGATTGACTTGAAGCTTTGTCATACTTATTTAGATTCATCAGAATGGGGGGGGGGGGGGGTAGGTAGTCATTATCTAGTATTCCATTCTACAAATGTAAGCAAAATATGGAAAGTAGGAGGTAAGTAAACATACAACTCATGTGTTTGGGAAATCCTAAAAGAAGAGATGCTCCCACGTCCTTAAGTATGAAATTAGCACTGTATCCTGTCTCCATAGAAACATAGACATCCAAGAAGAAATTTAAATGTGAGTTTGACTTTTACTTGCTGTTCCTTGCTTCCAAACTCCTTAGTGGGACCTGTAGGCTGAGGTTTCCGTGACTTGTAAGCAGATCTGAGGCAGAGGTGAGCACCCAGCCGGCTGTGGTGCCTCCCCTGAACCATGGACCTGGTAAGCAGGCCTGGGAGAAGAGTGGGGGAGAGGGGGCAGGGGGAAGATGGCACAGCCTCACTTTTTTTTTTTTTTTTTTTGCCTCACTTTTTTTTTATGCACTAAAAGGTTAACTTTTATTACAGTTCCCCTGTCTTAAACTTTTTATCTCCAGTTTAGACTTCTGCTTCGTGGACCACATGTGGACCACACCTGGCGCACAGATGCTGAGTGTAGCTTTAGCTGATGTAGGCGAGTTAACTCCGCATCTCCTGGGTCAGACCCTCTTTGGCCAGGCATCCTGCCTACGGCCTCCGCCGGGTCCCAGCCTCTCTTCTTCCTGCGCTCCTAACCTTCCCTGACCCTTAGTCAGCTCATCACAAAAATCAGTCCAAGTGGCCAAGCTCCAAGGGAAACAAATGACAGCGCCCGCCCTTGTCCACGGAGAGAGGTGTCTCTTACTCCCCTGTCAGAATTCAGCAGCGGAGAGCGACGGAGAAAATTTTCTTTCTTTTTTGTTCCACAGGAAATTGAAACCTTAAAAATTTGTAGCCCGAGTGCTTGCTGAAGATGATAAGTTTTGTGACCCAGCCATCGTTAAGCAAAAAGCAGGTTTTTTACAAAGGCTCTGGAAATTTGACAGAGTGAAATGATAAATTTATTCTGGCTCTCCCCAGTGATATTTTGGTTATGTAAACTTCTCCGGGAGAGGCTCTCAGAAGAATCACAACCATGCTGGAGCTGAGATACCACTGAGGGTCTTGCTCCGGACTCAAACCCCCCTCTCCCCAACAGCATCCCCTTGGCCGTGCCACTCAACCACCCTACGCCCCACTGTCATCCTTTGTTAACCGGGAATGCCGGTCCGTTGTGTGGACACTGCAGAGGGGTGGTGAGAACTCTGTGTGCAAATAAGAACATATGGACTTAGCGCCTGGCTCTATTTGTCTTCAGTGCTCAGAGAGATACTCTTATTTGTAAATTATAAAGGGCAAATAAGAGGACTAAGGAAGGATTTTAGAAGTTTAAGGATCAGAGGTGCTTATTCATTTAGTAACTGTGGTACCTTTAAAACACGGCCACCAAATCCTTTAAGACTCCTCCCATTACAGGGTGGGGTCTACATCTCCCACCACCACCACCTTGATTAGGGGTGGACTTGTAACTGCTCTAGGGCAGAAGTAAGTGCTCTAGACACTCTGTGACTGCTGAGGTTAGGTCACAAAAGGCCATGCAGCCTCTGCCTGGTTATCCTGAAGTGCTCGGCTGGAGCCACGCCCCTGGGACATGCTCCCTCTCAGCTGCACAGTGAGACCAGGGCCAGCATTCTCCACAGGGCCCAGGCTCCCAGCCCCTCCCAGTTTACATATGTGAGTGGAGCAGCCCCCAGAGATTCAGGCCAAGCATTTCTGAGTCTTCCCAGCTGAGACCTTGTGGAGCAAAGAAAAGCCACCTCCCTGCGCCCTGTCTGAATTCCCGCTCCTAGAATCCATGAGCACAACGAGATGGTGGCTGTCTCTACCACTAAGCTTGGGTGATTTATGACACAAAAATTAGGCAACAGGAGCAACAACATCAATGAGATGACGGTACTACCAAAGGAAGCAGGGGACCTGTTCTCGTTCCTAGCAAATCCTTAGAACCTAACAGCAAGATAACACGGAAACATCAAGATTCAGTAACTCCCATCTCATGAAATGGTCCTGCCCCAGTTGTGGAAGAATTTTCACCAAAGCCCGGTTATTGTTGTCCCTATTCCCTTTTGGAGTCAAGAAGTTTCAGTGATGTATGCTATAGGATTAACAGTGACATGAGGAAAGATGTCAGTGTCAGAACCACTTAGCACCTCATGAGGCAGGGTTTTCAGACTGTAGAGTAAGAAGAGTCCCCTTGGCTACCCGGGTCCCTGGCTCTTCCACAGAGGTGCTTCAGGAGATGTGTGTCTTTGACCCACACTGGCGGGATGGAAAAGAACTTTATAAAACTACTCCTGGAGGGACTGCAGGGCCCATAAAAGACGGGTAAGTTCTCATTTCTGCCTCAAATCACTTCATGTGGATTGAGAAGAGGCACTTGTGTAAGAACCTAAAGGGACAAATAGCATTTCGCCTCCATGTTGCATTTGGTGTGCTAGTCCACTGGAGCCAAGGTTCTCCCTCTTTAACTCGATCTGTCGACAAGGAGAGAAAGCAGAGCCGAGACTGTGAGGTCTTTCCAGCGTGGGGGAATGGGGGGGAGGTCCAAAGGCAAGGCCACACATGTTGTCCTTCCATAAAATAAGAAAGTCCTCTGCTGAATTTGGCCAAGAGCCATGCAGTCACAGGCATGTGTCTGTTAGGGGTAAGGCCGAGACAGAGAAAATTAGATGAATGAGAATACTGCATCTCATTATTTAGCCAAATACTCTGCTTTTCACCTCCCTTTCCTGTCTCTTGCCCTGAGTTAGTTCCCTGTTCTCAAACTCCATTTCTCCATGGCCTGTCCCCCAGCCACTCCCCCTTCCTCTGCCCAAACTCTTCCGTTTTAAAGAGGGAAGAATATCTTCTCTTTATTTCCAATCCTGTTGATCTCTATGCCTGCTGAAATTTCTAAATGATAAGCAATATTTCATAGAATTTTCTATGCTAAAGGAAAGGAGAAGGGAAAAGCCTTGTGTTCCATCGGGGTCAGCTGATCCCGAGACACAGAAGTAGTTATCAACAGCTTTTTGAAGATAATGCTTCGATTTTAGCGATAAAAAGAGAGAGAGAGGAGACTGGGGGGTTAGGAAGAGAGAATTAAATGAAAACAGAATAGAAGCCATATCTCTCCTGTGCAGCCGTGGAAGAGATTAACAAGCAAGAAGCCCAAGGGCCTTGGAGCACACACTCATCTGCTCATCCGTGGGCACTGGGCACGGAACCAGGTCAGAACAACCTGCTGGGATTTCTCTGTCCTTCAGTGGAACTGCCCTGGGTAACGCTTAAAAGCCTTTCATGAAGGGTAGAGACAGGCAATGGTTAGAGAAGCCTCTCAGGTTTGACCCTTAATTAATTCAAGCTAATTACATTAATAAAAGATCATCCTGAGCTATCGCTGTCCAAAGCATTCATATGACTCGGAGCTTCTGGCTGCAGTGACTCGGGGAATTGGAAGCTAAGATGGCCCAGGGGAGTGACCCGCCTTGGGGCACAGACACTGCAGAAGGCAGATGTGGACACTACAGGGCAGGCAGTGCGGTATGGGAAGTAAGGGCTGGCACCTTCCATGGCACACAAACCTGCACCTGCACCTGCACCGCAATGGGATACAGGCACTCAGGCCGCGCTCAAGTGAGTGTTCTGAGGAAACCCAAAGCTTTTCCAGTGCCACCTAAAATCTTTGGATGCAAATCCAATAGAAATGCAGTTTAGTTATAGCAGTATCACACATGTAAGAAAAATGAAACTCTTTCTTTAAAAAATGTGTCTGAGAATGCTGCCTCTCCTTTAACCATGTGTGTTCAAAACAAGACCAAGTTACTGGAATACAAGCACAGCAATACCAAAATAAACTATAACTAATCAGGTCCCTTTTAAACTCATTCATAGATGACACGTAGCACCGATATACATAAAAAAAAGATACCACGATGAACACTGTTTAGAGAGGGTTCCGGTCTTGATGGAGTTTATATTCTAGTGAGGGAGATAGGAGGAAAAGTAAGCCTATGACTATGTATACACAAGCACATAAATTGTAAATGCCAAAGAGATAAAACAAGGGGCTAAGATAGAGAAGAATTAGGGGGGAATTTAAATAAAATTCAATTTTTTGGATTTTTTATTTGAACTCAATGGATTTTATTTAAATTCAGTCCCCCCCCCCCATTTTTCTATCTGCCTCTCAGACGATGACATTAAAACTGTGACCTGGAAGTGAGAAATGACCCAGGCAGAGAGTAGAGAGAAGTTCTATCCTGCCAAGGACAGGACCAGCTAGACACGTTCAAAGACCTGGGAGACTATAAGTGTGACCAGGGAGCAGAGGCGGGAGGGACAGAGGATGTGGGGAGAGGCCAGGTTCGGACCACGGGCCCTGGAAGCTCCAAGGCTCAAAGAGAAGGTGGAGAGAGTGAGGACAGAAGGATGGCCTGTGGTCTGGCAACCCAGATGCTGTGAGTGTCACTGGCCACAGGGGTTTTAGTAAGTTCACACAGCAGATTCACTGTCAAGAGTCTCACCAAGAGAAAGCCAATGAGGAAACAGACTCCCATCTCTGCCCCTCTCAAATTCAGCATGAATGGAGCACCTAGGATGGGGGAGGGGGGTTTGCTGTAGGGGCGGTGGGGGCCCAGAAAGGTTGACATTTGTTTTTCCTAAAGACAAGAAAGACAGGAACATGCTTGTTGCACTGATAGGACTGGGAGTGTGGGAGTGGTCCAGGGAAGAGGGCGAGGTGGACGGGAAGCCTGGATGGGGTCCAGGGCACAAGCAAGGGGTTGACAAGGAGTGACCAGAGAAGGAACAAGATGGCGTGGACACAGGTCAAGGTATAAAGTCACTGGGTTGCCCCCTCTGAACCTCAGCACCTCTGAGCTAATTTGTCCGCTTCATCCCTCAGGGACCTCCCTAAAGTCCATCTAGCTCTAAATGACTGACACATCCTATCTGCTTTAAAGTCCTTAAGAATTCCATGTACATAATTATCCTAACGACACGAGTGTTTACAAAGGGTGCACTGCCAATTCAACACAGATGGTTTTTGGTAACAGTGTAGACCTGTAACTTGGTTCATATAATGTAATGGGATAAGCAAAACATTTTATCACCAAAGAAAAATTCAAGGTGCCCCCAGAAAGTGGTGAGGTCCAGAATGGCTACATATAAATAGTTTTCTATATATTTTCTCATCGGTATATTTTTATGGTCAGGGTCTGGGTGCTCATTCATCCCTCTACACCACTGCCACGTTTCATATCAGTGCGGCATCCAAGTTGTCTCTTGGATGTAACGCCCCAATGCGCTACAGCATCTGTCTCCGAAAATGTGTGACCGTCTGTGGTCCTGTACCCCCTCATTGGGATCCCACTGCTAAATTAAGGAAGAAATAATGGGAGATGCAGCATAAAGCTGATCACTGTGCTTGTCCAAGTAGATAGAGAGATCATTTCCAAATATAGCAGCACAGGCTGTTTCAGTATAGAAAAGTTTTTTAACTTCTCAAAGCCAAACGCACTGAGTTATTTTAAGCCTGCCCACCACCGCTCAGATGCCTGGTGTGGAAGAACATAAAACTCAGGTAAGGCTGGGACGGCCGCAGGGGCCGCCACAAATCACCAACCCAAAGGCTTCAGGCAGCTGAGATACTAGCTGAAAAGTACTCCTTCCCCTCCCCCCCCCCACCAAGAAAGACCACAAAGAAGCCGATGTGGCACTAGAGCGAATGGTTTACCCGAGCTCGAGCCATCTGTCATCCTACTGGACACTCCAGACCACAAGGAGGGGATGAGAAGAAATTCGTCTTTTATGTTGACATCACACAATGTCATTTTTTTTTATGGGCATTGGTAAATTTCACTTGATATCGAAATTAATCCAGGAGTTTGTAAGAGAAGCAGTGAGGCCTGACCAGGTGGTGGCGCAGTGGATACAGCATCAGACTGGGATGCGGAAGACCCAGGTTTGAGACCCCAAAGTCGCCAGCTTGAGCGCAGGCCCGTCTGGCTTGAGCAAAAGCTCGCCAGCTTGGACCCAAGGTTGCTGGCTCCAGCAAGGGGTGGCTCAGTCTGCTGGAGGCTCGCGGTCAAAGCATATATGAGAAAGCAATCAATGAACAACTAAGGTGTCGCAATGGCAATGAAAAACTAATGATTGATGCTGCTCACCTCTCTCTGTTCCTGTCTGTGTGTCCCTATCTATCCCTCTCTCTGACTCTCTCTCTGTTCCTGTAAAGAAAAAAGAAAAAAAGAGAGAGAGAGAAGCAGTGAGCAAGTTTTAAATGAAGCTTCAAATCTCTCCAAAGGAAGTAAATCCACCCCAACTACGGGGGCATTCCTAATCCTCTATAGAATAAGAGCATTTGTGATGGAGCATGTGTTGTACATAATTTCATTTGTTCAACGGTTCCTTCCTTCATAGAAACACCTGCCCACAAAAAGTGAGGTCTCGGTTCACCAATCCAGGCAGCAGGCTAATCTCAACAACTCAACACTTTTCCAAATGCTGTGAAATACAAAATGACATTTCACGACCTGCCCACCAGAACAGCTAAAATGAAAATCGAGGTAATGAATGTTGGTGAAAAGGTAGAGCAGCATGAACACTCATATACTGTTGATGGACCTATAAGCTGGTAAGAACCACTTTAGAAAACAATGGTCAAACCACCACTACTGTGCACAGCAACACCAATGAAGCCCTCAGACACAATGCTGATCAAAAGAGCCTGCCACCAAAAAATTAACAGTCCTAATCACATAAAAAGTTTAAAAACAGGCAAGCTGTATCTGCAGCGCTAGCATCAGTATAGCGACCACCTCTTTGCACAGGTGACCCCTGTGGAAGGGATAGAGGAGGCTTTCTGAGTGGGAGATGATAACAGGGTGGCGTGGATTTATTTTGTAGAACTTCCTTGAGCTATAACCTTATGACAGGGCAGTATTTTATTGAATGACTGCTATATAACAATAAAAGAGGTTTTTCTTAAAAGAAAAAGAAAGAAAATATACAACTTATTATATGTATTAGTCCATTGCTTCAAGCTCTCCAATTACTTGGAATAACATAAAATCCTTACCATGGTCTACAAGGCTCTATAAGGCCTGGCCCCTGACCCCCTCTCTGACTTCATGTCCCACTGCACCCAGCCCACTCCCTGCAATCCAGCCACACTGCTTGTTCTTTGAATACACCAAGCTGGCTGTTACCACAGGACCTTTGAACATACTGCCAGCTCTGCTTGGAAAGCCCAAGTCCCACAAGAATGCAAGTCCAAGGCCATCTCCAGGCAGGTCTTGCATCAGAAGTCTTCTTCTCCCAAAAAAACCTTCCTTGAACACTCAATGAAGTAATCTCCCCAGTCACTGACTGTCCCATTACCTTGTTGAATGTTCAATACTCTCTGTATTGCTAGCTTAATTTACCCTAATGTGTTGT
Organism: Rhynchonycteris naso; assembly: GCA_037038555.1. Lineage (NCBI taxonomy): Eukaryota > Metazoa > Chordata > Mammalia > Chiroptera > Emballonuridae > Rhynchonycteris > Rhynchonycteris naso. Next base: position 212,912,686 of record CM072995.1, on the reverse strand, counting down.
GTTTGGCCCATTATGTAGCCACAAACCTCAACCAAGACAAAGAAAGGCTGAGATATTTTCTGTTATTTGGCACTATTTCTAGAAGACTATCTGGAAGACAGCAGATGCTCACTCGACAGATGCTGACTGAGAAAAAATAGATTAACTGATGAATAAACAGTAGATACCTTACCCCACCAGGAAAAATGTCAGCGATTTCTTCTAAGATGCTGTCTTTATAATCTAGACTGCAGCTGAAAAGAAGACTCCTTGGAATATCTTCATATCTCAAAAGAGTTTATGAATCTAGGTGTATTTTAGGAAGAAATATACTGCCTATGTTTGCTTCTTGGACCATCCTGTCTTTGTGTGACAATTCTCTTTTCCTTTCTATTACAGACCTTAACCATCAAGACAAGTTCAGGAGTCACCCACCAGAAAAAATGGGGTGTCCCACCTCACCATGGTAAAATGCATTCATCAGACAGACTGGACAGTTTGAAACTCTCACCCTGAGGGCCCTGACTCCCATGTATGGAAGGCTACGTTGCAATGTGTTGACGTGATTTCTGTAACAGCATTAAACCTGTTAGGGGACTAAGCCTAGGGCACTTCTTCCCCCTTTGATCTCAGTGGAGAAGTCCTAACATCCCTGCCTTTAACACGGCTCTCTGAAAAGCTCTTCTCTCTTGCTCTTCCTGGGAAAACAGACCTTTAAAATCCTTAAGTCGTTTTCACAGGTGTAGATTGAGAACAATCCTCTCAGAACGACAAAAACGTGATTAGTTGGCACATTCTCCTCTCCGCTGCGATCAGTTTTCACTCTCATTGTCTAGACCAGGGCTGAAATAACTCATTAAAATTAAACCCAATCACCAGTATGCAAACCAAATCATCAAGGGGAGCTTTCCAACAGTTCTCTGAGCTGAATATTTAGATCCACCCTATTCAAAATTACTTATGTTTGAAATTGTTTAAACACGTTTGATTTAACAATTCCCCAGAAGTCTGGAGATGTGTCTAATTGTTCTATCAAGTTGTAGACATAGATATTTGTATAGATATGTAAAATTTTATATCACCTAATTAACTTGGGAGCTGTCAGAAGGGTTGAATATTGTTATTGTTTTTGCTTTATTATTTTCCAATTGCAGTTGCCATTTAGTACCATTTTATATGAGCTTCAGGTATACAATATAGTGATCAGACACAAAAATAATATATTTTACCAGGAGATGCCCCTGCCCGATAATTCTCATACCCCCCTGGCACCATACATAGTTATTATGATATTATTGACTATATTCTCTATCTGTCCTTGAAGTCCAGAGGGTTATTGTTTGAAACAATGAAGAATTACACCCCCACACTGTAGTTGGTTTAAAAAAAAAACTACCTTATAAAATTAGGTTTTAACTTAACCTAACACAAGAGATAGAGATGGAGGGTGTCAGGAAAGGGTGTAGAAGAGGGAGAGAGAAACACAGCAAGAGGGCCGGACAGTGTGCAGGTTCAGCCAGGTAGAGGCTGTTTTAGAAAGAATTAGTAGCAGAGGGAAAAAGATGTTGATGCCTTTGATCAATGAGAAACCCTGGAGAGGCGAAACTGACACAGTTCAGGGTTCAAAAAGAGATGAAAATAGAAAGCTTGGAGGAAACGAGAGTGGGGGGCAGTTGGCAAAGACAGGCAGCAATTTTTAAAGTAAAAAAAGCCAGCGAACACGGACACTGGGGTCAGTCTCTCACTTCTCACACTTCATGGCGAGCTTGCTTCAAACGGCGGGGAACCACGTTACTTCATAGCATCTGAGCCAACCTTAATTACGATGTAGTTTTCAAACTGGCTCTCCCAGCAATTTCGTCAGGAAATAAATGTTGCTAAAAGGAAAGTCTTGTAATGGATGCAGAAATTAGATGATTTCTTCCCTCCAGAGGCTGTCTTAGTTTAGAGTCCAGATGGCAATGCTGACCCTTATTAACACAAATTAAATCGCACAGCTCACCTAGAGAAAACAATGGATGTTAGCAGTCCAGCTTCACACAGAAGTTTTTTTCTCTGAAAGAAGAAAACTCATCAGAAAAGATTACTCTAACCCTCCTACACTGAGATCTGAATCAGCCCTGCAACTGCTATGTAATTATAAAAATGTAATTTTGTATCGAATATGTGTTGGAGGAAACCAAATTAAACTTATTATTCTAATTTGAATCGCTTTGGGGGAATGATGTCACTAATACAATAGGAATGGTTCAGGGCAGTTAAATTTCGTTTAAGTGAATAAAGAGAACACGTTTGAGATATTTCACTCATGAAACCCAAAGAATAAAAGTTCTCTTTATTTAAAGTACTAAAGTCATAAAGTTCTCTTTATTTGAAATTTTTATAAACACATTTCAGTTGGATAACAATTATGTAGAAAGATTATTCCTGACAAAATGGAGAGTGAAGAACTATACAGAAGAAACAAGAGAAGACATCTACACAATTAGCAAAATGAAATCCTCGCAGAGTCAATCCAGATGTAAAGAGCAGCAATTATAACTAAAGTTCATATGTCAGCATCCATGAGGACACAAAGCAGTGACTGGCTGTTTGTGCATGACAAAAGGAATCACATTCCACACTTCTTACTGCAGAGCCAAGGTCCCACAGTTAATCTAACAACAGATGTGCATTCTAACAGTTTTTTTCCATGATGCAAAATGTTCTCAGAACATGAGATGAATCAAACCTAAGATTCAGACTCCATAACTGGGAGTTCTACGATCAAAATGCTACCTGGAGAGGCTATGTGGGGTGTGGGTTAAGAACGTGTACTTGAGGTGAGTGGCCCAGCTTCCTGTCCCTCTTCCGCGGGCACTGGCTTGCCCAGGTGACTCAACCACCGTGAACCTCAGGGTCTTCACCCTGACACAGGGACAACAATGGCAGCAACAGGCCTGATTCTGTATACAGACACCATCATATCTTCCAGCCATGTGCTTCTTTTCTGAATTTACCCCAAAACAGAGCCAGGTTCTCCTACTTGCAGGACCCAAAAGGGGCTTTTGTTAACAAACCCAGAGTCCATCAGTTTCTCAGTAATAATTCTGATAATAACTAAAAGCACAAGAGATTGTAGATAACTAAAACGTCAATCCCTTAAACAAAGATAAAAAAAAAACTTACAGACATGGACAGCAGTGTGGGGACTGCAGGAGGGAAAGACTGGGACAAGTGGAGAAAGGTAGAGGGGGGATAAATGGTGATGGAGGGGGATTTGATGTGGGGTGAACACACACTACAGTACACAGGTGCTGTATTATAGAGTTGTACACCTGAAACATATAGACCAGCATGGCTAAAAAATTCTGCGTGCATTTATCTAGAAAATATGTAATAGATAATCAAAGAGTTAGAGGTTAAACTTTAGAGGGTGGAAGTATGGATTTCTTAGACAAATTAATTTTCTATTCTGTTCCATAAGAAATATTACTTTGTAATAACGAATATGTTTTTCATAAAAAACTAATATACATAAAGAGAAATGGATGCACGAGAAGTGGGAAGTTTTTATAAAAAGGTTGACTACCCCTGCACGAGATTATAGCCGGTTTCACACAGAAGTTACATTAAGATGTGTTTTCCCGACTCAAGTCTCATACCTAGACTGACTGCAAATATCCCCAACAACCTTTCTGATGTACCCACGTTTTCTTTCTTTGCCGCTAAAGGCTGAAAGCCAATGCAATTGCCTGTGCACATTTTTTTCATAAGAGCTTCATTTTTTAAGTGTGCTTTCATTGACTAAAACAATAAAGCATGCCAGCAATTTGTTTCTATTCTTGAAAGAGTAAAGAGTTTTTATCTGGGCGATTTCATGATACAGTAATAAGTCTAGAGTTAAATATATAAACATAACTGGTCATTCTCTTCCATCATTCTCAAACTACTTAGCGCAGGTAATGTTTTATGTAAAATTGGAGAGAATTATTTCTTTAACACACCTGAAAGCAAACATCAGTAGAAGCCTCCAAGAAGAAAAAACAAAACAAAAAACAAGAAATACTTGCTACACCTGACTAATTCCAAGTAATCTAAGCAAATAACAGATAATCGGGAACAATTTCTCTCTAAACAGACCAGCCAATATCCAGAAAGTAAGTAAATTTGACTCATGGTTTAATAGGTTCTGTTTATCCAATTGTCCATAGGAATAAGGTTATAAATATTTATAACACTCGACAAGAAAAGTACAAACCAGTTCTCATTAGGGGCAATGCTGGTCTTGGCAAACAATTTTCTTTCTATTTTATCTTGATCATTTGTATTGATCCAACAAGAGTTGAAATTTAAAACCAATCAACACTTGATTTCTTTGTTAATCAACTCACACTAATATGGGTCATCGAAATTAGCGATGTTTTCTCTTAAACTCAGCTTCCTCCTCCACTAAACATTTTTTCTTTTTTTTTTAATCAGAAAGCCAATAAGCCAAACCACAAGATAACCTCAGCTACCCTCCTGTGGTTGAAATACTTAATTAGTGTGCCCTAGAAATAGGAGCAGAAAAAAAAAAACATGCACAAAAGTGCCCTTAAGCTAACAGCTAAATTATTTAGAATCAGCTATATTCATCAGAATATGAAAACCAGGAGCAAGATGGCAATGGAGTAGGCGGACGTACCAACTTCCAACTCCCAGAACCAAAGTGGATTGTTACACAATTTTAAGAACCATCATCTGGGAGGAGCAAGATGGCGACAGAGTAGGTGGACGTACCAACTTCCAACTCCCAGAACCAAAGTGGATTATAACTCAATTTTAAGAACCATCATCTGGATAAACCAACTTTGAACTAAACTAAGTGGACTCTTCAACCAAGGAACACAGAAGAAGCCACATTGAGACTGGTAGAAATAGTGAAAACGCGAAGAGGGCTGCCCAGCTCCCCCGAACAAATTGGAGCCGGAGAGACCCACGTGGCGGGAGGAGAGTTTGGCAGAGAGGGAGGGACCTGGGTCCCGGAAACCAAGCCCCAGCCTACAGTCCCAGAGCCTAGAAGACGCATTTGGACAGTTTTGAGCAGTGAAACAAGTAAGGGAGCTCCCAAGCCTACAGTGTGGAGTATTAGGGCCCTTCCTACTCTGCTGAGGGTTGCTGAAGGGTATGGTGGCAGAAGGACGCTGAAACGCGGTTCTCTCGGCGTGGGCGGAGGCCAAGCCGTTGTGAGCTCGGTCTAGGCCAGCAGGGTCAGAGGGGATGCGCGAAAGCAGTCCGGAAGCTGCGGGCCCACCTGTAATCCCACCTGCGGGGACAAAGCGGGAGGCCAGGAACGGGCAAAGATCTCCTCTGCAACCCTGCGCAAGCCAGCCCTGACCGCAGGGAAGGGGTTAGGCCCAGGGACAGGCAAGGGACTCTCAGCTGAGCTCACGCTACCAGCCCCACCCGGCCTGAGAAACTGCGGTTTGCCATCCTGCATGCGAGAGCGGGCTACGAACGCGGGGGCGGGACAGACCCAGAGACGAGCGGAAGCTCGCAGCTGAGCCCACACTACTATCGCCGCCCGGCCAAAGAAACCGATGATTGCCATCCTACGTGTACTAGCGAGCTCCGAACGTGGGGGCGGAGTAGAGTCCGGGACAAGCAGAAGTACGCAGCTGAGCGGAACCCAGCAAACACGCCCGGCCCAATAAACCTTGGTTTGCGACCCTGCGCAGAAGGGCTCTGGCCTTGAGGGCGGTGATAAAGCTCCGGACAGCCAAAGGCTCACAGCGGAGAGAACGTCAAAAGCCCCACCAAACCTGCGAAACTGTGGCGAGCAGGCTCTGACTGCGGGTGCTGGGCGGAAGTCCGGGAATAGGCTGGGTCCGCAGCTGAGCAAAGGTGCTCACCTATACCATCGGTGCTCAGGCTTGTGGCTTGACTGAGAGCCACTCCCGCAAAGGAGAGGCAGAAATCACAGGAAAAACCATAGTGGGCCGGCGCTGGCAATGCCCATACCCAACCGCCCTAGGGAGCGGCAGAGGGGGTGGAGGGCCTGCAGACAGAGCACACCTAGAGAACACAAAGGCAACACCTACTGGACTCCAGTGGCCACAACTTGCTTATACACAGAAAAAATGGGCAGGCAGAGGAATGAAAACCAAATGAATCAAGAGAAATCCCCAGAGAAGGACCTGAATGAACCAGATATAACCAAACGACCAGAAGCAGAATTTAGAATAATGATAGTTAGGATGTTCAAAGAAATTAGAGCAACAATGGATAATCACTATGAACACCTAAATAAAGAGATAACAACTATAAAAAACAAAATTGAAATAATAAAAAAGAATCAGACAGAAATGACAAATACAGTATCAGAACTGAAGACCACAATGGGAGGAATTAAAAGCAAAATGAATCACGCTGAGGATCAAATAAGCAAGTTAGAGGACACAATAAACAAAGGCACAGAATCAGAGATGAAAAAGAAAAAGAGACTCAAAAAATGTGAGGAAAATCTAAGGGAGCTCTGTGACAACATGAAGAGAAACAACATTCGCATCATAGGGGTGCCTGAAGAAGAGGAGAGAGGACAGAAAATGGAAATTTTGTTCAATCAAATCATAGCAGAAAACTTCCCTAAATTAAGGCTGGGAAACACTCCACACGTTCAAAAAGCACACAGAATTCCATTACAGAGAAACCCAAAAAGAACTACACCAAGACACATTATAGTTAAAATACCATAGGTAATGTATAAAGAAAAAATTTTAAAAGCTGCTAGGGAAAAACGGCTTACACCTACAAAGGAGCCCCTATAAGGATGACATTGGAATTCTCAACAGAAACACTTCAGACCAGAAGAGAATGGCAAGATATAATCAAAGTAATGCAGAACAAGAACCTACAACCAAGACTACTCTATCCAGCAAGGCTAACACTTAAAATTGAAGGAGAAATAAAGAGCTTCCCAGAAAAAGAAAGCCTCAAGGAATTCATTAAAACTAAACCAATTCTGCAAGAGATACTACGGGGCCTGTTCAGAACAGTTTAAAGGATGGAAAAAATATAGCAAAAGAAGAATACAGCTTTAAAGAATAAAATGGCAATAAACAACTACATATCAATAATAACCTTAAATGTAAATGGATTAAATGATCCAATCAAAAGACATAGGGTAGCTGCATGGATAAAGAAACAGGACCCATACATATGGTGTCTACAAGAGACACACCTTAAAACAAAAGATGCACATAGACTGAAGGTAAAAGGATGAAAAAAAATATTTCATTCAAATGGAAATGAAAAAAAAGCCGGGTAGCAATACTTATATCTTACAAAATGGACTTTAAAACAAAGGCTGTAGTAAGACATAAAGAAGGACACTACATAATAATACAGGAAACAATTCAATAGGAATATATAACTATTATAAATATCTATGCACCAAATATAGGAGCCACGACATACATAAAGCAGACTTTGATGGATATAAGGAGCGAGATTAACAGCAATACTATCATAGTAGGGGATTTCAATACCCCTCTAACAACACTGGAGACATCCTCAAGAAAGAAAAATAATAAAGAAACAGCAGACTTAAAGGAGACACTAGATCAACTTGATTTAATAAATATCTTCAGAACTTTTCACCCTAAAGCAGTAGAATATACATTCTTCTCAAGCGCTCATGGTACGTTTTCTAGGATAGACCACATGTTAGGACACAAAAATGGTCTCAATAAATTTAAGAAGACTGAAACCATATCAAGCATTTTCTCTGATCACAATGCCATGAAACTAGAAATTAACCACAAAAGAAAAAATGAAAAATACTCAAACACTTGGAAACTAAATAGCATGGTATTAAATAATGAATGGATTAACAATGAGATCAAAGAACACATTAAGAAGTTTCTAGAAACCAATGATAATGAGCATACATCAACTCAAAATTTATGGGACACAGCAAAAGCAGTACTGAGAGGGAAGTTCATTGCACTACAGGCATATCATAAGAAGCTAGAAAAAGCTCAAATAAGCAACCAGACCCTGCAGCTAAAATAACTAGAAAAACAACAACAAATAAAACCCAGGACAAGTAGAAGGAAGGAAATTATAATAAAGATCAGAGCAGAAATAAATGATATAGAGGCTAAGGAAACAATACAGAGGATCAATGAAACCAGAAGCTGGTTCTTTGAAAAGGTAAACAAGATCAATGAACTTTTAACTAGACTCACCAAGAAAAAAAGAGAGAGGTCTCAAATAAATAAAATTAAAAAGGACAGTGGAGAAATAACAACTGATACAACAGAAATTCAAAGCATCATAAGAAAATACTATGAAGAACTCTATGCCAAAAAATTAGACAATCTAGATGAAATGGACAAATTTCTTGAATAATATAACCTTCCAAAAATCAATCTGGAAGAATCAGAACACCTAAACAGACCAATTACAACAAATGAAATCCAAACAGTTATCAAAAAACTCCCAAAAAAGAAAAGTCCTGGGCCTGATGGCTTCACAAGTGAATTCTATCAAAAATTCAAAGAAGAACTAACTCCTATCCTCCTCAAGCTATTTCAAAAAATTCAAGAGGAAGAAAGACTTCCAAACTCCTTTTATGAGGCGAGCATAATTCTGATTCCTAAACCGGGCAAAGACAACAAAAGAAAGAAAATTATACACCTATATCCCTGATGAATTTAGACGCTAAAATTCTCAACAAAATATTAGCCAACCGGATCCACCAATATATGAAAAAAATCATACAGAATGATCAAGTGGGATTTATTCTGGAGAGGCAAGGCTGGTTCAATATTCGCAAATCAATCAATGTGATTCATCACATAAACAAAAAAAAGGACAAAAATCACATGATAATTTCAATAGATACAGAAAAGGCATTTGATAAAATCCAGCACCCATTCATGCTCAAAACTCTCAGTAAAGTGGAAATACAGGGAATATTCCTTAACATGATAAAGGCCATCTACGACAAACCCACAGCAAACATCATACTAAATGGACAAAAATTAAAAGCAATCCCCTAAAGATCAGGAACCAGGCAGGGTTGCCCACTTTCACCACTCTTATTCAACATAGTTCTGGAAGTCCTAGCTATAGCAATCAGAAAAGAAGAAGAAATAAAAGGCATCCAAATTGGAAAAGAAGAAGTAAAACTGTCACTATTTGCAGATGATATGATATTGTATATTGAAAACCCTAAAGTCTCAATCAAAAAACTACTGGACCTTATAAATGAATTCAGCAAGGTGGCAGGATATAAAATTAATACTCAGAAATCAGAGGCATTTCTGTATACAAACAATGAACTGTCAGCAAAAGAAATTAAGGAAACAATCCCCTTCACTATTGCAGCAAAAAAAATAAAATACCTAGGAGTAAATTTAACCAAGAAGGTTAAGAACTTGTACCCAGAAAATTATAAAACATTGATAAAAGAAATCAAGGAAGATACAAACAAGTGGAAGCATATACCATGCTCATGGCTAGGAAGAATAAACATCATTTAAATGTCTATACTACCCAAAGCAATTTATAAATTCAATGCAATACCAATTAAAATACCAATGACATACTTCAAAGATATAGAAAACATATTCCAAAAATTTATATGGAACCAAAAAAGAACACGAAGAGCCTCAGCAATCCTATAAAGAAAAAATAAAGCAGAGGTATCTCTCTTCCGGATATCAAGATCTACTACAAGGCCATTATACTCAAGACAGCTTGGTACTGGCATAAGAACAGACACATTGATCAATGGAACAGAACAGAGATCCCAGAAATAAACCCGCAGCTTTGGGGACAACTGATATTTGACAAAGGAGGAAAGAACATACAATGGAGTAAAGACAGCCTCTTTAACAAATGGTGTTGGGAAAATTGGACATCTACCTGCAAAAAAACGAAACTAGACCATCAACTTACACCATTCACAAAAACAAATTCAAAATGGATAAAAGACTTAAACATAAGCCGTGAAACTATAAGCATCTTAGAAGAAACATGGGCAGCAAGCTTTCCGACATCTGTAGCAACAATATATTTGCCGATTTATCTCCACCGGCAAATGAAATAAAAGGCAAGATAAACAAATGGGACTATATCAAACTAAAAAGTTTTTGCACAGCTAAAGACAATAAGAACAGAATAAAAATACAAACCACACAATGGGAGAACATATTCGACAGCACGTCGGATAAGGGGTTAATAACCAAAATTTATAAAGAACTTATAAAACTCAACACCAGGAAGACAAACAGCCCAAGTGTTCGTCAGAAGACGAGTGGATTAAAAAGCCTTGGTACATATATACTATGGAATACTTCTCGGCCATAAGAAATGATGACATCGGATCATTTACAACAAAATGGTTGTACCTTGATAACATTATACGGAGTGAAATAAGTAAATCAGTAAAAAAAAACTGAGAACAGCATGAATTCATACATAGGTGGGACGTAAAAGTGAGACTATGAGACATGAACAAGAGTGTGGTGGTTACGGGGTGGGTGGAAGGAGGGAAGGGTGGGATAGGGAGGAGTGGAGGGACACAGGGAAAACCAGATAGAAGGTGACAGAGGACAATTTGACTTTGGGTGATGGGTATTCAACACAATTGAATGATAAGATAATCTGGAGATGTTTTCATTATACATATGTACCCTGATTTATTGGTGTCACCACATTAAAGTTAATAAAGAAAAAAGACAGATAAAAGAAAAAATTAAAAGTCAAACTGCCTTTTGACCCAGCTATCTCACTTATAGGAATATACCCTAAGAACACCATAACACTGTTCGAAAAGAAGAAATGCGCCCCCATGTTCATGGCAGCATTGTTCACAATAGCGAAGATCTGGAAATACCCCAAGTGTCCGTCAGAGGACGAGTGGATTACAAAGCTTTGGTACATATATACCATGGAATACTACTCAGCCATAAGAAATGATGACATCGGATCATTTACAACAAAATGGATGGACCTTGATAACATACGGAGTGAAATAAGTAAAACAGAAAAAAACTAAGAGCAGCGTGATTTCATACATAGGTGTGACATGAAAGTGAGACTATGAGACATGGACAAGAGTGTGGTGGTTACGGGGTGGGGGGAGGGAGGGAAGGGTGGGATAGGGAGGAGAGGAGGGACACAGGGAAAACCAGATAGAAGGTGACAGAGGACAATTTGACTTTGGGTGATGGGTATGCAACATAATTGAATGATAAGATAACCTGAAGAAGTTTTCTTTGAACATATGTACCCTGATTTATTGGTGTCACCCCATTAAAATTAATAAAATAAAATAAAATAAAAATGATATTGGGGTTTTGATGGAAAAAAGAAAGAATATGAAAACCACCACACTTTAATGTAATAACCTCAAACCAGAATACCATCTGATTCCATTCTGTTCTGTGGCAGACTGAGTTAACTCATTGCACCTCAGCCTCACTTTTCTTACACACGACCTCACTCAGACATCTCATCCCCAAATTATAGGGAGAAAATACGGTGAGCCCCTTGGTAGCACAAGTGCAGCTTATATCTGGCCTCCAGACTGACAAGGGCCCACAGTGCACTTTCGAATTACAGATGACATGCGGTGAGTGGAAGCAGCAGAAAATTTGTATCACATTATGTTCAGGGAAAACTTCCGGTGACGACTTCAATCTGGCATCACGCACAGAGTAACGGGGTGCAGCGGGCATCCTCGCTGCCTTGCCTGATGGGATGCATCCCAACTGGTAAGTCCAAGTAGGTCATCTCCAAGGAGCGCTCTGCCTGGCACACCCCATTAGGAGTAACTTCCTTTACGGGTAATGAACATATTAACAATATATACACTCTATTTCATGTTCCTTGATGTGACACAGCCTGGAGCTACAATTGCAAAGCATCTTTGACAAATTGTTTTATCTTTGTCATTTGGCTAGTGAGTACGTGAAAATACTGCGCTGTCATAGTTACATTACTCTGCAAAGCAAGTGGGGCATGGCTGTGCAGTGGGTGGAGAGAGGACTTTTAGAAAAATCAGGTACTGACAAAAACATTGGAGAATTCTTTTTTAACTCTTCAGAGACATTTTATATACTATCTCAGGTGCCCGGAGTCAAATGTACCGAATGGTACATGTCCGTGGCCGCAATTCATCAATAAACTATCCAAATGTTCAATTAGTCCACTGTTTCAGTGATCCAACACCATGTGACAAGTTACCCTACAATGTTAGTGGCTTATAATGATGTCTGTTATCTCACAGGTTCTCTGGATCAGCTCAGCTGGATGCTGTGACTCTGAGCATCATTCACGGCTTCCATCACCTCCGGGTCCAGCTAGGAAGTATTCACATCCAAGCTCATTCACGTGGTTGTTGGCAGGACTTGGGCTTCCACTCCTCATGAGCTAACGGTGGGAGGGGGTCCCTCCATTCCCTGCCACAGGGGCCTCTCCACAGAGGACTTCACGGCAGGGCAGTTAGCAAGAAAGGAGAGAATGCAAGGAAGAGAATGCCAGCCAGCCAACCTGCCTTCTCATGTTTAAGAGCAAGTCACTAAATCTGGCACAGAGCCAGGTGGAGGGGACAATGAAGGAACATGAATACCAGAAATTGGGGTTCAAAGGAAGTCACATCAGAAGCTGCCCACCACTTCCACTCACGCCTCTATTATTAAAATAAATAGGCCCAATATCAGTTTTATTCCCGCGACTAACACACATTAAATCACGACCTCTTGTTAGAGAGTCACAATTAACAAGAAAGAGATTTGCTACAGAAAGAAGTCAACGGATGCAGCCAGCCAAAAGTCTAAACCTCTGTTAAAGGAGAAGAAATTAAGTTGGCATCCAGTGGTCTAAGACAGGTAACACATGAGCAGGATCGCTCTTTTGTATCAGCCATTTGTGTCACGTTTTCTTCTTCTCCTGGGCAAGGTGGTGTCAACAGTAACCTACATGTTGAGAGCATCCGTGACCTTTCAGCGGTTAATGGAAGTTCAGACTGACAAGTGGCTACCTCCGTTTATAACGAAAAGAGCAGGATTTATGTTAACTTACTTACTAAATATACAGCTAAATAATACACAGATATGAACACTAAAACTACTATTGAGTCCTTACTAGGAGTCAAGCACTAATCTCAAGCACTTAACTATTTCCTACATGTGTTCACATATGTACTCAATAATGTGCATAAATCTACATGCAAATTCAAGAAACCCCTGTTAATTGGTGGCTATGAATATTATTGATGTGTCCATAGTGTATTCATAGGGCAGTGAGATGAAAATTACTCAACATTTTTAAAGCCTACAATTTCCGCCATGACCCTACAAACAGCATAGAGACCCACTAAGCAATAAACTATGCCAAGAAAATGACAGAATAAGTATAAACTGACTCCACCTACCTTATACCCAGCTAAACTGGCTTATACACATTGTGAAACTGCATCCCTGAAGTGAATAAAACAATACACTTGAAGAGCTGGTTACTTTATTTCTGTTCAAGGAAATTATTTTCCAATTCACAGAGCTGCTTTTTTTTTTTAACTTTGAGGTTATTTGGTTTTCTCTCCTATAAATACACACACATTCTCACAGGGTATCTTAAATGCTTTCTCATTTGCTTTTTCTGGTGCAAAGTTTGCACTGGTATTATATAAAATACACACAGATGTGCATTGCATATTAATAAAACTTTCAAAAAGTGAAATAAATGTTCTATCATCAGCTGTAAAAGTTGACTGAATGCCTACTACATTTAAGTTACTCTACTGCTAAAAGGTGCTTTAAGTTTTTGCACTTTTTAAAGTTCTAACTTGGTTGAAAACTTCAATAGTAATAAATCCATGTGTTGATTTAAAAAAATATAGTGGCTATACAGAGCACAATAGCTGTATTCTTTCAGATTACTGAGTTTTCTTATAGGCCAGCTCGTTTATGGCTGCCTGCTTGCCTTAAAGACTGGCTGCCCAGTGAGTCATTCAGCGACTGAAGCACTTTTCCTCCTCCAGCCATTCATAACTGCTGTGTCATGCATGTTTTTTCTTCACCAAAGAAGCCATTTTGCTCTGAACACCATCTATGCTCTGACACTACTTTCTTTTGCAAAATAAAAATAATGCATATGGCTGTACCTGGCATTCCCAGTCATTTGCAGATTAAAAAAAAAAAAAAATCCTGTTTAGTAAGAATATAATCCTGGTTTTGTCCTGCTTCTCCCAATGAGACACCTGGAGATCTGCTTTAACAGATGTGACCACTTACATGGTACTGAAGGAGTGCTCCATGTTGAAGGAAAAAACAGAAAGGAACATTTCAGAAAATGGGAAGAAATGGTTCTCTAGAGAAGTCAGAGATGTTACTAACAAACATAGTATTAAAAAAATAAAGGAAGCAGCTTCCCAAGATCTTCTGGTGAATATTATTGCAGAAATATTTCACTTAAACGCAGTGACTGCTAAAATTAGTTACCAATGAAAAAAGTTAGCCCATCTGGGTTCTGACTGGTCATTTAGTAATGATGAAACAGTGACATCAATTAAAGAAATAAACTGGAAGTGTTAAAACGACCATTAAGCTCACTCACAAACTAAAAACACTACAAATCAGAATCAATTATTTACAAACGAAAGGATTTTAAAATAGTGTAACTTTAATGAAAAATTCAATAACCATTTCAAATGTCATCTTTACTCTTATTAACTATGCATATAACATATGCATTTGTACATTTTTCAAGATACTTTTCTGTTCCCTTTTGGTAAATGTATGGTTTCCAAGTCTGGGTAAGGGGCCAACACTACTATTCAGAGTTATATACAATATCCTCCTGGGGTTGATTCAAATTCCTAATCCCCTGGTCCTCAATTTCTGAGATTTCTGGATCAAAGTGTAAGCTCATAGATAGTGCCTTTCATCTTTAGCAGTTCTAAAGCCCTTCCCTAAAATGTTAGAATTCAAAGAAAAAAGAAAACTTTAATCCTGACCACTTGAGTCAGACAAACACAAGTGATGTCTTTATAATCAAGCACCAAACAAATGATGTTACCTCAAAGGGACTGTACCACTTTTTCTGAAAGGCAGCCAACAAACACAAGTGCCCAATGAGAAACTCCTGTTTTATAGGGAGGATATCACATTTCTACCTGAATCTATCTACTTATTTCCAATAATCAGAGGGATTATTGGAAATAGGTAGATACCTGAGATCTGTTTTGTAGTTTCACATACGCTACTCCATTTTCTCCTTGTAAATGTATTGTTAAATAAACAATATTTCATTGACAAATTATCCACACTTGCATATGTACAGTTCCTCTACCTCCATTAAAGCCTAGAGAACAAAACAGTAGTATGTATTTTACTTTAAAGTGTGTGTATTTCCTTGACCAGGCGGTGGCGCAGTGGATAGAGCATCAGACTAGAATGCGGAAGACCCAGGTTCGAGACCCCGAGCTCGCCAGCTTGAGCGCGGGCCCATCTGGCTTGAGCAAAAGCTCACCAGCTTGGACCCAAGGTCGCTGGCTCCAGCAAGGGGTTGCTGGGTCTGCTGAAGGCCCACGGTCAAGGCACGTGTGAGAAAGCAATCAATGAACAACTAAGGTGTTGCAATGGCAACGAAAAACTAATGATTGATGCTACTCACCTCTCTGTCTGTCCCTATCTATCCCTCTCTCTGACTCTCTCTCTCTGTCCCTGTAAAAAAAAAAAAAAGAAAAAAGAGAAAAGAAAATCCTAATACTCTATGAAGAAATAAAGTGTGCATATTTTCTTGTTAGCCAGTCATGCATTCCGTACTTATTAGTTTTTTGTTATTGGCAGTCAAGTTTGAAAATGGCCACTCTAAGCCAGAGATGTGAACTGCTTTAAGGATCTTAAAAGTATTCCTATCAGTAGGACATACACCCGACTAATGTACTGGAAAGCTTGTGCCCAAAACTGCTTACTCTTATTTTTAATGATTAATTCCAGGTTTTCCCCATGTTGTTTCTCTTTTCTTTTCCTCAGTTGCATTTTCTGATTGACTTCCCATTTGATTTACCATTCAAAGACTACATCAAGAATTCTCGCAGGAGCTCATAGTTCAACTTGAGTGTTTGTAGGAGTTAGGCAGAAACTCTCTTGGCCCCTCTGTTTATATGATGTGACAATTTCTGCACTGACTCTGTCCTGTTTCTTTTTTAACCTTGCCCCTGCTACCAGCTTGTGGGTTCAAAAGAGATCCCTTTTCGTATAAAAATTCCCATTTGGTAAGTGTCTCTGGTGTCCCTAACATCATTCCCAGCTTCAGTCTTTTGCTGGAAGGACTCAGCATACAGTTGTACTTCAAGGGAAAATACAAAACAAGCCAACAGTGGGTCAGGTGACAGGCAAGGCACAGATGAAGCCAGGGGTGGGCTTCCGAGACTCCTCTCCCTGTGGCGTCACACAGGACGTGCCTGACTGCTCCAGCATCGGGCTGTGACATGCTGTCCCCAAAGAAGCTCACTGAAGACGCAGCACCCGTGGTTTCCACTGGGGGCTGACCATAGAGGCCATCTCACCCTGGCAGTTTTCAAGTGTCCAGACTTCCTGGAGGGAAGCAGGTGTTAAGCAATAAACCACATTGTTTGGACAGAGTTTAGGCACAGTGAGCCTTTCTTATCAGGGGCCAAAAACAGATGCCACAAACTGACTCTAAAATTCATAAAGGTACAAAGGACCCAGAACAGCCAAAAGAAAGAAGCACAACATTGGATGGCTAGTACTACCTGGTTTCAGAAATTATTATAAAGCTACAGCAGTCAAGACAGTGAGATCCAGATCAATGGAACAGAACAGGAAATCCAGAAATAATTCCTCAGCACATTTATGGCCAAATTGATTTTCCACAAAGGTGTCTGGGCAATTTAATGAGGACCAAAAAAAAGATAATCTTGCCAAAAAATGGTGCCGGGATGGCTGGCTATTAATGCATAGAAAGCAAACCGAGGTCTTGACTTCACACCATACACAAAAATCAACCCACATTAGATCATGGACTTCAGTAAAAGAGGTAAGACAATAAAATTTCCAGAAAACAAAAATAATGAGAAAAGTCTTTTGTGACCTTGAGTTAGGCAAAGAGTTCTTAAAGCACAACACCAGAGGCACAGCCCATAAAAGAAAAAGTTGACAAATTCTACTTCATCCAAAGGTAAAATTCTTGTACCTCAAAAATATCTAATTACCAGAATGCAATGTGAGCAGACTCTGGGAGGACACATTCAGTGGGTGAATTCAGTAGAGGGATTCAAATAATTTAACAACTGCCTTTCTGCCCTCTAATGACCGTTTTAAGTATAAAAAATTATATACCAAAAGATAGTTTATTATTTCATGCATTTAATATTTAAATAAGAACAATAAAAGAGGCACACAAAACTAGATTATAAGAAACAATTTTAAAATATTAATGAAAATATATTAAACAGTACCTGACAAAAAAGAATAAAACTGTTACTTAAGATATTTCCATATTGCTTCTTGATTGGTGTCCTCACTTGCAATTTTTTTCACCTGTGGACAGAATGACCATGACTATGGGCGCTTAGAATATGCTGTTGCACAGATGAACATTAAAAAAGAGTGAGAAATGTAAATTTGTGATTTCCACATTGGGTGGCTGCCCTGGTGCCCACTTTAGAGAGAACCCTGGTTACAAGTGCCACTTTAACAACTGGTTCGCCAAACTCAACAAAAAGTTAGGTGTCAGTTCTGCTGAACCAAGGCGAACCAGCTGAACCCCACCATGGCCGTTCTCCTCCCGTAACCCTGGGGGTCATTGCCTATAATGTTTCACCCATCATGGTACCACACCTTCCATCTCAACCTAGAAACACCGTGCTTAAAAGAATGGTTTTTGAGTCATCAAAATGTAGTTAAATTATTTAATTTTCTTCTTTATGCTAAAGTTAGAAAGTACATACTACAGTGTTCAGGATTTTAATAAAATTTGGTTGAAATTATAATGTTTTAGCTCAATTTTTACCTTTCACCTGTCCAGAGATTACATTAATCCAGAATACCTAATTTCCCTACAACTTTGTATAAACTGAATGTAACTATGTATTCCTAGGTTGTTTTTTGTTTGTTTTCTATTTCTGTTTTTATTGAATTCTTTTGAATATCATATCTTTAAATACAAGTTCTCAATAAGATTAAATACGTTGCTTAATACAATTCTGGCTATATAATACGCATTTAATTTTGCTAATGTGTATACGACTCTAAATATCTCAGTAAATATTTGTTGTTTATGTAATATTCAGTGCAATTTAGATAATATTGAGAAGGGTCGGCATTACATCTCGCTTATAAAGAAAAAAATGAAACAACCCGAACTTCCTTCAATAGGAGAATAGTTGGGTAAATTATGGCACATAAATGCAAAATACAGTGCCTCCTTTAATAAGATTTGAGAAACAGTAATACATACTTTTATGGGACAATATCTACATATATCAGTGCTATTATCAAAAGAGAGAAAGAGAGATTAGTATGGGCAAGTGTGGAACAAAAGAACACTTGTATACTGCTAATGGGAATGACATCCGGTACAGGCATTATGGAAAGCAGTATGGAGATTCCTCAAAAAATTATGAAGAGAACCACCACGTGCCCAGCAACTGCACGTCTGGGTATTCATCCAAAAGACCTGCAATCAGTGTCTGAGAGAAGAGTCCGCGCTGCCATGTTCACTGTGACATTATCCACAATAGCCAAGACACGGAAAAGCTGTATTTGATACCAATTTTCTACACATTCTGTTTATTTTTTTCTCCTTGTGTAAATAGGCCTTGTGGGGGCCACTGAACCTCGATGAAAACACAGAGCAGGCCTTCTGTGTTTCTCCCAGACAGAAGATTGCTGAGAGCTGTCTTTAGGTCATAGGACGGGAGGGGAGGAATGCAGAACTGGCAGACCATACAGCGGTTGTAAGTGATGAAAACGGGAACCAAGGTGAAGGGGAGGAAGGGCTCTCAGCCTGAAAGTGAGAGGGTGGGGCTGTAATCTATGTGCTACCTCATCCAAGGGCCACATTCATGCCGCATCAATTCAATCTGGTCCAAGAGACACTTTGTGCAAGTCAGACCTGCCCTCCATAAATGGGCAAAGAGAATTTGCACAGCACCCACAGTAAGGATAAGCATCTTGGACAATAAGAGACCAGCTTCTGAAAAGCTGGTCTGATGCTCGTTTCCAAGGACAACACACTGTAATTTTCACAGCGGTTTCACAGGCATATCGCAGACAGATGAAGCCCCACCCCAAAGTCACGAGAAAGACAAGGCTGGCCAGTGTCAGCCCCTCTGGTTCACTAGGAATTGCAGAGGCTGATGACTGTGACCAGGGGCACACTGTTAACTAGTGACGGAGCCTGAAGGGGAAACAGGCTGACTCTAGGACTGGTCCTCTTCCCACTGTCTTCCTCTTTATTGTCGCTGACCTTCAGGAAGTGGAAGGACATCGTCTTCTCCCAAGCTAAAAACACAAAGTTCCTTACCTAACACCTTGCAGCCTTCTCCTCCTATCTCCCTCCCTCTGCCTCCACCCGGCCACTCAAAGGGACCCCTTGTTGCTGGTCACACCACTACAATCTGGCCTCTGTCCTCCCCACGTGAGATTGTCTCGAAAATCACCAATAATGGTTAAGTCCACTAACCTTCCTCAGACCTCATCGTCCCACCATTCTTCAGTGCCTGGTCCTATTAACTACAATTCTGTTTTCCTAAAATCATGTGGTACATGATGGATCATCAACGGATAACGGCTTAGGAAACTTAAGTATCCGGGGCCAAGTAACAACAGTGTAAACGGCTTCTCTTTTCTGAGCAAGGGCTAGATGATACCATGGGTCTGGTCCCATTTTATTTTCACAGTAATCCTGGTAGGCAGGCACTGCCGTCTCTATTTTACACCTGAGAAAAAGCTAGATTCAGAGAAATTGAAAAGCTGTGTCCTCTTATAACAAAGCTGATGGGTTACCCTGCATCGCCGATCGGGCGCTTTTCCCTCACGCTGTGGACACGTCCCCCAGTCACCTGGCGGGGACAAGACGCTTCTGTAGAAACTTCCTTCCCAGACTGCAGCAGTCTACCAGCAAAACAAAAATGTTAAACTAAGGATTGTTTTAAATCATTTTTTTACAGGTACCTCTCCAAAGACGTCCTTGTGGATGGATCACAAACATAATTTAACTTCTCCTGGGCCACAGCGTCTATTGTAACAGCCTGTGCAAAAAAAATACAGTTCCGTTTCCATGCTTTGTGTTTCTGCACCCTCATAAGTCCTGCTGATGCTTTTGCTTTTTATAATTATTTCTTGCTACATCCATTCTACATTGTTGGTCTTTCAAAAACTATGAAGCTGCCTGACCAGGCGGTGGTGCAGTGGATAGAGCGTTGGACTGGGATGCGGAGGACCCACGTTCAGGACCCCAAGGTAGCCAGCTGAGCGCAGGCTCATCTGGTTTGAGCAAAAAGCTCACCAGCTTGGACCCAAGGTCGCTGGCTCAAGCAAGGGGTTATTTGGTCTGCTGAAGGTCTGCAGACAAGGCACATATGAGAAAGCAATCAATGAACAACTAAGATGTCGCAACAAAAAACTGATGATTGATGCTTCTCGTCTCTCTTCGTTCCTATCAGTCTGTTCCTCTCTCTTACTCTCTCTCTGTCTCTGTAAAAAAAAAACACACCAAACAAACAAACAAGAAAAACTATGAAGCTGGTAACAAAATAGCCAAAGCACTGAGAACTACTTGGAAAATGTAAGTCAAATCCCTTCAGTGTGAGAATGTTAGAGCACCATGTTTGCCTTTGGTGAGGGGCTGCTCAGAGATGTTTTCAGGGGTCAGAAAGTTAAAATTAGTTTGTCTGGAGTGATTGTTTTCCCCCGTTGGGTGTTCCTTGGGTATTAATGGGTGTTTTACTAAAGAAGAATTGCATGAGCAGATACATTTGAAAAATGCTGCACACTCTTCCTTAGCCTTAGATATATTCTCAAGAGGTTTGGGCTTCTCTTTTTTTTTTAACTGAAAAATAGCACAGTATTTCCCAAACATACAAGGCTGCAGGACCTCTCCTATCTCCCAAGAATCAGGTGGAAAATGCTCTTCTACAAGCATGAAGTTTTGCAAGACCAACCTCTGGATACAAACGAAATAAAAAATTCAAGTAAGAAAGAATAATTTTAATGTTAGGCTCTTTCTGAGGACAAATAAAAATGATGTCTTTCCAGCTCAAGTAACATTTTCTCGTTATTGTAATTAGTGAGTTCTACAAGATTTTGTTCATATTTAGCCCACTCTGCTGATCTTCATATATTTGCTTATCACTATCCATCTAGCAATCAATAGCCAAACAGATGACGGGTACAGAGAATAAGTGTAGATATAGTGATAGATACTAGGGTTTCTGTCTTAGTCCATCTTGAGGATAGTGTCTTACACATATCTTACAGTCAATAAATGCTAGTTATAAATTTATATTAAGTCACCACTGAATAACAAACACTTAATCCATTTTTTAGAAAACAGTGAGAACAGGGACAAAAACATATTCTAGCCATCAAATTTTCCAGCTCACAGGCTTTTCATCGTCGCTCTCAATATTCACCATTATCATAACGATGCCATGATAAGTATTATTACACGTGGGCTTCAGTGACTGGGATAAAGACAACAATCATCACAGGGGTAGTAAGTCCAAATGAACCAGAATACTGGCCTTCCCACAAGACAGATTTTCTGATAGGATCTGAACAAAGTTTATGATTTTTTTTAAAAAAAATGAAAACACAGTAGACAAGAGGCAGAAGGCAGGAGAGGAGTTGGAGGAGGGGTGTACATATTCTTTATCCAGCAGGATTTTGGTGTCAAATGGCCCCTAAGGAGGTAGACCAATGTTAGATAAAGGAAATCGAGACTCAAGGAGATAAGGAATTTCCTAAAGTCAAACAACTAATAAAGAGCAAAGCCAGAACTAAAACCCCCATCTCCTAGCAGCCATTCTATTGGTGTCCGAGATAGTTTATCGGCATAAAACTGTAGTTCATGAACTTTTCCGTATCTTAAAAAAAGGACCTAAAAGAGAAACAACACAAAGACCCCAGCAAAATCCTATATCAGATGCTGCTTCACCCAAAAACGTGCAGATCTGTGATGTGCGTCTAAAGCAGCTTCTCGGAGGGTGGATTTAACGAAACTCAATGTGGTCATCACTTTGCAATACACCCAGACAATATATTGTCCATCTTAAATTTATACAATGTTATATGTCAGTTACATCTCACTAAAGCTGGAACAATAAAGCAGTCTTTTTGGTGGTGGTCGTCGTGGTGAGGATGGTTTCAATAAAATGTATCATCTCAGGATTCCAGGAGGACATTTTTAAAATCAGTTTCATAACTGTGGGAGCCGCCTGCATGAGAGCCCCAACAACCTCGGCCCCCTGGTTCCCACACTGCACTGAACAGATGTCTGTAAGCAATGGGATGATGCAGAA
The DNA here is from genome assembly GCA_037038555.1 of Rhynchonycteris naso. Classification (NCBI taxonomy): domain Eukaryota; kingdom Metazoa; phylum Chordata; class Mammalia; order Chiroptera; family Emballonuridae; genus Rhynchonycteris; species Rhynchonycteris naso. The sequence goes on along the minus strand of CM072995.1, from coordinate 212,890,182 downwards.
ATGAACAGAGGGTGACTTCCGGGCTGGGTCATAAAAGATACCTAGGGCTTCCTCACTCACTTCAGGGGAAGCTGGCTCTCTTGTCATGAGGACCATCCTACAGAGAGGTTCACATAAGGAGGAGCCAAGTCCCCTGTCCACAGCCACATGAATGAGTCATCCTGGAATCATGTCCCCACCCCAGTGAAGCCTTCAGGGGACGGCGGCCTGGACCTCCATTCTGACTCCAAGACAGAATCACCCTGCTGAGCCACTCTTAAAATCCTGACTCACAGGAACTGTGAGAAAACTACTTTAAATGGTTCAGTTTGGGGTTTATTTGTTATGTAGCAATAAAAAAAAACCTAATACAGTTACCAACGCACAGACTGAGCAGAGTAGAAACACAGTATTAGGTCAGTGACTAAATAGTCCAGTCAGAAAATTATTGGCGATGGAGAGCCCCATGCCTTCTCTTTCCTGATCAGGAGTACCACCTAATTTTTAGCACACTGCAACAAAGTTCCTATGTTTCTGCCCAAAACCCTAAAAATATAAGTAGAAGATTGAGTTGTGGGGACAAAGTTAAAGGGTTGCTAGCATTAAGCATTTAAAATAAATAAATTTTTAAAGAAACAGGTGCAGGATCAAACTTGAATTGTTCTTAGTCCAATCAGTGTGAAAACCTTGCAAAACATAATGTTCTTGCAAAGAACATGAATCAAAAATAAATATTCTATTTGCACTTCAAAAGACACTTGGTGGTTTATCGTAATTATGCCAGGGGAAGCCAACGTTGGACGACGCTTTCATCCTAGTTCATGTCGCCTCATGAATAAAAAGCAATTACACGTTCCATAAACAAGAATGCCTCACATGAAAGGGATTATATTTATTAACTTTCTTTGCTGAAGGTATAATTGGAAAATGTTAGGCTTCAGGAAATTCTAAGAATAGTCTCTCCGAAAATCCCTGGGCTGGCAGTTCAGCTAAATGGTCATTAGTCCTCTCCTTCTTAATTTATTTCTCCCTCCCCTCACCGCAAACCTCATTGGTGATTTGGGCCCGAATTTCCAGACCCCAGGCCTTCCCTTTCCCAGAATCTACATGAGGAGCAATGCAGCAGAGAATGTTAAGGGCAGGTGAAATTCAGGGCCTGCTGACACCGATGTGGAGGCCACAGGAGGAGGCTGGGTCCTCTGCACGGAGACTCTGGGGTGGGTCATGTAATATGTAATAGGGTCATTGAACTCCGGGTAGGGAGACTTGGTGAATAAGGTCACTTCGCAGATGGGGTATGAGCAAGCTGGAAGTTTTGGAGATGGCGTCAAAGGCAGCCTCGGAGGAACTGTGCCAGGTGGCAGGGCAGTGTCCTGTCCAAGGTGGGACGTTCGACAGCAGCTTCTTGGGCACAGGGGCAAGACAATGGCAGCACCCCAGGGGGCAGTGGTGTCACCTTGCAAGGGATGATATGGAGCTTTCTGTCCTTGTTCCTCCAGAAGCCTCACCACACAGGAATAACGGACAGCTTAGCCAAGATGATGGCCCCACAGATGGCAGTGGCTACTTCCTTGGAGAATGTAACACCCAGGTCAACATGTCCATTGTCATCCCAGATGGGGACAAACTTCTGATCCTATCCAGTGGGCTGGCAGGGGCCTGCTTCTGCACAAGTGCAATCTTTAATACCTTGACCTTGACAGATGCCTCCAAGAAAAAGCCAATGATCTCAGATTCCCTGATGGACAGAGAAAAGAAAAGAGACAGGTCTCCTCCATGGACTTGATCTTCATGTCCTTGACCAGATGGCCCAGTGTGATGATAGGGATCCACTCCCTGTCCCTAGACCTTGCCTCCGTGAGTTCTGCAGCCTGGACCCCCAGCATCCCAGGACCTCTGGCACTGGCAGCAGCAATGGGGTCACTTGGTGTTTTGGGGAAGAAGCAGTCCTCCCTCTCTCTCTCTCATCTCCCTTCCCTCTCCCCCTCTCTCCTTCTCCACTGCTTCTCACCTCCTAAAGTCTAAAGTCTTTAACAGCAGGAATGGAGGCGAGCCGTCTTTGGCTCATTTTTACCACCCAGTACATTTGAGGCAGAAACAAAGCCAGTAACAGAGAAATAAGTCCCTATGTAAGGTTTTGGCCTGGTTCACCGGCCATGGGCACCTGACTCTTACTTGTCAGAGACACAAAAGCCACCCAATCCACTTAGTCTTTCATGAAATAAAGTACAGATTTGGGGAGGCTTCCCTTACTCTGGTTTTGATCTCTCTCTCCCCCACCCTGATCTCAAAATGAGTTCAGTTATGGACTTATTAAATAGACTGCATAATATCTGTGTTTGATAACTCAAAATGGTGAGGGAGAAGGTCACTATAAACATTTAGAATACAAAATTTAAACAGAGGAAACTGGAATTTTGCTGCACGAGTTGTATTAGCTGCTCCTGAAGCATGTTAGAAATAAGAGAGCCTTGACCTGTGGTGGCACAGTGGATAAAGCATTGACCTGGAATGCTGAGGTTGCCGGTTCAAAGCCCTGGGTTTGCCTGGTCAAGGCATAAATAGAAAGTAACTACTATGAGTTGATGTTTCCTGCTTTTCTGTCTCTCTCTCTCTCTTTCTCCCTCTCTTTCTCTCCCCAAATCAATAAATAAAATCTAAAAAAGAGGGCCTGTGGCATTTCCTCCTCGCCGTGGGAACAGCTGCAGGTCCTTGCGGATGACCTGCTTGCACGCTGCATTCGATGCTCTGGTCTCATTATGGTTTTAATTCCTGTTTGTTAATTTACCTGTTTCCAAGCTGAATCTAATGAACTGTCAGTGGTAGAAATAAGAGGCGGTCTCCAAGTTTATCCTAATTCCCCAGAGATTAAAATAAAAACAAATTAAGTCAGGATCAGATGAAATTTAACTCTTCTTCTTCACAGATACAAGAAACAACTTATCCACTTAGCAGCTTTTAGATCGGGTTTAAGACACGAAAAGCTTTTTTCTGTCTCCAAGCATGTTGCTTAGTTACTTTTCTGGGCAAAACTTCAGGACTTTGTAGCATATATAAAACGCTCCTGACACCAACTTTATTTTATTTTCATTACTTAACTTTTTAAAATATTTGATGCCAGTGCTCACATGATGGGGTATATATATCAGGGGTCCCCAAACTTTTTACACAGGGCCCAGTTCACTGTCCCTCAGACCACTGGAGGGCCGGAGCATAAAAAAAACTATGACCAAAATCCTTATGCACACTGCACATATCTTATTTTAAAGTAAAAAAACAAAATGGGAACAAATACAATATTTAAAATAAAGAACAAGTAAATTTAAATCAACAGACTGACCAGTATTTCAATGGGAACTATGAGTGCGGATGCATCCTGTGCTCCTCTCACTGACCACCAATGAAAGAGGTGCCCCTTCCGGAAGTGCAGCGAGGGCCAGATAAATGGCCTCAGGGGGTCGCATGCAGCCCGCGGGCCATAGTTTGGGGACCCCTGGTATACATCATTCCCAGCCAGTATTTCATTTTCAAATAATCTTGGAATTGGAGTAAGAGAGTCAGGTTTACCTGACCACCCAGTTACATAAGGATTTCAGAGAAACAAAAAATAATTTTTTTACTATAAGTAATGTTCCGTGCAATATTTGGGACATACTTATAGTGAAATGTATTCAGGTGGCTTGAAGAAACAGACATGTATTCTCTCTCAGTCCTGGGGGACAGGAGTCTGAATTAAGGTCACGATGAGGCCACACACTCCTGCAGAGGTTCAAAGGGAAGGTATTTGCTAGCCCCCTTCAGCTTCCAGAGGGTCCAGTCCCTGCCCGTCTTCACAAACCACCCCTCTGTTTCTCAAATCTCCCTCTGCATTTCCAAAGCCATTTGTTAGTGGATTTAAGGCTCACCAGTTAATCCGGAATGCTTTCATCTTGAGATCCTTAATTACATCTGCAAAGACCCTTTATTCAAATGAGGTCCCATTCACGGGGTCCAGGCACTGAGACATGCATGTAACCTTGGAGGTGGGGGTAAGGGCTAGAGAGAGGGGAACCGTTCAAGGTGCTGCCCAGGAGAATGGCTAAAACATGAAACACTGGCTGTGGCTAATGAAGTCACAGCTCAGGGGTGACACACAGGACGCCCAAGTCAGAAACAAATGGTGGTGAACCTGTATCAGGTGGTCATGGGACCCGTGGCCACCGGCGTCTTATTTGTAAGAAGCATACGAAACCCACCCAATTCGTTTAGTCACTCTCTCAATAGTGACTCGGTTCATTATTATGGTGCCCTTTCTATGTGCCAGAGTCCGAGAACCGGGGTAAACCAACAGGCTACTCTCCTAAGGATTATACTCTCTAATAAGAGGAGACATTTGAGCAACCAAAAGTAAGCAAATAGGACTGTTAGGTGATTCAATAAATGTTCTGAAGGAAACACACAGGTGATATGATAAAAGAAGAATGGGGAATGTGACAGTCTGGAGATGAACCCTTAAATATCTTTTTTCAGGTAGAATGTTCCTCAAAGGATAGTACTGTCCCTAATCAATATTTGCTAAATATTAGCAGATACTTAAACTTGACAGTCGGAAAGGCTTCTGAGTTTCATCTCATCCTCACACTAATCCTGAACGTCTTATCATTGCTCATCTCTGGTCAGATAAGAGAGTCTAATGAGTTCAAATGAATTGCTCAAGTTCACTTGTCCAGCAAGCAGGGAAGCCTGGGCTCATACCAAGATCCGATTCCAAGTTCAGTGCTGTTCACACTTGACACCCTGTGCAGAGTCCAGAGAGACCCAGCACCTAATGAAGCATGTTGCCAGTCTAGGTAATTTTTCATCACGAGAGCAGGCAATGCTATGCATTGACCGGCTACAGTGCCTATTTGTTACAATCTTCTTAAATTAAAATATGCATACACAGCAGAAACAGAAGTGGATTCTTTAAGTGAACCTAACCTTTAGAACCCCCACCCCTAGCACTGACCACTCAGAATGATTCTGCTGAGAGTTAGGAAACTCCTAGACAGATACATCTTCTTTCCCATCTATCTAGTGTACGTCTCCCACCTGGCTCCCTCCCTACCTCCATGAAGTCTCTGGGCCCACTGGCTACTTCCTATTCTCTCGGACCAATAATCCCAACCTGGCCACTCTGCTCGACCACCCAGCCAGGACCTCCCATTTGGTCCTGTTCATGGCACATGGTTCATTCATGTCCACGCCAGCTGTTCTTGCCTCTCGGCCCTCAATAATTCTCACAGTGTTGACCCCCTTGCCTCCCAGAATTGGTGTTACTGCAAATAGTCAGCAAGCTGCGACAGTTCATTCCCCATGAGCAGACAGTATGTCATTTGGACCATCAGCGTTCTTTGGATCGGCTTATTTGACAAATGAGCATTGTCGAGCCCTTTCAGAATGCCAGCAATGACGCCATGACACTTAGGATCCAAAATGAGTAAGAGAGGCTCCCTGTTCCATAAGAATTCAGCATCTCCTGTACCTGCCTAAAAATTCTTGGGGCATTTTCCCAAGTCCAAGTCTACTGTTCACTTCCATTAGGTATCTTAGTTTCCCATTTTACCCAAAACATAGACATCCCTACCCTCAGCATCTTCCAAACACTTCCACTCGACACAGAATCTCTATCTGTGTCAGAGCTCTCTAGAGAAAAAGAACTGGTAAAATGTGTATGCAGAGAAGGAGATCTATTTTAAGTAGTTGGTTTATACCATGGTGGGGCTGGCACATCTAAGCTCAGCAGGCTGGAGACCCAGGGAAAAGTTGAGGCTGTAGCTCAGGGAAAAGGTGAGGCTGCAGCTCAGGTCTGAAACAAGAATTCCTTCTTCCTTGGGGCACCTCTGTCTTGGTTCTTGAGACCTGCAACTGATTAGGTGAGGCCCACCTACTTGGTGGAGGAGACCGTTTCACTCAGTCTGCCAATTAGGTATTCGTCATGTCTAAAGGAATACTGTCACAGCACCATGCACACTTGTGAGACCCAACAATTGGGAACCATAGCCCAGCTAAATGGACACCTAAGATTAACCCTCACGATCTCTATCTTCTTAATTCTCTCTGACCTCATCTTAGCCTCTCGAGAGGTATTCTGCTTTATTGCCATTGCAAGCCCCTCCCTCCTCCACATGAGCTCTTGATCACCCCCTTCTGTCTCCTCTAAGAACTTTTAACAATTATTATTCTCTTCTCTGCCATTAGTGTGCTCACCACTCCTTCCTGCCACCTCACTTTGTGCTCTGGCTTCCCACAGCCTTCTGATTCCGTTATCTCTTTCTAGGGGGCTGCCCGCATGCCATTCTTATGGAAAAGCTGTCCTGTGGTCGGATTCCACAGATTCCAAACCCCCACCTGTCTCCAAGTTTCCTTTGCCACAGGACAATGAAAGATGGGAACTGCCTTCCAGGGGCTCTCCCCAGGGATGGGGAAAGATGGGGGGTAGGACTGACACAGAACCTGAAACCCTGCAGAGCTTGATCATACTGCACCAAATGACACCATTTGTACTAAATGACACTTGTTTTCAGGGAGAGGAACAGTCTTTCAATCACTGAGTTCATCTTTCACAGAGATGACAGGATGTACATTTTGTAGGATTATTTACCAATTGTCATTATGACTACAAATTCCATGTCCTTGCATACGAGGCTTTTCCAAGGCGTAATTACAGCTGATTAATTTCATTAATTACACACCGAGCATCTGTGCCCTACAATGCAGAGGGTTGCTTCAGACGGAAGGAAATCTACCCAGAAAACACCTCTCTTAGAAATATCCGGAATTCATGTAGAGTCATCCTAACTGTAACAAAAACAAACAAGAGTATCTCAGGGTGAGAGCCTGTCATGACTGAAATCCAGGGAGGCAGGAAGAAGACAAGGAGAAAACAGCTACTGCTGTTTCTGAAAGACATAAATGTAAGATCACAAATGTTGAGGAAACAATTTGCTTGCACAGGAAGACTCTAGAATTGCTGGGATTCCCAGAGATGTCATTCATTCTTCTCTCAGTGTAGAAGTCAGTGTGATCAACAGAATGGGAAGGTCATTCCCAAGTTGTCCCACATTGTTCCAGAGATGGGAGCTACTGGACCAATGACCTGGTAGTGGAAACCAAGTGTTCCTTAAGCCCACAGACACCTGAACAAGTCGTGCATGTAAAGCAAAGGGACATTTATTCATGAGTGTTACAGCGAAAGGAAGCCATTTTCCTCAACCCCATTCTGTTTCTGTGGGGGCAGGGGATGTGGCTTGAAATGGCTAGATCTTTGCAAATGAATAATTTATGAAAGCTCCCAGTGGCCTTTGAATAACATAATTCAAACTGAAGTCCTTACTGAATGAATAAAAGGGAAAAAAGAGTTCCCTTTAGTTCTTCTAATTTCAGCATGAATTATCACATAGTTCTGATTTAAGTGGCTATTTAAGCCAATAGCCACTTTGGTTCCCCGCACCAGCCCCAGATAAACCCCAGCATGTGCGACCTAAGGGCTTCACAGAAGTTGAGGGTTCAAAGGAGCTTTAGTTTGAGCAAACTAATCTGAGCCAAGACCCGGTGTAAGTCCATTTGTAAAATTAGTTTTATCATACATTGGTGCATTTTTTTTTCCTAAGATACATTCTGAATCTATATCAAAAGAGCCGGCTCATGTACAGACAGGAATGAAAGCTAACACTTCTATTTATTCTCTCAAAAAGAATCTTTACTTACTTAAAAGCTGATTGGAATTCCATAAACACAACAGTACTATCATTGGTTTCGAATTTTCCCTAACAGCCCTTGAATGAAGAAATACACAGAACAGAACCAGATGAAAGCAGGCTCCCTACCCACTTGATAAATAAAGAAAATCATGCCCAAACAGCAGCCATCGGTCAGATGAGCGTTTTGACAGCACTCTTCCTAAATGTATTTAAACATCTCCTTTTAACACCTCATGTGGATTTAAGCAATTTATTTTTTGCATCGACGCTATCTCTACCCCTTGAATGCTCTTAAATCGTTATACTTCAACGCTGTATAAAATTACATTTGCTTACATATATAATTACATACCTAGATTATTTAAATACGTTGAGGTGCGGAGTGTTTTCATTCATCTCTCTATCCCCAGCCCTTCGCAAGTTGTGCACTCACAATCGTGTGTGAATTGGAGAGCTCTTCTTATTTTTTCAGGAAACTGTGGGGGGAAAAATGAGCACTTGAAGATTCTGGAGAAGGCAGCGGTGCCCATGCACAAATGGATAATACAAATCATCTCTAGACCATCTACCAATTGTTTATCAGTCGGCGGTTGCCTCTGGGATGTTTTTATATTTCTATTAGGGGCTCCTCCACATTAAGATTGTTAGTGCTGGGTTGTTGTTTTTTAATGTTTTTAGTTTTAGATACAACTGACAAAAAAATGTTTAAGGTACACAGCTTGATGTTTTGATATATGCCTCTACTGTGAAATGATCACCACAGTTCACTAGAACAAAAGCTAATCAATGCCCATCACCTCACAGTTACCAGTATCATGAACCATGGTCACCATGCTGGCCCTTAGCTCTCCAGAACTTGTTCAGCATTCTACCTGAAACTCTGGATCCTGGGTCAACATCTCCATACTTCCCCAACCCCATGGCAGCTGCCCTTCTGCTCTGTGCGTCCATAAGTTCAACTATTTTAGATCCCACACAAGAGTAGGGTTGTGCACATTCGTCCTTCCATGACTGGCTTACTTCCTCCAGGTTCCTCTATGTTGTCACAAATGGCAGAATTCCTTCTTTTATAAGGATAAATAATATTTTATTTTGTGTGTATATATATATTTATAGATATATATTTATAACTATAGACCTATATATTATATATCTAGATACCTTTATATCTAGATATACAGATATGAATGAATAGATCTATATATACAAATATGTATATACTATACACCACATTTTCTCTGTTTATCCACTAATGGATATTTAGGTCATTTCTGTATCTTGGTTATTGTGAATAATGCTACAGTGAACATGGAGGTGCAGACAACACTTCAAGTTCCTGATTTGGTTTCTTTTGAATATATACCCAGAAATAGGATCAAAACAGTACAGTACTGGCACAAAAACAGACAGGGAGATGGAAGGAAGAGAATAACAAAAGGTGTCAAGAGCAGACGGTGGGGAAAGGATAATGTCTTCAATAAGAAATGTCAGGAAAACTGAATAACTGCATGCAGACGAATGAAAATGGACCCTGAGCTCACATTATGTACCAATATCAACTCAAAACAGATCAAAGACTTAAACATAAGGCCCAGAACCAGAAAACGACTAGAAAAAAACAGAGAACGAACTTCCTGATGTTGGTCTTAGCATTCATCATTCATGCAATCATTCATTCATTCATTTATTGTATATTGATACCAAAAGCACAGGCAACAAGAGCAAAAGTCCCCCAGTGGGACTAAAGCAAACTAAAACGCTTCCACCCAGCAAAGGAAACAGCAACCTATGAAAGAAAATATTTGCACCCTGGCTGGATAGCTCGATTGGTTAGAGCAGGGGTCCCCAAACTATGGCCCACGGGCTGCATGTAACCCCCTGAGGCCATTTATCCGCCCTCGCTGCACTTCTGGAAGGGGCACCTCTTTCATTGGTGGTCAGTGAGAGGAGCACAGGATGCATCCGCACCCATAGTTCCCATTGAAATACTGGTCAGTTTGTTGATTTAAATTTACTTGTTCTTTATTTTAAATATTGTATTTGTTCCCATTTTGTTTTTTTACTTTAAGATATGTGCAGTGTGCATAGGAATTTGTTCATAGTTTTTTTTATAGTCAGGCCCTCCAACAGTCTGATGGACAGTGAACTGGCCCCCTGTGTAAAATGTTTGGGGACCCCTGGGTTAGAGCATCGTCCCAGAGCACATAGGCTGCAGGTTCACTCTCCAGTCAGGGCGCATAAAGGAACAGATACATGTTCCTGCCTCTCTCTCTCTCTCTCTCTCTCTCCCTCCCCCCCTTCTTCTCTCTCTAAAATCAATAAAAGTAAAAAATAAAAAGAAAATATTTGCAAACCATCTATCTGATAAGGGGTTAACATCCAAAATATACAAGGAACTCAACCAATTTAATAGCAAAATAATAATAATTTTAAAATGAAAGGAGGACAGCCTAACCAGGCGGTGGCGCAATGGACAGAGCGTTGGAGTGGGATGCAGAGGACCCAGGTTCGAGACCCCAAGGTTGCTGACTTGAGTGCAGGCTCATCTGGTTTGAGCAAGGCTCACTAGCTTGGACCCAAGATCGCTGGCTCAAACAAGGGGTCACTCAGTCTGTTGTAGCCCCCGGTCAAGGCACATATGAGAAAGCAATCAATGAACAAATGAGGAACCGCAACAAAGAATTGATGCTTCTCATCTCTTCCCTTCCTGTCTGTCCCTATCTGTCCCTCTCTCTGACTTTCTCTGTCTCTGTCACAAAAAAAAAAGGGGGGGGGGGAGAAGACAGAGAATTGCTCAATGTCATCCACCATCAGGGAAATGCAAATCAGAACCGCAGTGAGGCACCATCTCACACCTATGCAATGGCTTCTATCAGAAGAGAAGAGACGAGGGTTGAGGAGGACGTGGAAGAAAAGGGAACCTTTGTGCACTGCTGGTGAGGATGCAAACTGGAACAGCTATTATGAGAAACAGCACGGAATTTCCTCAAATAACTAAAAATAGATCTGCCATATGGTAGTAGTGCTGGGTTTCTCAGACTAGACACTTACTTGTTCCTCAGCACATCTAGATTCTAGACTCTCTGGGCCCACTGGGAATGCAGCCAGGCTCTGCCCAGCCTCGGTCCATCTGAGCAGAACACTGCGCTGTGCGCAGCGACGCACACGTTAACTAACAGTGAGCAATTCATAACTTGTAATCAAGTTGATTTAGTGGAGGTTCCCTCCTCACGCCAGAAAGATCCCAAGTAACTGCAAGCAGCGGCTCCTGTGACCCTCCGTGGGTCTCTTCTCTTCCTCCTGCTGTTTTCGTAACCAACCTACCTGAGAGAGCAGAAAATAAGTTCTGGAAAAGAAGGAAAATGAAGCCCTGGCTGGCTAGTTGAGCAGTAGAGTGTCGGCATGTGGAAGTCCTGGGTTTGATTCCCGGTCAGGGCACATAGGAGAAATGCCCATCTGATTCTCCACTCTTCCCCCTCTTCTTTCTCTCTACCTCTCTCTCTTCCCCTCCTGCAGCCAAGGCTCCATTGGAGCAAAGTTGGCCTGGGCGCTGAGGATGACACCATGGCCTCTGACTTAGGCACTAGAATGGCTCTGGTTACAACAGAGCAATGTCCCAGATGGGCAGAGCATCGCCCCCTAGTGGGCTTGCCAGGTGGATCCTGGTCGGGCACATGCGGGAGTCTGTCTGCCTCCCTGCTTCTCACTTCAGAAAAAATACAAAGAAAAATAAAGAAGGAAAACAAAGCCTCTTCTACAGCGGACTTTCTTATTTTTCTTTCTTTTCTTCTTTTTCCAAGAGAGAGGAGGGGAGATAGAGAGACAGACTCCCACATGCACCCCAACCCAGATTCCCAGATTCACCCAGCAACCATTGTTTGGGGCCGATGCTCTGTCCATCTGGGACCATGCTCACAACCAAGCTATTTTTAGTGCCTGAGGTGGAGGCTCCACAGAGCCATCCTCAGTGCCCAGGGCAATGTGCTCGAACCAATCGAGCTATGACAGCAGGCTTCTTGTCAGGCCTTTGCTACAAATCTCTATTCACACCTCATGCAAACGTGGGACTCTCCCCTTTCCCAGCTGCAGGTAAGTACAGAGGTGAGGCCCTATAATAGGGTGAAAGAAAAGCTCAGGATAGGCCTCCATTCCACTAGAATTCAGACACAGAAGCTCTTAAGTGGAAGAATCTAAAACCTTGACCTATTGTAGACCCTGCAAATGTAATCTCACCAGTCCGGTCTGCCTCTCCAAGGCCAGACGGGGTCCAACTCTCCACTTCCACGCCTTCTGGTGGCCGGATTCCATTTCACTTCACCTCTCCCGGGGCCACACTCTGCTTAGGCTAACATGTATATGGTTTCTAGGATTTGGAAACTGAGCCTGCTGGGCAAGAAGCTCCTCACAGCGTGAACGGCCCTCCCCAGTTTTCCCAGCCTCAAACGGGTAAGGAAGACCCCCAGCAGCCAATTAAGGGACCCAGACTCCCATGCATTTTCTCATGGGCACAAAGACAAGACAAAAGTCCTCTCTGGCGATGGCACACTGGGTATTGGTTTCTCTGGAGCTCAGCACATTCCAGGTTAATGAACTGAGCTTTTCAGAGCGGGGCACGGGGTGCAGATATTATTTACATCTTAACGATCACCTTACTTTCTAAAACTTAATTGAAACGTCCACTTATTTAAAAAAAAATACTGGTTGCCACTTAAGTAAGATTTACACCTAGTGGACTTTTCAGGTAGACACGCTAATGTCTCAGAGGGATTGTGGCTGGACAAGGGCACAGAAACATGAAGACTTGTACATTAGTATGAGAAAGAAACCACTCACACTGGCGCCTGACTCCTGCTCTAGTCGCTCAATACACAAATGTTTCTCTGTCTTGGCCTTTCTCCCTATAAGCTGCAAGTTCAAAATACTATTTGTCTTTTGCCTGAATAGACTGTGACACAGGGGATAGAGCATCAGCCTGGGACGCAGAGGACTCAGGATCAAAACCTAGAGGTTGCCAGCTTGAGTGCAAGCTCACCAGCTTGAGCCCAACGGTCACTGGCTTGAGCCCAAGGTCAATGACTTGAGCAAGGGGTCACTCAGTCTGCTGTAGCCACCGGTCAAGGCACATATGAGAAAGCAATCAATGAACAACTAAGGTGCCACAATGAAGAATTGATGTTTCTCATCTCTCTCACTTCCTGTCGGTCTCTGTCTCTCTAAATAAAAATGAAAAGAAAAACTATTTGCCTTTTGCTTTCTTTCTTATCTCCAGGTCAGCGGGTGGCTTTAGCAAGTCTGAAACTTTTTCATATACAAGGAAAATTAGGTAAGAATGTGTTAGCTATTTTTTAAACCTAAAAACGGAGTGTTTTCCAGTTTTACTGAGATAACTCACATAACAATGCATTGGATCCAGGTGTACAACATGATGATTAGATGTGTATGCATATACTGCAAAATAATCACTAAACCAAGTTTAGTTAACATCTATCACCACACATAGCTACAATTTTTTTCTTGTGATGAGAACTGTTAAGATGTACTCTGTTAGCAACTTTCAAATATACAATAGAGTATTGTTAGCTCTACTTGTTAGCTATCTTTCTAGCATTTGTGAATACATATCTCTACATGTTCACCTACGTATCACCCATTGTATGTTATTGAGCACATGCTACTATAAGCCACACACTGCTCTGGACTCTGGAGACATAATAAGGAATTTAGGTTTATCCAATGAATATGCCCTCTCATAAAAGTTACCATGGAACGGAAGGACACAAACAATAAACAAACAAATGAACAAGAATATTCCAGTGACAAATGTCATTTAAAAAGTCAGTCACAGAGGTCACAGACATCATGATGACTTCATACGCATGCTCCTTGTAGGTGAGCAGACCTTAGTTGCAGTACACATGAGGGGACGTGGTTCAGTACATTTGTCTGGCATGGGTTCTCAGGTGGAACTAAGACACTCCGAATTCAGAAAGAACTTAGGAGTATATTTACAAGTTGAAGAGGAAAAAAAAAAAGATAGGAAAGACATTCTGCAAACAATCTAAATGCAGCCTTACAAGAGTATCAGAGCTCCTTTGCAGGGAAGACTTTACGGTCCTCCATCTTACAGGTTCTTTTTACAGTTCCAGACAAAGAACCTGAAACAATAATGCATTTTTATCTGCTTTCTTAGCCTGACTTTGTGTGACAATGCCCAGAGGGAACTTCTTTTCTTTGCCTGACATGCCCATGGTACTGCTTCTCTCTCTTTTACGTCTCCTGCTCCTTCTTGTTCAATTTCCTTCCCTGTGAGCATGGCACCAAGGTTCTTCTATCCCTGAGGGCAGGAGAGGGAAGTGCTAAAACAGCAGACTCTGTGAGTGAGAGGAGTCATAAAAGGTTCCAAAGTCAAAAAAAATAAAAAAAGAGAGAGAGAGGAAAACCATAATATGGAGGCTGAACCACGTGTGATCTACCATTTCATCCACCTCGGCAAGAATGAGCTATTCGGGTGTTGGAATGCTGCCACTCTAACGTCCCATTTTTACAATAAGCTGAAACTAGAAGAGTATTATTCTTTTGGGGGGGGGGGGTGACAGAGAGAGGAACAGATAAGGACAGACAGACAGGAAGAGAGATGAGAAGCTTCAAGTTTTCATTGTGGCACCCTAGTTGTTCATTGATTGCTTTCTCACATGTGCCTTTACGGGTGGGGACTACAGCAGAGCCAGTGACCCCTTGCTCAAGCCAGCGACCTTGGGCTCAAGCCAGTGACCACGGGATCATGTCTATGATCCCACACTCAAACCAGCGACCCTGCACTCAAGCTGTTGTGCCTGTGCACAAGCTGATGACCTCGGGATTTCAAACCAGGGTCCTCTGCATCCAAGTCCAACAGTCTATCCATTGCACTACAACCTTGTCAGGCTAAAAGAGTAATATTCTGAAGTATATGATGAAGAAAGCTTCACTGAAAGATTTTCATTTGATCTGGGAAAATAATGTTGTTATAATAAAAAAAATATTCACATAGTAAAGGTTAATAAATGACCACCACCCTCCAGAGTTCAGTCTCAAGCTGCTTTTCACCGCAGGGGTACGTACCACCCTGTGCAATGACTTCAAAGATAAACACTCCTTGAACCTTGCTCGTCCTCTATAGATCTCCCTCTCAGAAAAAACACAGACAACACATCCCTGGTCTGCCCTGGACACAAAGGATGGTTTAACTAGCAAACCAAAGCCAGTGGAAATTACCTTTCTGTTCAAAAAATTAGACTGTATTGAAACAGCCACTATTGCGATTCCCAGCACTAAATCTTTCTTTCCCTGTGAAACGATAATGAGACACATTCCTCTCTTGGGAACAGATTCCCCAAGTCAGGGACACAGATTTAAAAAGTCCGAATCAGACTTTGATCATCATAATAGAAACTGTTGACATAATTTCACTGGAAAAGCAAGGATAATGAGTATACAGAGAAACTAAACAAAACTAATGCCCCACTTAACTAAGATCATATACCTTTGTCAAATATTATTTACATTTAAGGATGTAGCTCCTAATTTCCATACTAAAGTTTGTATTTCTTTAAAATGTCAACAAGCTTTACATTCTGAAGCTATTTTGCAAATGTCCCCATTTTTTTCACGTTCCTGGATAGAACAAGAAAATAAGACACTTTCTTCCTGCTGAGTCTTTGCCCTTTGGCAAACATCGCTGCATGTTCTCATTTTCTGGCATGGTGTACTAAAACGATGGTGTTCTTTTATTTACTTCCGAGCTAAGTATACCAGCACTAATATAACACTGAAGCTTCGGTCTCAGGAGACATCTCATTAGTCAACTACGGGTGCAGGAATATGAAACAGAACATGTACCTAATTGATAATAATGTAAAGGCAAGTGACAGTAATTTTGAAGGACCATTATTCATCTGCTACTTCATCACATTAGCATACTTAGAGACCAAGATGTTCATGACCAAACGACACAAAGTAGATTAGACCCTCCTGTCTCTGCCTCCTTTTCCTTTGGTTGAAAAGGCATGGAGTCCTGCAGGGGGAAGACCGGCCTCTAAGTCCATCTGGACGGCTTCAGACAGAATCAATGACCTGGAGTGTCATTTCCGAGTTACTGTTTTTGTCTTTTAACTTTGGTTAATTTTATTTCAAATTACACTACTTCAAAATTGAACCAAACTTTTCATGAAAAGACTCACAAGGTCAATGAGAGAATAAGAAAAAAAGAAGACCTTCTAGAATCCTATCTGGCCACAGAGACATGTGCAGGAGGAGGGTGCAGGGTGATGGGAAGACAAGATCTGCATTGTCCCCACCCCGACCCCAAGGGAGAGACCATAGCCAGTGGGTGGGCAGCCAGAAGCTTTGGGGTAGATAATGACCAGTTCTGACCTGCTTTTAAAAGAATTATTCTTGGATGCCCCTCAAAACATCAGGTTAGATGCAAAATCCAGGCAGAGAAGGAGACACACGACTAAGGTATCTTTACCTAAAGTTCTAAAACAGGCAAAACTCAGCTATGATGACAAGAAGAACCTGGTCTGCCTGCAGGGAGTGGGAAGCACACAAGAGGAAGGGGGGACTTTCTGGGGTGATGGAAATGAACCACATCCTGATCGCAATGACGGATACATAGCAACATACATTCAGTAGAACTCATCCAACTTCTCGTGTGCTTAACATTGGTGCATTCCACTCTAAAAAACTTTACCTCCAAATCCCCTTCACTATTGCATCCAAAAAAATAAAATACCTAGGAGTAAATTTAACCAAGGAGGTTAAGGACTTGTACTCAGAAAATTATAAAACATTGATAAAAGAAATCAAGGAAGATACAAACAAGTAAAAGCAATTACCGTGCTCATGGCTAGGAAGAATAAACATCATTTAAATGTCTATACTACCCAAAGCAATTTATAAATTCAATGCAATACCAATTAAAATACCAATGACATACTTCAAAGATATAGAACACATATTCCAAAAATTTATATGGAACCAAAAAAGAACACGAATAGCCTCAGCAATCTTAAAAAGAAAAAATAAAGCAGGAGGTATCACTCTTCCGGATATCAAGGTCTACTACAAGGCCATTATACTCAAGACAGCCTGGTACTGACATAAGAACAGACACATTGATCAATGGAACAGAACAGAGAACCCAGAAATAAACCCTCAGCTTTATGGACAACTGATATTTGACAAAGGAGGAAAGAACATACAATGGAGTAAAGACAGCCTCTTTAACAAATGGTGTTGGGAAAATTGGACATCTACCTGCAAAAAAATGAAACTAGACCATCAACTTACACCATTCACAAAAACAAACTCAAAATGGATAAAAGACTTAAACATAAGCCGTGAAACCATAAGCATCTTAGAAGAAAGCAGAGGCAGCAAGCTCTCCGACATCTGTAGCAGCAATATATTTGCCGATTTATCTCCACCGGCAAATGAAATAAAAGGCAAGATAAACAAATGGGACTATATCAAACTAAAAAGTTTTTGCACAGCTAAAGACAATAAGAACAGAATAAAAATACAAACCACACAATGGGAGAACATATTCGACAGCATATCGGATAAGGGGTTAATAACCAAAATTTATAAAGAACTTATAAAACTCAACACCAGGAAGAAAACAATCCAATCAAAAAATGGGCAAAAGAAATGAATAGAAATTTCTCCAAAGATGACATTCAGATGGCCAAAAGACATATGAAAAAATGCTCAACATCACTAATTATTAGAGAAATGCAAATTAAAACCACAATGAGATATCACCTCACACCAGTCAGAATGGCACTCATCAGCAAAACAACACAGAATAAGGGCTGGCGAGGATGCGGAGAAAAGGGAACCCTTCTGCATTGCTGGTGGGAATGCAGACTGGTGCAGCCACTGTGGAATACAGTTTGGAGATTCCTCAAAAAATTAAAAATCGAACTGCCTTTTGACCCGGCTACCCCACTTTTAGGAATATACCCTAAGAACACTGTTCGAAAAGAAGAAATGCACCCCCATGTTTGTGGCAGCATTGTTCACAATAGCGAAGATCTGGAAACAGCCCAAGTGTCCGTCAGAGGACGAGTGGATTAAAAAGCTTTGGTACATATATACTATGGAATACTACTCGGCCATAAGAAATGATGACATCGGATCATTTACAACAAAATGGTTGTACCTTGATAACATTATACAGAGTGAAATAAGAAAATCAGAAAAAAAAAACTGAGAACAGCATGAATTCATACATAGGTGGGACATAAAAGTGAGACTATGAGACATGGACAAGAGTGTGGTGGTTACAGGGTGGGTGCAGGGAGGGGTGGGTGGGATAGGGAGGAGGGGAGGGGCACAGGGAAAACCAGATAGAAGGTGACAGAGGACAATTTGACTTTGGGTGATGGGTATTCAACACAATTGAATGATAAGATAATCTGGAGATGTTTTCATTGTACATATGTACCCTGATTTATTGGTGTCACCACATTAAAGTTAATTAAAAAAGAAAAAAAAAAACTTTACCTCCATAATAAAATGGAGTTTAAAGAGAGAGGTTCATATTTCTGAAATTCTGTTGTGTGTGAGACATGTGACTACAGACCGTTCTGAGCTAACAGTGGGGAAACCCTGCTTCTGCTATGAGTCACCCCTTGAGAGAACATTCATCCACTGCAGACCTCTTCTCCTTCTACCCAGCAAGTTCCTAGACTAGGGGTCGGGAACCTTTTTGGCTGAGAGAGCCATGAACGCCACATATTTTAAAATGTAATTCCGTGGGAGCCATACAATATGTTTAACACTAACTACAAGTAAAAGTGTGCATTTTATGTAAGACCGACACTTTTAGTGTTGATAAGTGTAATAAGTCTCTGAATTCTTTTTAATAACGTTGTGATGTTGTTTACTAACCAACAATAAATAAACTACTTCTTACCATTAATGCGACTTCTGATGCTGCACGGTTTTGCTGATGGCTTTGTAGTCTGGTTGATACGTGGTGAGGTTAAGCTTCATGCAGGCGTTGAGACTTTGATCCATTAAACGTGATCGTAGGTTGGTCTTAACGCTCTTTAGATGTAAGAAAGACTGCTCACATGCATACATAGCGCCAAACATTGTCAGTACAGCAATACTCACACACTGCAGTGTGTGGTATGTGATGGGAAGAGCGTTCCAAGTTTTGACAATCAGCTGGTCCGCGGGTTGAAGTTTTTTCATTTCTCCCCACTTGTGTTTGCTCGCCAACTCTGCTTGCTGTCATGCAAGTCTTTCCAAATCTTCATTCAGTGACTTGAACTTATTCACCCACATGTCTGAGGCCTTCAGGTCAGCAACTTGTAACTCAGGTCAGCACTGTCCACTACACACTCGTGTGGATAGGTGATGAACTTAAAAAGACAAGTGTGCTCACAAAATTCTCCAAAGCGCACTTTGAATGACTGCAGGAGATTAGATGTGAAGCCTGCTAGCTGCTGGAGATCAAGATGTTGAGCAGGGTAACTTGCTGTGCATGCATCTTTAAACTCTCCCAGTTTTTCAAAGTGTAGTAAACAACCTGTTTCAATGTCACTTGTTTTCTAATGCAAATACTGCTTGTTGAAGGGATAAGACTGTATTTCTGATGTCTTGCATTTTCACATTGGGCTGGTTCAGATGTTCAGTCATGTCCATGAGATAGTAGAACTTCAGGAGTCACTCAGTGTTAGCTAACTTAGGATGCTCGATGTTTTTCATTTCAAGAAAAGTCCAGATTTCGCTCAGACAAGCCGCGAAACAGCTGAGCACCTTCCCCCTCTTGACAAACAATGCACATTGCTGTGCAGAAGCAGACCAGGATAATTATTCCCAACTTCATCCAGCAGTGTTTTAAACTGGCGATCATTTAAAGCTCGAGCAACAATAAAGTTGACTACCCAAATGACCAGCGACATCACCTCACCAAGCTGCTAGCCACACATTTGAGCACAAAGCGCCTCCTGATGTAGGATGCAGTGAAAACTTAGGATGGGTCTCTTTTCATGTTTACGAAGAGGCACTACGAATCCTCTGTTTTTCCCCATTATGCACGGAGCACCATCAGTACACACCAAAATAAGTTTATCCATCGGTAGATGTTTTTCTTTAGTAAACTCAGTGAAAGACTTGAATAAATCTTCCCCTCTTGTTGCCTCTTTCATAGGCAAAACAGCAAGAGTTTCCTCACGTAGTGTGTCACTGACAGCATACTTTGCAATCACGCTGAACTGGGATAAATGGCTTACATCTGTTGACTCATCCAAAGTGAGAGAAAAGAATGGTGCTGCATTTATGTCTTTCACCTGTGTTGCCTCAATTTTATTTGCCATCAAGATGGTACAATATTGAACAGTTCTTGACAACAGAGGCATGTCTTTTATTTGTTTGATTATCTTGTCTTTATTCGAAAAGTCGTCAAAAAGTTCATTGGCAACATCAAGCATGAATGTTTTGGCATACTCCCCATCTGTGAATGGCTTTCCATTTCTCACAATTGCTAAAGCACAAGCAAAGCTAACCGAATTCCAGTCACCTTGTTGGGTTCAAACACAGAGTTGCTGCTGACTAGCTTGCACTCTGCACAGTAGCTCTTGACATGCTTTCTTCCTGCTGTTCCCCACTGGATATTTCGATGCAAATGTGGTATGGCTTGTGTCGACATGCCGCTTTATATTTGACCATTTCATTGATGCAATTTTATCATTGCATATTAGACACACTGCAGAACCTGCTCTCTCCACAAAGGCGAATTCCTCTGTCCATTCCTGCTGAAAAGTACGATACTCCTCATCTTTTTTTCTTTTAGCCATCTTCTTCGTCAAAAGGGTTTCTGCAATTAGCTAGCTGACTACTTGATTAAGAAAAGGAAAGTTTACTTCCTAACCTCACAATGACTCATGTATGTTGAGCATTATCCAATAAAACTTTGGTGTTGTCCTGGAGGATAGCTGTGATTGGCTCCAGCCACCTGCAACCATGAACATAAGTGGTAGGAAATGAATGGATTGTAATACATGAGAATGTTTTATATTTTTAACGTTATTATTTTTTTTTATTAAATATTTGTCTGCAAGCCAGATGCAGCCATCAAAAGAGCCACATCTGGCTCACAAGCCATAGGTTCCTGACCCCTGTCCTAGACTAATGATGAGCATCGTTCTAAGCATCTCTGAAATAACTCACAAAACGTTGAGAATTCCCCATGCCATCTCTTAATAATAATAATAACAATGTGACCAATGAGACAGCAGCTGCCATCTTGCAGAACACAGTGGCATCTCAGTTAAAACGCACTCGCTTCCCCTGGATGGGACTGCGTCCCTAACATGTGGTACCGCCACACCACCCACCCCACCGAGCCAGCCCTGTGACCTCTGATGAATGGAGAGGCTCTCAGTAATGCTGACCAAATGGCAACTGAATAGAATGCTTTCTCAAAACAGAGATGAAAGCCATCTTCTATAAATGATGCACCGCTGAACCGGCACATGCAGAATTCTTTTTTTTTTTAATATTTTATTATTATTAATTTTAATGGGGTGACACCAATAAATCAGGGTACATATGTACAATGAAAACATCTCCAGATTATCTTATCATTCAATTGTGTTGCATACCCGTCACCCAAAGTCAAATTGTCCTCTGTCACCTTCTATCTGGTTTTCCCTGTGTCCCTCCCCTCCTCCTTATCCCACCCTTCCCTCCTTCCCCCCACCCCACATGCAGGATTCTTAATGATTGCCCCCCCAAACGGTCCACCAGGAGTCATGCTGGGTGGAGCTGCAGCAGAGAGACACAGCCCCATTGAAGGAGCTAGCGGGGGGCCAGAGCGGCAGCGGCTCCTAGCTCCTCACCCTGATCTGGGGACTACTTCAAGTCTGTGGCTAGTCTTCTCATCTTCCACAGTCAGGAACACCCCGATGTGAAGTTGTGCAGGGGAACATCTATGTGTCCTTAGAACCTATGGAGAGCCAGATAGGACCCCAGCCACCTCCACCAACCAACAGATAAAGCTGAGAGTGAGCTGAACACCCATAGGGACCCACGTTATGTGTCCTGGGAACTGCCCCATCCGGTACAGCAGAGTGACCTCCACCCTGGTATGAGTTGTCTGCCCTGGGACCCCCTATGGCTGACTCTTGAAGAACATGCATTTGAACCATGCAGGTCCACTTACATGTGGATTTTTTTTTTCAACAAATACTGTAAATGTATTTTCTCCTTCTTAGGATTTTTTAAAATTTTCCTATTGACTTAAGAGAGAGACAAATGGTGTTTTACTGAATTGAATGCTTGAAACTTGTATGGTTTTGCGCACCAACGTCATCCCAAAAAAATAAATTAACCAATCAACCAATTAATTATCTGTGGGGAAAAAAAAGTTCACGGTGAGGTCAAAGCCATAACAACTGCAACAAAAAACCTTATACATCAAGAGAGGAGCATCTCAAGTCAGCTCCTCTTTTTCTAAACCACCCACAGCAGAGTGGACATTGTTAGTTTTATCACCAGAAGATTTAATTTCCTAAAGTGACATAGACCTTTAAATTAGTATTTAATGACCTTCTAAGGACAGTGGAATAATTTTCCCTAGGCTCATTTTATTCTTGATACAAACAAGAGCAATCCAAAACAAGCAGCACAGCCTGCCTAAGCTAGCCTTTTTGTCCACATATATTCAACACTTTTTCTAAATGCCTACGGGTTGAACGCCAGGATCAAGGTATTATAGGGCTAGTTTATTAAGGTAATTAGCCAATATAAGACACTAACAGCTCAATCACAAATCCTTTGTTGTTATTCATAAATAAAAAATGTAGAAAATTCAGGCAAACAGACACTATTTTATTTGTCCGAGTAACTGGACAACTGTTTCCTAATGGCATCTGAAGTATTTCACAGTAGAAATGGTAACAAGTGTGCTTCCTGGAATTCAGTGCCTCTGAAATCTGTGTACCTACTTTTTTTAGGAGCCTGAACCTCAGTAATGGATTTATGAAAACAGAGACTATTTTCTTATCCAACTTTGTGGTGTGGTTTTTAAATAATGAGTATCCCCAAACAGATCTGGGTTTCCACTTTAAGATGAAATTGCTACTTACTCACCGCTAACTCTGTTCTCTTCAAGAGGGAAAAAACAACCCATAGAATATTATAGGCGGCACTTTAAAGAAAATGACCATTACGTACCATTCACGGAGAAAAATACAAAAGATCCCATTTCTGAAGTCACTCAGGTGGAAGGAACCTGGCTTTCACCACAAACCACTTTCCCTCGGTGTAAGAAAACCCCTACGTAGGACTGATCAAATTTTACATTTCCCATTGCTGGATTTAACAGTTGTTTGTTTGGCTGGTTTTTTTGTTTGTCTTTTTATGGTAGAGTTTCTTTGGCTCTTTTCTTTCCTATTATAAGTCTTGGGAGCTTTTGCAAGTTAGAGGAAACATAGGGAGAAAAAGTGGAAGTCAGGCTAAAAGTTTTGGGGAGTGGGTATTGTATATCAGTTTGTCACTCTTTTGCATAAAGCTGTCCTGTTGTTACCCATTACGTTTTTGGAAGAAACCAACCCCCCTAGCAGGGGCCATCAGTCCCTGCAGGAGTGGAGCTCTGCCTGCCTCTCTGACCTCCTACCACCTGCCACCACTCACTGGTCCTTCTCATTGCCACCTTTCTTCTCTCCCTCAGCAAGGCCCAGAGCATTCCTGCCTCAGGGTCTTTGCACTGGCAATGCCCCTTCCTCCCAAAGCAGCCTTCCCTGAGACCCTCTCTACTCAAGCATCACCTGCTGATGGGGGTTCTTCTGGGTTTCCCTAGCTAAGGGGTCTCCTCTATTTTCTTCATAGCACTTGTCCCTGTCAGCTCACTTATTCCATCTGTCCTGCTGAAATATAAGTCCCAGGAGACGAGGGAGTGGGAGGGGACCCGACTGCAGAATAGTTCCTGGTCCTCCAAGCATGTTTAATCGTGTGTGTGTGTGTGTGTGTGTGTGTGTGTGTGTGTGTGTGTGTTAAGAACTTGGAATGAGTGTCATGTCAGTAGAAAACATAAGTCCAATGGTTTCTGCAAAGACATACCTCTTTTTAGCTTCGTTCCTCATCTCTAGATTAGGTTCTGACCCTCTGAAATCAACTCCTCCATCTCACTACCCCGTCCCGGCTGGTGGAGGTCACCCACCAGTCATTTGGGGAACAGACAAGGGCCCGACGGTCGTGTATTTGACATCTTAAGAACGAGCCTTCTTTGAGAAGTGACTGAATTGAGCAGGGAAAACAGAGCAATGTGTGGTCGAATAGAACTGGGGCTCTGGGCAGCTCTGGACGCCACTGCTTCCATGAAAGTTTGTCTCCCTTCCATGAAAAAAACACTTCCATGAGGGAAACCTGGACAATGCATCAGCCAAAGGAAAAAATAAAAATTGATCCTAATTCCTTCAATCAGAGAGAATTATTGTTTTGTTTTGTTTGAATTTCAGTTTATAGTTTTGTTTTCGATTTGTGCATGTAGAAGCTTTTAAAACAAAAATTAACTCTCTGCATCACCTCTGTTGGCTGCTTTAAAAAAAAAAAAACCTAACAGCACATGATGAGTATATAACATAGCTTAGTGTTGATACTTGATTTAACAACTATCTATCGAGCTTGAAGGATCCACCAGGGAGAGTTTTTTGGGAGCCGACCATTTTTACTGCTCTGGACACGCTAGGTGCAGTCTCAGAGAGAAACTGAAACTTCAGGTCATTCTGAAATGCAGAAGAGCAAGGTGATCAGAACTTCAGAGAACCAAAGCTTATTTTCAGTGAAGTTAGGAGTCCCACGGGGAGTCCTGACCGAGCACAGGATGCATCAATCTGGAACAGGCGCCAGGACTCTGAATGCTTGTGGGTTGGTTAAGCAGATGCATTCTGCAAAGATGGTATGAAGACTGGGGATGAGATGAGGAGGGCGTGGAAGGGAGGGTTGAAGACAGAGACTGCTACAGGGAAAGCATGCTCTCCGTTCGTGAAAAGTCAAGTCTAGAGCCCCAAACCACCAACAAGACCAGTGTGAGAGGCTTTCCCGGATGGCAGCACCCAAAGGGCCAAGCGATGCTGAGCAAACAGCTTTCACCCAAGTCGCAGAGGGCTGACCACAGACCAGCAGGTGTAAGAACACGCTCAGCCCAGTCTTGATGGCAGATGTGAGTGAAACAGGAACGTAATGACACTTGGGTCTCGGAGATGGCAGGGGCCTGCAAGTCATGACAGGTCCCCCAGCAAGATGCCCAGGAAAACGGATGACGAGAGGGGAACATCACTGGTGGCAGTCAGGAGAGCTTTTGCAGGTGCTGTGAGCTCTGCCTTTTAGTGCTCAGCTGGAAGAGGGGGTTAGGACAAAGCAGCAGGATGCAAGGACAAAGAGTGGATGGAAGGAAGGCAGGTGCTTCCTTCCGGTTCACAGGAAGGGCGAGCCTACGGAGAAGCTGGAGCAGAGAAATACCTTCTGTGGTTTCAGTTTGGCAAAAAAAAAAAAAAAGAAAGAAAAGAAAAGAAAGTTCAAGCAAGTTTGAGAGAAGTTCAATGGGAAAAACAGGGGCGTTAGGCTTGTGGCTTACAGCTCCTGGTTGCATAGGAGTTGCAAGACAGTGAGTCTACATGGGGGTTGCAGGACACACCAGGTGCAGCATGTGAAAATATACTTTCAATCCCCTACCCTTTCTGACCCCTGCTGGGCCTGCCCCCGAACACCCACTTACTGGCAAATGCATTCCCACGACCCTGACTAATCACACCGTGAACCTTCCAGGAGACCGACCAGTGTCTAGGTTGTGTATCATCATGTGTGTACATATTGCAGGAGAAAGAAGCTTCTCCCTTCTTCCCTCTTGGCTGGCTCATAATTCAATCGACCTCAGACATACTAACAGGAGGTAAAAAAATTAATTGTAGACCTACAGGAACCCTAAAGAGATGAGGCACAAAGAAGTGACCAGGGCAGGCAGCCTTTATACCTTCTAGGTAAAGAAACAATAAATTTGTGGAGAACTGATGCAACAAAGGGGTTTGAGCTTAGGGGAGCAAATGAATGAGAAATAACAGGTTTGTTCATATAGTCTTCTCGACCCTGAATTTCTTACCCCTGGAGATAAGGATGCTCCTGCCCTCCTAGCGTAACGAAGATAACTTAATGGAGACATGAGGGCATCAGCATGTTCTTGCATCTGCTGCCTGCCTTGAGAAACTTTAATTCAAAATAGTCAAGGAGCCAAAGTGGCATGGCCTTCCCCCATTCAGTATCATCTCTCTTTACCATCACCCTAAAGTTCTCTGAGGTCAGGGTCCTTGCATGATTTGTAACTGAGGTCCCGCAGCACTAAGACTGATGCTGCACACTATGAAGAGGCTCAATTCGTGTTTGTTGAATGACTATATGACCTCTGCCTCCTACAAGCCAAAGGCTACAGATCCCTCCAGGCCTCTCTGTAGGGTTCCAGGCAATGCTGCCTATGTGCACACTAGCCTGGTTACCCCCCAACATGAATAACTGAAGTTGGTTCTTTGGGTTCTCTTCCTCCCCGAGCCCCCATCACAGCACCTTGTTCAGCACTAGAAACCAGGCAGGGTGCTCACAGGGGGACCCCAGAAGAGTAATGAAGCATCCAGGTTCAGGAACCAGGCTGGCTGGCTGGGCACTGTGAAATGTAAACAGAAGTGCCAACCACACAGGGCCATCCTACGGGCAGTTGGTGGACTCCCTGCAAAGCCCTCAGGGTCTGGCTCTACCATCGCTCTCCGTGGGTGTGATTATTATGATTTTCTGGCCAAGCCACCACCGCCAAGGCTGCTACCCTGCCCCCGTGAGACCTCACAGCCCCGCACTGTGTGGAACTCTCATGTGAAAGGTAAAACTAGCTTTCTCCAACTTTGAATAGGACACTTCTTTTTGTCTCCTTTTCAATCACAGATTACATTCAATATTATCTTGTATAAGTTTCCAGTGTACAGTGCAGTGGTTAGACAGTCACACTCTTCACAAGGTGGTCCCCCAAATGTTTCCAGTGCCACCTGCAACCGCACATAGTTATCACAATATTACTATGTTCCCTTTGCTGCACTTGACATCCTGGGACTGTCCTGAAACTGCCAACCTGTCCTTGCCAACCCTTACCCCTCTCCATTCAACCTCCCAGCCCTGCTCCCTTCTGGCACCTGTCTGTCCTGTGTCTGTGAGTCTGGTTCTTTTTGTTCACTTACATTGCACTGTAGGTCCCACACATAAGTGAAATCATGTGGTATTTGTCTTTCTGTCTTGTTTGACTTAGCATAACACCCTCTGGGCCATCTATGCTGCAAATGTGACACTCGTATATGAGCCACCACAGCAGCTGGTATCGTTCGCTAATACCTCTCAGAGGGTGTCCTGTGTTTGCTGCAGGTCCCTCTCTCTTCCTGGAGACCAGGCAGGTGTTCATGAGAACCAGGGCAAGGACAGATGTGATCACACTCTGAAACACCCCTTCCCTCATCCCTGAGGGTTTGTTCCTGCATTAATGCAAATTCTTTCCGGAGAAGGAAGTATTAGCCACCCACATTTACACTCCACTGGCCTCCCTGACAACTCCCCTCCCTGTGCTCACAACTCTACCCAACCAGCTGTTGAATCAGAATAAAGATTAAATAACACTTGGTTTATTTTGTAAACTGAATGACAAAAGACACAGTGCATCCAATGGGTATAATCGAAAAGCCCAGATGCCCGCGACTGTCATCTCGCCCTTGGATTCAAATGCACATCCCAGAACACCCCTTTTTCCTGCTGCGGGGGCACCAGGGGCCTGGCCGACTATGAGTAAAGTTCACTTTTCTCCTGGCTGGCTGCATTGACTCTTTCTGTACTTCCTCAGTTTGTCCTGCTTGGGGACACTGCCACACAGCACACAACATTGTTTTTGCACACAACCTCATCCTGTATTGGACGTAACCACCCTAAACCTCTACACACCCCAAAATGCCACCAACAGAGAAGATTCTGACTGTTTGAAGAGGTGGAAAGATTTTCATCATATCATATCACTGCCAATAATTTGTTGAAGTCAAACAGAAACCCTATTTCTGAAGCTGGAAATATCAGTGTTCTTTCTGCCTGCCACCAATTCAGCCAAGTAAGTTGAGAGCCGGAGACAGCATTTTTATGGGTGTTCTATTCAGATGGCTGGCAACCTGAGGAGGTGCGGGGTTATGTTCCCAAAGCCTATCCCAGCCAACCTTCCTACAGGGGGCAGAAAAGGGGTAGGTACGGGGTTTGGGAATTTCACAGGAGAGTCAATCAGATCAAAGTCAAAGTTAATTGGATCATAGTTAGCAGGTGTTCTGTCCTTGGAGCACCACAGCTGTGCTTGCAGATCTCTCAGGGCACACAGGTGGATTCCTTGCGGATCTCGCGAAGTCATGCTGGTGAGCTCAGGCCTCCCAGGTCCTGGAACAAAGCGTCTACCTGCATTACCCACCACTGACCATAACCAAGCCACCATCACTCAAGCTAAAACGTTAATTTAACTCTTGAGCTCCTCCATCATTTCCACCCATTCTCTCACAGGTCTCCTCCCGGGCAGGAGTCCACGGTGATGTCCTCAGACCTCTTCCCTTTCCCCGACCCCTCTTACCCACTTTGGAAAAGCCATTCACCACCTATCTCATCATTACCCATTTCCCTGATCATAACCTTGAGTCTCAGGCTTCCACCCCATAGTGGCCCATCATGGCATGACCCTCGCCCCTGGCAGGTGTCTCCTTCAGAGCAACTCTAAGGTTTGTTATTGAAATAACACTTGTTATGCCTGACCTGTGGTGGCGCAGTGGATAAAGCGTCGACCTGGGAATACTGACGTCATCAGTTCAAAACCCTGCACTGGTCTGGTCAAGGCACATATGGGAGTTGATGTTTCCAGCTCCTCCCCCCTTTCTCTCTTTCTCTCTCTCTCTCTCACACTCTGTCTCCTCTCTAAAATGAATAAAATAAAATTTAAAAAAAAAGAAAAATAACGCTTGTTATCCTGCTCTAACTGGGAAGGAAAAAATGTTGGAGACATTCTAAGGTTACAATCTTTGGGAGGGAAAAATAATGTATTAGCCTCCTACTCCGGCCCCTCCTGCGTGAAAGCACTTAACCTGTGAAGA
This sequence comes from Rhynchonycteris naso, assembly GCA_037038555.1. Lineage (NCBI taxonomy): Eukaryota > Metazoa > Chordata > Mammalia > Chiroptera > Emballonuridae > Rhynchonycteris > Rhynchonycteris naso. The sequence continues at coordinate 212,861,288 of CM072995.1, read as the reverse complement.
CAACGGGGTAGGACATCTCCAGCGTGGCGCCACGTATCAGGACACAGGGAGAAACAAGCCAGGTGCACACCTGGACACAGTGACACACATGATTCCAGAGGTATACAGAACAGCACGAAGCCCACGCTGGTGGAAATAAAACCCCACCTGGCCCACGCTGGCATTCCTCCCATATTAAATAAGATGCCTAGCGCCTTTCAACAGGTTGGCGTTTGGCCCACTTAGAACCAATCATGGAACTCTCGCCTAAGCTGGTCCCCACAGGTGACCAGTGTGGTAATGCCCATCATCTGTGCAAGATGGGCGGGCGTGACAATGCCAGAGCAGAAAATCCCTGTGTCTACCACAGCCATTTGCCGGGAAGTGTCGGCTCCTCGGTGACGTTATCACGAAGCAACCTGTGTTAAATCTGAAAACCATAAATGTCGTACAGAAGCAGGAATTACTTACAGATAGATAAGTCTAGAGGAACGCTTAAAATCTGCGAGATAACAGAACGAGATGCCAACAGATTGCTTGTTTTGTGGTTATTGTCTTGGGTTGGGGGTGGGGGGCGCAGGGAACTTAAGAGGACTATGTCCAAGCAATCGCTACAAATCATACACCATGCCCCCCTCGCCCCCACGCCCACCTCACCCCCGTACCTCCCCAGCCCCCCCGCCTCCCCCCTTCACATCCCCCCCGTACCCCTGTGCCCCAGCCCTGGAACAGTCGATCAATCCATCGATTGATTGCTCCACCCGCCTCAGAGAGCTCGGTGCTCGCTGTAAGTCACAAAGCAGTGGCTGCGCCCGCATTGGGGGTCACCTGCTCCCCTGCACCAGCAGCCTCATGCCACACCATCTGACACAAAGCAACAGACCTTGCTGAAGGCAGGGAAGGAAAAAACAATTTAGGGTATGAGCTATAGCCATAGTGACCACACACAGGGTGACCTATTTTAAAACAGCTCATTTTAAAAAATAATAGTCATCATAAAATAAAAATTAAAAAACAAAAAGAAAAAACAACCAATCTTCCATCAGTTTTTCAAGGCAGGCCCCCCCTGCACACACGTTTTTATATAGAAGCCTGGAAGGGTTTTGCGTTCGTTGGTAGATGGGTTACCGTAACCCGCATGAATGCAGGGAGGAGGAATCAGAGCCTGCCGGCACCCTGGCTGCCCACAGGGGGCAGGGACTGACCCAGTGCATCTTCACTGTGGACGTGGCCTTGTGTCCCTCCCAGTTACCCTCTGCACTGCCCTGGATTAGGCTCCCAGGCTTCCCGACTGAGTTCTGACCTGTCGGCTCCCATACCTCTCCCTTCCTGCCCTGTCCACACATCCATGCTGCCTGAGCTGCTGCCCATGTTGTCCACCCTTCCTTCACTCCTTTGTCCATCCATACTGCTCCTTTCCCTACAATCCTGTAACCGCAGAACTGGCTTGGGATGCTCCTTCCCTGTTTAGCGAAGTACTGGGCTGCTTTTCGGAGAGCACAGACCAAAACCGCAGGTCCTGCAGTCCAAGGACATGCAGAGGAGAGAAGTCTGATCTCCAGCCGCACCCAGAACCAAAGTCCAGTCCCCACAATGCAGAACCGGAGCACCAGGCATGGATCGAACTTGAGCTGGGAGCCCTCCACCGTCAACCACCACACTCCCAGGTCCTCCGATGAGAGCTCGCTGGCCAGATATCCACATCCCTGTGTCCCTAACCCTTTAAGGACCCTTGGCCCAACCCAGGGAGCAGGACAAACTTAAGACACCACTAGGTCCCCATCTCCTCTGCTGGTTGCTTCTCGAGCAAATAAAACTTTCCTTCCACCAGACCCTGACGTTTTGAGTTTTTACTTTGCAAGGCGTCAGACACATGGACTTCAGTCCACTGACACTTCTACCAGGGCTTCTCTGATTGGATGTTCTTGTCACACAGTGCACGAGCTCGCCCCAGACCCTCCATGCAGAACATCAGCGGCATAACACATAGCCACACTGTCAGGTTCAAGTATCTGCTCTTACTCTGCCCCCTCGACACTTCTGCCCAGTGCCAGACGGCCTCACCCTAGGCACATGCCAGGCCCATGTCATTAAGCCTGAGACAGGACGACGGCCCTCCCTTAGACCTGCCCATCAGAAAGAGACACAGAGCAGGCTTCATAGGAGAGCTAAATGCATGTTCCAGCTACTACATCAGAAGTGTTTAAGCATCATTCTCAAATGAGAGAGCTCAACCCAGGGTTTTCTTTAGAAAAAGGCAGCAGGAGAGACTCAACCCTGAAGGTTCAACCGTGCTTTACAATTCTTCCCCGGCCTGGGCACAACTGCATTCTCAGATGTTTATAAGGTGGGGAGCCTTCCTCAGTCTTTTTTGCTCTCTTATATTGGGATAACCTGGCAGATGACCATGTCTGTATAACTCACGGTTGAATCACCACAGCTTAGAATGTTTCATATTTTTATTTGAAAAATGTAGACAGGGATCATCTTCCATAAGGAACAGGGAGATGCCTTTAAAATAGAAGACACCTGCTCCACTTGAGTCGCTCTGCTCAACTCCTGGACGTCATTAACAAGGAGAACTAGAATGCACACTCTGGAATCACATAAACGGTGGGGCACAAGTAGGCTTACAGTTGCTCGTATGGGAAAAGATACAATTTAATTAATAACTAATAATATAGGAATAAACTCTAGGTTTTTGAGTACCCACAACTGTAGACCTACTTTGCCCCACCCACCCTAGATACAGGGCCGTTATCTCACAAGCCCTCAGCTGTTCCCTTATCGCTGAGAAACATCAGCTGAGAGGCACATTAACTCCTGCGTTTATCACTGAAACTCAGTCCTGATGGGTTTCTATTTAAAGCCGATTCGGGCCTGACCAGGCGGTGGCGCAGTGGATAGAGCTTCGGAGTGGGATGCGGAGGACCCCAGTTCGAGACCCCAAGCTCACAAGCTTGAGCACGGGCACGGGCCCATCTGGCTTGAGTGAAGGCTCGCCAGCTTGGACCCAGGGTCGCTGGCTCCAGCAAGGAGTTGCTTTGGTCCACTTAAGGCCCACGGTCAAGGCACATGTGAGAAAGCAATCAATGAACAACTGGGGTGTCGCAATGGCAACGAAAAACTAATGATTGAGGCCTGACCTGTGGTAGCGCAGTGGATAAAGCGTCGACCTGGAACATAGAGGTCACCAGTTCGAAACCCTGCACTGGTCTGGTCAAGGCACATATGGGAGTTGATGCTTCCAGCTCCTCCCCCCTTTCTCTCTTTCTCTCTCTCTCTCTCTTTCTCTCTGTCTTTGTCTCACTCTGTGTCTCATCTCTAAAATGAATAAATAAAAAAAAGAAATTTTAAAACTAATGATTGATGCTTCTCACCTCTCTCCATTCCGGTCTGTCTGTCCCTATCTGTCCCTCTCTGACTCTCTCTCTCTGTCCCTGTAAATAAATAAAATAAATAAATAAATAAACCCGACTCGGTATAATGGAGAACGGGAAACTGAACCGGGTCCATGACTGCTGGTGGCTTACTTTCTAAAGCTGAGTGATATCATACCTATCAGAAGAGATAACTACAATGCACATAAAACAAACGCAGGACACTTGCACATAAAACAAACGCAGGACACTCACAGATAAGCTCTCCAGCAAAGGTGAACATCCTGAATTCTTCTGCCAAGGGAATTACATCACGGTGGGCGGAACATCTGGAAATAGACATCTCTGAGTTCATATTCCAGTTCTGCCACCGCTGGTGGTGACAGCAAGTTATGCAACGTATACTTTCACTTGATAAAAAAAGGATAATCTCTCATATCTTCCACAGGAAAGGCAATAACATAAATAAAAATGCAAAAATGCTAGTTTCTTTTTCCTCTCCTGCAGATGTCATTTAAATGGCTCATCAAACCACTGCCATACTGACCATTGCCCAGGGTCCTGTTTTTAAACCTGCCTGGATAGCAGTGACCGTAGGACCTTTGCACTTACTGTCTCCTGTGCCTGGATGGCTCATCACCAAGATCTTGTCACAGCTCACTTCTCATCCTTCACCTCTCAGCTGGAATCTCAAAACCTCAGAGAACTCTCCTGGGCTCCGAAAGCTGCCACGCCTATGTATCACCATTTGGCTACAGGAACTCATCTTATTATTTGTTGGTTTCACTGTTTATTGATCAATTTCCCCGACACACACACACACACACTTATCTCCATGGAAGGAGAGGACCTGAGCCCCTCCATCACTGCCAGAGCAGCCGTGTGAGGCCTGACCATAAGAACACCAGAGAAGCAGGTGGTGAATGAAAAGGTTATCGCCTTAGAAAGGGCACTCTGGCCATAGTGTGAAAAATGGCTGGTTCAAGAAAAGGCAACACTATGGAGACAATAAAACAATAAAAGTATCAGTGATTGCCAGGGTGCTAGGGGAAGGGAGGAGTGAATAGGCAGGACACAGAGGATTTGCTGGGGGGTGGGGGTGGGGGAGCAGTGAAACTTTCCGCATTATACTATAATACTGGGTACATGTCATTATCCCTGTGTCAAAACCGATGGAGTGCCCAGTGCCAACAGTGGGCCCTCATGTAAAATGTGGACTGCCAGTGCTAGCAAGGTGTCGTTTATCGATTTTAACAGAGTGAACCCTGAGGTAAACTATGGGCTTTGGGTGATAATGACAGGCAATGGCTGTTTATTAGCTGTAATAATTGTACCTCTGGGGAGGATGATGTTATATAACTGGGGGGGGCCACGCAGGTGTGGATGCAGTAAGTATCTGGGGAACCTCTGTGCTTTGCTCAGTTTTGCTGTGAACTGAGAACTGCTTGGAAATGTAAAGTTTATTTTTAAAATATGGATCGAAGAAGGCAAAACTCTAGACAGGGTGATGGGATAATAACTGTGGCATAGTCCAGGCAAGATACAGCAGGCTGAAACTACAGTTCAATAGGCACCCCTACTGGCCAGGGCTTTTATCCTCTCAGTCATCAAGGTCCCTCCCAAAGCACGTCACATTGACATGGACAGGACACCATGCATGCACACTCCCTGGCACCGAGTATAACGGGTCTCGTACCTGTATTGATCCGTCTCTTTCTGCTTTTCACTAATATTTTAAAAAATGATATTAATCTAAACAGCCAATTCCTATCACACAGGCTCTTAAGAAATTTACCATCAACTAAATCCCAAAATAACTGTAAAATACTGTCGAAACAAATCGTATGGAGCTTACTTACATTCTAGAGGAATAGCACTGAAGTGGCACCTGACCATCCCGATCTTCTCTATAAGCTTCAGTTTATTCTGCTGATTGGGTTCCCTTAGAAGACAGTCAAGTCCGTACACCCTTAAAAGTGCACTCTTCTTTTGGGTATTGGTCCTAATGACTTCACCCCCTTCTAGTTTTATACACTCCCTCTCAAAGCTCTGCGTTCACTGGATAGACTGGTTCTGAGATGGAGGCGTTTATTTCCTCAGGTACCTCCCTGTCTGCATCGTGTGCCACGACCACAGCTAGGGACAGAGAGAGATCTGCCTCCAGCCTTCTCTTCACTCATCAGCTGTTACCCAGGCCAACTACTCAGCCTCTCACTGCCTGTTTTCTCATCTACAAAACATAAACACTCAGATGTGCTGCAGAGCGTGGTTGCGAAGAGTCAATGGGCTGATAGGAAATACTTAGCAGAGTGCCAGCCAATACTAAACCCTCAGCGTGTGTGTGTGTGTGTGTGTGTGTGTGTGTGTGTGTAAGACCTAGTCCTCTAAATGTGTTCGCATTGTGAGTTCCTGACAGTACCACTAGATTTCTTTTTTTCCTGAAATTTTAAATACAGTACATGTTCTAATTTAAAGATCATTTACTCCAAGATATCATGCATTTCTATAACGTAGGTATCCAGTGTCTCAACTATAAGACAGTGGGCTCCGTGAGGACCAGGAGCTTGGTTGCCTGTCTTGTTCAAAACTGGACCCCCACCCTGGTTGGTTGGCTCAGTGGTAGCATCAGCCAGGCATATAGATGTCCCAAGTTTGATTCCTGGTCAGGGCACACGGGAAAAGTCACTATCTGCTTCTCCACCCCTCCCCCTCTCCCTTCTTCTCCCTCTCTCTTCCTTTCCCATAGCCATGGCTCGATTGGAGCAAGTTGGCCCCAGGCCTTGAGGATGGCTCCATGGCCTCCACCTCAGGTGCTAAGAAGAGCTCGGTCGCTAAGCAACAAAACAATGCCCCAGATGGGCACAGCATCGCCCCCTAGTGGGCTTTCCAGGTGGATCCCTGTCGGGGTGCATGCAGGAGTCTGTCTCTGCCTCTCCTCCTCTCACTGAATTAAAAAAAACAAAACCGGATCCCCAACATCTAGTATAGTTTCTGGGACAAACAAAGGGCATGCAAATACTTGTTGAAAACACTTGCCCTGGCTGGAGAGTTCAGTGGGTTAGAGTGTCATCTCCATATGCAAAGGTTGTGGGCACACGGTGTGGGATTGAGTGTTTCAATCCCTGGGCAGGGCACATACAGCAACAGATCAATGTTCCTGTCTTGCTCTCTCTCCCTTCTTCTCTCTCTAAAACCAATAGTTTAAAACCAAAAAAATAAAAAAGACAACTCTTAGTCAATTAGGAAACATATGGATCCTTGTCTGCTCTGCCTTACTCCACTAACACAAACTGGGGGATGACGAGGCATTCTCTCAATTCCCATCAATTATACATCACTAACCACACCTTCTTGCACATCAGAATTAAGTTCTCCTTGCTGATGCTCTGTATTCTGAGTGATTACAATGTCATCTTATTAGACACAGAAATAAACTACGCTCTTCTTGTAAGCTTAACACATGCACTGGAACTAGTTTTGTAGCCATTATGTGAAATTTGCTGTTGATTGTTATGGCTGTTGTCACAAACATGTTTGAGCACAAAAATATGAGAGCATTTTATGAACACTAGTTTTGATTCCTTCCTGACATATGTTCAAATTCAACAATAGTCTACTATTGAGTGAGCAGGTTGGCGCACCAGCCTAATATAAATATTAACAGTGTAATTCTACAGACTGGAAGGCTGGGGAGTTAATAAGTGTTCACTGAGAATCTCCCGTGCATAACCGCTCTAGCAGTGAGTACAAGAACGAAGTTACATAAACCTGAGAGCCCAGAGGCTTCTACCTTCACTAGGTTCCCCTTTCATGCCACAATACTGAGCAACCTGTTCTAAGGTCAAGATAACGGCGGTAGTGGTTGTAAGAAGCAGTCAGGACCATCACCGTTATCCAGCCCAAGCATAGACCTTCTTGGCTTATGATCACTTTCCTGTGATAAAAGGGAACACACAAGGTCCTGGCAGGAGAGCTCAACTGGTTGGAACACCATCCCAATACGCCAAGGTCGTGGGTTCGATCCCTGGCAGGGCACACAAAGAATGTGTAAATAAGTGGAACAACAAACTGATGTTTCTCTCTCTCTCTTTTCCCCTTCATCTGTCTCTCTAAAATAAATCAATAAAAAAATACTTTCACCTGACCAGGCGGTGGCGCAGTTGATAGAGCATCAGACTGGGATGCAGAAGACCCAGGTTCGAGACCCCGAGCTCGCCAGCTTGAGCGTGGGCTTATCTGGCTTGAGCAAAAAGCTTGTCAGCTTGGACCAGGGCCCCTGGCTCCAGCAAGGGGTGGCTCGGTTTGCTGAAGGCCCACGGTCAAGGCACATGTGAGAAAGCAATCAATGAACAACTATGGTGTTGTGGCGGCAACGAGAAACTAATGATTAATGCTTCTCATCTCTCTCTGTTCCTGTCTGTCTGTCCCTATCTATCCCTCTCTCTGACTCTCTCTCTGTCTCTGAAAAAAATAAAATTAAAATTAAAAAAAATTCTTTCTTTCTGGTTAAAAATAGAAAAAGTCATTTTTGCTCCACTCTTACCTTTGGAACCACTGAAAAATGAGACACAGACTGACCACAATAAAGAGAAGACACAACTCCACACCACAATAGATGAAGAGGTACCAAAGGCAGTGAGACTTGATCTATATCTCGGGAGAACACTAACAGCAGGCCTGAGAGGCTGCTGTCACAGGGCATGATTTATTTATCTGCTAATCTGATTTTCTTCAAATCAAGTCTTTGCAAAGATGGGGCTGATTTTTTCCATAATCTAATCTAATTCTGCCCGGGCTTGTTTAAATGTCACCAACGCTGGAGGAATGTGCAAAAGAGGTGAGAGGGAATACGCGGGCTCGTAATTATAAAATAAGTAAGTCACGGGGATGTACCCTACTGCACAGGGAATACAGTCGGTATCATATATGACAGATGGCTACTAGACTTACTGTGGTCAGCACAGCACGAGGAGTATAAATGTCAAATCACTATGTTGTAGACATGCAACTAACAGAATAATGTATGGAAACTATATTGCGATTCTAAAAAAAAAAGCAATACACTAGTTGGTCTTAGCTTCTCATCATTCCCATCCCTATTCAGCTCTTCCGAACTTTTTGTCTCCTTAAATCCTCAATTCCCGCCCCTTTCAGTGGGTGACCCCACTATGGGTGACCCCACTACACTCTGCCTCATATGAAACAAGAACCAGTAGTAATGAACAGCTGCTTTTGCTCTTTATTACAATTTTTAGTATTTATTATATTAGTCAGTAGGCTGCCATTTGTCTAACCCTCGATTCAAACGAACCACTTGCGGGTGTTGTTTATGCTAAGCAGTACTTTACTGAGATCCAACCTAGAGATGGTAAAATGCATAAATGCTCCATGGATTCTGACAAGCATGTACACTCGTGTAAACCATCAGCCAGGTAAAGATATGGGACAGTTCCGTCACCCTAGAAAGTGCTCTCACAGCCCCCTTTCCAGAGAACTGACACTCACACTGAAGCAGGAGCTCCTGTGGTTCCAGTGTTGCAGGTAGGTTCTGTCTGTCCTGGAACTCCCTTCCCGTGAGGCAACATCACTCACCGCACACTCCCTCCTGACTTCTTTAGCTTGGCTGAAGCCCGAGGGCCACCCGCAAACAGTGCAGGTGTATCCGCAGCTCCTTTATTTTTATGGTGTAGACATAAACTGTTCATCCATTCTCCTCTGGAGGAGTTGGGGCTATTGTTAATAAAGTTAATATGGACAATCTTGTCTTTTTGTGAACATACGCGTGCATTTCCTTCGGTGTGCACTGAGTGGGTGATGGGAAGGGATGTGTTTAACCTTGCAGGAAACTAGCCAACAGGTTGCCAAAGTGACTCTACAATAATCTGTTCCTCAATCCTGTCTCAGTGTGGGCCCCGCCCCCACTCCCCTCTCAGTTCCAGTAGAGTCCGTCCAATGCTGATGAGCTGAATTCCTCCATCCTCGTGGGGGCAAATTTTGCGGCCCCATCTTCCATGAAGTTTTTCTACCCCAAATTCTGTCCTAAATAGCCAAACATTCTTCCTTCTCCCTACTGCTCAACCCTCTCAACTCTTTCTGGTAGTTCTCCCAGGGCCCTTTTCACTCTGATTTTTTGCTTGTTTGTTTTCTAGAATACATCCTAGGAAAGCAAGATTAGGCTGTGCCCAAGGTTAGCCTGCTGCATCCCTCCAGCCTCTCTCAGGGACAAGGTCAAGCACAGGGTGAGAAGAGGTTAAATAATCAGTGGTTATTTTCCATCTATACCTAATCTCATTCCTAAAATTATAAACTCCTCGATGGCAGAAAGCATGTTTTATTAATCTCCATCACACCCAGACTTTCCTGCACTAATATAACTGAACAAATATCTGATGTGTGCTCATCACAATTTATTAAAAATATATAGGAATTATAATTAAATTACCTTTGGTGGGTATGCAAAATGATCAGTTAAGTTTTATCACATTAGTTTAACAGCCTGGGTTTCTCATTTGATTGAAAAGCCAACTTTTTGTTATAAGGTGGAGGCACGTAAATGCTCTGCCCCAAATGTTCATTTCAAATCAGAGCGGACTTCATACAGTGCTTTTGTAATACACACATATGCAAATTTATTCATTGGGTTTCTTAAATATTAATCAAGCTGAATTAAGCATTTGGTTGTTCCAACTGATTCCCATTGGATAGGAAATTTAATTTTTTGAGAAGGCTATTAAATTACAACTCAATTATTTCCTAGGATATAGTTGTATTAACGTTCTTAATTTTAAATTGTCAGGCATCGTATTAAAAACCAATAAAATTAATATACAGTGGATGAAAGCTTCTAGATTTTAAAGTAAAATATTTCTTCCAAGATAATTTTACAGGGTATTTGAACTCATGAAGGGTGTGCTTATTTTTAAAAAAAGAAGAGCCTGACCAGGCGGTGGCACAGTGGATAGAGCGTCAGACTAGGATGCTGAAGACCCAGGTTCAAGACCCCGAGGTGGCCAGCTTGAGCACGGGGTCCATCTGGCTTGAGCAAAAGCTCGCCAGCTTGGACCCAAGGTCGCTGGCCCTAGCAAGGGGTGGCTCGGTCTGCTGAAGGCCCGCAGTCAAGGCACATGTGGGAAAGCAATCAGTGAACAACTATGGTGTCGCAACGGCAACGAAAAACTAATGATTGATGCTTCTTATCTCTCTCCGTTCCTGTCTGTCTGTCCCTATATATCCCTCTCTCTGAATCTCTCTCTGTCCCTGTAAGAAAAAAGAAAAAGAAGAAGAAACTAAAAATGTCTGATATGTTGCTCCATTGTCCAGCATATCCATTCACCTCCTGAGCTCAGGGAAATAGTTTAGGATTCTGCTAGCTAAAGCTGGTTATTAGATGTGTTCTGATATTTTATCCGCTATTCCAACACTTAGCTCTTGCGAGAAATGTCATAACACAAAATGCATTTTATCGTCGGTGGAAATTTAAAAGGAACTGTGGGCATGACATTGAATTACAATATTTTATTTAACTAGTCTAAAAGATGAAATTTTCAAGTTCGAAAGGTAGAAAAATAGTTTTTTTAAAAAAAACAATACATAGCAACTTAACTAAATAAGAGAAAAATGCAAAACTTAGATAACTAAATCTTTAGTAATTTTTTTGACAAAAATAATGTCTCAAACATCTAAAAGACAATTGTTTAGTAAAGGCTGCTTGGGGTGGGTTGTATGCTTGGCCTGATGCTTTTCTTAGAAACAGACAGACAAGGACAGAAGCATCAACTCATAGTTGTGGCATCTTAGTCGTTCATTGATTGCTTTCTCGTATGTGCCTTGACAGGTGTGTGGGGGGGTCCAGCCAAGCCAGTCACCCCATGCTCAAACCAGCGACCTTGGGGTCATGTCTACAATCCCACGCTCAAGCCAGTGAGCCCACGCTCAAATGCTCAAATCGGATTAGCCCACACTAAAGCCGGATGAGCCCACGCTCAAGCCGGCAACATCAAGGTTTCGAACCTGGGGCTTCAGCGTGCCAGGTCAATACTCTATCCACTGTGCAACCACCGGTCAGGCTCATGTCTAATAACTTATAACATGACAGACTGAGAACATTTTTTTTTTCCCAAGGACAGAGAGAGTCAGAGAGAGGGATAGATAGGGACAGACAGACAGGAACGGAGAGAGGTGAGAAGCATCAATCATTAGTTTTTCGTTGCCGTTGCGACACCATAGTTGTTCATTGATTGCTTTCTCACACGTGCCTTGACCGCGGGCCTTCAGCAGACCGAGCAACCCCTTGCTGGAGCCAGCGACCTTGGGTCCAAGCTGACGAGCTTTTGCTCAAGCCAGATGGGCCCACGCTCAAGCTGGCAACCTCCGGGTCTTGAACCCGGGTCTTCCACATCCCAGTCCGACACTCTATCCACTGCGTCACCGCCTGGTCAGGCTGAGAACATCTTTTTAAGCTTAAAAACCCATCATGATTGCTCAGTACTTGATAGCATCAAATCCTTTGGGAGACACATAGTGGACAGGTATGTGCAGGGTTTTTTGTTTTGGATTAGACTTTGTTTTGGATTAGGCTCTAGTCTCTGCCTTAACTGTGCGATTGCACGTGACGTCTGGTTCCTGCGCAAGCCCTCAGCGTGCCTGGACCTCCCTCCCAGCTCTCTCCTGGACTGCCAGTCTAACAAGATCCGATGGGTGCAGCTCTAAAAATCCATTTCTTGTAAAGGTTCTGGGTGTCCTGCCCTGCCCCTCCCTGACACGTCCCTTCGAGCTGCTTTCTGTGAGAGCAGTTTGAAGAAGCACCGTACTTCCTCAGCCCCTCAAATGCTACTTTAAATTTATCTTGGATGGACTTTCTCTTTTATTTTTTCCCCCAGTAAGAGACTTCCTTCCTAATCAAACTTCACCCATGCATTTATCATTGTCAGTAAAGATAATATGGCAAATTATCACACAGAGGAATGTGGAATGTTAAAACTCAATGTTCTTAATATTTTAGGTTGTGTTCTATCATTTGTCATAAACACTCTAATATTGACTCAATGAGAGACTTGCCTTGGTTCAAATTCTGCATTTTCTACTTGAAAGATGACCTTGAACTAAATGTATTGTGTCTCAGTGTCTCATGTATACCATAGGCTGGGTATAGGATTACATAAATTAATGCTTAAAAAGCACTCAGTACAGAGTCTGTATGTAGCAATTAAGCATTCAATAAGTGTATCTGGAGCTGCCTAGAAATCTCCATTCTGTATATAAAGCACACATACACACATGAAACACATCTCAGAACGTATAACCCCTGAGCAGTGACTCTCTGACTCCATTTTCCTAAGGTATTATAAATTCATGGATGATTCCAGTACTGGTGGAAGTCATATATTACTTCACTGCACATACCGGGCATGCAGCAATTTTTCTCCTGAATCTAAAATGGAATGATTCAAAAGGTATTTCTCCCTAAAATGGCCTTGCCTTTTGTCATTTTGAGGTTAAACTTTGCTTATCCTTCTAGACTGAAGTTCATACTTCCTCCAAGAAGACTTCATAAATTCTCCATCCCACCTGCGATACCCTGTGTTCATCATCTCTATGGCTGCTGGACTCTGTTTAATTGTTTAATAATTCTCTATATTCTGTCTCTTCTACTGGCTTCTAATGACAAAGAGAAGAGCCTTATTCATCTTTGTCTTCCTGATGATTCTTACAATGCCTGGCACGGCTCGATTACACAGGATGAGGTGTAAGGGATATGTCAAGGAACTGAATGAAGGAATGAACAAAACACACCAAGTAGAGTATCAACAGTTTCTGACCATAACAGATCTTGTCTTCCTTGCACAGTAGAATGCATTTGAAAATATTTCAAAATAACCGAAAGAATATTGAGAACTCAAGGAACTGTGTCTGATCAGCAGTGACATTCAGTCCAAATGGTCTCTATTGATCCTTAATTTCCTTGTCACAAACAAGAACACTTCCTAAAACAAAGCAAATTAGAAAAATATTTCCTCTAAACTTCAACAAACACCATTAAGTTTTACTAGCAAATGAGGATGGCTACTTAAGAAGCTGGCTTCCTCATTACCTTGAAACTGCTGCTCACAGGTCACCTTACCTGCGATGACTTCCCTGACCAGCAGAGACACTCAGGGAATCCTCTCTCTATCTTATCCCAGCATGGCCCCATCACTCTGCTTTGCTCCATTTTTTTCTCTACCACTCACTCCCATCTGACTTAGTAATTATTCACTTGGCAACTGCCTCTCCACACTCCACGAGGTCATGGCACAGTACTTTGCTCAGCCTAGATCCCAGCAACAAAAAACAGTGCTGGTCCTTGTTAGGAAGCACACAACAAACAGCTGAATGAGATGTCTGCCTACTTAGCTTACTTCCCCTAGGGCGGAAGAACCCTTTCTAACTAGTGACATTCTCCTCCTGCATTTGGTGACTTCTACTCAAGTCTGCTTGCCTTTCCTCCATGGGGCTCCTCACTTACATTCAACACCCTAAACTTGTCTTCCGGGTGTTTTCATTGATGACATCCGCTCATTATCTCTGGATTTTGCTTTTCTAGAGATAACAACTAAACATCACCGATGTGGTCCTCGAGTAGCCATCTCCCTGTTTGTCTACCACGGTTTAAGTGCTGGGCTTGTATTTCGCTTTCTCGAGTTTGTTTTCCCCACTGGTTGATTCTTCTCGTGTGGTTTCACAAAATTCAAGCTCTAACAGCAACACCCTCAACCCTCACTGCCATTTCTGAACATTCTCTCTCTCCAGACTCCTCTCCAGATTCCAGTTCTTTCTCTCCAGGTTTCTTTAGACTCTTCCCCTTTGTCTACCCATCCTCCCTGTGGCTCAAGTCAAATCGTGGGTTATTCTGAGTGGCAACAGACCCATGAGCCATAACACAAACAAACAAGTTATCTCTGCTTCTGTGGGCCGATGACCCACTAACCAGCAAGTACCACCTTCTCCCAGTCACCTACGGTAAGAACACCTCCACTGTTGCCTCTCTTGACAAGAATCCTGCCCTGTGCTGGCCTCCAGGGAGGATATAGAACTGAGCCCACCATGCCGCAAGCCAGCCGGCATGCGGAAGCCAGTCTTCCCAGGACCACCCAGAGGACTGGCTGCTTTTCCTCCAAGTCCTCCAAGCCTTGCGAGTGAGCGAGGCTCTCACAGAGGCAAGCCAGCTCCCTGGAACCCCATTGATGGTCAAGATACAAGGTGCAAACAAGAAAAAATGTTGGCGTGCCCACAGAATTCCGTCTCTCTCCTCAAATTCCTGTACCCACATGTTTGAAACATCATCAGTGCTCCTCAATTTATCTCATTTACAACCTCTTTTGTACTCAGTGGTGCATTATGAGAAATACATAAGTAAGCATATAAGTCAAAATCACCATAAACACAACTGTGCTATAACTACCTGATCAAGAACGAGCTTAGCTGCTCTCCCCCATTACACACACACTGACTTGATCAACTTTTCAAACTATTCCACTGTTACAGAAAACCACATTATTTAACAACTTTAAAGAAAAACAGACGCCACTACCCTATTTCCTTTTTTAACACTGTACACTCCAGGACAGTGGCTCTGTGAGGAAACACTTCATCACAGCCAATGTTGTCTGACCCCACGTTTTTCCACTTGGGACTTTTTGGCAAATGAAGCACAGCCCAGGAGGGAGCCCAAACGTGATCGGCAGTGTGGTGCGTGTCTGTTCTCATTCCTCATGTACTATAAACCCCCATTCCCTGGGTGATGGCAAATTGTTATCTATAAACATTCCTGTGCCAAGGGCTCTACAAGTAATTATGAGATGCACGCTGCAACTCAGCCTTCTTCAGGGTTAGTTTTTATCGTGTGTGTGTCTGTGTCTTATGAAAATTGAGAGGAAGTCTTCCCACCCACTGTAAATGCTGATTCTTACACAATTCATTAGAGGTCAAGTGTTTTAGAATATGAAAGGAAAAGGGATTTGTTGGCTATGCGCTGTTATTTATGTACATTCTATCAACTTTGAGCCTTGAAGCATTTTATTCCTGGAGCAGGAGAACACATCTTGTTGACACTCATGAACACAATGGGAGTCAGGGTCCAGGGTGGCCCGTGCGGCTCTTCATCCAAAAGGCCGCAGGACAGTTGCACCTGCGAGCCCTGGCACTACTCCGATGGCTATGCCATGACCGATTTGCTTACACGGGAGTACAGTGTGTTCTCATATAGTAAAATGTGAAAATCAGGAAGCAAACCAAGTGCCAATCAAGAGACAAGTAGCTAAAAGAATTGTATATAGGTACAATAAAATATTACTCTGCCATAAGAAAGAACACAACCTTACCTTTTGTGACATGGAGGGACGTACAGGGTATTAGGCTCACTGAAATAACAAAGAGAGGAGCACCATGATTTTACTTACATGAGGTCTCTAAAGAACAGTATACACTAACAAAACAGAAACAGACTCAAAGAACAGGCTGACAGGTACCTGAGGGAACGGCGTTGGGGGCTGGGTGTAAAAGGTGAGGGGACTAAGAAGTAGATTGAAACTTACAGTCATGAGAATGTAAAGTACAGCACAGGGAGTATAATCGATAATACTGTTATAACTGTGTGGGGGCAGATGGGTACTAGAAATGGAGGGGCGGACACTTTGTAAAGGAAATGAATGTCTAACCGCTCTGCTGGACACCGGCAACCGATACAGACTACTACTGAATGTCAACTGTGATAGACAAAAGTTTAAACTACAAAGGTTAAACTCAGGATGCTCACCTGTAAGGACCAGGTAACCCACCGGCGCGCGGCCTGTCCCCTGGACGAAGAAACAAGTCTCCACGGGACTTAACTCGCGAAGACAGAAGGGGACTAACGGCACCGGCAACCAACTTGCTCGGTTTCGGAGCCAATGATCCCACAGCCCTGGCAGGTGAACCCTCATCCACGCAGGTCCACTCGCCCGGCCCTGTGGGCTCCGCATGCGCAGATTCTTGGTCGCCCACGGAAACCAAAACACAGCCGCACGTTCTCAACCGCCCACTCCCAGCCGCTGGGCACGTGCTCGCTCGCACCTGGGCGGCTGCGCCTGCGCACTCGGTGGCCGGCGCAGGTGTGCGGGCGCATGGCACGCCTCCCGCCACCCCCCATGCCCCGCGCCTCAACTGCACCTGCGCCTCGCTCGAGGGACCAGTAGGTTTCACAGCTCGCCTTTCCTCTTCTTTCTCCACTGCGAGGCTAGGGTGAGTGGGCATCACCTGGGGGCTCTTATTGAAAGGAACTGCAATGTGTTTTCTTTGTAGTGACACATGAAGTGTGGGTGTTCCCCGAATGGAAGGAACATTTCATCAGGTCACACGGCCCAATCAATGCAATAGCCAATTTTCCTCACGAGCACAACTCGGTGGCCATACATCATGGAGGGCGCGCACTCCACGTGCATGCTGGTGCTGCAAACCAACTTAGAAGCTCAGCAGCTGTTAGTCCACTGAAAGTGGATTTAAAATGGAATTCAGTGACCAAGAAAAATTCTCTTATCATTTACTTAAATTTGACAATCACCCCACTTTTTAAATTTTGGTAATAAAATCAGTTCATATCGTTAGCTTTACTCAGTTAAATGGCAACAGGTTTATAACTTCCCAAGATCCTGTTAAAAAGTACTACCTAAAATACGTATAAACCCAAACAGATCACCTGAAAGTATGATTACCTAGTATGCATTTATACAAATATTACAGTACTTTCAACTTTTCCTTAGTTATTATCCCAACATAATAATGTAATTAAACACCATGCGGGGGTTGAGGTATATGCTAATGTGGCAGTGATGAGCCCAGGACATAGCAGGCATGGCATTTCAAAACGTCTAATCCAAATTTGCAGTTAAATTCAGTCACTTCTCCGCCCCCCCCCCATTTTTTTACTTTGAAGTGAATATACTATCATTAAGTGTAACCAGTGAATAATAAAAATTCAAATAACATTAAGGCTAATGTAATTAAATTTATTTTTCATGTTCTTTCATTTTTACCAGCTTTTGTAATTGTTATACCGTAATATAAAATATACTGTTGGTCACAAAGAATTTTATAAACTTAACTACCTTATTATTAACAAGACTCATAATAGGTGTCTGAGGATGTGGCACTTAATTACTGGCCACATCATACGTATACTGTACCATCACCGTCTCTATTGTTGACACCAATAAAATGGAATTATTATATAAGAAATATAGCAACTAAAGACCCCATCCGACCCCGCCTTCCAAAAAAGGACAATGTCATTCCTTCAATGTTTTTAGGAGTCACAAAAACTTTTATTTAGGAAAAAGTATTTCCTTCAATGTTGATTAGATAATGAATTTTATTTAAATGAATAATTCACTTTTTTGCTTTTCTGTGCTGACCAATTAAAAAGTATGCCTCTTTCCTTTCATAAGCAAGCTCTTAATTCTGCATGGCAGACAAGAAATTAGTACTTTACTTCCTTCTACCTTTACAACTATGAAGTTTTCCTCACTGTCAAATGGTTATTTCTGTATGGATTGTTGTCATGCTGACGTTTAAAAAAAAATCAGTAAAGGGCACAGACACATGGGAAACAAATCATAAACTATAACACTAGTTTATAATGAAATATATTAAACATTGTTTAAATATTAAACAGCAAAATACTCCTATGTTAAATAAATAAAACTTGAATTTGTCATGTGGAACCATAGGCCAATACCACCAATAACAGGATGGTCTAGTGCAAAGGGTGGCCACCAAAAAAAAGAAAAGTAGAAGAAAAAAAGAAACACGACATTTAATACTGGTATTGAACAAATTAAACCAGTGATTCTCAATCTTTTCTGGACCTAAAAGAGCTTTTTTAAAATACTGATGACCAGTTCTCATCCCAAATTAAATCAGAATCAGCATTCAGGCAATGGTATTTTTTAAAGGCCCCGAATGACTGCCGCCTGCAGTCAGAGGTTGAGAGCCACTGATGGGAACCTACACACCTCTCAGGGCTGCCTGCCTCAGGAGAGTGTCCACTGCATAATGCAATGGAGCTTTCTTTTAATGGGACGAGACATGGTCGTCTCCTGTTAACAATAACTTATGGGTAAGTTGACTTTATTAAATGAGTACTTCATTTCTATTAAAATATCTTCAAACGCCTCTTCTTTCCTTGTAATTCCGTATTTTCAAACTCTAAAACCAAATACCAAGTTCTTTTTCTGGATAAATTGGTTACAGTGAAAATACACCGCTGATTCACATATGTAAATATTTACTGAATGCCTACTATGCGCAAAGCACTGATAAGTGCTGTTGTAGGACTTCAAGTCATGAGAAAATTAATAGTGACTGGCTGCGAGTTGGGTGTTTTTTTTTTTAAGAATGGCTATAAATTAACTAATGGACCTAAATAAGAAATTGAACTGCCAAAATAAAAAAAAGAAAGAAAAAGAGAATAAGTACATACTAAGGGTCTGGTTTTAAAATACATGGTATAGCATATCTGTACTTTTCCTGATGTTCCTTACAGTATTTCTGGAAGCCTCTGAATGCATATAAGGCAAATTCAAAATAGAAAAATAAATCCTGTTTAAAGCAGATGCTCCTTCCCAATTTTAACTACACTCTTTATCAAGTAAATTTTATACATGACATAAGTATAAATACTAAAAATCTTTATAGAAAGGTAGTTCATGTCCACCTGTAGTAGTCTTAAGTAATCTTACATTAAAATATTAACAGATTCTAGATTTTGACTATTTTATCATGGAGAAAGTATACAATACATAATTTATTTTGAAAACAGATTTATATGCTGAGATATTCTAATGTGAACAAATTTAAGTTTTCTTTAATTTTCAAGAAGGAAAGATGCAGAGAAGAAGGGGTCAGAATCTGTTCAAACCTTATAAATAACCTAAAAACTAATCATTTCAAGGGCTGACTGCTTTTCTTCTGAAAAACCTACTGAATTCCATATGAGTATGTACTTTTTCTATTCCCTCTTGGTAGGGACTTTCATGGTTACTTAAAGAATAAATAAGTGCTTCCCATTTTTACGACAGCATTACATTTCAAAATGAGGCTAGGTAATGTCATCTGAACATAAGAAGGAATTCAATGTTTACAGAAAACAATGTTAACCTAAGAGAGATCACTGGGGAAAAAGGGGTAGATGATATAAATTATCAGCAACGATTTTAACAGTAAAACTCTTTAGGGGAATAAAGGTTCCAAGTTGCTTTTAAGTAATAAAAGGCGAAATTAAGATTCAAGGAAAATGCTCATTCATTGTCCATGGATGCAATACTCTATCTAAAGTAGAGAAGTAGTAAAATATTTTACTGAGTTAAAATATAGGTTTTATATTTCATACGATATTGAATACACACATAAAAATACCAGTGTTTTTATCTTGTTTCTGTTCAGACACTTAACCAAATGTGTTCTTTGGTGCCTGGGAGAGTTTATCAATCAAGTTAGGGATAACAGAAGATAAGAACTCCAAGGTCAACACATGCCTAGAAACAGAAGACTCAAATTCCCATACCCTATAAGTTAAGAATCAAAGCTGGACTTAGGAGAAAAGATAATGAAGTTAAAATTACACTGCACTAGGAATAATAACATTTCCTTCCTCCCAATCATACATACTCTGGCTCCCAAAATAGAAAGTACTATATAGCCTATTAGGTTTTCAATCTGTGTTTGGAAATTTTTCAAGTGGAAAAAGGTATCACAGATAGAAATATAGCATTCTAAGTTTTAAAATCACCAGAGTCAGTGAGAAGAATGTACATTCATTAAATGTATTCCATATAAGTAAAGAAATCTTGAAAAGGCTGAACAGTTCAACCAAAGCTGAAGAATTGTTCTTGATTTTTCATTATTCCTTTGTAAATAAAAAGTAAGCATAGATATAGTGTACATACAAGTTGACATTTTGATTCATCCAAAATAGTCACATCCCTTTGCTTGGTTTTGCAAGTTCCAGAAATTTAAATTTAACAATCATTCTTAACATAGTCTTTTCAATAAAAGGAGTTATAGAGCAATGAAAAATCAGAAGCAAGATGGCTTAGAGAGCCTGATAACCTCTAAATATACACACATTCATAACCTGCATTTATTTCCTAAAGAAACACATTTTAAGAAACACATTTTAAGTTTAACCAATAGAGAAAAAACTTCTATCAAAATATACAATTTCCATTACAGACTAGAAGGTTAATATTAAAAAAATAATTGTAGGCCAAAAAGTTTGCTTATATGAATGACAGGCATCATCTCTTTGAAGCATAATGCATCAAATGAGGTCTTTTGATCGATCTGGGACCTTCTTCATTTGTAAGTTCTTGATAAATTCATAAAGCTCGACTCTCAGTCAGTCTTGAGATCAAAGTACATCCATACTTCTTAACCCAGACTTTCAGGAGGAAACCACGTAATTCAGAATCTCAGGTGCGACTTATGTTTTACCATGTACCTGAAAAATATTATTACAGTGACTTGTAATAAGAATCATAGAATTTTTGAAATATTACATGTAAAACTTTTTTTAACTTAAAATCAACAGTGAAACAGGATATTGTTTTCTATAAACCCCCTGAAACTTGCTTCCGTAACCTTTGCAAATATAAAGACTCTGAGTAAGCCAGGGTTATGCTTCTCTTTAATGTATTACTGGTTCTAATTCTCAGGTTACCTCTCAGTTACCTCTCCTGAGGAAACCCAAAATGTTCAGTGGGGGATTTAGACCCAGAAGGGCAGATCTTAAAGGGCACCTCAGAAAGAGGAACAAACTCAGTGGCAATAACTGTGATTATATGCCACTTTTCAGTTATACAATTACAAAACTGACATTGTTGTAAAGGCCCTTGATAACTCTATGCTGCCACTTAAAATAAATTAAAAATCTAAATTCCTTTCAAGAGCTACCACAACTCAAATCCAGAGTTAGAGACCTTTTGTGCCAGCAAAAAACCCAGGGCTCACTTAATGCAAGCTCCTTGGAGGGACAGAATGCACGGTCCAGAAAGGTCACCCAGCCCACCACAGCTGGACCAGAGAATCAAGACTAAAACCCAGGCCTGCTGACTCAGAGTTCCGTGTGCTCTCTACCAATGAGAAGCCCTCTCTATTTCTACAGTCAATATAACACACATTCGTTAATTATCAACTGGAGATGAACATCAAGTTAGACAATGTTAGAAGCATCAAATTGGGCAACATTAAAAGAACAGAATTGGGAGATACTATTCACAATGTTAAAATCTAACTGAAGAGACAGGAAAATTACTACAATAAAGTAGAAGAAAGTGCATTTTAGAACCAGAATTACCTATCCAATGTTTCCCAGAACCGTAAGAAAACCGGTCGGTCCAAATGACGTTTGTGATAGCTGAGTTCTAACACGGTTACGTCCCATTTCTGAACGTTTGGGTCTAGACGAACTTCATCATATTTAAGATGGAAGGCTTTAACTATATGGGGGAAATAATATTCTTGCTCAAAATGCAATCAGAATTATTAAAGTATTTTATATAAAAAATTAAAATACCCAAAATAGGCATGAGCAAAAAGGAAAAAGTAATACAATTTTTGTTCCACCAACTGAAGCTATTACTATAACCAAAGCAGTTTCTGAAACAGATGTTAGAAACTGTGGCATCATCAAAACGTTCAATTTAATAAATATTTACTGAGGGTTCAGTTACATTGAGGACCGAACTGAGGAGTAAGATAAAATGCATATGGTCCAGTGAAGCACTAACGAAAACAGAGGTTGCTTAAAACTGGCTGGCTTTCACAATAGCACAATCTATACTCTTAATAAAGTTGTCATTTTTAATAAACATTTGTTAAAATGAGAATTTTTTTATAAAGTAGTTCTCTTATACTATCAGTGTAACTGGGTATTGGAATTTATAACTAAAATATCCCAACCAGCAAAAGAAAAAAAGGGCTAAATCAACCTATTTTTTACTGCCCAGTGCATGGCTATGGTCATTAAAGGGTATAAGCCATGGGAAATCCATGTTCTTGACTGTGCCCCTATGCCACACTCCGTGTGACAATGCAGGGGGCGAACCAGGAAGGTAAGGCTCCTCAACCAGGGAACTAACACTCTAGACAGGGACTTACAACAAAGGTACAGAGTGGCAACCAATTTTAATTAAAATGTATGGGCAAGCAACAGTATTAATGATTTTAAAGCAATCTAAAAAGTAATTATTAGTGTTGGGGAACACAAGATAATTCACAGTACACAGAAACTATTAATGCTCAAATTAAAAAAATGCTTTAAAAATATTTCACTGGTGCTCAAAAAGTAACAGTATATATGATAGTGAATAAGAATCATTTTATATACGGTATACATCTCATATGCAGAGGTACAGGTGGCTTTTTCTCTCACTAAAGCCAAGAGCACTCCTGTATTGGATTAGCAGTAAAAAAACAATCTTACTTTTAGCAAATATGTCAACTGGTGATCCGTCAGGCAAAAGCCAAGGCCAACCCTTGAACTGCCACGCAGGACCCTGCACAAACACGGCCACAACCCGGTCCCTGTGAGCAGAAAATGGGCAAGAACAGTGAGATCACAGGCAGATGTGAGCCTGGGTGACTGTACACCCGTCAGGAGGACATCTCGTCACCCTGGTGACAGTCCCTGTGCCCTGCTCTGAGGCACAGGCGCGAGGCCAGGTCCTCAATGGAATGTGCCACGACAGGAGTGAACGGCTGCTCCTGCACCCAAGTCTGTTACATGTGACTCATTATACACACAATCTTATGTGATCTTTTTAGCCTTTTATCACTGCCCTGCTAGTAACTACAACGAGGGCTCACTTTTCCAATGCCACAGGGAAGAGCAGCTGTTCTATTCACCGAAACAGTAGGCTTTAAAACGAAATCACTTAGAATTCAAACAAATCTGAGGTATTTTACTCTCATTCCAATGGTATGAGTTACAGTACTCCCCAAACAAGTTTCCAAGGTGCTAAAGCCTTATTTCTGACTTCTGATTACTTAGGAAAGTGCCCTGAGCACAGAAACCATCGAGACTTCTCTAATTTTTCACTTGTTTTGCAACTGTCTCCCGCACCACACACTCTTAAGTTTTTCTTAAAGCAACCTGTTTTTCCAACCATTTAACTTTGTTTTCCTAAAAAGAATAAAAGCTCTGTTTAGGCCCTCATATTCCATTAGTTTACAAAATATCTAACAGAACTCAGAAACTGAAACAGCCACAAACAGTGTCATCTACAACCACAGTGGGGAGCAGAGCCATGGCCAATAGGGCACGACTCCCTGTGCGAGGTGCTGGCTGGAGCCGCTCACACAGCACCAGGTACCACCACGACTCCCCCACACAAGTCCGATGTGAGCACTCTCATGATCACCCCCCCCCCACCCCCAGAGGAAGAGCCTGAAGAGCAGGGGCATGCCTGAAAAAGGAAAGAGGGGAGCCAGGGAGAGGGAAGGGAGAGGAGACGTGAGAGACAGACATGACTGATCCTGCACACTGGCCAAGCTGCTGTCCCTGGGCGGGGACTGACAAACCGTGAGCACAGCCATCACTGTTACTATGGAAACAGTTCTGACCTCACAACCCCTAGATAGAGTCCTGGGATTGCCAGAGGTCCACAGACAACCACTACCTTAGAATAACCTACAACAAAATCCAGTCACTGTGAAAAATTACAGCTTAAAATTCTTATCCTGCTCAAAATCTCTAAGACTAAAACTATACCTTTCAAGGACTTTATGTCCAGTATGGCCAAAACCATCTTTAATAATGGAGCAAGCACACTATGAAATGGCCTCTTAATTTTATGATGTAACTTGTACCCCATAGCAGCCGGAAGTTCAGGGTGCCTGCCAGCTGGAGGGAATGTGCTGACCAGAGGTCCCCAATCCTTCCCCCCAGGTCTCGCAGGGCTAGCAGGATGACATAAACATTCCTCCCACCGAATTCCTGAAAGGACAATTAGCCAAGGAAGAAAGTATCATTCCTGGATTAGGACATCAATGGCTAGGAACCGAGAGAATATTCACACACGTGTATACCCTAATGTACTAGTTAGTTTTCTGCAAATAAGTACAAATATGCAACACTCCTACTTCTCACAAGTTTTAAACTTGATACCTGAAATTCTCATATTACTTCATCTATTACTCAATGTATCTTGGTTAGGCCCCAGGGGATAATTACAACACAGGAACCCGTTAGTCTGTAGCAAATGTCTAACACACCAACACTGCCGACCCACCTAGTGTGGGAGACCAGCAGGCCCTGTCAGAGCCACATCAGCTAGTGTTACCACTGTGCCGCGTTCTCTGTGTCTCGTTCTCTGTGTCTCGGAGAGGCACTCTTGGAGTCTGTACTTCTACTCTGGCTTAGGTTAGTGAAGTAACATGTTACAGCCTCTTTCCATCATATACAGCTCAATATTTTACTATAACGAAAGAGCTAAACCAGGGTGATCACATTATTTCTATTAAATTATTCTCTTGTAATACAAGTAACAATGCCTTCACTTATCCTTTTCTTCCAGAAAATCTGAACTTTCCAAATCTAAAATCTAAACTACAGATCCACGCCCTGACTGGAGGCATGATGGACAGAGAACACCACAGAGCACAGAGGTCGCTGGCTCGATCCCGAGGGTGCCAGTTCGAACCCTGGTCAGGGCACATATGGGAAGCACTCAATGGGTGCACAACTAAGTGAAACAATGAGCTAGCTGAGCCACCCCCAAATGAATGAATGAATAAATGAGTAAATAATAAGTAAAATAGTAAGTAAATAAGTAAAATAGAGGCACTCAGAATAGTAGTCTGCTTGAAAGTTGTGCTCTAAAAACCAGAGCAAATGGACAAGTAGAAATAATTTTTACTAAGTTTACAGAACTTAGTAGCTGAACTTATGCCCAGCGTTTCTCCTTGTAAGTACAATAAAGTTTAGTGATCCAGCATATAGATTAACTAGGGGCAACTGGACTGTAGTATTGATGACCAAATCAGGCATTCATGCCGGTTTCAAAAACGGGGTCTGAGACTTGTCCCAGCGACTGTGGAGGAGACCGACAGGCTCACCAGTCCTGGGGCATGAGCTTCAGGGGCTGGTCCACCACACGGTAGGGGACCGTGACGCTGATGGCTGTGCCGCCCGGCTGAACCTGGTCTTTCCTCCTCTGGATCAGAGTCTCGTTTTCTCGCTGACAGCCTTGCTTCTTCTTCTCATCTGATGGGACAAATCTTTGGAAAAACAAAGGAGAGAGAAAAGGTCAAATGGTTCAAGGTGATAAAAATGGGAAAATAAATATTTTGAAACTATTTTTTAATAGAGTTTTAACCCCAAAACACTTGTTTTTTAAAATAAACCTGTTCTGCACGTAGAGACCACGATGACGGAGGACAGGTCCCTCCGGTACATGTGGAACGGAGCACAGGCTCACGCAGCCACTGGCCAGCCCCGTGTCTCTCAGACACCCAGTTCACACTCCTCTAGCACAAGCATTCTCCAGGGCTACACAAACACCACACTGATCCGACTTCCCAAGTGCTACTGCAGGGAAAATTGACTCTGATGTGGAAGGCGGCTGGCAATGGAGACATCACACCCAGCAAAGTACCTCGCTGGACAAATGACACGGCCAATCCAAGAGCTTCACAAAACACCCCCTTTTCACGGTTTATGCCTCAGCAAAATCAGGAAAATGCCATCAAATTTCGGAGTTGCTTTGCAAAGTTTTAAAGTAAGGAAATTAAATAAGCGTACGCCAATTGCCTGTTTTAGTAAATACTGCTAGTAATTTAGTAAATTAGCACATTGAGGCAGTTCAATTCTCCACTGTGCCATCAACCTTATTCTCAAAAATAATTCTGCAATCTGCAAAGCTGCTTCTAGCTCTTGGTTTGTTAGTGTCCACAAAGCATTTTAAAGTGTTTTTTTTTAATGCATTCTCCTAACTGTCTGTTGGCATGTTTTATCCGCTGTGGTCTGCCGGCCCAACGGAACTGGGCTATGCAGTCCAGACCCCAAGTGCCACTCTGCTCCTGCAAGGAGGGAGACAGGGCAAGGGGACACCAGAGAGCTCTGCACTTGGGTGAATCCTTTGAAAAGTTTAAACACCACATCCTGGAACCATTACAAAGTGTTCCTAATTTTGTTATCAGGAAAGCTGTTGTTGCATGGAGATTGTGACACACTGAACTTCACTTCTGAGTGACTGTTTTCACAGCCATGTCACATCCGATGGGAAAGTTAAAACTGCCTTGTCATTGAAAAATTTCGCACACATAATCAGTTCACTGCCTATGGACTCATTTATAAAAAGTCACCTACAAAAAAATATGGGCGTGATCACTCTTCCAACAGGGAACAAGTGTTTCCCCAACAGCACATTTACATCCGCTGCCCCCTCTCCCGGCATTTCTGCAGACACTGTAACATGCTATGAATACACAATGCACAAACAGATGAGTTGTCACAGATGTGCAGTCAGTGTGAGCACACGCCAATCAAGACAAACCATCTGCATTCAGGCAACGCTTTTCACGCACACTGTTCAGAAAGCCCCTGTCCCCAAACAGGCACCGTTATCCGCTGCCTTGCATCACCTGGAACGAGCTTTGCCTGTTCTGGGAACTCATACAAGTAAAAGTATACAGGCTTAATCTTTGGTGCTTGACTTCTTTCCCTCAGTTTAAGATTTCCAAGAAACAGGCACTGTCTTTGTACTGTGATTGCTAACCTCAAGTTTCAGATAGTCATCCTATCTCCGCAGGGCGAGGACGTGCCTGAGGAAAGGAGGGACCAACTCCTGACTACACGGTTTCAGCGCTGAGCCCAAGGCCACAACATTTCAGTTATGCTGAGCTAATAAATTAATTTTAGATAAAGCTACTCTGAGTTGGTTTGTATCACTTACAACTAAGCGTTCTAACGAATCCGACCAGAACAGCACCACTGAGATGCTACATGGGTATATCTGACTTGGAGAAATAATTTTGACCCCATTGATTGATCCATGTAGTGTTGTCAAGCCTTGACAATTAATACTGTCAAAGAATAAAATGCAAATGAGATAGAGCTAATTAAGTTCCAGACTTTATTATTTTAAAAAGAGAACGTGTTTATGGATATTTCCCAGGTTAGTTTTCCTTTTTCCTAAATAAAATAATTGAAATATAAAAAATAAAACAAAGTAAATAAACTAATATCTGGACATAAAACAACCTCACTCTGAAAACAGAAAGTGGTGTAAACTGAGAACACCCGAGAGCCAAGCAGACGCAGACCTTCTCTGGAGCACCCCCACCTACACTCTATATATCAAAAATCCCCAGAAAAAAACAATTCCAAGGAAATAAGTTAATGAAAAAAATAAAAAACATTAAATGAATTGTAAAAAAAAAACACAGAAGGAAATAAGGTGTCATGAATGAAACGTTTAAAGAAAAAGAAACTGAGGACCCTGCTGATGCAATTAAGAGTGAAGTTATAAAAAGCTTTGCAGATATATAAAGGGGAAAAAAATTATTAAAAACTAAAGGTTGGACAGCTATCTAACCTGTGGTGGCGCAATGGATAAAGCATTGACCTGGAACACTGAGGTCACCGGTTCAAAACCCTGCACTTGTCTGGTCAAGGCACATATGGGAGTAGATGCTTCCTGCTCCTCCCCCCTTTGTCTCTCTCTCTCTCTACCTCTCTGTCCCTCCTCTCTAAAATGAATGAACAAATAAAAATTAAATTTAGCCTGACCAGGTGGTGGCGCAGTGGATAGAGCGTCGGACTGGGATGCGGAAGACCCAGGTTTGAGACCCCGAGCTCGCCAGCTTGAGCACGGGCCCATCTGGCTTGAGCAAAAGCTCGCCAGCTTGGACCCAAGGTCGCTGGCTCCAACAAGTGGTGGCTTGGTCTGCTGAAGGCCCGCGGTCAAGGCACGTGTGAGAAAGCAATCAATGAACAACTATGGTGTCGTGACGGCAACGAAAAACTAATGATTAATGCTTCTCATCTCTCTCCGTTCCTGTCTGTCCCTATCTGTCCCTCTCTTTCTCTTTCTCTCCTCTCTAAAATGAACAAATAAAAATTAAATTTAAAAAATATTCTCTTAAAAACAAACTTTAAAAAAAATAAATAAAAATAAAAAATAAAGGTTGGACGGAACCTTGGCCAGATAGCTCAGTTGGTTAGAGCATGATCCCGAAATGCAGAGGTTGAAGATTAGATCTCTTGCCAAGGCGCACGGAGGAACAGCTGAGGTCCCTATCTCTCCCTCTCTCTTCCTTCTTATAAAATCAATAAAATAAAAACATTTAAAAAGAAAAAAGGGCCAAAGGTTTGAAAATGAACTAAACAGAACCACTACAAATGAAACATGAGATATCTTAATTTAAAAATGCAATGGCCTGAACGTCAGATTAGGGCATGGCCAAAGAAATAGACAACTTTCTAGTTGTTAAATCTAAAGAAATAATCAAGAATGCAGATGACAAACAGATTGAGAACAGAATCATTTAAGAGACATGAAAATGACATGAGAGGTTTCCAGTATATCTCGTTTAAGACCCAGAAAAACGAAAGAAAAAAGAGGAAAGGTTAACACCTAAAGAGAAAGAACCAGAGAGAACTGATGAGAAACATGAATCCACTGATGTAATTCTAACAAACCCCAAAGTGGGATATATAACACTAGGGAGCAAAATTGTTGTTGCTTCCACAAAAACACTTGTTCTTACCTAATTCGAATGTGCTGATCTCAAATCTGACAGTTTTTCTCTGTAAACTACTATTTTTTGACAATTCAAGATTTTAAGTTTTCATCTTGTAAAATTTTCAACATTTAGTCTAGCATAATGAAGTAGAATGTCTTCTTGGGCATCATCTTTGTGAAAATATAATAATTTATATAATGCAGTAAATACACTAATACACTAAAAGATATGACTGCATCAGAATTTGTCTACAATTTCAAAACAGAACATATTAAAACACTTATTTTAATCATAAAATTTGCACAAAACTTATTTAAATTCTATTCAGGCAAAAATTTGCATTTGTAGCTCTTGCGTTTATTTGTTGAGGAAAATCTCGTTTGATGCTTCAGCAAAAGTATGCTCATCACTAACAGTTCCAAGATTTTCGGGAAACTTATCAAGGTGACTGTTCAGGAAGTCAATGTTAACGCTCATGTTACATCCAATGTCACGGAAAGCCAAGAGCCTCCTTTGAACCAGAACTTCATAGTTTTCTGCTTTTTTGTTGCCAAAGAAGTTTTTTTGTAACTGCCACAAAAGACTGCCATGCTGCTTTCTCCTCCTTATTCATCTTCCTGGCAAATTCTTTGTCACGTATGAGGGTTCGAATTTGAGGTCCATCAAATACACCTGCTTTTATCTTCTTGAAATTCAAAGCAGGAAAAGCAGAAATAATATGTTGAAAGCATTCACTTTCTCTATTCAAAGCCTGAACAAACTGCATCATTAAGCCAAGTTTGATTTGAAGTGGGGGGAATATCATCCTGTCTCAATTAGCTACAGGTTCATTCACAATATTTTGCATCCCTACTTCCAGAGCTTCACATTTCGGCCACTCCTTCTGTGTCCAGTGTTTCTCCCGAGCTCGGCTGTCCCACAAACACAGAAAGCAAGGATACTTCATGAAACCTCTCTGTTGTCCTAGCAGGAAATTTACCATTTTAAGATCCACACAAATGATCCAGTTATGCTCCTCATACTTCAGAAAGTCAAAGACAATTTTTATGTCATTATAATCATCTCGCAGATGAGTTGAATAACCAATGGAAAGGCTGCATAAACATTACCATTGTGTTGGAGAACACATTTCAGACTCCATTTAGAGTTGTCAAGAAATAGCCACCATTCTGTTGGACTGTAAGTGGTAACACCTAGCTGGCTGAGAAGACTACCGATAACATGACAGTATACAAAGTGTTTTTCTTTGAAAAAAAGTCCACAAAAATTTGTTCACAATTTCTGAAGTGGGATACGTTAGCTGACCGGTGAAGTACATTCTTTTCTTGAAGTCTGGAGTCTAATAACTCAGCTGTTTTTTTTGATAGGCCCAAATCTCTTACTAAAGTCATCCAATTCAGGTTGGTTAAACTACTGAGGGGTTAATGACTGCTTGACATCAGAAGAAGACCTTTCAGATTCTACAACCATTTCCTCATGCATCTTATCAAAATACACTTGATCACCATGTTCACTTTCTTCGTCCTTAGAAGAAATAAAACCATTGAAAACTGGAACCGGGAGTGTCTCAGAGAGTGGGATAGGTCGTATTGCTGAAGGAATATTAGGATATGCGATCATATGCCGCTTTTTCTTGCCGATGCCCTTTGTATGGATCAGACAGAAATAACAGTCACTGCTGTGGTCTTTAGGTTCACACCAAACCATGGGAATACCAAAAGGCATTCCTTTGTGTTTTCCTTTTGTCCAGTCACGAAGCATTTCCTCACAATTATGACACACAATATGAGGAGCCCAATTCTTGCCTTGATCGCCAAGGGGAACTTGAAAATAGGCAATATATGCACGTGTCACAAATGATGAAATATTGTGCCTTTGACATTGAATGTGTAACAGCCACATATATAACAGAAGGTGTCAGGACTATTCTTACATTTACGCCTACTCGAAGAAGCCATGATTCAACCTTAAAACAAAATAAGAGGGTGTTTTTTATCAGATAATCATTTTTTATATTTAAAAACAACTAAAATTATGTAAAAGTGATGTTTGTAAAACATGAATTGCCTTGTGGTTATGTTCAATTCAAGAGTCATTGCCCTTTAACTCCAATTTAAAAACCAATGCATGCCATTATCTGTAACAAAAAGAAATTAAAATTGCATAAAAACTAGAGCATGTGCCTGACCTGTGGTGGCGCAGTGGATAAAGCGTCAACCTGGGAACACTGAGGTCGCCAGTTCAAAACCCTGCACTGGTCTGGTCAAGGCACATATGGGAGTTGATGCTTCCAGCTCCTCCCCCCTTTCTCTCTCTCTCTCTCTCTCTCTCTCTCTGTGTGTGTGTCTCCTCTCTAAAATGAATAAAATAAAAATAAATAAATAAAAAAAACTAGAGCATGCACCAAAAAACGGATTTCAGATTTGGAATCACCAATGCAGAAAAATATGGAAACAGTTCTAAAACCTCATGCAACAGAAAATGAAAAAGAATTGTTCCCCAGTGTAAAAGAAGGTATCGACCTCCAGGTAGAGCAGAGATAGCCGGGTCCTCCCTGAGACTCTCTCCACCCGCTGACCCGCTGTCAGAGCATAGAAAGCGAGGACATAGCGGATGGTCTTCAATGTAATGAGAAGATCACCAGACACCTCATGCAGTGTCCCAGCACTGACTTATTCTGCACTGCGTTGGGAAATCCGCCCTGTGCCCCTGCCTCTCTCCAACTAGGTCAAGTGCCTGTGTGTGCATCTCTCCTTTCCGGAACTCTGCCCTGTGAGGATACTATCCACCATCACCAGAATCAGGAGTGCAATCAAATCAATTTGTTTTAAATAAACTTATAGTCCCACTAAAATGCCTGCGTCAAGGTCACACTTATTATACATGTGAAATGTGCTTTTTAATACTTCCGTCATGTAACCTTAATTCTGCCTTAAGGATACTAAAGATTAGGGTGGGTTTTATTTTGTTTTGTTTCTCTTACTTACTGTGGGGCTAGACTATTGAAGAATCCTCAGTTTTACAGGAAACCAAACAGACTCTATGCCAACATGAGCTATGGTTGAAGCCAGGACTGTAATTGTGTGGAGGAGGTTTCAATTATGCATTAATTACACAGCAGAGCCTCTAGCTGACTCCAACTGCAGGGCTGTGTCAGCTGCAATGAGGTGTTAAACAGTGAAGGGAATGATTCAAACTCAGAGAAAAATTGGGCATGCTCTGCCCTGAGGATGTGGCCTGTTGGACAGTTTGGCTTCTCTGCTTTCACTAAAGCGGAAGAGAAAACACTGAAACTCACTGTGTGATTTCCTCACACTATCTGCTAGCTTCTATTATAAAATAATATTTAACTGTAAGATTTGTGATATATTCAAAAGAGCACAAGCCTGACCGGGCAGTGGTGCAGTGGATAGAGCGTCGAACTGGGATGTGGAAGACCCCGGTTCGAGACCCCAAGGTTGCCAGCTGGAGCGCGGGACCATCTGGCTTGAGCAAAAGCTCACCAGCTTGGACCCAAGGTCGCTGGCTCCAGCAAGTGCTTGCTCAGTCTGCTGAAGGCCCGTGGTCAAGGCACATGTGAGAGAGCAATCAATGGACAACTATGGTGTTGCAAAGGCAACGAAAAACTAATGATTGATGTTTCTCATCTCTCTCCGTTCCTGTCTGTCTATCCCTCTCTCTCATCTCTCTCTGATCCTGTCTGTCTATCCCTCTCTCTGACTCTCTCTCTGTCCCTGTTAAAGAAAAAAAATATATATATACACAAAAGAACACCATAAAGATTCAGAAAATGAAATATGAAAGACAGATTTCTTCTTTAACATTTCAATAACTTACTGTGAATTTTCTTTAACCATGCAGGCATATTTATAAAAAATATAGTTGTCACTTACTAAAAATTATGAGAACTTTAAATACCAAAGTTACAAATCCTAAAAATCCAAGAGCTAGAAAAGATCATAAAGACCTCAATACAGCGAGTGGGAACAAAACTAAGTACAATGACACCTCGTGGGAACTAATTGCAAGTCACAGGTTCAGGTGTGACACCACACACACAAAAGGAAACCGGAGAGACATGCACTAACGAGACTCACAGCAAGCACACACACAACCCGATTTTGAATTTCAGGTGCAGTCTACCATTATCCTATTCTCCCAATGTGCTCCCCTCCCTGTATCCCTCCTTCCGAAGCGTGTACCCCATGCCCATTATTTGGCAAACACTGTTTCTGCTTTAAATAATGGAGACACAAATGACAATAAAAGAACAAGCCCTTTTCTCTGAGGAACCCACAACTGAGTTGGAAGGAGTGGGTGCCAGACACAGAGCCAGCACTGAACGAAGCCAGCTTCTAGAGTGATGTCATGTCTTGCAGACTATAAATGCTGAGCAATCTCCTTGCCATGATGATTAGAAGGTGAAAAGGAAATACACACCCAAGTAAAAGCAACACTTTTTTTTAAGAGGAGTTACGAAAACCATTTTTACATGGGTCTTAAAGTCTCATATTCATTCCCAAACATATTTCAAGAGGACAGAAATGATTACTATATATCCACCCAACCCTAGATTATCCAGTGAATTGCAGATTACCAGAGGAATTACCTGAGTAATCCACAAATCTGGCAGACACTAAACATCACTATACAAGCCTAACAAAATATAAAAATATAAAACATAAAAATTCCTTCTGTACCCTTGAAACCTATAATTTTTATTAACCAATGCTGCCTCAATAAATTCAATTAAAAAAATTCCTTCTGTCCATGTTCATTCAGAATTTCGTTCACAGGAACTGAAGAAACAATAGACACTATACGGACAAGCGTGGGTGTGCCAGGTTACACCAATTCTTACACTTCTTTAAAGTCACAGGCACAGACATTTCAATGCTGCTTTTGGTGAAACCTACCCTCAGCCAAGTATCAAGTTGTTTTACTTCTTTTTAATTAGTCAGAAGTTATTGAGAAGTGGTGTGACTTCCTTTCTGGAGGGAGCTTCTTTTTTTCTTTCTTCCAGAATTTTCACTGTTATTTTACTGAGAAAGGCACCGCAATCACTCACACTCTTCTTATAGATACTAATTATGTTACTGAGTGAATATATCTCCCTAGTTAACATTACTGCTATTCTAAGTAACACTGAAGTAAGGATCCGGATATAAAAGAATATACTCTGTTCTGACAATTATATGCCAGGCTTTCTGTAAAGTGGAAACGGCAATTCTGTCTGCCCTACATAAGGGACATGGAGCAGGCATGCCAGTTCTCAGCAGCACCTGTGCGCAGCAGGGAGAGAGGAGCGAATTGAGGACTCACTTCAGGTCCTGCAGGAGTTCCTTCGCGTTCAGCATGGTGATCAGTGAGGTGGTGGCAGCAGGGATGATGATAATGGGCGTGCGGGACCCTAAGAAGACACAATGGTCACGGCAGCAATGATGGCATGGTTTAGAGTTATTCTCCCAATAGAAAGTTCAAAAACTTATCATTTTCACTCTTTTGAGCAAAAAAATATTTTAAGTCAGCAGGGATAGTCAAAATACAAAATATTCAGTATGAGCTGTGCATTGATCAGAGCAGACACCAGCACAAACGCCGGATGAAGTGCGTGAGGATACTCAATGACAGGGTGTCAGCCCAGCTTGTGGATGTCCCAGGTTTGAGTCCCAGCCAGGAAAAACAGAAGAAGCGCCCGTCTGCTCCTTCCCGCATCCCCCCATCTCTCTATGATTGAGCTTACTCACATTTACCTTTCAGAACAGTCTAGAATCACATGCACAACCTCACCTTTCTTCTGATTTGGGGGAGGTCTTGCTTGAGAAACTGGAAGAGAAAAATAAAGATCAAACTTCTGAATGTTATAAAAATCACATTCTTATTTTCAAACTTAAAAAGCAAGTAAAGAGGAGCAAGATGGCGATGGAGTAGGCGAACATACCAACTTACAACTCTCAGAACCAAAGTGGATTATAACTCAATTTTAAGAACCATCATCTGGATAAACCAACTTTGAACTAAACTAAGTGGACTCTTCAACCAAGGAACACTGAAGAAGCCACATTGAGACTGGTAGGAATAGCGAAAACGCGAAGAAGGCTGCCCAGCTCCCCGGAGCAAACGGCAGTCCGGAGAGACCCACGTGGCAGGAGGAGAGTATGGCGGAGAGGGAGGGACCTGGGTCCCAGGAACCAAGCCCCAGCCTGCAGTCCCAGAGCCTAGAAGAGGTGTTTGGACAGTATTGAGCTGTGAAACAAGTGAGGATACTGTTTGTGAGAAAGAGACAGTTTTCTCAGACCCAAGATTCTTTTGAAAGGGACAGCGAAGAAAACCTCTCTCACAACCACGCACCCGGGTCTCTGGGGAACGGGGACAGAGGAGAGGACCAGAGCAGCGGCAAGAGAGTGTGGACT
This sequence comes from Rhynchonycteris naso, assembly GCA_037038555.1. NCBI lineage: Eukaryota > Metazoa > Chordata > Mammalia > Chiroptera > Emballonuridae > Rhynchonycteris > Rhynchonycteris naso. The sequence continues at coordinate 212,825,758 of CM072995.1, read as the reverse complement.
GAAGGCACAGGGAAAAACACTCTGAGGGACAGCCACCCTGACCCCTAGGCTAAGTCACTTCCCTAATCAAAAACGAATATTTCCCCTGGAACTAGCAATACCAGCAAAGGGAGACAGGATACCAGCCAAACAAGCTCTCCCACAGCAATTAAAGCAGAGCTGCTTAGATGGAGGGAGCTTCCAGGTCTACAGTATGGAGTGTTAGGATCTGAACTGTGGGGCCCCTTCCTACTCTGCTGAAGGTTGCTGGAGGGATGGTGGCGGTGGGACGCTGAAACGCAGTTCTGTCGGTGGGGATGGAGGCCCAGCCGGTGTGAGCTTGATCTAGCCCAGAAGGGGTAGAGGGGACGCGCGAAAACGGTCTGGCATATGCGGGCCTGCCTGTAACCTCACCTGTGGGGGGAAAGTGGGAGGCCAGGAACGGGCAGAGATCTGCTCTGCGACCCTGCACAAGCCAGCCCTGACCACAAGGATGGGGCTAGGACCAGGGAGGGGCAAAGGCTCAAGATGAGCTCACGTAAGCAGGCCCAAACGGCCGAAGAAACCGAGTTTGCCATCCTGCGTGCGCGAGTTGGCTCCGAACGCACGGATGGGGTAGAGTCCAGAAAGAGCAGAAGTTCGCAGCTGAGCACATACCAGCAGCCACGCCCGGCCCAATAAACCTTGGTTTGCGATCCTGCGCAGGAGGGCCCTGGCCTCAAGGGCGGGGCTAAACCTCCCGACAGCCAAGGCTAACAGCTGAGAGCACATCAAAAGCCCTGTCCAACCCACAAAAAGGTGGTGAGCAGGCTCTGAATGCGGGAGCTGGGCGGAAGCCCTGAAACAGGCGGGGTATGCAGCTGACCAAAGGTGCTCAACTCTACCCTGGGGCCGAGGCTTGTGGATTGAGTGACAGCCCTTCCCGACGAGGAGAAGTGTAATCACAGCAGCAGCCACAGTGGGGCGGCACTGGCAACGCCAATACCCAACCACTCAAGGCAGCGGCAGAGGGGGTGGCGGGCCTGCAGACAGACCACACCTAGAGAATACAAAACAACATCTACTGGACTCCAGTGGCCACAAATTGCTTATACACACACAAAATGGGCAGGCAGAGGAATGCAAACCAAATTAATCAAGAAAAATCCCCAAAGAAGGACCTGTATGAACCAGATATAACCAAATTACCAGAAGCAGAATTTAGAATAATAATAGGAAGTTCAAAGAAATTAGAGCAACAATGAATAGTCACTATGAACACCTAAATAAAGAGATAACAAGTATAAAAAACAAAATTGAAATAATAAAAATGAATCAGACAGAAATGACAAATAGAGTATCAGAACTGAAGACCACAATGGAAGGAATTAAAAGCAGGATGAATGACGCTGAGGATCGAATCAGCGAGGTTGAAGACACAATAAACAAAAAAACAGAACCAGAGAAGGAAAAAAAGAGAGACTGAAAAAATGTGAGGAAACTCTAAGGGAGCTCTGTGACAACATGAAGAGAAACAACATTCACATCACAGAGGTTCCTGAAGAAGAGAAGAGAGAACAAGAAATAGAAACTTTGTTCAATCAAATCATAGCAGAAAATTTCCCTAAATAAATGATGGAAAACATTCCATACATCCAAGAAACACACAGAATTCCATTAAAGAGAAACCCAAAAAATCTACACCAAGACACATCATAGTTAAAATATCAAAGTTAAGGAATAAAGAGAAAAATTTAAAAGCTGCTAGAGAAAAAAAGACTATCACCTACAAAGGAGCCCCATAAAAATGACATCTGACTTCTCAAAAGAAACACTTGAGGCCAGAAGGGAATGGCAAGATATAATCAAAGTAATGCAGAACAAGAACCTACAACCAAGACTACTCCATCCAGAAAGGCTGTTTAAAATTGAAGGGGAAATAAAGAGCTTCCCAGACAAAAAAAGCCTCAAGGAATTCATTAAAACCAAACCAATTCTGCAAGAGATACTAAGGGGCCTGTTGTGAAGAGTTCAAAGGGAGGAAAGAATATAGCAAAAGAGTAATACAGCTTTAAAGAATAAAATGGCAATAAACAACTACATATCAATAATAACTTTAAATGTAAAAGGATTAAATAATCCAATCAAAAGACATAGGGTAGCTGCGTGGATAAAGAAACAGGACCCATACATATGCTGTCTATAAGAGACACACATTAAAACAAAAGATGCACATAGACTGAAGGTAAAAAGGATGGAAAAAAATATTTCATGCAAATGGAAATGAAAAAAAAGCTGGGGTAGCAGTACTTATATCTGACAAAATGGACTTTAAAACAAAGGTTGTAGTAAGAGATAAGAAGGACATACATAATGATAAAGGGAACAATTCAACAAGAAGATATAACTAGTATAAATATCTACGCACCAAATATAGGAGCCCCGACATACATAAATCAGACTTTGATGGATATAAAGGGCAAGATTAACAGCAATACTATCATAGTAGGGGATTTCAATACCCCACTAACAACACTGGATAGATCCTCATGAAAGAAAATTAATAAAGAAACAGCAGATTTAAAGGATACACTAGATCATCTTGATTTAACAGATATCTTCAGAACTTTTCACCCTAAAACAGTAAAATTTACATTCTTCTCAAGCGCTCATGGTACGTTTTCTAGGATAGATTATATGATAGGACACAAAAATGGTCTCAATAAATTTAAGAATATTGAAACCATATCAAGCATTTTCTCTGATCACAATGCCATGAAACTACAAATTAATCACAAAAGAAAAAATGAAAAATACTCAAACACTTGGAAACTAAATAGCATGTTATTAAATAATGAATGGATTAACAATGAGATCAAAGAAGAAATAAAAAAGTTTCTAGAAACAAATGATGAGCATACATCAACTCAAAATTTATGGGACACAGCAAAAGCAGTAGTGAAAGGGAAGTTCATTGCAGTACAGGCATACCAAAAGTAGCTAGAAAAAGCTCAAATAAGCAACCTGACCCTGCATCTAAAAGAACAAGAAAAACAACAGCAAATAAAACCAAGGACCAGTAGAAGGAAGGAAATAATAAAGATAAAAGCAGAAATAAATTACATAGAGGCTAAGGAAACAATACAGAGGATCAATGAAACCAGTAGCTGGTTCTTTGAAACGGTAAACAAGATCGATGAACCTTTAACTAGACTCACCAAGAAAAAAAGAGAGAGGACTCAAATAAATAAAATTAGAAAGGACAGTGGAGAAATAACAACTGAAACAACAAAAATAAAAAACATTGTAAGAAAATATTATGAAGAACTCTATGCCAAAAAATTAGACAACCTTGGTGAAATGGAAAATTTCTTGAATCATATAATCTTACAAAAATCAATCTGGAAAAATCAGAACACCTAAACAGACCAATTACAACAAATGAGATCGAAACAGTTATCAAAAAACTCCCAAAAAAGAAAAGTCCTGGGCCTGATGGCTTCACAAGTGAATTCTATCAAAAATTCAAAGAACTGACTCCTATCCTCTTCAAGCTATTTCAAAAAATTCAAGAGGAAGGAAGACTTCCAAACTCCTTTTATGAGGCGACCATAATTCTGATCCCAAAACCAGGCAAAGACAACACAAAGAAAGAAAATTATAGGCCTATATCCCTGATGAATTTAGATGCTAAAATTCTCAACAAAATATTAGCCAACCAGATCCAGCAATATATGAAAGAAATCATACACCATGATCAAGTGGGATTTATTCTGGAGAGGCAAGGCTCATTCAATATTCGCAAATCAAGCATTGTGATTCATCACATAAACAAAAGGAAGGACAAAAATCACATGATAATTTCAATAGATGCAGAAAAGGCATTTGATAAAATCCAGCACCCATTCATGCTCAAAACTCTCAGTATAGTGGAAATACAGGGAACATTCCTTAACATGATAAAGGCCATCTACGACAAACCCACAGCAAACATCATACAAAATGGACAAAAATTAAAAGCAATTCCCTTAAGATCAGGAATCAGGCAGGGGTGCCCCATTTCACCACATTTATTCAACATAGTTCTGGAAGTCCTAGCTAAAGCAATCAGACAAGAAGAAGAAATAAAAGGTATCCAAATTGGAAAAGAAGATGTAAAACTGTCATTATTTGCAGATAATATGATATTGTATATAGAAAACCCTAAAGTCTCAGTCAAAAAACTACTGGACCTTATAAATGAATTCAGCAAAGTGGCAGGATATAAAATTAATACTCAGAAATCAGAGGCATTTCTATATACCAACAATGAACTGTCAGCAAAAGAAATTAAGGAAACATTCCCCTTTACTATTTCAGACAAAAAAATAAAGTACCTAGGAGTAAATTTAACCAAGGAGGTTAAGGACTTGTACTCGGAAAATTATAAAACATTGATAAAAGAAATCAAGAAAGATACAAACAAGTGGGAGAATATACCATGCTCATGGCTAGGAAGAATAAACATCATTAAAATGTCTATAACACCCAAAGCAATTTATAAATTCAATGCAATACCAATTAAAATACCAATGACATACTTCAAAGATATAGAACATATATTCCAAATATTTATATGGAACCAAAAATGAACACGAATAGCCTTAGAAATCTTAAAAAGAAAAAATAAAGCAGGAGGTATCACTCTTCCAGATATCAAGGTTTACTACAAGGCCATTATATTCAAGACAGCCAGGTAATGGCATAAGAACAGGCACAGTGATCAATGGAACAGAACAGAGGACCCAGAAATAAACCCACAGCTTTATGGACAACTGATATTTGACAAAGGAAGAAAGAACATACGATGGAGTAAAAGACAGCCTCTTTAACAAATGGTGTTGGGAAAATTGGACATCTACCTGCAAAAAAATGAAACTAGACCATCAACTTACACCATTCACAAAAACAAATTCAAAATGGATAAAAGACTTAAACATAAGCCGTGAAACCATAAGCATCTTAGAAGAAAACATAGGCAGCAAGTTCTCAGACATCTGTAGCAGCAATATATTTGCCGATTTATCTCCACGGGCAAATGAAATAAAAGGGAAGATAAACAAATGGGACTATATCAAACTAAAAAGTTTTTGCACAGCTAAAGACAATAAAAACAGAATGAAAAAACAAACCACACAATGGGAGAACATATTTGACAGCACGTCTGATAAGGGGTTAATAATCAAAATATATGGAGAACTTATAAAACTCAACACCAGGAAGACAAACAATCCAATCAAAAAATGAGCAAAAGAAATGAATAGAAATTTCTCCAAAGAGGACATACAGATGGCCAATAGGCATATGAAAAAATGCTCAACATCACTAATTATTAGAGAAATGCAAATTAAAACCACAATGAGATATCACCTCACACCAGTCAGAATGGCACTCATCAAAACACCACAGAATAAGTGCTGGCGAGGATGTGGAGAAAAGGGAACCCTTCTGCACTGCTGGTGGGAATGCAGAGTGGTGCAGCCATTATGGAAAACAGTTTGGAGATTCCTCAAAAAATTAAAAATCGAACTGCCTTTTGACCCAGCTATCCCACTTATAGGAATATACCCTAAGAACACCATAGCAATGTTCGAAAAGAAGAAATGCGCCCCCATGTTCGTGGCAGCATTGTTCACAATAGCTAAGATCTGGAACCAGCCCAAGTGTCCGTTAGAAGACGAGTGGATTAAAAAGCTATGGTGCATATATACTATGGAATACTACTCAGCCATAAGAAATGATGACATTGGATCATTTATAATAAAATGGATGGTCCTTGATAACATCATACGGAGTGAAATAAGTAAATCAGAAGAAAAGAAAAACTTAGAACAGCTTGATTTCATACATAAGTGGGACATAAAAGTGAGACTATGAGACATGGACAAGAGAGTGGTGGTTATGGGGTGGGCGGAGGGAGGGAAGGGTGGGATAGGGAGGAGGGGAGGGACACAGGGAAAACCAGATAGAAGGTAACAGAGGACAATTTGACTTTGAGTGACGGGTATGCAACACAATTGAATGTTAAGATAACCTGGAGATGTTTTCATTAAAAATAATAATAAAAAAAATTAAAAATTAAAATTAAAAAAAAATGGGCAAAAGAAATGAATAGAAATTTCTCCAAAGAGGACATACAGATGGCCAATAGGCATATGAAAAAATGCTCAACATCACTAATCATTAGAGAAATGCAAATTAGAACCACAATGAGATATCACCTCACACCAGTCAGAGTGGCACTCATCAGCAAAACAACACAGAATAAGTGCTGGTGAGGATGTGGAGAAAAGGGAACCCTTCTGCATTGCTGGTGGGAATGCAGACTGGTGCAGCCACTGGGGAAAACAGTATGGAGATTCCTCAAAAAATTAAAAATTGAACTGCCTTTTGACCCAGCTATCCCACTTTTAGGAATATACCCTAAGAACACTATAGCACTGTTCGAAAAGAAAAAATGCGCCCCCATGTTCGTGGGTGGAGGGAGGGCAGGGTGGGATAGGGAGGAGGGGAGGGGCACAGGGAAAACCAGATAGAAGTTGACAGAGGACAATCTGACTTTGGGTGATGGGTATGCAACATAATTGAATGATAAGATAACCCGGAGATGTTTTCACTGTACATATGTACCCTGATTTATTGGTGTCACCCCATTAAAATGTAGAAAAAACAAAACAGAAAAAAACAAACAAAAAAAGCAAGTAAAGCCAAAAGATCACCTGTATTTACATATGGCTAGTTATAAAATGTTTAAATGTAATGCAACCTTATCAAATAAAACTATTCCTCTGCTTCACAAAAATTTTAAAACGCCTTAGCCACTCTTCAACCCTCCGCAGTCACAGGGAAGAATGTCCTGCACTGGCAGGGCTAAGTGTCAGTAGACAGTAAGGCCGACCAACGGAAGCAAAGCACTTCTTCACTAACTGGTTCCAGCCCCATAACAAGCGCAGAACAGAGGACAGGACACACAACACTGAGGAAGGGACCAGGAGGGCAGTGTGCCTAAGCATTCTGAAGGAGTGAGAAAGGAGTTACTGGGTACTGAGACCTAAAATATTTATTGTCTTTTTTTTTTTCTTTTAAAAGTTTTTTGATTTTGAATTGGAAGAGAATCTTATACAAAATGGGTCATAGAAAGGTTTCTATTCTCTGTAATTGCCTTTGTTGTTTAAAATTGTAAACACTGTTATAAAAAACACAAGTATTCATATCTCTTCATTACTTGCATGCAATAGACTTTATACTACAAAAAAGCATTTGTTGGCATAATAATGGTAATACCAGCCTAGTTCAGAATTTATATATATATTTTAGGATAAAAAGGGCTATATGCTCAATTTTCATCATTTATCCACAAAATTCAATTGTTTTCTATGTGCCATGTGCTGTGCTTAGATATCTTTTTTAGTCATAAAAATAAGTACAAATTTAGGAAACTTAAAATTCTGACTAATTTAAACATCAGTTTTTAGAAACAGGTATCATTTTAAAGGAAAGCATGCCATTTTTGGAATATTTTCATTTTAAAACAGTAAAATGCTACACTTTTACTAATACTTCATACATACTCTGTATATAACTAATTCCTTGTGTTAGATAATATCAAGTTCAGCAGTATGATTCTTCCAGACATATAAACAGAGAATGATGTACACGAATATGTCTGTACACACATAATTATTCCATTGTTTTCATTTTCCTTATTTCTGAGAAAAAATACTAGAACTTTGCCAAGTCATTTTTAGAACTCAGATTCATCTGATTAGCTAGAAGCATCACTGGAAAACAACAGTCTCAATGAGCACTTGCAATCCGTTGGTGGTATACGGGACTGACAGGCTGGACAGGCAGTGGACAAACAGGAGAGAGGAGCTGCTCTAAGAACGACTCGGGAGAAACACAAATGGACACCTCTGACTGACAGGCCACCGAGAGGCCACTGACGTGGCCAGAGAGCCATGATGGACTCGATCGAGTGTTAGGAACAGCAGCACTGAAATCAAGGCTCAGAAGACCCTCTGTGAGAAAGAGACAAACTATAACAGCTCACATATTACATACGAAGTTCAGAGGTTTAATAAAAACAACCGCAGCCTGACTAGGGGGTGGCGCAGTGGATAGAGCATCGGACTGGAATGCGGAGGACCCAGGTTCGAGACTCCGAGCTCACCAGATTGAGCGCGGGCCCATCTGGTTTGAGCGAAAAGCTCGTCAGCTTGGACCCAAGGTCACTGGCTCCAGCAAGGGGTGCCTCGGTCTGCTGAAGGCCCGCGGTCAAGGCACATGTGAGAAAGCAATCAATGAACAACTAAGGTGTTGCGATGGCAACGAAAAACTAATGATTGATGCTTCTCACCTCTCTCTGTTTCTGTCTGTCTGTCCCTATCTATCCCTCTCTCTGACTCTCTCTCTCGGTCCCTGTTAAAAAAAAAAAAAACAACCACAGAAGCAAGCACCCAGGTTCCCCGGTGAGAAGCAAGGCAGAGCACTGTCAGGGACATGCTGATGAGGACCTGACCTACAGGGAGGCAGGTTAGGTCTGACTCATTGGAGTCCCCACAGCAGAGTCAATAAGACCCCAACCCAAATGATTTCATCACTACCTGTCCCCATTTTGCCTCTTTCCAGGCAGATTACCCTGGCCAGCTGAGTGACTGACCAACCGCTCAACTTTAGCTGTCCCCAACCTTGACAGAGATAAGTTTCTACATCGTAACACTATTACAAAATCGCCTTAAGCAAGTGGGGCATGCTAACTGCTTCGGTCCCTATTCCCATTACTTCAGGAAAAAGCCAATGTTATATGACTTTAGAAGTATATATTTTTAAGCAAAATTTCTATTTCTTCAAAGCACTATAAATATCAAATGGCTTTCACTGATGGTTTACGGACAATGGTTACCTGGTCGTGGTACCGGCTGTGCTGCCGGAGTCTGCGTCTTCCTGGCCGACGCACCTTCCTTGAAAAGAATAAAAATGACATGTGACATCAGTTTCTTTTCTAATTTTTTTTTATTTTTTTTATTCATTTTTTTTAGAGAGGAGACACACACAGAGAGAGAGAGAGAGAGAGAGAGAGAAAGGGGGGAGGAGCTGGAAGCATCAACTCCCATATGTGCCTTGACCAGACCAGTGCAGGGTTTTGAACTAACGACCTCAGTGTTCCCAGGTCAACGCTTTATCCACTGCACCACCACAGGTCAGGCGTGACATCAGTTTCTTTACACAATAAACACTTTTGTTTCTTTACTGCAAGTAAGTGCCATGTCTATCTGTCTCTCAGTCCCCCACTGAACATGCCATGATCCTAAGAGTTAAAGATAAATAAATAAATAACCCTTTCCTTACTTTTTATACTGTTGGTCATGAGGTGGAAATAGAAATCTTCAGTGAAAAATAAATTTAAAATTGTTACCATACAGTGAGTTATAAGCCTGTAATATTTCTCAAATAGTCAATGATTTGCTTAATTGCTGACAATTTTAACATCTCAGAAATGTCATTACCAGTTTTTAAATCAAATCAATCTTTTTTCCCTTCAACAATCTCAAAATGAATAATTAATACATAATTTCATGTTAGAAAGATGTAAACAATGTTACTTTGCATTAAAAACCACAAAGACTTCTCATTAAATGCCTTCAAAAATATTAAGGGCAAATAATCCCATTTACAAAGACGAGATTAGTTATATTTGAGTGGTGGAAAATATCTTAAAAACTGAGTAACAAATCTCAAATAATTACTAAGCAGGTGATGTATACAAGAAAATATGCTAAGTGTGAATTTCATCAATTAGTTATTCAGAGTAGACGCCTCTGAAATACTTCACACACTAAAAAAGTTGTCTACCTTTAGTGCAATAGTTTCAATCATATTCACCCTAAGTTTTTTATTAAAACATTTTTCTTGCCTGAACAGGCGGCGGCGCAGTGGATAGAATGTCAGACTGGGATGTGGAAGACCCAGGTTCGAGACCCTGAGCTCGCCAGCTTGAGCGTGGGTCCATCTGGCTTGAGCAAAAGCTCACCAGCTTGGATCCAAGGTTGCTGGCTTCAGCAAGGGGTTGCTTGGTCTGCTGAAGGCCCGCAGTAAAGGTACATGTGAGAAAGCAATCAATGAACAACTAAGGTGTCGTAATGGCAATGAAAAACTAATGACTGATGCTTCTCACCTCTCTCCGTTCCTGTCTGTCTGTCCCTATGTATCCCTCTCTCTGACTCTCTCTCTGTCCCTGTAAAAAATTTAAAAAAAAATTTCTTTAAAGAAATAATGATGGCTGTGATGGCGCAGTGGATAAAGTGTCGACCTGGGAATACTGAGGTCGCCAGTTCAAAACCCTGCACTGGCCTGACGTGTGGTGGCACAGTGGATAAAGCGTTGACCTGGGAACACTTAGGTCGCCAGTTCAAAACCCTGCACTGGTCTGGTCAAGGCACATATGGGAGTTGATGCTTCCAATTCCTCCCCCCTTTCTCTCTCTCTCTCTCTCTTTCTCACTCTGTATCTCCTCTCTAAAATGAATAATAAAAAAATTTAAAAAAAAAAAAAAGAAATAATGGTGGCACGGGCCGGATGATCAGTGGTAGAACGTCAGCACTGTGTGTGGGAGTCCCGGGTTCAATTCCTGGTCAGGGCACACAAGAGAAGCACCCATCTGCTTCTCCACCCCTCCCCTCTCTACTCTCTCTCTCTTCTCCTCCCATAGCCATGGCTTGGTTGGAGTGAGTTGGCTCCAGGTGCTGAGGGCTCCACAGCCTCATCTCAGGCACTAAAATAGCTCAGTTGTCAAGCAACAGAGCAAGGGCCCCAGGTAGGCAGAGAATATAGCCCCATAGAGGGCTTGTTGGGTTGATCCTGGTAAGTGTGCATGTGGGAGTCTGTCTCTCTGTCTTCCTACTTCTCACTTAAGAAAAAAAATTATTTTTAATTAAAAAAAAAAAGAAATGAGCCTGACCTGTGGTGGCGCAGTGGACAAAGCGTCGACCTGGGAACACTGAGGTCGCCAGTTCAAAACCCTGCACTGGTCGGGTCAAGGCACATATGGGAGTTGAGCTTCTAGCTCCTCCCCCCTTTTTCTCTCTTTCTCTCTCTCTCTCACTCTGTGTCTCCTCTCTAAAATGAATAAAATAAAAATTTTAAAATAAAAGTATTTAAAAAAAAAAAAAGAAAGAAAAAAATGTATGGTAACATGTATTTCAACATGTGAGTCTCAGACCTGACTACACCAGAAGGCTTAACTAAGTAACCACATACTAGAACCTAGACACAAAATTCGTGAGTGTTAACAGTTACAGATGCCCACACAATGGCATGTGCTGGTGAGTCCACTACAATGAGCACCATGATGAGCCACTACCAGCAACATAGTTTACAAAGTGGTGAACTAGTGGCTGGTAAAGTTCAGAACAAAGTTAAGTATAATCTTCCCTCCACATACACTGTTGTTAAATTCCTAGGAATATTCAATACATGTTTAAAACTTCATAAGATAGACTGTGTTCCAATTATATTTTAGGTTTATTTAATTTAAATACAAAGAAAGTCTTTCGCTCACATGCAGGTATCCGATTGGACATTCACAAGTCCTGCAGAACATGGAACTCATCTTCACTGTTTTCAAAGATGGCTCCACAAACTACATATAGACTGCCTTCCAGGGCTTCTCTCACTAAATGACCTTTAATTATCCTGTCAATCAAAAAACCCCTCTCAAAAAAAAACAATAAAAACAAAAAAAAAACACCCTCATAAGCTTCCAGAACACCTCCTAGAAGGTAGTATTTATCTCATCTCATTCCACTCCTCTAACCAAAAGTGTCACCAAGTGTCAACTCAAAGACATAGTTGGTTTTTGCTCATCTGAAATAACTATTAAAGAGAAACCAAAGAACACACTAGCATACTATCAAGAATGTATCAAATTACTACTGATTTTCAATGCTTACATTCTCCCTTAGGATCATGGAGAGTTTCTATGAATTAAAACACAAAGGTGTCTACCATTAGTTCTGAAAAAGACACTGACATTTAGCTCTGCTTGCAAGTCAAAAAATTTACTACATGCTGCACAAGCAGTGAAAAGTGAAAGGGAAAGATAGGCCAGCCAATGCTGACACCTGTCATTGTGAGATTGCTAATTTACAACTGGGCTAATTCCTGCTTTGTGAGTTCAAAGAAGAGTAAACCCAATTCATAAATTGTCATTGTCTTCAAAGAAAAATTCTAAACTCTTAATCATTTTTCTTCAAAAAGGAAAAACTATTTGCTAAATTTGAATAGCCAAAAATATGCCTTTTGTCTAAATCTTTTAATGTAATAAAAAAGATTTCATCCAATTTTAAGTCAAAATTGTCAAGAGATATAAACCCCATGCAAAACTGTTGATCCCAGGGAAACTAAAATCGGTCTCTAAATAACTGTCGAATAGCATGTTCAGAATACTCTGGGGGAATCACTTCTGCTCCCCAGCATGGGGCTCTGTCTCCAGCACCGGCCAGGACGCTGGCCTGCAGGGGCCACCTCCTCACACTCAAGCTCCAGCAGGAACAGAGACCAATGTGGGGCTTCCCTGTCTCCCTGCACATGACCGGAGGCCATCTGCATGTTTTCCGCAAGTGAGGATCAGCCACACCAGGGTCGAACTGCATTCCCCACACCCCTTTCTCCCACATTCTTTTCACCAAGGACATTTGGTTGAATTTATCTAGGTAGATAAACATAAGGTAAGCCCATGAAATGACATATGTTTACGATTAGATAACTGAGCTAATCTATACCTGATTCACCATGTAATGATCACTCAAAAGCTATGAACTACTTTACCTGAATAGAACACTTACTTCTGTACCCAGCAGAAACTAGCTCTGGGAGGTATGAAAATGAAGAAAGGAACCGCATTTAGAACTGAAGTCAGAAAGCCCTGAGAGCTGTCGCCCCCACCCTGAACTCCTGCTCTCCTCTAATGACCTGCATGCAAGCACCCCCCAACTTCCTCTTTTTCTCTAGAAAGCAAAGTTCCTCTCCTCTGTTCTCTGCACTTGCCCATGGTTTGTCCCTGCTATCATGTCCCAAGTTGCAATCCCTGAATAAACTCATTTTTGCTAGTAGAATGATTGGCTATTTTATTTTTAAGGTTGAGAGAGGCACAGCAGATCCTGTCTGTAAATTTTGAGTCTTTTGGGCTCTCCCAGACAGGCCCAGGAACACCTGGACGCCGGCTGGCACGGTCTGGCCATCAGCACTCAGTAACAACGGCCTCTTTTCCCACCAGGGACATGCTATACATGAAAGAGCAGACCCATGCAACTATAAAACCCAACAAACTAGCTGCCAGTTTGCCGAGTCTGACAAAGAAGCTGTCACATTTACTGAGAGGGCTTAACCAGAGAACTTAGATGTTAAAAGAAGCCAGAATAAAGGGAGACCGTCTACAGCCTGCCTGTTGCAGACTTGAGACTTTTGGTCTGGGAACATGAAGTGCACTGGAGGAAGCCACCAAGGGACCTCCCATCTCGGCAGCACCGCATTCTGGCCCAGTCTGATGCACTGAGGAGAAAGGTGGGAGGAAGGAAGCCTTTAGTGTAAAGTGAATTCTGATTAAGTGATCAGCACCTCTCTACTGGTTTTCGGGTGTCTCTACTGTATCAACACTTGCCCCATAGCGAACAGAGTTGGTCAACAACCTTGGGAATCCGGGTGCTCCATACAACACTGACGGTCCCCAACTAGCTGGCACATTATCTGGGGAGCTCTCTTAAAACTCCAGATCCCCAATGAATCCAGTGAGACATCAAGAGAGTCCAAGCAAAAGAACTGGCAAAAAATAATTGCTTTATGCTTCCTGGAGCAAAGGCAGGAAACATGCCTGAGCCATCTTCGTATCCATCTTTGTTGTAGTAATATAAGGTTTTAGTAATTAAATATATAGAAATATAGAAAAATATGAAAGATATATAAAACAGGATGTAATATTAAAAGCAATTAAGGAAATTAAATAAAGTTATGCCATCCGGATAGGAATTAATACAGTGTGCGCAGCTGTGATAAACAGACTCTGACTTTTTAGCAGGGCCCAGTTAGTGTGTGTGTGAAGTTATATATAGATAAGAAGTGGCTTGGTGTCATAACTCTGTAAATTAACATAAACAAGAAACTTCCCTAGGAACACCTTAAAAGTGGCTTAATGTGACATTTTGGTAGATTAACATAAAAAGGGCTCCCTGGGAGGAACTCCCAAAAAGGTGGTTTGAGGTGATAATCCTGTAGATTGACACCTGTTAGAAGGCCCTGGCCAGAAAAGGTACTAAAGCTGAGGGGCCCCCTGTTGCGGTAGTCGCCCAGACTCCAACATGAACGTGGACTGTCTCCACGCTGCTCCAAGGACAGCTGAGAGGAACACACCGACGGGGGGGCCGCCTAAAGCTGTATGTACCCAGGCATGCCATAGGATTTATGAGTAATAAAGTGCCTGTGTGATGCTTGCAACTAACTTGTGTGCTGGTCATGTCTTTCCTCCTGTGGCAGTTAGTGTCGGCACTGGTAAGTAGAATCCTCACAGCCACCTCAAGAGTAGTCTCGAAGAGGCCGCCAACCCTGATGATAAGCAGGAGTGTCCCACTGTGCGGGGAAGTCGAATTGGGACACTAACATTTAACAAGCTGGGCCTAACTGCCAATGTGGGCACACAGTAGCTTATCAATAAGTACTTGTTGAACAGATGAATAGAGTGAAAATATAAACATGCACTGATACTTCTTCAAATGATTTCTGGATATGCTGCCCCAGGAGCAGAAAGAACTGCCCGCCATTTCTCCAGCAGTGCCTCGGAGCAAAGTGGTTAGGAACAAAGCATAAAGACTTCAATAATCTTGTTCTAAATCCCAACAAGGTTCTTCTTCCTCACTAATTAGCAACTTTTGGATAATTATTATTACCATTTTTTTAAAGCAAAGAAGGAGGGGACAGACAGGGACAGACAGAGGAAGGGAGAGAGATGAGAAGCATCAACTTGTAGTTGCAGCTCTTTAGTTGCTCATTGATTGCTTTCTCGTATATGCCTTGACCGGGGGGCTCAAGACAAGCCAATAACCCCTTGCACAAGACAACAATCTTAGGGTTTCATACCTGGGTCCTCAGCGTCCCAGGTCGACACCCTACCCACTGTGCCACCGCCTGGGCAGGCTGGATAATTATTTTATAACTCTAAACGTAGTTCTCATCTTCCAATGGAGGTTACAATAATACAATTATGAGCTAAAAAGCATTTATAGAACATCAAAGGTCGGTTCAGCATCCATTCTGACTTTGGGCAAACACTCAACATGGCACTGCTGCCAGTTGCATGGTCAGAGCCTAAGTGAGGACTTCCTGATAACACTGATCTATTAAAGTGAACTTCTACCTTTAAAATATAAGTCATTTTAAGTAGGCACTTACGCATTACTCTGCCACCTAAATTAAACAGGCGAAACAAGAGCCTGTGAGCATGTAGTACGGATGGGCAGAAGGAACGAATGCCAAGAAATCTGCTTCTGTTCTCTCCTTCACTTAGGAGAACCACAGAACTCAAAGCTCCAGGGCTTAGGTTTCCCATTTATAAAATGTATTAATGTTCTTCTAACATGTCTAGAAAAGTTGCAGACACTCCTACATGACATTTCATCAGCTACACTAAAAATGTAAATGGACAATGACTTAAAATATCAGAGGGGCTGGTGCTAAATTTAAAAAAGTTCACACAAGCCCCGGCTGGCACCAGCAGCCAGACGCCTTTGTCCCACAGGTCCTCTCCCGGGACTGCACTCTGAGGGCTGCAGAGGGGGGAGCACTCCTGCTCCCAGGATACTTAAAAGATGCTTCAAAGGTGAAAAGTGGTCTTATGTTGGTAAAACTGGCTAAGCCATGCTCAGTGGAGGGAGCCCTTCCTTGTCTAGTAGGTGTCATCTACAGAAGCGGTCTGAAACCCAGGACAAACACCACCCACCTGTGGTTTACAAGCCAGCCATTCATCAGGAGGTCTCCCCACTCTGCCAACCCAGGGCCTCTCTGCTCTGCCCCCCACTACCTAGTGAAGTCTAATGGAGAGAAAACATCTCAGCCCAGCTCATGACTTGTTTCCAAATTGCACTGTGTTACTGGAAATTCCTGAACTTGAGGAGATACTTGGGTATGGGACAGAGGGAAAAGAAACGGACAAAAGGTGACAGCACCAGGACAGCAAAGAGAAGACAGGGACAATGGCAGCAGTGACACCCACAGGCTACACAGCAGCGCTAACTACTCCCCAGCCTCAGACATCCAGTGACAAGGAAGAGGACTACAGTCCTTATGCCCAGGGGCTGATATCTAGTTACATCTCTAAAGAATTAAACGATGACTTATCTAAATATTGAAAGCTTTCAGAACTTTCAGCTTCACTGCCAAACCCTTTTCATCAAAGAAAGTCAAGTCATGAGATGAGCCCCTAGAAGCAAAAGAAGATCACAAGATCTGAAGACTGAGAAGAGAAAGCACACAATTGCAGCTCAGAGGCTTTGGCTAAAGTGGACAAGACTGGAATGAAAAGTATTAATTCCTTTTTTGGTGCAAAAAAAATTTTTTTTACCTTGAAAAGATTTAAAACTCTGAATATCAAATCTAACAAAAGTATTTGCCTTTTACATATTCCATTCCTGCCCCCCTCGTGTCACTGTACTTCCTGATCCGTAATCACCACGCTCTGGAAATAAAAAAAGAGCAGTTTTCAGATTTACTTGAACATTTCTTTCTATTTGAATTTTATGTTCCAGAACATAATGTGGGAAAGTAATTGTGTAACTAAATGGCTTGTGGACTCTGAGGTCTTCTCTGACACAGCAAAAGTTAATCAAGTGCCTAGAAGTAATCTCTAGCATATTAATTTCCTCAATAAACTGACATGACAATAAAAAAACATTACAGGAAATGCAAATCTGTATTTACAACAGTACACAGTTCTGGGGAAGAAAAGTGGGTCAAAGGTATACACGACCACAAACACAGAGCTTTAAGTTCCAACACTATAAATTTCTAGGAGTTAATGTTCTTAAAGTCTGATAATTCGAGCTACTAAAAACAAAAACAACACACCCACACCACCCCCATACTCTGCAGAGAAAAAGAAGGAACCCAGGAGACTAAACACAAAAAGAAATATGAATATGTCATGCTCACTTAAAAAAATCTGCCTGAGCGCAAGTTATAACCCAATCCTGTAAGAAAAGGAGATCAGTAACCCTAATTACCCAAGACGACTCTGTACAAGTGCACTGTACCTACTGTATCATTTTGTTGAAGTCTATCATACATCTAATTTTAAAGAAATGGAAAAACAAATTAAAGAAATAAATGCTCACATTAAAACGTGACTAAATAAAGTTTTGCTGCCTTCAAGAACATTAGAAACCAAAAAGAGGTGAGTTATACTGCACTGTGGACCCATAAATCAACCCAGAGCAACTAATTTATAAACCCCAGAAATGGGGGGAGGGGGTCTAAGTTACAGATAAAACAAAATGGTCCGTGAGTTTTTTTAACTAGATATTAGTGAAAGCAAGGCAACTTGAGAAAAAAGCTTAAAAGAAAGCAGTGCACTGAAGGGGTTAAATTAGATCAAGTTACACAGAAAAGCTGATATTGCTTATGCCCTACAAGACCATGAAAATCAACATCAAACAGTGAAACTGATTAGAAAGCCTGTGCTTACCCATAAAGTGAAAAAAAAAGAAAAAGAAAAAGGAACTAAGATGGATAGAATAAAATGGTAACCACTCGTCCCATAACCTTCCCATTTTCGTATTATTCACTCCTCACTGCACTGGTAGTGACTACAGATCACACAGAAGCAAGCTCTCTACACTTCTCCCTACCTTAGGATTTCAGTCCAAATTAATGCCAACCATCACGTGGGACTCAGCGAGCAGTGACGTGCAATTCTGCTCTGTCAGAGGGAACATCTGTCAAGCCCACATTGAAACTGCCGCTGCCTGTGCAGCAGCTGCGGAGCGTGCATTTCCCTGGGAAACCACAAGCCCAGGACCCTGCCCAGGCTGCCGCTGCAGTGGCCAAACCCCCTGGCTCCGCCCGGCCCCCCGGCACAGCCGCCCGCTCCGCCCTGGCTGCGCCCCACTGCGGCCCGCGCCTCCGCCGCCAGCGCCACCGCCACCGAGGGGGACATGGACACGGAGCAGGGAAGGAAGCTCCGCATTGCCCGGCCCCGAGCCCGGCCCGTGTGAGCGCCCCCGCGCCAGCCAGAGGCAGAGGGGCTCCCGGGGCAGCAGCTGCAGCTGCAGCAGCTCTTTTGTGTGCGACCCAGGGACGGGAAGGAAGAAGTCACCCGAGCCGGCACCCCAATGAAGAAGGAGGGTGCCGGGGAGACAGACAGACAGATGGACACTTCGGAGGCTGAGAAAAGCAGTCGCAGGAGGCAGACTGCTGGGGGATGTGCGCATGTTCGATAGCATCTTTCTGCTGAAGGGATGGCGAGCCCTGAGTGCGTTCAGCGAGCATAATCCTCTCTGCACAAATGGCCTGACCAAAGAAGGTAGGTCGCTTTCTTCCGTGTGATATCCATGTAAATGTGTGCTACCTAACAGTGCCCTGGAGGCGCTCATATCTCATAAACAAGTTCATACAGTTCACTGCCCTTCCAACTACGAAAGGGTTTCCAAATGTATGATTTTAAAATGTGTCACTGTTCAGAAGACAAGCTGTCATTGCCTTATTCCAGGGACTGTGTAGCTTGGAGTAATTACGGATCATAGGGGCATATAAGAGAGAAAAGGCAAATAGTAACAAGATGTGCTTCAAGCATTCTCTGAGAAATTAAAACTTAAAAAATAAATCTGCAGCCCTCTAAAGAAAACATAGCAATCTTCTACCAAATTAGGTCAAACTGAATCCTTATCTAGTAAATTACAGTGCCCCCTTAAAAATGGCTATCAAGAGAGACAATGCAGTGAAATTACATTAAATAGTATCGAAGATGATCTTAACACCAACAGTTTTTTTAAAGTCCCTTTAAAACAAGATCTTAATATATAGCAGCTTTTAGTAACATCTTCCCTCCAAAATCCATCTCCCCCAATAGAGATAATGACCTAAGTGAGTCAGTATCAACAAATTTTAAGTATTTAGAGCAATAAAAGACTGAAAGAAAGGCACCTGCACAGGATCACAGCGGGTGAGAGTTTATGCCCTGCATGCCCTGCAGCAGATTTGCATGTCACAGTGTCCACAAATACAACTTTTAAACAAAGAAATGTCAATAGTGGCTGAAAATTCCATCTAAAATACTGAGCTTTCATTTTAAGCAATGGACTAATTCTAAATGATCACATATATAAGGTTATGTATGCTTGGTGTTTTTAAAGTGAAATTCACAAATATAATGAAAACACTTTAATATAAAAATATCCATAAATAGCACCACAAGGTCAAAAATGAGATATGAACGTAGCCACCATGCTCCAGGCTCTGCTCTGTGTGGTGAGGAACTGCCGCCCCAGAATGTAGGTACAGGGCACAGAGCTGCCTAACGAACCATCTCAACAGCAGGCACAGGTACAATAGCAGCTCAGGATTCAGGTAGGAACTCAGGGCATTTCTAAAAATGTTTTACAGATCTATTAAAACTCTTAATTTTTGCTCAATCTCACAGAACTCAATAATCTATTATTTCATAATCATAGAAGGCAAACATTTTAAAGACATATGTAAGCATGCCATTCTAAAACTAAAATTAAACAAGTTTTATCAGGTCCTATAATTACATCTCAACATCAACTCTTGTTCATACCATGAATTTTTATTCCACTTAAGAATGAAACCAGATGGTATTAAAAAATATAGAGTTGTAAAAACCTCAAGTCTCCCTTAGTGCCTTTTTCTCTCAATGTTAAAGTCACCAATTAATATTTTCATAAGCCAGGTATCTTTTTTTTTTTTAAGCCAGGTATCTTTAAACACTAAGTGTAGAACATTTTATTCAAGCACCACTTAAATCTAGGGCTGATTCAATAGACTAAAGATATCAACACTTGTAAAAGACAAATAATAAAAAGTGTGTGTGTGTGCACGCACACTAACAGAACATTTCACAGTAACATTCTCTCAATGAACTTTAGTCCATAAGATGTCAACACACATTAATAACTTAAAAATATAATCATAAAGAACACATAGCAGATAAATCAAAACTATTTCTATCCTGAAAATATAAAAATGCAAAGCTATTCAGCACAGCCAAACCACTTTAAGTTTGCCTCATTCCCACTTTTTAAAAAATAACATACAAGAGGCAGTAACTTGAGAATAATTTTACCATGTAATAAAAGATTGTAATTTTACTTTATTTTTAACGGATAAAATGATAATACTTCAGAAACTTTTGGTAAAGAATTTTTTAAGGCTAGACACAGGCACATTTATCAATGGGAGAATCGCAAATGGGGAGACATGATTTCAAGCCTCATCATCTTATTATTTACAAACATATAAACACCATGAATTTAAATTAAGATGTAACTCCATCGCTCACTGCTATAAAATCATAGAAAACCTAAACCATGTACTTATGCTGGGGTACAATATACAATTTACTGTTTTCTGTTACACTGAAATACTTTAGAGATATCACTCAGTTATATTGTTTTTATAAAAACACCCCAATTTATTACTCTATTTATCAGCATTCACTTCTTCAGTCCTTTATTCAAACATTCATTCAAACACCTGATCATATATTTATTGTTTCTAAAATAATCAAATTCACACTTTTAAAAGATCTCAAAGATATGGACTTCAATCAGATTCCAAGCATTATTTTATCAACAGAAAGCAGATTTAATTTAATCTGACTTTGGAATACTTAAAAACAGATTACCAAATAAATTTTAAGGGCAACTTTTCTTTCTTTTAAATTTATACCCATTCCCCTTAAATATACTGGCTTCTTTATGGGACAGAAAAAGAATCATTACTATGTATCAAATAATTCATTAGAAAACAAAAGCTTAGGAAGAGTTATCCAGTCTAAACAGACTGGCCAACTACTTATAGTACAAGGAAGGAAAAAGTGAGTTTCTAAATCAGAACACTCAGCTCTATTATTTTCAGCTTAGGTCACCACAGAACTATGTTTTACTGGTGAAAGTGAATAGCCTTGGTCTTCATTACAGTAATGTAAGACTAAAATTCATGCAAATAAATTCTAATGAACAGCAAACTAGATTGCTTTAAAAATCCCAAACTTAAAAGTCAGTTTAGAGCTCATAAAATGATTAAATAATTTTCTACATTTGAGAAGTACCATAACTTCTAATAGTATTGCATAATAAATTCAGATACTAGAAATTTTCAAAAGCTGGTGCCTGTACTATACATTTTAGAATTTGTTCCAATTCCCAGCTACTTGCTCCCCCTAGTGGTTGTTACTAGAAGTACTCTCTTTCATATATGTCCTAACACTTGAAGTATTTTCAAAGTACTTCACATTATACATGTGGATTTTACTCTATAATTATTCAGTTATGTAAGGGTTTTAATTATTTCCCCCAAAATTAAATTAAATTAAGTGTCAGAGTTAAGCAAATTTGGTGTTAACCATGAGTCTCTGTCACAGACTAAAGGACCATACATGTATGTATATAATTTCTAATAAACAAATGGTGCGACATAAAAATTGTAATTGACTAGTCTTATTTTGCTTAAATATTTTTAACAAAAACTTGAAAAAACTAAAATCACTTATTTATTAGTCTCCTTCTCAAGAAGTGTTTTATTTTACTAGAATTCAAGCGACAGGCCCTTCCCCCACTTCTACCCCATGCCCTGATCCGGAGAACTGGGAACAAGCTTATAACCATGAGCAAGCCTGCACCGTGTGCTGAAACGCATTGGTCAAGATAACACAGCCAGGCCTGACCTGTGGTGGCGCAGTGGATAAAGCGACAACCTGGGAACACTGAGGTCGCCAGTTCAAAACCCTACACTGGTCTGGTCAAGGCACATATGGGAGTTGATGCTTCCAGCTCCTCCCCCCTTTCTCTCTTTCTCTCTCACTCTGTGTCTCCTCTCTAAAATGAATTTAAAAAAAAAATTTTTAATAAATATTTAAAAAAAAAAAAAAGTAACACAGCCAGGTCCTCACATGTGCTATCAGAAACCTTCCCCAGTGACACCTCATCATATTTCTAAAAATCTAGGGCTCTATGAATGTCATTCTAGCAGAAGTCATAAAAATGTAACAGTCTCTACATGCAAATTGAGAATGCAGCGTAACCTTAGAATCTTTTAAAATGCATTCTGTGTAATTTAAAATTCTTAAACAGTTGGATATGCCAGTAAATAGTGCCTCTCTATTGTAAGAAATTTGCTAAGACTGTTCTACTGTTCTAAGTAGTTCTTTTATTCTAATATGGAGACTAACATGGGAACTAACTGGGACATGTGGCAGTGTCTTCCAAGGCCACAGATAATTAAAGATAACTAGTGGCTATAATTTTTAAGGAAATAAATCTTAAGTCTAAGTAAGGATAATGTTTTCCTGAATACCTCATATTTTGAAGTGCATGGTTAAAATCAGAAAAAGAGGGTTTGAAAATGCTCATTTATTACTGTCTTAAAATCCTGCACTGAAGTTACTGGACCCTGAAAATTAATTTTGACAGGTGCATCTTCTCATTGACTTTCTCAACACAGTAGGGGCCAGTGGAAGCACGCCAAACAGTGTACTGTGACTAACAGAACTCTACCATAATCATCCATGCACCGTCTGTCCCACAACTGATACATGACCATTGTACAGAAAAGGCCACTGACTGTGCACTGACCACCAATGGTATGTCAAATCAATTTTAATTAATGCCAATAAATTTCCCATCTGCTCCCCGGTCTCCTTCCATGGCCTCTCTCAGATATCTAGTAACATCTTTCTCTTCTACATGCATACAACTTTTAAATCTTTAACTTAGTTCCCAAGTGCATATGGCCAGAGCTACTGAGACAATGAAGGGGAAAGAAAGTAACCCACCACCCCTCTTTACAAAGTGCTCACAAACGTGTACCTTTAAAGAAGTTAATGCTGTGCTCGGTGATGACATGTTGCCAAAGGGAAACAAGTCATAAACTGTGGTTTCACAGCTTCACAATTCCTATTTGCCCCAATTGTATTAGCATCCGAACTCTTTCTGAGGCAGTTCTGTAAGACTCAGCGTGCTGTGAACCTGTGTGCTTTACCTTCACAGAACTACAAGTGAGACAGCATGGCTGAGTGAGGAACCAGAGACCAGCGCTGATCCAGCAGAAGAAACACCACTGGCCCCCAGCAGCACCTGGCCCCCTGTTTACAACATGCTCCAGTGGAGGCGGCGGCACTGCTGCTGGGCCAAGCGCTCTCTGTTCCGGACCCACCTTGTTGGTGCACTGGCTCTGCTGTTTCTTTTCGCCATGTTCTTGTTTTTCAGTCATCATGACTGGCTACCAGGCAGAGCTGGATTCAAAGAGAACCCTGTGACGTACACTTACCGAGGATTCCGGTCCACCAAAAGTGAAACAAACCACAGTTCCCTTCGGAACATTTGGAAAGAAACGGTCCCCCAAACTCTGAGGCCTCAAACTGCCACCAATGCCAACAACACAGACCTGTCACCACAAGGAGTTACAGGGCTGGAGAATACACTTAGTGCCAACAGAAGCATTTACAATGAAAAAGGCATGGGGCATCCAAATGCTTACCACTTCAAATATATTATCAACGAACCTGACAAATGCCAGGAGAAAAGCCCTTTCTTAATCCTCCTAATAGCTGCAGAGCCGGGACAGGTCGAAGCCAGAAGAGCCATTCGGCAGACTTGGGGCAACGAGAGTCTAACCCCTGGGATCCAAATCACACGGATTTTCTTGTTGGGTGTAAGCATTAAGTTAAATGGCTACCTTCAACGTGCAATAGTGGAAGAAAGTGGACAATATCACGATATAATTCAGCAGGACTATTTAGACACTTACTATAATCTGACCATTAAAACACTAATGGGTATGAACTGGGTTGCAACATACTGTCCACATATTCCATATGTTATGAAAACTGACAGTGACATGTTTGTCAACACGGAATATTTAATACATAAATTACTAAAGCCAGACCTGCTTCCCAGACATAACTATTTTACTGGTTACCTAATGAGAGGATATGCACCCAATCGAAACAAAGACAGCAAATGGTACATGCCACCGGACCTCTACCCAAGTGAGCGCTACCCTGTCTTCTGCTCCGGGACTGGCTATGTCTTCTCAGGAGATCTGGCAGAGAAGATATTCAAAGTTTCTTTAAGTATCCGTCGTTTGCACTTGGAGGATGTATATGTAGGGATTTGTCTTGCCAAGCTGAGAATTGATCCTGTGCCCCCTCCCAATGAGTTTGTGTTCAATCACTGGCGGGTTTCTTACTCAAGCTGTAAATACAGCCACCTAATTACCTCTCATCAGTTCCAGCCCAGCGAGCTGATAAAGTACTGGAACCATTTACAACAAAATAAGCACAATGCTTGTGCCAACGCAGCCAAGGAGAAGGCAGGCAGGTATCGCCACCGCAAACTCCACTAGAGGAGACTTCTCCTTCAGACGTGCACTCTGTAAAATACTGCTAAAAGCATGGATAGTTACACAGATTATTCCCATAGGACAGGTTTTAGTTAAAACGCATCACATAAAAGAACTCCAAAACTATTTTTTTAATTCCTGAAGAAAGTAATTCTTAAAAAGACATTATAAGACAAAAAGGTATACCGAGAGGATCTATAAAGAAGTTAACTGTATAGGGGAGTCTGTATTAACATGCAGTAACAAGCATGCATACATCAATGGCCCAGGTCTTACATTAAAAGCCAATTAAGCCTGACCAGGCAGTGGATAGAGCGTTACTGGGATGTGGAAGACCCAGGTTCGAGACCCCGAGATCGCCAGTTTGAGCGCGTGATCATCTGGTTTGAGCAAATCTCACCAACTTAGACCCAAGGTCACTGGCTTGAGCAAGGGGTTGCTCAGTCTGCCGAAGGCCCACGGTCAAGGCACATATGAGAAAGCAATCAATAAACAACTAAGGTGTCGCAACGAAAAAAACTGATGATTGATGGTTCTCATCTCTCTCCGTTCCTGTCTGTCTGTCCCTATCTATCCCTCTCTCTGACTCTCTCTCTCTCTGTCTCTGTAAAAAAAAAGAAAAAAGCCAATTAAGAAGTATCTGCCTATACTTCCCACATAAATTTTAATTTAGGAAATGAAGACAGTCAAAAGACCCTTCATTTTAGATTCAGTTCTACATCTCAATATATAATTAAATGTAAATAAACCATCCCTGTCCATTTTAAGGAAACTTTGTGATTGTGCAAAGGACAAATTTTCTGAGCTGACTACCCCCAGGGTTCTAAAACCTGTATTCCATGCAATAAGAATTAGTTGAATTACTCCAGAAACACGTTTATGAAGTTCAGATGTCTCACTGATGCAGTTCTCATCTAAGTACTTATTTAAAAGAAATTTGAGATACTCACTTTCTTTCATTAGGACTCACATGTCGGGGGATATTATTTTGACATAACGTGATACAATGTGAAAAATCAATGTGTCTCAGGCGCAAGTTTTCATAAAAAAAAAATTAAATGTTTCAAAACAGACAAATCTGTTTTCTCGTTGGTGTAAAGGCCGCAACTTGAATGAGTCCCCCCACCAGCTCGTACGGCACTCTGTAAGGAGTCCCACTTCCCTTGGAGCACATCTGTGAGCGCACTGTGCCCCTCACTGAAGCAGAGGTGATCACTCATGGCAGCGCAGAGAACGCATTGCTGGAGACAGATAAAGGGTAGAGAGCGCGGCGGCAGCTCCCCTCAATCCATTCTCAAGATGCATGAATGCCAAGTGCAACATATGGGGAGTTTATTTCCTGACAGCAGGTGTACACACGCTAACACTTAATCACTTCATGGCACCTACTTCTTTCCGAGTGCCAAGTTTACAAATCTGCAGTTTTTAATTTGGTAGATGACAAATATTCTGCATCACCAGTTAAAAACCTTCTTTTTTTGGGGGGTAGGGGGAAACTATAAATGTTTGATGAACACTTGATTCTAGGATGAACAATCTATACAATGCACTTTTATCAAGTTTTTAATAAAAACGGAAAACAAAAACTTCACTGAGCATTCTGGTATAAATACTTTCACAGTAATCTTGTTTGGTTCTGTTACAAATTTCAAAATCAGGGAATACTAAACCTACTAAAACCCTAAAATAGTGCTTTTATTTCATACAAGTATATAATCTTAATTTAGTCAGGATGTTATTTATCCTAATTCTTATAGCAATCATTTTTATCTTTGATTCTGAAGATATTACATCGAAATAGAACAGTAACATTTGATAAAAGTCAGAATCACAGAAACTATACTTATTATTAAATATGTTGTATTCTATTTATGTTCATTTTAACTCCCATTTTCAATTCAATAGTCTAAGTGTTCTGTTCTACATGGAGTGATTCTGAAAGCTGAGCTAAATAACATCCCAAGCTCTCGATTAAGTTTAAATTCCACATATCACAAAAATACTAAATTAAATACCAAAACCACTAAAAAAAAAAAATGTCACATGTAAGAAGGCAATAATACCAAAGTAGGTAAGTTTGATGAAAGACAAAAGAAATCCTCCCCCAGAGTGTGCACAGAACAGCCAGCGCAATCTGCACAGCGTGTTTATGGGCACAGTGAAGCATCCTTAAAAGAAGTACCTTCCTTCTAGAAAACTTCAAGTTTAAAAAGCTGACTTATGAAAAACAAGAACTTAACAGACAACTAAATTCGTCCTATATGTCAGAGATCAATTGAAAATCATATCTATATCCCTAATGATATTATCTTGGAAATGAATAATATGATAATACTCTAAGTCCTCAAAGAGCACTGCATCAAATAATTAAGTTCTTAGTACTGCTGAAAATCTTTATTTTAAAATACAAGAGGTCCTTGGGTCATGACATAGCTCTATGACAATGACGTAACCTGAATCTGGGTATAAGTTGAAACACAACCTAGCCTAACACAAATGGTACCCTTGCACTTGTAACAGTTCAGAATGGTGTAGGTAAGCGCACTTGGGACGCCAACCCCCTCACTCATTCTCTGCATTACTGCGTATTCTTTCACCACATGCAAACAAACTAGTTCATCCACATAGTCTAAGTACGATGCTAACGGAGTACGCTGAAACACGTTAATTTTTTAAAGTTTTTATGCAAATGAGCATCGTAAACTCAAAACATCATATGTCAAGACTGTCGTACCCCGAGGACCCCCTGTACTCTACTGTTATTTTGTATTTGACCTTCCATTGTCAAAATCAGCAAAAGCTGATTTCTTTAGAAAAATATGAATTTTTACATTATATTTTAAAATACTCAGACATTTCACCAAGTGTTAATACCTTACTCATGCCCAGTCTATGTAATTTTTATTATATGTGAAAATATAATTTTAAATGACAATACTACATTTGGTCAAAGAAAAATATTACAAAATAATCTTTATGCTTAGTGTTAATAGATACTATAGAAGACAGAAATAACAAAACTTTCAATATGTATGTTAATTTATTATAAACAAGATTATAAGTGATAAAATTCTAATTCAAGTAAATAATATAAATTGATCACCTCTTACTAGACAACATCATCACATATAATCTCAACTGGAATATTACCAGTGTCTGTTACCAAAGCCCCTATGAGAACAGCAACGGCAGCAACATGCACTGCTTCCTGACGGAGCACATGGTGTGCCAGGGTGTGTCAGAGCGCTCGACATGCATGGCCTCACACAGTCACAAGGAACAAGCGGAGAGAGGAAAGAAAGCCTCGTGCACCTCACACACCCCCTCTTAACCACTAGGAAAGCCTACTACGGTTTCACATGAAACCGGTTATAATGTCCAAAAAGCAAACAGAAGTGGCTTGCCTTCTCTTCCTTACCCTCTGCTGTTCGCCCACTGGAGCAGCAGCTGGTCAGGTGCAGAGAAAGGCAAGGAAGGGGAGCTGCTCCTTGGCTACAGTTTCTTCTCCTTTCCAGCTACTGCTGTCTGAGGGCCAGAACCATAGGGGAGCAGGAGCGTTCCTGCTCCTCTCTTGCTCCTTTGGACACTGAAAC
Organism: Rhynchonycteris naso; assembly: GCA_037038555.1. Classification (NCBI taxonomy): domain Eukaryota; kingdom Metazoa; phylum Chordata; class Mammalia; order Chiroptera; family Emballonuridae; genus Rhynchonycteris; species Rhynchonycteris naso. The sequence continues at coordinate 212,797,547 of CM072995.1, read as the reverse complement.
ACATCTCTGAACAACAGGGAGGTGGCGCTTACAATTGACAAGGTGCTTTGGCAGCACCACTGATCGTCTTTAACAGACAAAGCAGCACTGCACGTCCCACTCCCCTGGGAACTCACCGCTGTCTGTAATGAGACTGACCGGGGTTTCTCCCAACCAATTCCTGCTGCCCCTCCACAGAATCTGACCATTACATTAACACAGATCTCTAATACACATCGCCTGCAGAATACTGGATTATCACTTAGACATGACTCTCCGAAGACAGGTAACATATATCCAGCACTAAAAAGGGGCATCCCGAGTTTGAGAAGGACATGCCTCCAAGACCGCACACGGCAAACCTCACGACTTGCGAGGCATGACTTGGCAGAGGAGCGGAAGAACACTTGTTCCTGTAGGACCATTTCCGCTCCCTTGACCACAGCAGACATCTGCGCTGAAGAATAATCAGAGCTGAAGCGACTGCCTTAGTCTGGTTATTAATCTAATTACCTCAATTTGCAAATGAATTCTGCAGATACTTTAGACAGTATTTCTAAAACTGAAAAACATGAAAACAGATCAACAGTGTCATTAAAAGTACATGTTAAATGAGTCAAGTTCAATGATTCTTCAACTGGAATACAACTACAGAAAAGAGAAATATAAATATTTACTTAATAACACACAACATATCAACTGACTCGTATAAAAACTCAGAAAATCAGTCAAAAGCAAGATTAAAATACTGAACAAGTCTTTCTTAAAATTGTTTAAGTTTGTTCTATGTGTGGATGAAAATCACAAAATGATTATAAAGATATGGACTGCAGAAAAAAGGTGTCGGTAGCTAAGAAAATATTTTAAATGATAAAAAACTTACTAGAAAGCAACAACGATTTTGGTTTGTACTGGCACAAGAATTAGGCAGTTATATCAGAGAACAAAAAAATTAGACCTGAAAAGAGACCCTAACATGTATATCAACCAAGTATCATGAACAAACTGCAATTCAATCTATTATTCAGTAGAAAAACTGGTGAATGTCTAAGATTTAATGTTTAAGATTCAGGTCAAGTCCATTACTTGACTTATACTATTAAAAAGTAAATTCCAGGTTGAGCAAAATAAGTACAATACTATACTAACAAACCTATTATTTGCCAGGTACTGTGAAGCATTTTAACGAGAAGGCAGGGAGACTATTTCACTCCCTTGCAGTCAATCATCTGGGACTGGACCAAAACGGGTTTACAAACCACCTACTAGAACTTCATCACAAATAGGGAAGAAACAGTCAAAGTGCTGACGATCAAACTTGCCAAAAGTCGTGTCTGTTTAAGCCGTGTCCTTCGTATCACAGCGCACTTCCAAGCAGAGAGTATGATATTTGACATCAAGACAGTGTTAACTTTCTTCAGTACAAATTCAACACAGACGAAACTGCTACGCACCATCCCCCAAGCAGACCAGTTTCACCATGCTACATTCTAGAACCCCAACATTTGGCTAAGAGAAACTCTTGAGCCCAGCCATCATCAGAACTTGAGAAACACTAAGAGCCCAGGCACTGAGACACAAGCTGTAGACACAACTACAAACACAACAATCATCCCTGTGCGGTAATAATACTCCTTCCACAGAGAAAGCCACGGATTACATCTTCAAGTAAGTAGAGGGAATGGAACGGGTGCCTTACTCCGCTGGGCTGTCAAGGGCCAGGAATGCCTTCCCTAAGTAGATGTTCAAGCCAAAAGCTACAAGGTAAGTACGTGCTCACCCTGCAACATGGGGAGAATTCCAGGAAGGAGGTCGGGGGCACAATGACCCTGTGGTGGGAAAACCATCCCACAAACACAGCCAAAGACGAGAGGGACGCATAAACCACAGGAAGACTGGTAGGACCTATTAAGAACTATGGTTTTTAACCCCAAGAGTAATGTAAACCCATTAAATATATAGTAATATTTGGAAAACAGAAAACAGCAGAAGCTAGCTCATGCCTAATGGCTTCCGTCTTCCTAGGTGTTTGAAGCAACATGCAAAACAGACCGAAGAGACATTATTGAGTAATGTGAGAAGGCCAATTATGAGATACTGCCTAACCCAGGGGAAATCTTAACACAGTTTGGACCAGAAAGGATGATGGTGAAACGGAAATAAGGAATTTCAGAGAATTTGGGGCAAACAACAGGAATGATGGGCCATCGTGATGTCTAGATACTGCAGGTGAGGGAAGAGGAAATTAAGTGGCAAAAATGATGCCCAGGGTCATGCTTGGGCACTGAGGGGACGATGGTATCGTTTACCAAGAGAGAAAGCATTGTGTAAAAACCTGACTCACAGATAACATCAGAGAGCCCAAAGAGCCACCAAGAAATATGCAAAAGGACTGACCAGTGGCACTGAGGACCTATGTGTTATAAAGCACCACTAGTTAAGTTTAACTACTGCTCTATACATATATGAAAGTAGGGAAAGTAACTGGAAATACAATGTCTAGTATGAGCTTATTCATTTGATAAACACTTTTCAAGCACTACCTACGTGTCCCATGTTCCCAGCACTGGGCATACAGTGGCAGGCAAGATGTGGTTCTTGCTTTCTGAGCCTCATAGTCATCATCAAAGTAAACAGACAGACAAAATTACTAGCAGAAAACACTGGGAGGTCTTCCTAAGAAAGTGACCTTTGACTTGAGACATGAATGAGGAGGAGCCAATCTCACTAAAGGCAAGAAGGATGATCCAGGCAAACAGAATAGCAAAGACAAAGGCCAGGAGGTCAAGGAGAACTTGACAAGTTGGCATAAAGAGAAAAAATCCAGTGAAACAAAAACTATAGGAGGGCTTTCTTAAAACCTTTACTCCAGAGCAGCACCTTGTGGAAATAACTCAGAGGGTCTTTTGATCTGGATGTGAAAACGTATTTTACAATCTTATTTTCACCAACCTCCAGCAGAAATTAACATTTCCTTCCTTCCTGAATGTAGGCAACAAACTACAGCACTAATAAAAATGGCTGCAACTTTGTCATCAACAGGAATCACAAATATATTTGTGTCATATTGCAATGGGTATATACAGTTTGAAATATAATACATGCTCATATTTTATATTTCTGGCATTTTATTAGATATGTTAATGTATCTTGTTATATAATACATTAGGAAAGAAATACAAACTAAAAAATCAAGTACAAATGACTACCATGTCATAAATTTACATTTTAAAAATATCTTGATTTGGTTTTCTTTTCATCTATTTTATCTTATTCATGAAAAACATTGAGAGAGAAGGCTCAAAGGATTCACCAATATACCAAATGAATCCACAACATGAAAAAAGACGATAGCCTCTCCCTAGAGTACAAGGAACTTAAATTTTAACGACTAAGTGCAACTTTTGGTGCTTGTTTGGATCCTATTTCCAACAAATGAAATGAAAAAAGATATTTTTTCCAGCCTGACCTGTGGTGGCGCAGTGGATAAAAGCGTCGACCTGGGAACACTGAGGTCACCAGTTCAAAACCCTGCACTGGTCTGGTCAAGGCACATATGGGAGTTGATGCTTCCAGCTCCTCCCCTCTTTCTCTCTTTCTCTCTCTCTCTCTGTGTCTCCTCTCTAAAATGAATAAAATAAAAAGAAATTTAAAAAAAAAGTCCAGAAAAAAATCAAAGAAACTGGAAAATGAACTGAGTATTAACTAGATGACACCAAAAAATTACTGTTATTACGGGTGATAATGTGTCTGTGGCTAGGTTAGGAAAAAAAGGAAAAAGCCCAGGGTTTTAGAAGTGGAAAGGAGGCAGGCACAGAACATCAGCGTCTGGGTTCTGCTTGACAATAAATACCTCAGGAAAAAAAGAGCTGCGAAACTGATCATGTAAGACTGGTTAGAAAATGACAATTACAAAATGTGTATGATGGGCAGATAGAAAATCACATTAATTATAATTTTCTAATTATGTTTGTGTCTAAAGTTTTTCAAAATTAAAAAAGGAATGGGGGTGGGGGAGAGAAGAATAAATGCATTCAGCAGATGCTTTGCAAAAAGGAGTCCATTAGAGGGACATGAAATCACAAAGAGGCACTGTCTGTCCAAATGAGAAAAAGACGCCCCTTCCCCAGGTCAGTGATGTCCTAGATCCAGCTGCCTGAGGTGCTGAGGTTCCCCCCCCCTCCCCGAGGCTCAGGGGAGACAGGGGCATCATTCAGACCTGCTCCGGCATTACACACATCTTGTTGAGTGTGCACTCCTAACAGCATCCATGGCTAAGAAAAAATAAACCACTTCCCAGGATTCAGCTGCCTGGGACTGAAAAACCAGTCTTTGATCACACTAGCACATCCTGGCATCAGAAATAGCAAGGTTAGGAGAAATAGTAAGTTCTAGTCTACAGCTAACAAGTATTAAGTTTCGGCTTTGCACTTAGGACACCTGACAACTGAGAAGGACCATATGGGAGGAGGAGGAGGAGGACACAAGCCAGGTACTTGTGAACAAACACACACACACAACACAGTGCCAGGTCGTTCAGTCTTCGGGGCAGGCAGAGGCCAAAGAAGCTGGGTGAGGGGAGGGAATGTCGTGTTTAGGTAACCAGACCTTAAGTAAAAAGGACCCTCTGCATGTGCATGAGGAAGCGGGCTGCACACCTCTTGGGCTCAGGTGTGTAAGCAAAAAAACCACCAGGGTCTGTACCAGCACAAAGGCAGCTCCTGGACCCATCACACTGCCTGACTCACCTCTTCTGCCACCAAGTGCAACGGGCTCTCACCAACTGTGCCTTTGTCTTTCTTTGCAAAAACATTTTTCCAGCCTGGCTGACAGAAAAAATACCTTACAAACTCTGCTACCCAACTAATATAACTGTCAAAAATCAGGAGGCTGTCTAAGCAAAACTCAATACATTCTTCCATCATTATGAGAAATTTTCTTTTAAAAAAACACCAAAATTCAGTGTCTCCATTTGGCTTTAAGTAATTAAAAATTCCTATTTATAAAAAATAAAAATGGCCTGACCTGTGGTGGCACAGTGCATAAAGTCGTTGACCTGGGAACACTGAGGTCGCCAGTTCAAAACCCTGCATTGGTTCGGTCAAGGCACGTATGGGAGTTGATGCTTCCAGCTCCTCCCCCCTTTCTCTCTTTCTCTCTCTCTCTCTCTCTCTCTCTCTCTCTCACTCTGTGTCTCCTCTCTAAAATGAATAAAATAAAATAAATTAAAAAAATAAATAAATAAAATAAAAATGATTAATAAAATTTCAACTCCTTCAGTACTAGAAAATACATTTATTTATAACATAGTTTTCTCAGCACTGTTAGTAAGAAATCCAAGTCCATCACTAACAATTTGCATTTCACATTCTTGTACTTCCTAAACTAGAAATAATATATACTACAGTTTTAACCGCAGGACACAGGCAGTAGTAGCCAGTATGCAAATGCCTCCATGCTTACAAACTTAATGTTACAAGTTAGTATTTTTACTTCCTGAGTATGCCAGGTATGCATTTAAATAACACTCTTCCTAAAGTTCAAATAAAGATTCAACTCAAATATGAAGATAAATTTTATCAACTGATATAGAAGGCAGTAACTTAAATTAGAAATCAGCTAACTATAGCTGTGGGGCAAACCCACTGCCTATGTTACCTATGTCACAATGTCAAATTGAGTCTGGCCTGTGATGGTACAGGGTACAGATCATCAACCTGAAACACTAAGGTTGCTGGTTCGAAACCATGGGCTTGCCTGATCAAAAGCACACATGACAAGCAACCAATGAACAACTGAAGTGAAGCAACTATGAATTGATGCTTCTTGCTCCCAGCCTCTCTGTAAAACCAATAAATAAAAT